>JAUMHF010000001.1:14653714-14694380 GCA_032359275.1 Microctenopoma steveboyesi
GTGTGTGTGTGTGTGTGTGTGTGTGTGTGTGTGTGTGTGTGTGTGTGTGTCTGCGTGTGTGTGTGTGTGTGTGTGTGTGTGCGTGTGTGTGTGTGTGTGTGTGTGTGTGTGTCTGTTCTTTGGCTATATGTTCATACTGGATAATATCCTCTTTACAATCACACAGTTGATGTGTTATAATAACACATCTAGTTTACTCAGTACAATATTTTGGACTCAACTACAGAATTTGTGAATCTGAATTCTAAACAAAATTCTGAATGAATTACATTTGTTTAATTTGCGTTTCTTCCTCAGATGTGTACATGCATACTGGCTTTACTTTGAGCATTGTTATTTGTATGCTTTCACAAAAAAACGAAGAATCCATAATTTCTTACATCACATCATAACATGAAACTTACATCAGATTACATAAAAATGTGAGAAAGAAATTCGACAGCACAGTTGTGTGTTGGATAACACTGTCACCTCACAGCTACAGAAGAAGGACTTGAGTTTGAATCTCACTTTACTTTTGACTTTTGATTCAACTCAAGTAACACACCAAATAAAAAGAAAATGGACAAAGAAGACAGCACCACTGGAAGAATATAAACTATTAGAATAAAGTGCTTATTTAAACAATGTGTTTAGCACCACATGCCTTTAAGCACTCTTTAAACCTAATGCAGTTTGGACCAAATTACCTTTTGTCAGAAGCCCCAGAAAGATCTACAAAAATCACAGTTTGTATTTAAAGAATGTGCAGGGTTTTTTAATTTTGCTTAAGCTGTTTTCAATCAAAAGCAAAGTCTGATTTTTGCTTCTTTTATTTCTTATATATCTGTTTACATTGATTGAAATGGTTGGTTTTTATCATACATTTGTATCCCCAATTTGAATGCCCAATCAGTTTATTAAAACCTTAATGACTTGTGTAGCACTGGGTGTGTGCTGACAAAAAGAAAGGGAAGGGAAATACATTTTTAGCATCACCGCTTGTGTGCCGCTTTCTTTTCCACCTGTTTTATTATGAAGGCCAAACATCGCACATCCGGTCTCTCTGTCGCATACCGTCCCCATGTTGGTACCTAATTGGTAACCTCTGGAAACCAGAAAGCAGAAGAGAAAGAGGAAAATATTACAATTGATGGTTTCGGCATGAGGACAGCGTGTTCGGACGATTCAAGGTAACATGCCATTGCGTGTTAATCAGCGACAGTGTAATAAAATGCTAATTGTAGAGGAATTGATTACTTTAGCTAATTGTTAGCTTATGTTAGCTAACTTTACGGCAGTGGGAGGCGGACAGTCAGTGTGTAGAGTTAGATTTGGGCAGCGTGTCCCAATCACAAACGATTATTTTATGTTGTTATGGCGGTGTTATCAACGATGTTGTTAAAGACGTCCTCGCCTGCTGGTCAATGAGCTCCCAGTTTAAGCTTGTAGCTAAAGCATAGACCGGCAACTCCAGGTATCGCTGGTTCTTCGTTAGCTTAAACGGCTAATGTTATTTATGTGCCCACGAAGAAGTTACACACGACACTGTGTACAGGCTGTACTGGCTGATGATGTTCTTCAGGTAACAGGCCCCAAAAGATATGAGGAAGTTAGGAAGAAAGAATGCTGGCAGCCTGAATCTTAAGCTAACACACTTTTGTGATGTCGCAAAGTTGCTATTGTTCTACAGCCACTGAATGACGAGAGCAACGCACTACACGCATACTACATGTAATACACTCACCCTACCGATGTTCGACTTTAAAAAGGACATTAGAGGGCAGCATGCGTTAGAGTAACTGTATTAGATGGCACTAACAGGGGTTACTGAAACAGTTCCTTTTTTATTTTGAAATAAGGGTTAGAAAGATGACACCTAGAATGCTTTGTGAGGAAAAGAAATCACGTGAGAATGTAGCATCAGAATAAAAGTTATAATCTGGCAACAGTACAGTGCAGGTTAAGAAAAAGTAGTGTAAATTAATTTTAACTAAATTTAGTGTGAAAGAGGAAAGTTTTAGGGTTGGATTTAAGGTGAAAGTTGTGCGATATTGAAACTGGGCATTCTTTCAGCATGTTTAGTATTGTTGATGAGTGAGAGGCTGATGAATGAGTGGGGAATTAAGAGAACTCATGAATGAGTAGCATCCTAGTATGTGCACTTTTTCTTTGTGTGAATGTCAGTCAAGATTCTCAGTTACCCAGGTCTTGGGTGCATTCATTACCCCTGTCTGTTCTTTAATGTACCGTGTACATTTTACATGTTTGCTTTTCCACAGTTCTGCAATTTATCCATTCCCAATACATTAACCTGCTTGAAGATTTGCTCACTTTGTAACAAGCATTGGGTCTTTCCTGTTCACATATACAGCAACAAATTGCAGGGCTGTGGCGAATCTATAGTTCTGCAGCTACAATCAAACTCTAAACACATAATAGAAGATTATAGCAAACAGGGTGTAACATTAAATGGTATGAATAATCTAAATGAGAGAATTCCGTTTATTATTTATTTTATTCTAATATAAGAACTTGTTTTGTTTGGGTGTAGACTCATAAGCAAATGATGATAATATCCATTGAAAATGAAATCTACAGCAAGTATGATAAACATGAAGGATCTGAATATTTCCTGAAGCCACTGTACATCTGTTTGACTTAATAATCCCACAGAGAAAACCCATCGAGTGTACATTTCATGGCTCATTACATGTGTTTGCTCTTTTTTGTCACTGGGGCATATCTATGTTGAGTTAATGCTCAGGTCAGCATTTAGTCTAGTTTGATGTGTTACGTCTGTGTCCGTTGCAAACCAGGATGTCACATCTGTGTCAACATAAAGCATGGTTTAAACACTCATACGTTCACTCATACATTTTTACAGCCTAAGGGTTAAGGCGGTGCTAACCGTGCCATTCCCTCATGTCAAATACAGGCCAATGAAATATGTCTTAACATGACATTCTGTGTGTCATTACTTAGGAATTAGTAGTGATACTTAAATAATCTCTGACTACACTTCCACTCCAGTATTTATTCAAAGGTGGTAATTACAGTAATTACAATATTCAAGTTGTTCCACTCAAGCTTTTCTTTATAGTACATGTAAATTTCTTGGCCTAAGGGCAGTAGTAAAGATTGTGATTAACACTGGTGAAGATGGGTCAGTAGGTTAAAACTGGATTTAAAAAGTGTTATTTTAATATTTTTTACCATACCATGTGTAATGACATCATTTTGTCCATGTAAATGTATAAACTAATTGATTTCCATGATTATTTATATATGACAAAGTTCCCTTGAAATCAATTTTGTAAATAGAGGAAACCAGAAGCCTGCAGGTCCCTGAACCTCTTATATAAACAGAAATCATAGAAGAAGTGGGAAAAAGTGAACACTGCTGTGAATCAGATGTGGCTGTATCGGTTTTGTCACTTTGTTTTAATTCAGCCCCGGCCCCAAGACCGACCATACGAGGTCACTAAGAGCATAGCTTGTTCTGACCAAAGTAAAGGCATGCAGGGAAGGCGAGAGTTAAAGTGTGACTCCAGGTCAGCGTATCTGGGCTGGTTGGCGGGAGTTTCCAGATCAGGACAGAGACTGGTTTGTTCATGGAATGATTAACCAAACCCCTGAAAAGTATACAGTGAAGTATCTTTTATTAACATTGACATTAGCTGCATGTCTCACTCAGTGATCCATGAGACTCATCGAGACATTATGAACCAAGGGCTGAAAAAACAGGACATCTCAATTCATGTACCTAATAAATTTAGTCTAAAACAGAAGTTAGTAGAGAACAAGAACTTAGGAGATAGATAGATAGATTCCATAGATTCTCAATGGAAAGAAGTTAACTTTTATTTTCTATTTTAAATTTAGAATATAACAAGCAGAAGACAGTCTGGTTTATACGGAGGTATAGAGAAGATAGACTGTATAGAATTACAATCACAGTTGTAAACAGACTTGACTTATTAAAGGCTCAGACCCAGTTTGAATCTCTAGTAGCTCCGCAGGGAAAATGCAGCCATCTTATTCAGTTGAATGGGCACAGCTCTTCAAAGCAACAGTTCCATTAACTATGAGATTCCCAGCTCTAGTGTTTCTGTTGTTTTTAATCGTTTCTGATCATGTTTCCTCCTTTCCTGTCGCACTGCAAAATCATTTCACTCTGGGATTAATACATGTTTTTGAATCTGAAATCTTTAAAAAGCATTTATGAAGCTTTCAGAAAACTATCTTCAGAATCTCTGAGATTAATACTGAGATCATACTGTTTCAGACACGTGTTAGTAGAGAAATATAAAGAATATATAAGAAGTAGTCGCGGCCGACACATTCTCGTCTGTTGCATGTGTGCCAGGGTGCCACATATTCTTTAGTCCACAGCCAATCATGAGCTTCAGGCCAAAGCAGCCCATCCCCTTCATTTTATGACCCTCCCCCCCCAGCTGTACATCTGTGTCACCCTACTGCTCTTTTGCTTTTTCCTTTCCTCTGCTGCTTGATGGCTTACAAATGCTAGCCCGTTGCCTAATTCTGCTAAGCTGAAGAAAAACATAAAAAAGAGAAGGATTAGAAAACAACCCGTTAGAGATTTTCTCTTTCTGCCAAGAGCCAAAGAGGCGTGGGATGGAAAAGCATCCGGGGTCTTTGTGCGTAAACCCCCATGTGAGTCAGATAGCCTTTTTCTGTTCCCTCCCATATTCTTTTGTCTTAATCTTCCATATATCATTTCTTTCTTGCTGTTTTTCGTTTCCTTGTTGATTCTGAATGTTAGTGTCGGCCTCTTTTGCTCTGTCATCCTTGATGCAGCCTGTTCAGCCTTTGCTTTCTGCATGCATCCCAGCCCCCATACCATAACGCTGGCAGCTGACACTGTCTTGTGATGCTTGAGTAGATGCCACGGTGTGATGAATGAGATTCCGGGGAAATCACAGGATTAAGTATGTGAGACCTGACATATGAGAGTTGTAGAAGGAAATGGCAACCACTGAGAGAAACACCCTGCAACACATCAGCAGTGAGGGATGAGTTTTAGCAGTAGAAGCAGCGGAAGATGTAATAAAGTCCAGCCAAAATCATTAGTCACATTATATTTATCTATTTCCGTTAACTATGGTTTGCTAATAAAATGTCAGGTCACATATTACCTGTTGACTCTGCTGGAAAACATTCTGCACATGTTTCCTGACCAAAACCCACCTTTCTATCCACAATTCTTGTGTTTAACATTGTGATGAAATTACATAGTTCATGTGATTGCACAAGGAGTGCAGGTTACACTGTGGAGCAAACCAAGCTGCAACAAATATCATACTGTATGTCCTTGTGTCCTGGAGTGCGTGACTCTTTATGTTGTTTTTGTTGTTAGCTGGTGTCAACATTAGGAAATGATAGAAAGATGAGAGACGTTGCTCCACCTGCTGCACTGGTTCTGAGCATGTATTCAGTCTGCTTGCTTGTTATCTTGTTATTTTAGTTTTGTTGTACAGGGTAATACACTGTGGTATTGCCATTCCTGAAAAGATGCTCAAGGCCTCATCTGTAACGTCTGTCTTGGGCATTGTCCTTGCTTATCTCAAATAACACAAATAGAGTAGAATTCAGGCACTTCCATTGTTTTCACAAAAACACACAGACATGTATTTTGTAATTCTGTGATATTTCTTGGTGTCAGGTGGAGCTGGTACAACCTGCTATAAAAAAGCCACATACAAAAAGTTATTATCATCACCTATTGTCAGTAATTGCAATGCAACACTGCATTATTTGCCTTAGACCAACACAGTTGGTCTAAAGAGTTTTCTCTTTCTCTGAGGAGCATCCAGCCCCTTTTGGATGTGTCAGTTTGACTCCACTGTAACTGGGAAGTTATTCTACATTTGACATTAAATTGCATTGCACTTACACCAGACAAATAAATCATTACAATACACATAAACAAGCTGTGTAAAGAACAAAACACTCCCAAGCCTTTCTTGACAGCCATAAATAAGTACAGAAGAATAGGATTAAGGATTGATTGATGATACTTCTAACATGCAAAATATGATTTAACACTCATCCTACAGTGGGATTTTTATTTGTTTGTTTGTTCTGATGTCAATGACCCCTTCTCTCGGTTCCAAGAAGAGCACATCAGTGAACTGCAGCTTCTGCTGTGACCAAATCTAACACCAGTTTATTTAATTCAAAGCACTCAATCCAGTCTGGAATTCATGGTCGCTGTTACTTAGTACTGTATAATTATACACAATAACATAAGGGTTTCCTTATTTTATGTGTTTTATTAAGGTACTGGGACCTCGTGTGCTACCGCTTTTAGACTCAGTACACTTTGGCATTGATTCTGTCACCAGGTGTCGATGGACAGCGCACAATTGGATGTTTATTGCTCGATTGTACACCTGCATGGAAGCAACTGCATTAGTTCTCCATTCATTTCTTCAGATATTTTTGTCGCCTTTGAACGCCTGTCATAATGCGTTCACAGCAGCAGATGGCAGCATATGTTTGTAAAATGAGGATTCTGATTTGAGCACTAGGAGCCATCCTCATCCAAAGGCCCATCACCAGTTACGCTGTCAGGTAGTTTGTAATGTCAGTAGTAGTGATACTGTAAAATATCCTTCAGTCAGTCAACCAGTTTTCACGTAATCAGTGTGTAGCAGGTATGAGTGTGACCTCTGCATTGCCATCCAAAACACTGCCAGCATTACAGCATGGTTCTTAGTTCCAGAGAAAAACATTTCAAACGTGTAAAATACAAAACATTTTTAGTGGCGTTTCGTTGTGTTTTCATGCTTCAGAATCTGAATATTTGGAAGGCCAAAGTGAGTATGAACCCTGCGTGTGTTTGTATTGACAACAATGGATACTGTTACACTTTACAAACTTGTTTCTGGATCTAATTCTGTCTGTTGTTTTTGCTTTGTAGGAGCTTTACTATCTGAGAATGCAAAGGAACAGAGAGAAGATGGAAGAACAGAATCAGGTATGACTTTAGGTTCTGTTGGAAATATGACTTCCTAATAGTTATTTAAAAGCAGAAATACATATTTGAAATTGTTTCTGTATTTAAAGTGTAAGATTGTGCTTTGGGTTGTGTTTACAAGTCATGTTGTGATTGTATTTACTCAACAAACAGTCTGTCTCACTCTGTGTGTGTGTGCGCGTGTGCGTGTGTGTCATGTCTTTTTCATGTAGTGTATGAAGAAGCTGAGAGTTTGTGTTGCAACATGCAACAGAGCGGACTACTCCAAACTGGCCCCTATCATGTTTGGGCTCAAATCCCACCCTGATGACTTTGAACTGGAAGTTGTGGTGCTGGGCTCACATTTGATTGATGACTATGGGTAAGACCAACCAGAACTACAAGTAGTGTAGAAATTATTTTTTCACTTTATCAGTCCCTCCAGTATTTCACCGACAGTTTTAGGGCCTCAAATACGCGTGAGGCGTGCATGAACGCAGAGGTTAGATCATATTTCCAGAAACATTTAAGTTGAGCATTTGTTTTCTGTGATTGTGATGAAATTGCTAAATCTGTCTTCCTCTCTCTGACCTGCCTTCCTCTGTAGGAACACATTTCGTATGATTGAGCAGGACGACTTTGACATTGGCTCTAAGCTTCACACTATTGTAAGAGGAGAGGATGAGGCAGCTATGGTGGAGAGCGTTGGGCTGGCGCTGGTCAAACTCCCTGACGTTCTACACAGACTGCGGCCCGACATCCTGGTCGTCCACGGTGACCGTTTTGACGCACTAGCTCTGGCAACTGCTGCAGCACTGATGAACATTAGAATACTTCATCTGGAGGGAGGGGAGGTGAGAACGCAACTCTTTTGAGCGTTATAAGAGAAGCTGCATGCAATGGTTCAGTCCTAAGATAGAATACTTATACTATTATACATAGTAAGATGTAAGCTTACTTAAAACAAGTTAGCAGTGAGAGTTACCAGATGACAACCATGTCTCTATTCCTCGCTCCTTCTCCTAGGTGAGTGGTACGATTGATGACTCGATCCGCCACGCCATCAGTAAACTGGCTCATTACCACGCCTGCTGCACACGCACAGCAGAGCAGCACCTAATTGCCATGTGTGAGGATCACTCTCGCATCTTGCTGGCGGGGTGCCCTTCTTATGATAAGCTGCTGTCATCGCAAAACAGAGAAGACTACATGGACATTATTAAGAGCTGGCTGGGTATGCATACATGGACAAAAATATAATGTGAGACATTATGGTATAATTGTAATGACGTATGTGCTTTTGTATTCGTGGTGCAGGTGAAAAGGTGCAAGAGGGTGATTATATTGTGGCTTTGCAGCATCCTGTCACAACAGACATCCAACACTCCATTAAGATCTATGGACTGATGCTGGATGCCCTGCTCTCCTTCAACAAGAGGACCCTCATCCTCTTTCCCAACATCGATGCTGGTTAGTTTGAACTTTTTTCTGTTCTGTCAGAGCAGAACCTGGATTAATGAGATAAAAAATCTATTGTTGTCATTTGACCTACACTTCTGATGTAAACAGGAAGTAAGGAGATGGTGCGTGTGATGCGCAAGAAGGGCATCGAGCAGCATCCCAACTTCAGAGCAGTGAAGCACATTCCCTTCGAGCAGTTCATCCAGCTAGTCAGCCACGCTGGTTGTATGATTGGAAACAGCAGCTGTGGAGTGCGAGAAGCTGGTGCCTTTGGCACGCCTGTCATTAACTTGGGAACAAGGCAAACGGGCAGAGAGACAGGTGAGGACTTAACTTGCCTTCTCTTGTATGATTGTAGTTCTGAGTTCATCTGGCACAAATTGATGTTTTGAAAATTAGAATTGTGGCATCTGAAATACAATAATACTTAATCCATTAGCAGTCTGCTTAATCTTAACAGACATTTTTCTCTCTGTCAGGTGAAAATGTTCTGCATGTCAGAGATGCAGACACTCATAATAAGATCTACCACGCTCTGGAGCTGCAGTTTGGAAAGAGATACCCCTGGTATGACCCGTTTATTGACCAGTGCACTGCCTGTTACCTCACTTCTTGTAGATCATTTTTAATTTTTAATCAGTTTTCTTCTTAGAAGTCACATAATCTTGTTTAGTCTTCACGTTCTACATTTTTAGTGGATGGATAATATTGTTACTCGTGTGGTTCTGTTTCCATTCAGTTCTAAAATTTATGGCGATGGCAATGCAGTACCTCGTATTCTGAAGTTTCTGCGCACCATTAACCTTGATGGGTCTCTCCAGAAGACTTTCTGTTTCCCACCGGTGAAAGAGTGCATCTCACAGGACATTGATCACATCCTGGAGACACAGAGTGCTCTGGCAGTTGACTTGGGAGGGACCAACCTCAGAGTGGCCATCGTCTGCATGAGGGTAGGCGTCAAGCTTTCAGCCAGTCGGACACATCGCTGTCATTGTTTTTACATAGTTCTTCTTATATTTAAATCATTCAAAACACTTTATTAATCCCAGAGGGGAATTCATGCATTGTTGCTTAAATATGCCTTCTGTTTATTAATTAACTATTTTTTACTTACTTTCATCCTTTTTATTTTTGGTATTTCACAAAGAAATGGTGCCAAATCTTTTGTGATGTCTGTCTTCAACCCCACTCTCTCTCTCTCTCTCTCTCTCTCTCTTTCTCTCTGTCTCTCTACTTTCTTCACCACTTCCCTCTGAGCAGGGCAAGATAGTTAAGAAATACAGTCAACCCAATCCAAAGACCTTTGAGGACAGGATGCTGCTGCTATTAAGGATGTGTACAGATGCAATGCGAGACGCTGTCTGTCTCAACTGTAGAGTACTTGGTGTTGGTATGTAAAAACACACATTTCTTAATTAAAAACACTGATGTTGATCAACACATGATCTAATAGCTCTGTCAAAATGTGTCATCTCCTTATCAGGAGTGTCTACAGGTGGACGTGTGAACCCACAAGAAGGTGTAGTCCTACACTCAACAAAGCTGATCCAAGAGTGGTCTTCGGTGGACCTGAGGACACCCATTTCCGACGCTCTGCACCTACCTGTGTGGGTCGACAATGATGGAAACTGTGCTGCGCTGGCTGAGAGGAAGTTCGGTCATGGCAAGGGAGTGGAGAACTTTTTTACTGTCATCACAGGCACAGGTGAGATGCCAGGATCTTTAAAGTGTTTGTTTTTTTTAAAGCAGTTTGTTGACTTGACGAGTTTTTATGCCGCGGTAAAATACACATGTACTTGTTGCTTGTTTTATTTAACCACTTCCTCACAAGTCCAAATTTCCCTTCCTCTGTTTGAATGAACTCATGACCCCATTCAAGGCCCTCTAATGCTGATGAGGTTTAAAAAAATGCTTTTGAGTTTGTAGAAGACTGAGGTGTGTGATGTCATCCACTAAATCTGTACTTCCTGAGACGTCCCAGGCATTTTCTGACTCTGCAGTTTAGTGCTCTAAACTTTATGAGTAATAAATACATCTACTGCACTAGATGTGTGTTGTCGACACTGAATTGAAGCAAACAGTGATCGTTACAGTCTCTTTTGAAAGTAATGAATATTTAATTGAGTCAATTTGAGGGATTGAATATCTGAATTGTCTGTGTAGGTATTGGAGGGGGTATTATCCATAACAATGAGTTAGTCCATGGCAGTACCTTCTGCGCTGCTGAGCTGGGTCACATCATGGTTTCGTTAGAAGGCCCAGAGTGTTCGTGTGGCAGTCGCGGATGCATAGAGGCCTACGCATCCGGGATGGCCCTGCAGAGAGAGGCCAAAAGGCTGCATGATGGTGAGTGTTTGTTTTTATGTTTAGGAGGCTTCAAATAATGTTGCTGAGAATCAGTCATATGTGTAAGATACCAACAGTGGTGAATTATTAAAGATGAATAAAGTATCAATTTGTTTTTCATTATTAATAAACACAGATAAGACGGGCATCTCCACATTTCATAGTAACGTCTTTGCCCTTTAAAGTAGAGATCCCAAACCTTAAACAACAAAGACTAGGAACAGCCATTAATTGTTGTTGTCATAGTGGCATCGTTGACCAACCACTAGTTCTTCTTATACACGTAGTGCATGTCTCAAAGTGAATACAATAGTTTGTCGATCACGTGTTACATGACCTCTGACTTTCTGTTTCTTAGAGGACCTACTGAAGGTAGAGGGGATGGATATGAAGGTGTCTGAGCCAATCACTGCAGCCCACCTCATCAACGCAGCCAAACTGGGCAATTCTAAAGCTGATGCTGTTCTAAACAAGGGTCAGATCACAAAGCAAACACACACACATGTTTTGTTTATGAATTTCAAGCAAATGGGTTGTTTAGTGATTAATAGGTAATACAAACAAATGTCTCATAATTGCAGGACCATTGCTTGCTTGCTATTTCTGCTAAATACAAAATGTATTTAGTGTGCCTTTTGCCCCCCACACTCCAGTGTTTATATGTCATTGGCCATAAATTGTCATCAGAAAATTAAATTTCTATCTGTCTTGGCTTTCTCCTCTGCAGCTGCCACAGCTCTTGGTGTGGGCATCATCAACATCCTCCATGTAGTGAACCCTTCGCTAGTGGTTCTCTCTGGAGTCTTGGCCTCTTATTACCTGACCCCAGTGCAGAACATCATCTCTGAGAGAGCCCTCTTCTCTGTTCAGAGTACCAAAGTGGTCACGTCGGACTTGGACGAACCTGCATTACTTGGAGCTGCTAGTATGGTGTTAGACTATGCAACCAGAAGGATATATTGAGTCTTATTAATAATTTATTAAGGACTGCAAATGTGAAGTAGTACTTGTCCTGCCCACATAGATACATACATATATCTAGGGAATACTTGAGCTTATTCTCTGTACTTGTACTATGATGTGGTTGGATGAAAAGTCAATCATTCAATGGAAGTATTTATATGTGACCAAAATATTACTGAAACATGCTTCTGTAGCTTCTAATATGTTCTCTCTAAATGCTGTCATTCTCACTTTTCTGTAAATCCTGTAACAAATGTTAATATTTTGTTTGTATCTCTTTGTGGCAAAACTGAGAGAGAAGGTATTACATTTCCATGTTTTATTAATTTAATTATTTAAGGTGAAAATGAAAGTCCTTTAACAACACTACTTTACTTGATGGTATAAAATCTTTTTAAATATTAAATTGACTTTATATTACTGAAGTATGAAGACAGTAGTTTTGAGCCTTAATGCTGCTACAAAATGTTACATGCTGCATTTTACATTACATCCAGTTTGACATTTTGTACACTTCTGTGTAATTCTATTGGTTCATGTTGGTCCAAATAAATATTATTTTAGTGTTATGCTTAGATACACATGGCTACAATTTTGTTTTCCTTCTTTAAGGGGTGGTGGTGGTGGGGTCTTTACCCAGTTACTTAACTGTTTATTGAAGAATGGCCCCGTCAAGTTCATATCCCAATTATCCATATCTTAATTTTTTTAAATCATTTTTTCTCTTTAAGTTAAAGTTTAATTGCAATTTGGAGCCTCAAATTAGACATATGAGATATTAGTTGCCAGGTTAAATGATTACCCAGGAAAATGATTACCTTGCTCAGGAAGGAGACACACTTTACTGTATTCCTTGCTTTATAAAGCATAAGGAGGAAATGGAAAAACATCTGTGAAGTAAAATGTTTCTACTTTGTTTTCTTTTCAGCCCAGAGCAAAAGGGTATGATTTCCACTTTCTTCACTGTTGTAATCTATCTTTGGAATATTGAGAATCTAATTGTTGAAATGTTTGTTGAATTACCCTAAAATTATTCCATTATGTATTTCAAACCATTGCTTCAGGCTAGAAAATTGAGTCAGATGACTACTGAATGCAACTCTAGCCATTTTAGATTGTGGGAGCTGTTAATAATTAACCACGATCACGTTGTACTGAAGGCTGGGCACAGCATGTGTTGCCAAGGTTGCAAAGACAAAGCCAAAGAGTCGCCTAAATGTTTGACAGAAGGTGTGAGGAAAAGTGGAAGCAATGTTTTGTTATCTTATCTATCATTGTGTTTTTGTAATGCAAACACAGCTCGTCACGTGAAACACTTTTTTTATCTTGAGATTTGTATATGAAAAGTTATTTTTTTTAGTTAAATTAAAGAATGTTATGGCATCACATTAAACTTGTACTCTCTCACTCGCCCACTACATTGCGGATTTTGCCATATCTACTCTGGGCACGTAACACGTCACGGGACCCGTAGTGCAGGAAGGTCCAAATATTTGATTGGTCCAATTTTGAGGCAACTGTGATCTGATTGGTGCGTCTTGCTATCAGTCAACCACCCTGGTTTGTGATTGGCTGTACATCCGTTTCCTTCGATCGCTCTTACTCTTTTTTGATGTCCTTCTGCCCGTTGAGCTAATCGGCTTCGGCATATCGCTACACCTGCTCTGTCTTTTTATACATATATCCTCTCACAAGTATACACAACATGGAGGATTTTGATATGCTGAATGCGCCCATCGCTGGAAACGGTGTCGGCTCAGACGAGGACCCAGCTGCTGCTTTCTTAGCCCAGCAGGAGAGCGAAATCGCGGGGATTGAAAACGACGAAGGCTTCAGCATCCTGGACAGTGGAGAGGTCCCCTCGTCGCTGGGAGACTCCAACGGTGGGTAACCGCTGCGGGGAAAGCGGAGACAGTTTGACTTTCTGATACAGTGTGTCTGGTCGACTTATAATATATAATATATGATCTTACGCTTGTTATAAAACTACAAGTGTTCCGCTAAATGTTAGCCTGCTTTCAAATAGTCGATGGGCATGTAACCGGTTTGCTAGCGTTAGCCGAGGTAGCGAATTAGCCATGGGTTTAGCTAACCTTAATAATAACCAGTATGTATGTTATGTAAAGGCGCCAAACGAAGACCAGATCGAAAAGGAATCAACCAGAAAGGGTACAGCTAGCTAATATTTGTCGTGTGATAATCCAGGATGTGGCTCTCGCTTTTCTAAAATGAATGAAGCAGTCTGATAACATCAGTTCTTAGCCTTAGCCTAGTCATTCATTAACGCCTCCTCCCATTAAGACTGGCTAACATTAGTGAGTCTTCACCAGCTCATTTTACTGCCGCAGGAGTAAAGGCGATGGAGCTTTGTGGCCTTTCGTCAAGACTGCCTCATTTCCGTGAAGTTGTAGCTTCATAGAGGTCTAGCAATTGTAGCTGGTCACAAATGCTGACATAGCACATTGACAAATAGGCTTACTGGCCTGTTATTGGGTAAATCTGTACAGTCTAATGCAGTCCAATACACCAACTCTCTCATGAAAGATCAAAGGTGATTTATTATTAGAAATAATATATATATTATAAAGTAATAATACACACCATGTGTTTATTTTTACTGAGGTCATGTTATGTGTTTCTAATGTTTAGCCAAACACTTCCTGATACAATGCACTGCACTGTGACTACACCCACTGTGGTCTCAATAATCACCTTTCTGACACCCCCCCCCCCCCCCCAAAAAAAAAAAACAGAGCAATTATAACCTATAGCCTTTAACCTAAAATTGTACAGATGTATTTAAAAGCACTCAGCTGGTGTATGTCTGTATGAAAATCTTGAGTATTTTGCATGAGGAAAAGTTCCCCAGCTTGCCACGGCTCAGTAATCACAGAGGTTGTTTTTGATGGATTTATTTAATCCTGTTTATGGTTTTATTTGTCTGCCTGTCTGACTCCTAACAGTTATTTTTCTTCTTTTTTTAAGTTGGTACTGTCAACGGAGATCTTCACGGGGTAATACCTTGTATTCTTCCTTACTAATATAGCTCTTAAATCTGAATATTCCTAAATCTCTACAGTTGTTCCTCTGTGTTTTGCGTGTTTAGGCATTGCTTTGATAACATACTCTGTCTCTGATCTACTCAAGTAGGCCTTTTGCTTGGTGTCTTTAACGCTGACTTTTTTTGGCTCTACTGACTGCAGAGGATTTTGGCAGGAGACTGGTGTTACTCTTTTGGTTAATAGCCAAAATATAAATTGTTTTCTAATGTTGCAGCGATAGAAATGATAAAATGTAAGTAGTATGGTGTGTGAAGCCATTGATGACACAGCTCTTCAGGTTTATTGCAACGTCATTTCTATCAGTTAAGATAACATTGAACTCACCAAAGTAGTTATTTGCGAACAGACAACTGTCACAATTCAGCCAGTTAATCTAGATGTAAAATTAAATTAACCTGAAGTGCTCATACTCAACCCTCACTTCACCGAAAAGCAGTGTCTGTTGCACCACTAAATCAAGATCCAACCTCAGAGGTTGTAGTATCCTTCTGTTTCTGACTCACTCCAGCTTCCTTTTCCTATGCTGCCATTGCAAAATTGCTGCTTTCTGCACTGTCAGGATATCTTTCAGCCACTGACAGAAGCTAAGCTGATAAAACCAAACAGGGCCATATTTAGTTTAATACAGCTACTCAAACGGCCCGCAGCTTACGTCCACAGGCATATAGATATATATATATACTATATGCAAATTAGGAACAAGACATAAAGATGTTAATGCAGCTGATTCCAAATATACTTTTTACGTAAAATAAATGTCATCTCTGAAAACATGAATAATTAAAATATTCATGGTGATGTCTCAAAAAGGTTTCATCCACTAGAAACTGGAAACTTGTTTGGTTTCTTGACAACATTTCACCCTTCCCTTCTACCATTAGAAGGGTGAAAACGTCGTCAAGAAACCCCTCAAGAAAGTCACGTTGCTATTGGATAAAACCTTTTTGAGTCCAGTTGCTATTGTATGAAATCTTTGTCTTGACTTTGTCTTGCCTATATTTATGTTACTCACATTGTTAAATGCTAAATAAAAGCTTTTCCCTTTTTTTATGTTTCACAGGAAAGCAATGGTCCGTCAGATGCCTATTCAGCAATTTCTAATGCTGACCGTCTGCAGGCTGAACCTGAAAGCCTTCGCAAGTGGAGAGAGGAGCAACAAGAGAGGCTGGAAGTGCTTGGTAAGCACAGAGCAAATCATTCAAGTGTAGACAGACCCCATTGTTCTATGAGATGTTTAGTGTCATTCATTTTCCTCCTCAGATGCCAACTCCCGCAAGCAGGAGGTAGAGTGGAAGGAGAAGGCCAAGGTGGAGCTGGAGGAGTGGCATGCCAGGCAGAATGAGCAGTTGGAGAAAACCAAAACCAGTAACAGGTACTGGCTTCATGGTGGGGAAGATACAGGAATCAGTAGTGATGATGCTTAAAATGACCGAAAAAAGACATGAACGTGTGTAGGATTTGCTACAATCTATTTTTAATTTTGGAAAAAGATGTTTGGACTCTAGCAGCAGTCTTGGAATCAGACTTTAGAACTGAATGCTATGTTTTGGGTCCTTGTGTTTTTCCTTGAGGAATTAAAGAAATGGATCCATCTTAGACTCAAGGATCTCCAAACACAACATGTGTCAGTATAATTATCCAGGATTGGCACAAATTAGTTAATTCCTTCATATTTAGTTAAAGATTAAAAAGTATCCAGTGTTGGCAACAAATCATTTATTTTCTTATGTCGTTAAGCATGTACTAGAATTCTATTTAAAGCTGGTTGACAAAATAATGTCGGTAAACAGACCCTAGGTAAGTCTTATTTTGCAGGGCGGCATTGACACAGCCTCTGTCTCAGTTCTCCTGAACTGTAATGTAGCCCGGTTTACCTATTAATTATTAAGTATCAGCAGCCATGGCGCTGTATTAATCTGGCTACCCTGTGTTTGGTGTTAATGACTTGCAGCTCTATACTTTGAAATGGAATAGTTCAAATTACTGGTATATTTATTGGTAAATATACATGAGCAAGTGACAGTACAGGGCCTGATTTTCATAGAGTTAAGGCTGCAACTAGCAGGGACCTTCATTATTATTACATCATTAAATCCTCCCAATTAACAGGAGATTAACTCTGTATATTGAAGTGACATGGTTGTACCATTGGTCAACTAAAACCTAATTTGAAATATACATGGAGACACTTCTCACATAAGCCAATTTAAATATTTAAGAGATGCTTTAATTTCACAGTTTAGAGACAATTCATTAAACTTAATACGGTTCAGAAGGTGGAAAACACTGCATGTCTGATCTGTTATTGTCACAGTTGTGTAATTAGTTTTGAATGCGAACAGCTGATGGTGTTGAAGGTTTGATAACCAGAAGATTTAGGGTGCAGACACAATCAGCTCAGAGCCTCTCTGCGTCTTTGAAATCCCTCGCCACCGCATTTAGAAGTCCTTCCAGAAAACCTGAGCCTTTGATTATATGCCTGAGCATATTATTGTGTGGTAACCTATAATGCTTGTGTTTTCATCCTCTTCTCCCTTTTATCACTGTCTCTTCTTTTCTGCCTTCTTGCTGCTCTGTCGTTTGGGCGGATGTTTGTCCAGGGTGCTGGATGAAGACTTCTACAAGCAGCCCTTCTCTGAGCTCATTGGTTATGTGTATGTTGCTCCAACTAACATCCTCCTTTTCATTTTATTTGCTCATGTTTTCTCCATTGTCACCTCCTTCCGTCATATTCATCTCATCATTTGTTAGTGCTTTCATTTTTCACATTTAACTACTTGTGTTTAGAATGGTTGCTCTTATCTAGCTTGTAGCTTGTTTTTTAATCTTTAAAGTAAAAAATGTCATCCCACATGTCTGCATGTAATTTGTGAGTGGATGCCTCAGGACGTTTCAGTGACTGACTGCATGCCACTAGGCACTAGGTGCCTAACATTAATCATGTCAATGAACATCATAAATGTGCCTGTGTTGATTTCCATCTGTTATTCACCACCATACTAATATTCCTCAACTAATTTCAGACAAAACATTCTGCAGATACATCCCATTAGTTGCCAACATTTAACAGTTGCTTATATCAACTGTATGAACTATCACAGAAAAGTGTTATGTTTCTATTTGTGAGTTTCCCCAAATTAATTCCTACAAAATATTCAGGAGGATGAGCTTCTAGATATGTTTGAAGCAGTTGTGTGTTTCTATGTGGACGTGGTGCTTGTTAATATCCCACAAACCCAAATCTAGAGTTTCAAAAAATAGGATTGTCACCACGCGCTGTGCAGTGGTTCCTCTCTCCACATTTCTACAAGTCAGACCTCCCATTTACAGCCTCAACTGCTCATGAGTGTGTGTGCAGAATCGGACGATGCTGAATTTGAAATGCCAAATATTAAAACTTTAGCATGTGTTTAGTAAGCTGGAACAATCATCTAACAGTAGATTTGTTTTAGTTGGACAGTCCTGGAGTGGAGGGTGACATTTCTTTTAATGTTGCCTAGTAACCAGTACAGCTGTTCTTTGATGTTCTTTACATAGTGTAATGTATTTGTAGATTATAGGACATGAGTGACTTCTTCAGATATACTGTTATGGACGCGGTATGGATACACAACTGCTTCAAACAGAGCTGTGTTCATGCTTTAACAAAGCTGCTCTGTACTGTAGCTACTGCTGTCCTATGGGATGACATGCTAATTTGCATAGCCAGCTACTCAGAAGCCTCAGCTGTGCAGCCTTTGGTTTGGCTTCGCAATTATCCATTAACTTACATTGTTTTGTTTCTTTATATTCATCAGCTTTGCTTTCCAAGGTCAGTATTAATGTGTAGATTGTGTATTCATTACAATTTGGTATTGTGCGAGCCTGTAATCTGGAGCCTGGACTCTCATTTATAAACATTTTGTGCCAAGAAATGGTTCATAGTTGAATGAATGTAGCATCACTATAACTGTATACCAAACCTTGTGGACTCCTAACTTTGTAAAACATAATGTAACAAATTAACAAGTAGATAAATTTGTGGTGATACTTTATCCTAGTACAAAGTCCAGGTAAAATCAGAGTGTGAGCTCCACTGTATCAGGAAAACTGTTCATAATACAGCAGCTGAAATTTCACTTCTTTGCTGTGCATCTTCCAAAGTAAGGTGCTTGGTCGTAATGTTTCCAGATCATTTGCAGGAACTCGGTGCACTGGTTAGCTTTATGTTTTCAGATGCCTGATTCAGTTTGCCATGTGTGCTTTGCAGGTAAAGTATTAGATAGTATTTAATGAACTTGTCAGCACAGCAAGTGTGAAATAACACCCCCCCCCCCATACAGCTGAGAAATAGGCTGTCTTCAAGATGTTAATAGCATGCTGCACATGTTGCTGATGTAGCACACATCGCAAACAGAATTGATGATTGGCTAGGCCTCATTCTCTGATACCTGATCCAGCTTTTTAGGTAATGTCAGGGCTGATATCGGATCGGTTCAGCCCTATTCTAGGTCTGTAGATTAGGCCATTTCTGAGATAAACATAAGTATTTTATAAATGAGACCCCAAACCATAAGGTTTTCATGTGTACCTTAATGAAATATGGCCTGGCACAGTAAATACAGAAACGTTCACTCAACCAAAGGCTGCACACTAACCTTTCTTTAACACATAGAAATTGTGGCTTTTTGCATGCTGGCTTTTCACATCTGCATTCAGATTATTTTTGTTGTTTTCATTCCATCCCCTCCCCCCTCTCTCTTCTAAATTCTGACTTGTAAAACTGTTTCTCCCTGTTTTCTTTTCCTATGCACCTTAAAGCACACACATTAACCATCCTTGCTACCGCCTAGACCAGTTAAGTAAAAATATAAAACCCCAGAACCTCCAAATACCTTTTACATATTTGACAAGGGCCTAGGTGCAGTTCTGTGTTTGTGTGTGTGTGTTTATGTGTTAGTTTTTTAGCTCAACAGTTAGAACCACTGCCTAGATAGAGGTTTGGGTATAGTGTCCCACCTGTGATGTGGTCTTTCTAGTCCTTTGTGTACCTGTAGTTTGTTGTGACAGTGAATGTTTACTGGCTTCTCATCCCACATTTTGTTTTGTGTACTGTGCTTTAGTTAGTTGGATGACTTTGTGCTTGCAGGTGGGGGTTAGACGTTTTAAATATAGATCCCTTTTGGCAGTGGAAGTATTGTTTCTGGGTTGGGTGCGATGGGGTTTTGAAGTTGTTTAGCCATAATCTGTGGCTTGCATTTCAATGTCTGGTGAGAGTGGCACTGATCCATTTTTAGTTTGTTCTTTTTTTTAACCTTTGTTATAATTTCATAAATGTGGTAAGTCCTGTAATTGATTTTTGATGGTTGAAAAACAACTTGCACAGTTTACCAACAATGTTAATTGTTAATTGATCAGTTCTGCCGTTATGATCCATGCAGTCAAATTAAACGCATTTGTTGTCAAACCGCCTTTTCAGCTGAAGCAAAATGCATGGCTAAGTCCCAGTAGTGCTTCCAGTTCTTTTGGGCTTGGTTAAAAAATCAGAACTTGCCACTACTGTTCCCTTTTAATGAAGAGCAAACATACGGATGATCTCATCATCCGTATACTTTGATTCATGCAGAGGAAAGACAAAATTGTAAATATGGAACTACAGGGCAAGTTGAAGTGGACAGGTGTGGGCAAACTCTTCTCCCCCAGTTCTGTCCAGAACTGCATTTTAACCAACCAAAACGCTTACCAGGCCTTACACTTAGTTTTTATTAGCTTCAGTTGATTTTCTCTTTGGATGTCTCATCATTGTATCCCCCCTTAATATTGTGGATAGTTAAAAAGACTCTACTTTAACTTTGTGTAAGCAAAGTTGGGGACATGCCACAGGTAACTGTTGTAGCGTATTTATCTTATTTATCTATAAGGCAGATGGATGTCTGTGTGGTGACATGACTGTTGTTCTGTGGGAGACTCTGCTGAAATATGTTTCACTAGGTCAAGAGAACAAGTGACAGATTCTTTGTGAAATGTGGACATGTATGCCCAGCAGATTAAAATTGAAATCTTAACAAAAATGTGTGCTAGAATTTAGTCTCTCTAGCAAAACATGTCAGAATCGACACACGTTTTCTACCAGTGTTTGTGACATAATCAGCAGACGACTTTCGCAGGGCTCCATGTGAATCTTACCTCTTCCCTGACTGACTGTTGTCTGTTCTGTATTATTTCCTTTTGATCTTCTTGTTGCCTGTAGGGCGGCTGAAGAGGCCATGATTTCTGATCTAGATGAGAACAACCCTGGCACAGAATGGGAGCGGGTGGCTCGTCTGTGTGACTTCAACCCCAAGTCCAGCAAGCAGGCCAAAGACGTATCCCGCATGCGCTCTGTCCTCATCTCCCTGAAGCAGGCCCCGCTCGTCCGCTAGACAACGAGGCCGATCAGGACATCATTCCAGTATCATTGCACACCAACAAACCAACCGAACGAACAAGACCCCACTGTCTTCGTTCTGAAGACAGGGGTCCACATCCATTCTGTCCATATCTTTGCCTTCCTCAGCTGATTTCGCCTACTTTTTCTTCTCCTGGCAGGGCTATAGCCTCAAAGCACCAGCTCACCATACGGTTGTGTCTGTGTGCATCTTTTCCACAGACCAATCACAAGCTTGTAATTCCTCTTTGTTGATTCCTCTTTGAACGAACCAAAATGAAGATCATTTACATCTACACCATCTTTTATGGTCTGTGGTGTTGTGTAACATTTGTGTAAGGATGGTGAGTTGGGACACTAAAAGGGAAGGGTTGATGTTTGTTTGGGCCTACAGCTACACTACACCCTGCTTCACATGGCCTCCAAACAATATCATTCCCACAATGTCTAATTCTTACCCTGTCAGTCTTAACCTACACGGGTTGATGTTAAATGGGTTTTTCACTTTTTGCCCTCCAACGCTCTGTTTTTCCATTCAAAACATTTCATTTTTTCAACGACTAAACTCTAAGACAAGATTTCAAGTTTTGTGTGTGTACTTTGAACTGTGTGTGTGCGCGCGCGTGTGTGTGTAGAGCCTGCTTATGGCATATTGTGTTAAATTTCCTATCTATGCATTTCCTTTTGAAGAGACTCCTCCCCTTTCCAGTCAGGAACTGAGTAAAGTCCAATCATTACAATAAATGTTACCTGTTTGTATGTTTAAACCCCAGCAGTATGTGTGTATGTACTCTGTGTGCTCCTATGTACAGATACAGAAATATATATATACAGTATATATAAGATTTATGTCACTGAAACTAGACAGTTGTGGTTATAGAAAGAACTAGATATTTGCCATCTGTTGCTTGACCATGCGTGCTCAATGTCCATTTGTTTTCAATATCAGTAAAGTGAATGAAAACGGTTGTCTTGTCATCTTTAACATGATTCTGTGGCCGCTCAGAGTTGTGGTGCTTGAAGGTTTGGGAATCTGAAAAAATCTTAATTATTTTTCATGACCTAAAATGCCTGAAAATAGAAAAACTAACACTGGAATAAAGTGTTGAGTTTGATTTGTTTAAGGGACATTTTAACAAAAGACATAACATTAAAAAGAATATGTGGATTCTCTCATTTAATTAGCTATTCGTTATTTCAGCTTTTAAATTGTAATTTTTCATTTGGCTGAGTAAGTAAGTGGAGTCAAGGTAAAGATCCCAAGAGGAACTGTCCTGACTTTGGTCATGCTGGTGGTGAAGGTGGCTAAAGACATCTTCTAACTGGTTGGGCCAGACCAACGTGGAGGAGGATGCAAGTGTCCTGTTAGTGGTGGTGCACAGAGGGTAGATGAATTGAACAATGATTTTTGGGTCCCTATATCACTATCAATAATATTAATGATCGTTCACACAGCAAAAAATAAAACCTCAAAGAGCTGTACAGTTGCAGCAGTGTTGTTTCCACAATCCTTATGCCATCCTGGCACGTTTTTACCCCTCTGTGGTAAATGGTAGATTCAGATAAAAGTGTGTGTGTGTATATACATTTTCAGACTAGCAACCACATATGATTGTGGGCTTAGTGCACTCTGTTGGTCATTTTCCACATGGCAGATATACACAGTAGAAAAAAGTTAAGACCTTCCTCTTTTTTACAAATAAATCATACACAATCTGCACAAGCTAAAATGAGTTACCATTGAATCCAGTGCCCGAGTGTTGGGTAATGTTACAGGAACAGAACATTACACTGTAACAAAGCTGTGTGGGCTCTGTTGTCAGACAACATGAACCTGTCAACATAAGACAGGCATAACCTCAATGTGACATTTACACATTGTGACAGTTAGTGATGCTTGATGTTATGATCATATTTATTTTTTCCACGTCACTTTGTCCAGGACCAGTTAGACTGGAAACATAGTCCAACATATAATGACATGACTAATTTTCTGCTTCTGCAGGCACTCCCAATTAACCAAAGAGAAAGAAAGGAATTTTTGACGGTGGGGAAATTAGCAAATGGAAAAGTTGTGTCTGTGTGAGTGTGTGCATGTGCCGTATTAAGAAGGGAGAGATGTGTTTACTGTGTTTTGGAGTCAAATGCGGTGAGTGACGGCACTGGTTATAGAGTATGAAAAACCATTTCAGGTAGATGACCTTGCCACAGTTCCTCACTTGAACATGTTCTGTGATATCAGGTGCTGAACCTAGTCATGTTATCAGTAAAGGTGAAACAGACGGTTGCTGGTGTGCAAGACGATTAGTGTGAACCTGGGGGATCAATATGGCATCTTGTCGGACATGAAAGTCGTCCACAGGGTCTGACAAGAGGGAGAGATAAAGAATGAGAGTTATTGGCAGAAAGAGGGAGAGAGACAGCTAAAAGATGGAAAAAAATGAGGGGAATTAAATATATGTTGCATTCAGACATCTCTTAATAAAAGAAACAAAGAGTCACATGGGTGCTGTGTGATAAATATAAATATATAATATAAAAAGATAAATATTGGTATTTAAGAATGCAGATGAATGCAAAACTCAGCTGGTAAAGTCAGCTGTGTGTGGTTTCTTTAAAGTGTCTCCAAAATGAGAAATGCACCACAGCTGACTTTTAATATTTCCTCACTCAGTGTGTTGTTACCAAACAGTTTTTCATATAAATTACTGTGAGGTGTGGTTCCCAGTGTCAACATACCAGCTAAAGTTTTATGATGTATATTTGTGGAAAATGTTGTTGTCAGATGTTTTAGGAATTCACTTGATAATGATGCATGTGTCCTTTCAATCGTGTTTAAGAATAATTCATCTTTTGAATAACAAGAGCCTTGAGAAACTCTGTACTCCACTGTCATTTAAGTGTGATAGTACTATTTTGTTTACTATATAAATATACACTCTGGGCGTTCACCTTCCTCATCATGTGACATGTATTAAGTGCCAAAGCGTGTGTCTTTTCACAGTTTTATCTCACGATTCAGATTGACTGAGGGAACTGTTTTCCAGTTTGACCGTGCTTTTTGTTAAGGTTATATTCATCCTAAATAATGTATACCTATGAGAAAGGTTGTTGCATAATCTATAACTTTGTTCCTTTTTAGACTTTACTCACTTTGCATTTTAAACCCATAGGTTGGAATCACGTCTCGCTTTAAACGACTCTTAGATGACTCTTTTAGGTTATCCACTCCATCACCCGCACTTTATTATTACAAGTTTGACATTTTAATTTGAAAGGAAATCCTGCTTTTACGCTGAACACCGAAAGCGGAAGTACGCCCACATCCTAGAGGTGCAGCACATTAAATGTTCCGGTGTCTCCTGTTCCAACTCTCTGTCTTCTCACAGCTAGTTATCTGATGATTAGTTACTCTCACTAATTCTTACTGTTATCGTTTATTTATTGCAAACAAAATGCCTTTAAAGTTTGAGCTGTGTCCTGGTAGAGTGATTGGAGGCAACCATCCATGCTTCATCATCGCTGAAATCGGACAAAATCACCAGGGAGACATTGAGATTGCCAAGAAGATGATCAAAATGGCAAAGGTAATACAGCTTACACGGAAAGACAACGCATTTGTTTCGTAAACCAACTAGATATATAACTTATTTTTAACTTCATAAGTTAAAACACTGCGAGCACGTGGCCAGATATCTTTTTCCAATTTAACATGTCGCTTGTCACAGTTTCCTCCTCACAATCATTTATGTGAAAAAAGAATAAACAGACTAGAACTAGTTTGTGTACTATATCAAATATAATGTCACATTTTGTTAAACAGATACATACAGTGTGTCGGTAACGTTACTAAAACCATTTAAATATGCCCATTTCTTTCATGCAACTAAACTATTACTAACAACATTTTGATTGTTTTCAATATCACACTGGAAGCACTGGAAAAAATAATGCAAATTTGACATTTCAGTGTGGGAAATTGTCTGCAGAGAGCTGAAGTGTAGCGTCTCCTGTAGCAACAAATGACATCAGTAATGGATTGTAGGAGCCTAGAGGACTACTAAGAGATGGATCATGATTCTGTATTTTTCCTTTTTATATCTACCTTCCTAGGAGTGTGGGGCTGATTGTGCCAAATTCCAGAAGAGTGAATTAGAGTTTAAATTTAACAAACGAGCTTTGGAGCGTCCATATACTACCAAAAACTCCTGGGGAAAAACTTATGGTGAACATAAGCGCCACCTGGAGTTCAGCCATGAACAATACAGGGAATTGCAGAAATATGCAGAGGAGGTCGGGATCTTCTTCACCGCCTCAGGGATGGACGAGGTAAGAACAAGACTCTGATTTAGTTTTTTTTAGCATTTAAATAAGCAGAATAGTTTTACCACATGCTTTTCTGTCTATAGATGGCAGTGGAGTTTCTCCACGAGCTCAATGTACCTTTCTTCAAAGTGGGCTCTGGAGATACGAACAACTTCCCGTACTTGGAGAAGACTGCCAAGAAGGGTGAGATCAAACTGCCACTGAAGTGGGAGATAAACGTTAAAGTGAATAAACAATCACAAAAGCACTATAGAGTTTGTGACTGGATTAGTACACGAAGGAATATGTCGTTGTGTGCATTATAACTTTTTTGCTAGCTGCTCTGAAGAAAGTATTATATAGGAATATGCAAAAAAAACGAAATTAGAAATGAAATGCATTTAATTTCACTTCCTTTGGATCTGAACTTCCAATCTCACACACAAATCGAACTTCCTCCTTTGCAGGGCCGCTTTTAAGTCTTTGGGGACTGTATGCAAACTGGGCCCCAGTTTTGAAATGATACAAGGAAATTTAAACCCTTCAATGATCTGTGGCAATGCGTCACAGTAGGTTTTGAACAGTGAAACGAAATACAACAACAACGCAAAAAAGTTGAACCAAGCAATACGTTATTAAAAATAATAAATGTAAAAAAAATATATTTGAATTCCATTTAATTATACTATAATATTTAGAGACTAAAGCGGTAGATTGGGGCCCCCTAGTGGTCGCGGGGCACTGTGCATCTTCATAGTCCTCATAGCTCAAGACACAGTGCTGCCTGTGTGTGTGTGTGTGTGTGTGTGTGTGTGTGTGTGTGTGTGTGTGTGTGTGTGTGTGTGTGTGTGTGTGTGTGTGTAAGGTTGATCATATTGTTGTTGTCCACTTCCGTGTCAGGACGTCCCATGGTGGTATCCAGTGGCATGCAGTCCATGGAGACAATGCGTCGGGTCTACAAGACAGTGAAGGAGCACAACCAGAACTTTGCCATCCTGCAGTGCACCAGCGCCTACCCTCTGGAAGCTGAAGACGTCAACCTCAGAGTGATCACGGTAAACCCAACAGAACAACACACATTGTTACCCTTAGTTTTCTATAAATGTTCATAATTAGTAGCTGTAACCTGATGAGAATTAAATATAATAATAACAAATGTAAGCCCTGTTTAAATGGGGGTGGGGGGAGTGGTATCTAATGAACATTTTTATTGGTGTAAATTTACCCTTAAACAAGTTTTATAGTGGTTTCAATCTGTTCTGTTACTAAAAGCATGGACATAAGTACAAGTGTTTATTAAAATGTTGAATTGTTCCTTTAAACAATGTCACTTGTCTTACTCACTTTTCAATACCAGGAATATCAGAAGGAGTTTCCAGACATTCCTATTGGATATTCTGGCCATGAGTCTGGGATCAGCATTTCAGTGGCAGCTGTAGCTCTGGGAGCAAAGATTGTTGAGCGTCATGTAACTTTAGATAAAACGTGGAAAGGAAGTGACCACGCAGCATCACTGGAACCCGCAGAGCTCACCGAGCTTGTTCGCTCCATCCGACTGGTGGAGAGGGCAGTGGGAAGCGGCATCAAGCAGATGTTGCCTTGTGAAAAGCCGTGTCACGATAAGGTCAGACTATGGTGTTTAATATCAAAGCATATATCATATCATAGCACACACACAACAGTAGCCAACAGTTATTTTGAAGGAGAATGCAACTCTTAATACCAGATCAATCAAATCAAAGTATAGAAAAACCCTTTTTAATTATGTTTTTCTCCACTACGCTATTAGCCTTAATACACATTAAACATAATATAGAACACATAAAATAAGTAAAAACAAAAAAACATCTGTTCATCCAGTTTTCAGGTAAAGTCTAAATGTATTCTAAAAACAGAGAATTATGTCTTTTCCGTTCTTAAACGGACCTACATCATTCACACAAAGCAGTTCTCTCAGACTCCATAACAACACAACTAAGCTCACCAAAACCCTCCTGGTTAAGGTTTTTACTGTTTTTTAAGCGTTCTTAAGTATTGCGATACAATATATTCTTATATACCATTTTTTACACTGGAAATTGTGTCCATGAAGCGAAAGGTTTTCAGTAAAAACTTCATCTAAAAAGTCTTTCAGACTTCAATTATTTTTATTGCTGACAAACTAAACAGAATTTAAATTGAACTGTGGTTTGACTGAACCCCACAAACTCTGACATATCTTATATACTAAGGGGAGCGTTATTAAATGCGTCTGGTGACAAGCACCAGCTTTTTGTCAGTAATCTCCTGTTCCTGTGCTACAGTTTGCAGGAGACATGTAATATTCAGTCCAGTGTGACTAATGCTGGAGTCTGTAGAACGGAAGATAGTCGTTGGCCATTCTCTGTGACATAACAAGCAGTTATTCAGTTATTTAAATTTTTAATTTCTTCTCCTTTTTCATCCAGTTGGGTAAGTCGGTGGTAGCCAAGGTAAAGATCCCCAAAGGAACTGCCCTAACTCTGGACATGCTGGCGGTGAAAGTGGCCGAGCCCATGGGTGTCGTGGCCGAAGACATCTTCCAGCTGGTTGGTAAAACCGTGGTGGAGGATGTGGAGGAGGACGAGAGTGTCACGCCAGAGGTGGTGGACAGCTATGGCAAGAAGGCTAAATGCTGAGGACGGATGAGAGTTTTGAAACAAGTTTAAACATGCACTTAATTTGAACAAAATCTTAACTGATTGCTCTGGTGAAGCTCAAGAGAAAGTCATGGTAATGTTGTCTGATGCTGCAGAGATTCCTGACATTGAAATAAAGGATATAGATTCCTGTTACATGTTATTATTGGACGGTGCATTTGAGTCAGAGAGTTTGAATGTTATCACAGTCCCTGTGCTCTAATAACTCATTCTCCCCCCTCAGCTCTCTTTTGCCAGAACACTTTTTCTAAAACCTCAGATCGTGCTACAAGAAAAACTCAAGGTCTTCTGTTTTCTGATCCTGAGTTTGTATTTGCACTGCCAAAAACAAGATTAATTGTTTTTGTCATGAACCAGACCTCTTCTGTTTATGCCTTAGCACCAGTATACCATGTCTAAAAATCAAAATGAAATGACGCCAACGTAAAGAAACATTAAAATGTTCCTAAAAGGTGGAGCCTCCAAATAAAAAGTTCCTAAAAACTCCTTCGTTGATGTTTCATTGCATGTGCACACATCTATGCACACATATATAATATACGATGGCCTCAGCTGATGACGTGCTTAGTGAATCCGTCAGGCAACAGAAACCCAAAAAGGAAGAGGAGCAAGAACAGGCAAAAACCTATGCAAAACTATAATTTGTTTTGTTTGCAGACACAGTTGAGTGAGTCTCCAGCTGGTTCTCTATAAACACCACCTGCAGATGAAGGAACATGTTTGTTGTTGCAGGTGGAACTGTTACATGCGTTCTGTTGCTCTCTTTCTTTACCCTCAGAACAATGAGTGCTAAAAACACAACTGTAGTCTGGTTATCCGAACCTGAAAATGTAATCAGGTTGGAACCCAAAACTATTTGTTTTTCAGACCAATAGAAAGAGAACTTGAACCACTAGAGAGAGCTGTTTTTCTACTTTCTCTTTTGATCCCACGCTGACTGTGTCACAGGGTCACTGGAGTGGGGGTAATCCCATTCTGTGTGTCTGAGGATCAGGGGATTATGTAAAGGGGCAAAACATGTAACATTGTTACATGTGTCAGCGGTGGTTCGTGAGAGGAAACAGGTGTGTGCTGTGCTTCTGTGTGTATCCACATAGCTAATCTCCACGTTAGTACAGTTCTACAAGTGAGCAAAAGTGGAGAGTGTGTAGCCTAACATCTTTCTAAATAACCTGCTTGCTCTGGAACATAATTTAAAGTACATATTATTTACTTTGGTGTATCATTTTTAGCCTTTCTCAAACCAAAAATGAGCAATTAAATCGTAAAATACTGAATATATATTAGTGTATAATAAAGTTAATAACATCGGTACTGTAGCACATCCTTATGTCCAAGCCCCTAAAGTCATCATATTATTTAAGTAACTACATTAATTTAAGGATTTAATGCTGCTGCTGTATCAACTTTTTTCAAAAACAAGAAAGTAAAATATTTCAGCTCCTTCTTGGAAAAGTATGATAAAACACATGTTAGATGTACATTTTATGAGTCAAAACTGACCTTTTATAGTAATTCCTAACTAGATGGCTCATGTCTCTTGAGGGTCTTGCTCCATTGTTCCAGCTCATACAAATTGGCATCATACAGTTTCTCAGTAGGAGGGAGATCCTGCCTCTGAGAGGGCCACCATAGGAGCTTGAGTTTGGTGTCCTTCAAAAAGTATTGGATGTATGCTTTAATAAACACTTTATTGATCCCCTTTGGGAATTTGTTGTTTGGACAGCTGCCAGACCAGTGTCTGCGCTACTACGAGTGTGTATCGGTGTCTTGTCCAAGGTCAAGACACCGATACACACTCTCTACACACTGAGCTATCCTACCACCCTCAGGTTAGTGTCCCAAAGCTAGGATGGTAGCCAACTTCTTCACATTATTCCTATTCCCCTTGTCAACCTTATCTTCTTTCAGCATCATTGTGTCCAAACAACTAGGGTTTGGGCTCTAAAACCCATCTCTGCGTATTAATGCAAACCTTTTCTTGGCCGATGGCCTCGAAACAGACAACGAAAAAGTCAATTTAAGCAACAGTCATCTTAGCAGAGATTTGTGGATTGTTGACAACTCTGACCATATTCTTATGCAAATCATTTGACATTTTGCATTTTTGACCATCCCATTAAATATGGACAAAACATTTTCAGGATGGGAACAAACCTGTGCTGTATAACTCATAAATAACTTAAAAGCTATTTCAGGCAGGAGCTTTAGCCAGTAAGCTGCTGCTGATCCTGGCTTCACAGAGCAGAGCACGAGTCTATTGCTTACTTTTCATTACGTGGCCTACAAATAAAAAATGACTTGGCATGTGAGTCATATGTTGCCCTGTTTGAAATGAAAAGGAAAAATGAACATTTACTCATTTGTTCAAAGTACATTGTGATTAATTAGTGTAATAAGTTATTGTTGTGCAGTATATTCAAATAGTATATCCTCTGACAAGTTGTATTATCGCCAGAGTAAAAGAACAGTATAATTACCTTACAAATGTTCTGGTGCGGTTACTTTTGCATGCCAAGAGATTAATTTGTAAGTTCTGCAGGAGATGTACCTCAACCTAGGTTAAGTCATCTTGCTTGGTTACGTAACAAACTTAGTCCTTTCAGGTCTTTACAAAGTGCTTAATATAGCAGCTATGGGCCACAGGTTCCTTACTGAGGCCAAGCAAGCACCCTTGCACCCAACCTAGATGTCACATCAGCCCATAGTGTCGGCTTTTCAATCTGCATTGTTGAAATGCAATATATGGTCTTTACTTGAGAGTACGCAGCATCCGTTATCAACGTTTTTGGGCATATTTTGTAACATTTGAACACAATTCTGTGCACCAAAGATAGTGGAGCTTTTATTTGGGATGAAAAGGCTGGCTTTCAGCAACATTTTGCTAATGAGGGTAAGTTTGGAGCCCACTCCATTAGCTGTGCTTTACTTTAATAGGATAAGAACAGTAGGAGGTGAGAAACAATAGGCAGATACTGTTGGACTTAATCCCAGCGGCGAATGTGTGGTTTATCAAATACCCTTTTTTCATAACTCAAAAAAGCATTATTAAACACATAATAAAAAAAATGCACATTGTAGTTTAAATACAATAGTTGACTATTATATGACTATTATAATATTATATATAAATAAATCTATATATATATATATATATCTCTCTTTCTATATATATATATATATATATATATATATATATTACGTGAATTACATCATGAAGTAGCTAATAAAGCTGTCAGTTCTCACAGAATAATTTGTTTTGTGCACAATACTTTGTGCACAATCTGTGACCTGATGTCACAAAACGTTTCAGCCTCATCATTGTGTAAGCTCATTGTCTAACATGCATGTACCTGTGTGTGGCAATGCAATGAAATAGTATTAGGAGCAAGGGTGAAGTGGGAACCAAACTAGTAAGGGGTGGAGTGAAGGGAGGAAGAAAAACGAACAGCAATAAGAAGTTCTGATCCTCATTCTTGGACAATTACATTGAGAAAGAGAGGAAGGTAAAGAAAAATAGGGAGGCAGCTCCAGAGAAGGGGAGAAACATAGAGAGGGAGGAAGGAGCTCTTGGTCCCTGACTTCTGACCTCATGTCTTGGAGCTCCACCTCTGCTGAGATAGAACAATCTCAGTGAGGATTTACTGCCTGGGACCTTCAGACTGATCACTGAGCCCAGGGGAACGTTCTCTTTTGGGATTCAATTTAGTGGAATATTCACACAACGACTCTGGACCTATCTACCTGCTGGAGTTCTTCCTGCTGTAGAGGACAAATCCAAAAGTGGTATGGCTCAAATAACAATTGCATTCATTTGTTGTTACAGTTTGTCTTTGTGTTAATGTCCTTATTGAGTTGTTTTTTAAGTACGGCTGGTATTACACATTTGGGTTTTTAAAAAGTGTTTTATAATGATGGTATATTTGACAGCAGCTTAAGACAATGTTTGGGATCATTTTAATTTCAAAACTACAGTTTGTCCCAGTGTAGTTGCTGTATAGCTGATTATAACTGTTATGAATCATCCTCTAGTTTGTAATTTAGTATATTGTCTTAAAGTCTACTTTTGACTTTGTGCAGATGCATCCATGTGCAGTTCTTGTGGCTAATCTAAGTATATCTTCTCACGGATTAAATAGCTTCCTAATGAGCTTATACTAATGTCCCAGCTACACTTAAAGGAGAGCTGTGATTGCAGGTTCTCAGCACAATACCAAGAAGGCCACAATGCTTTAAATATATGTCTTTACCTTCAGTTACTTTTATCAATTTACTGCATTGTAATTTCAACCACAGCAACACAATTTTGATTTACACAAGTTAAAATCACCTGCACATAATTAAAGCCAATTGTTTAAATTGTCTGGAGCAGAGCCAAACAATGACCTCATAGTTCATATGGGCTCAATAATTTAACCACAATTAGAGCAGACAGTTCAGTGAAGTATATTATTTAGAAAATAATATTATGTCTTTCAAACCACTACATAATAAAGTGCGTTAGTAGTAGTGCACTCTAAAATTACCCGTAGGTATTATTTCGATTGACTGTTATCATGGATGTATTAGCACCTACTTCAATAAGTGGATCAAATGGGAGAAATGTACTAAATCTACTTTATGTAATAAGGTTTCACTAAATAGTTTGTATTTAAAAATCTTTAGAAAGTTGACTGGAAACTACAGCTGTCATTATTCTTTATTTGCCTGTGTCACGTTTTCTCTGCTTTCCAGAGAGTAATATGAGGAAGCCTTTGAAGGGGATAGATCCTGGAATCAGATTGCAGGGCTTCCATCGTGTTTAGACCAGGGAGCAGCATGCAAACAAATCGATAAACCACTGCGGCCTGTCAAACCCCTGCCCTTCCATTAACCAGCAACACCAACCCAACTTTCGGGGAGGAATACCAGACAAGTCTACTCTGTCTGACAACTCACAGAAAACACCATGGATTTCATGCTACCCACAAGAAGCCAAGACAGGATGCATTCCTCTAGTTCTCTTCTGGGCTCTTACAGCAGTTGCACCAGACACCACTACCAGGGAGTCAGGCGAAAGCTGCGGTCTGGACGGATTTTTGGCTTCATCTTTAGCCTGGTGGTGGTCTGCACAGTCTGTTCATGGAGTGCCTTGTCACTGGCTACCACAGTGGCCACCAAGCTGGATTCGGCGGCTAAGAGCTCAGCAGATGCAGCAGTGCCCCAAAGAACTCTTCTGCAGCACCACAATATCTCAGTTGCACCAGAGGATACACCAGTGGCCATGCGATCATCGGAAATAGAGATGAATCATGGAGACTATCCAACGGACTACTTCAGCGTAGAGGAGAGACGTCAGGGCTATGTGATGCTCCATATGTTTGGCATGTTGTACATGTTCATAGCCTTAGCTATCGTCTGTGATGAATTCTTTGTCCCTGCGCTCACAGTCATCACAGAGAAGCTGGTAATCTCCGATGATGTTGCAGGAGCCACCTTCATGGCAGCGGGTGGTTCAGCGCCAGAGCTCTTCACTTCTGTCATAGGAGTCTTCGTCTCCCACAGCAATGTGGGCATTGGGACAATCGTGGGCTCCGCAGTCTTCAACATCCTGTTTGTGATTGGAATGTGTGCCCTGTTCTCCAAAGAGGTGTTGAACCTCACTTGGTGGCCTCTGTTCAGAGACGTCTCATTCTATATCATTGGCTTGCTCATGCTCATCTATTTCTTTCTGGATAATCAAATCACAGTCTGGGAAAGTATTAGTCTGCTGATGTGCTACACCTGCTATGTGACGTTCATGAAGTTCAATGCCAAAATAGAATTTTTCATCAAGACCACGCTGGGCAGCAACCAGGTGGATGAGCTGGAGAGTACACCAAAGGTGAGTCTGACCACCCATCTACCCATCCAGCCATCTGTTCATCTGTCCATCCTTTCATCCATTTTTCCCTAACACCTAAACTTTTGATGACCACCATGCTTTTTTCAGTTTCCACTTTTGGGAGCCAAACCATCCATCCATCCTTGAAAAGAGTCTTTGAGTGGGAATGTTGCCAGCAGGAAAAAAATGATAAAATTTTTATGCTCTAAGATCAGTGGACATTTGTGAATTATGACAGTACCAGTGACCTTTGTGTAAAAATCTGGGCACGGGTTGATCGCTGATCTGGGAACATCCGTCATGGCTGCTGTTCTTCAGTAGAGCAGTGCTCTGGTAATCTGACAGTATTTTATAATGGGAGTAGGTAGGGTGTTAAAACAGAGGCTGTACAGATAGCACGCCAAACGCTTCTGAATTCCTCTCTTGAAGGATATAAAGATTTGTCTTAACCTGCCACCTGTGCAGCTCAGACAGTGCTGGACACTGAGCCAGACCTCAGCAACTTCATGCTGACTAAGTCTAGCAACACGCCTTGTGTTCAGTCTCCACTTCTAGTAACTGAGTGCAACAAGAATCTCAGAATAGGACTGATGAAACCAACCTGGTCAATAAAATGTCCCACTTCTACAAAAATGAGTAGGACAATTACATTTGCCATTAGTTTTTATATAATCCATCTTGATCCAAATATTTGTCAATCATTGTCTCTCTGTTTTCCAGTTTTTTTCATGATAACATGACACCATTTCAAGATTTCACTCGGTTTTGTGTCATTTTAGTCAGTAATCTTAAAATCTATGAATGGTTAAGAGCCTGATCAAATGGTTACCAAGAAAAAAATCAGCCCACCCCCGGCCTGGTTATGTTTAAAAGACCTCATGAAGCATTCACTTATAGTCACTAACCTGCTCAAAGTATGAACAAATACAAGAAAAAGTACCAGTTACTTCACAATTACTAAATACATTTTTAAAGGCAGGTAAAGTATAATTTTGAGATTATCTGTGCTTGTTGTGCTGCTTGGTGCTGGATTTGCATCCTCCTAAATAAAGGAATGAACAAATGAAGAATAATGACGTGATGCAGCACACACACAGACACACAGAAGGTTGTTTTTTCATTCACAGATTCATATTTTGCATGTTGTGTGTGCAGGCAATAAATGCCAAAGGCAGCAGAGTCATTCATCAGATAACCTTCATAGGTTCCAACAATTATTAGCAGTTATTTTTCTTTAGTTCACGACATATAAAAACTCTACATTGTTTCAGTCATCGGTATTTTGTTTATTCACCTTCTATCATTATATTCATGCATTTGAAAACTTTATGCAACAGTTAGTCCCACAGACAGTATGGAGTTTGATTTACGTTGGTATACGTCATGCTTTTGTCCACTCATTATTAGTCCCAATATTGTTGCAGAGGCCACGTTAGATTTGTGTCCTTCTGGGAATCAGCTGCTCTTCAGGCTGCCTAACATCAACCCAAGAACAGCTTTTCTTTTTCTGCTTCTCAGCTCTTGATGTCAAACTGCCTCACCCTCATTCTAAATAATCCTACAGGTTAATACTGTCTAATCCCATTAGAGCCACTAATAATAGTCAGATGCTCGCTGCGGGAGCAGAAATCAGCAGATCATTCAGAGAAAAGGCTAAACTCTGCTTTCTCAGGCTGCAGCCGTGTTCAAATTGTAGTATTATTTTTATTTTGTGCATAATTAACAATATTTCAAGTTTGTGCAGAACACATTGTGTTTAGTGTTTAGTAGCGAGGAGAACAAGATGTGCTGGTTTCCTTGTCGATGGCACTAAAGATGCCAATCCTCTCTGATCCCCTTATCCACTCCTTACCAGCAGTGACGACAGCACATGTACAGTTCACCACACATCACACACAGAGCCCTAACAAAATGTTTAAATTCTTATTCAGGTCACATGTTTCTGTCCTGCATTAACCACAATATAGCAGTGTGTGTACAATTTACAATTTGTGCAGATTATACACAAAATATATCACACACAAGGCCCTAATATAATAAGTATAGTAAGATTCATTTGTCTTACTGAGGTACAAATAATACGTTTATTGCAGATGTTGTCATCATTTTCAAAAGGACAATAATTGCACAACAGGTCATTCTTCCCTAATATTGCAGTTTTTATTATATGTTTTCACTTGTCTTAATCTACTTTCCAAACATACATCAGCGCTTCAATGAGACAAATACTGTTGAAATTGTCACAATGAGCAGCTGCATAGGTGAAAACCCATTTCTCTTTTGGATTTGCTGACATTAAATCATGTTTGGCTGCATGGTGTCCTATGAAGGTTGCTGCAGGACTTAACACGCTAGCTTGAAAATAACCATTCTAAAAGTGGCGTTCTCTGCCGATTAATCCTGGCTAAGTCCTGCAGCTCGGACAGTCAGGTGGACACAGGAGAGAGAGAGAGAACAAGAACAGGGTAGAGAGTAAGGAAACGTGGATATGTTTGAATTATGAAACAGGGATCAGGTTGTGCCTTGGTCATACCAGTAGGTAACATGTTATCTGAGACCACTGAACTGAAACAGCAGCTCAGTCAAAGAGAAGCTTTTTGTCTTCTTTCTTTCATCAGATCATGTTCAGATCTCAATTAGCTCTACGTTTGACACACAAAGCGTGATCTGCTTAATAAAACTCATTCTACTTGCAAAGGTAGCTGTTTATTAAATATGTTTTACATGTTTCATCAGTCAGTAAAAATACATGTAATACAAAGAGCTGAGCCAAAAAATCCTGTATAAAGTAAAAAAATGTAGGCCGACAATCACAAGCTGCGTGCGAGAATAACAACATCCCCGCAGTTTGTCTTTGTATAGTTAATAATAATAACTGATACTTATACTTATGTTGTTTGGACAGCTGCCAGTCGGTAGGACATGTAGCTTGCTGGGAATGAGAATCAAACTACTCACCCTTGGGTTGGAAGACGACTGCTCCACCCATAAATCTATCTTGCAGCACCAAAACGTGTTATTTGTAAAAAATTATGTAAAACACGAAAAATGTAAATGATGTAACATTCTTAAAATAACAATATTGTTTGTTTAATGGGACTAAATGTCGTTTTAATTATACTATTCTGTAACATTATGTAGTAGTATATTGAGAAAAAGGTTTTTTTTCTGTGGTGTAATGAAATGTGTCTGTTTTAGCTTTAGCTTGTTGGCAATGCATTGTTGATGGTAAAGGTTAAAAAGGTTTCAGATTGTACGTCTACGAGGTTAAAGGTGTGTTTTGCTCATCACAAAATGCACAAGTGAAAATGTAAAATCACTTGGATTGTATCACACATTATTATCAGAGGTTTTTCATCAAGCAGCTCTGAGGAGCCATGTGAGCGTGAGCCACCATGAACTGATGCCAAGCACAGGTCATTCTGCTCGGCTGTCACATGGACAATACAGACAGGCGTCCACTATTTCTTTAATTGTACACGCAGGGACTGACAAATTACGAAATTGTCATTTTAATTGAAGAGATAACTAAATATAAATACAGTACTTTGTCATCTTGTTTCCGGTCACTGATGACATTTTTCTGAAACAGTGTGAGTTAGATGAATCTTATGTGTCCAAACAGGTACAAGTATGTACACTTATCACCTAAAACTATGCTTCACAGTGATACCCTGCAAAAGCAACAAGAGGACCACAGTTTTAGCATCGCTTCAGATGCTGTAACAGCAGCAGGTGTCTTGTCAGATGCAAGCTGAAGGGATTATCTGCTCAATTTCTTGGGCCTCCATCATGAAATCACGTGTCAGCAACAAAATCATCCACCTCTGCTTGGCGTGGTGGAAGGCATTACCTCAGCTGTGTGGCGTGATTCTTTGTTACTGAAATTTTTCATGCGAAGCTTCAGATTAATACAGCACTGAAGAAAACTGACCATATTAACCAGATTAATTACAGGCTCTACATTTAACAGAATTAGTTAGAGAGTGAGTTTATTTTGGAAATCCAGCACTGTGAGTCTTTTGAGTTACATGTCATATAGGTTGAAAAGAGCTGTTGAATTATAGACACACACGATTCATTTCCTTGTTACAATAGAATGTCTATGTACAAGGAATGCAGCAAGTGGAATGCAACAATATGCAGTAAAGTGACTTGGTGGGTGTAGTGTAGTGGTATAGTGCAGTCGATTGTCAGCGTCTGGGGGGAATGCTGTGATATGTGCAGCTGTGCTCTGTGGTAGTAGAAACCTAATTAAACCGAATTAATTAAACACATCACTGTCACATGATTAACCATTACTGGATTTATGGACGTGCTTTTTTTCTGTGTTTCTCTCAAAAGGTAAATGCACCTGCAAATGATGAGAACAAGCTAATGGTAAGCTGTTTTTGCTATTACAAAACAATAAGCTAAAATTTACCTGATATATAAATCATGTGAATGATTAAGAAACAATTTGTTTATTTGGTATTATTCACTTGAAAGTCATCTGAGATCATATATAACCAATTATTTGAAACCATCCATACTTTACAGGCCAAACCCAGGCTGCAGAGAGAGGGCAGCTGTGCTTCTTTACACAACTCGCTAATGAGAAACAGCATCTTCCAGCTCATGATACACACACTGGACCCCCTCAGTGATGAAGGTATCATGTTCGTATGCTGTGACAAGCCATGAAACACACAACAATGTGATTATTACATTTCTCCACAGTGAATTGGATAATGTTACTGAACAATGATCTTATCTTGTCTTTTCATGCTAAATGGTAAAAAAAAATGTAAGGATCATGTTCATTTATTGAATTCAACACAAAAAACATCATTTGTCTCATGGGCAATTCTAAACACTCGTGTGTATGCTTATGTTTAGAAAGAAAATGCCTTTTTGGATCATCACAGATAACTGTGAATGTATATTTTTCATTCTCTGGCTCAGGACGTTTCAAAGAGAAGGCATCAATCCTTCACAAAATGGCCAAAAAGCAGTGTAAGGAGGATGGTCTCAGTGCCAATGGTGTAACTGGTGAGTTACCAGTGATGTTTTTAAACTATGGGAGTCAATTCGATCCACCCAAAAATGACTAGATAAATAAATAAATGTGTACCTATCGTACACATGTACAATAAAGTGCAATCCAATTCAGCCACACTATGTGTATGTGGGTGTGTGTGTGTGTGTGTGTATACTGCATCCAAGTGTGATTCCACCACCCACTATGACGCTGTGTAAAATCTTGCTTATCACCTCAGTTTAAAATCTCTGCCTCTTTGATGGTAATGGCTGCATTAGTGTCTGTGGAATGGGCGGCTTGCATCTGGAAAGGCGTCATCAGTGCTGAGAGATTTTCCAGTTGTTAGAGCAATTTAAACACAAACTGATACTATAAACTATAACCTTGTATATGAATTCATAGGAGAGATAATCTATTGGATTGCTCTGGATTGTACCTAATAAAGTGGCCAGTAAGTGTACATTCACTGTTGTTTATTTACTTATTTATTCATTTTTGAGATTATTTGGATCCAACTGTTTAATTTACATCCTTATTCGCCAGTGTTGATGTTTGGTTTTCTGATTTGTTAATGAATCTCGTCATTTAACCAGTTTTAAGCTGCAGAGAGGATCTGTCATACCACGTTTTCATCATTAAACACTGATCTTTCTCTCTTAGTGTTAGACCCGACTCAGACTTGGGATTTGAAACTTGTGAACAATCCTTCACAAGTTTCAAATAACTTATTTAAAGAGTTTAGTAGAGACATTTATGAAATGATTGACAATATTAATATACTATAGTTGTCTCTTCAACATAATTAAAGACACCATGGTTTTATTTCCTATTGACTCTCTGTGTCTCCTTCTTTTCTTAAGCTGGTAAGAAAATCCCAAACAGCACAAACGTCGCCGTAGAGGTCACACCACCCATGAACGGTGTTGCAGGAGGAGAAGCGGTATGAATTTTACCTGTTACCCAGTTTACCCAGTTCACACGCTAGAAGCTCATTAATATTTGAGAATGTGACAGTACTGTAGTAGTCAGCTGAGCCTCAATCTGGTACAGGATGTGAAAAATATCATTCTACTATAAAAACTTCTTTGTACTATATAACTTCTATGTGTTATATTGTTTAAACAATACAAAGTAATGATCTTCTCTCCAGGGTGAGGAGGAAGAGGAAGATGAAGACCAGCCTCTGAGCCTGGCTTGGCCTGTTACTAATAGGAAACGGCTCACCTACCTCGTTATCCTGCCCATTGTCCTTCCACTGTGGCTCTCACTGCCTGACGTCAGGAGAGAGGTAACCAGAAACACAACGTACACACACAAGACCCGCAAATGTATTTTCACAGGCTCCGAAATGCACAATAAAATATAAAGGATCTTCGCCTTGTGTTAATGTTATCTATTCTAATCTTAGTTAATACAACGTTATGATCCTTGAACATGCTTGTTTACAAAATAGAGGCTTGTTTTACAGTCAGTGGTGTAAGGTAATTATTAGGTCATTTCAAAAAAGGTTTATCCAATAGCACATGGACGTAGTAGGTTTCTTGACGACGTTTCGCCCTTCTATCCAGAGGGCTTTCTCAAGTCTGACTGACTGGTGTGAG
>JAUMHF010000001.1:14695064-14710553 GCA_032359275.1 Microctenopoma steveboyesi
CTACGTCCAGTTGCTATTGGATAAACCTTTTTTGAGATAACCATGACCTGGATGACTGAGAACCTTCACAGATATATTAGGTAATTGTTTTAGGGCTGATATGTGACATTCCTGTTTAGGTCTAGACCAGAGATAGATCATGAGATGTTTTCATTTATTTTCAGACCTCATCAAGGTTCTTCCCCATCACTTTCCTTGGCTCCATCTGTTGGATTGCTTTCTTCTCCTACCTGATGGTGTGGTGGGCTCACCAGGTATAACACACACACACACACACACACTCACACACACACACACACAGAAAATCATGCATGATATGCCCATGATATCAGTACTCCAATGTTTAGATTTTCTTTAGACGTAAATGTTTGGTCTATTATTATCTGGAGCCTTTTTTTTTAATCTAAGTGCAACAGTCAGGGTGTTGAATGTGTGACCAGAGTAGCTAATCCCAACTAATCTGCCTTGATCCATAGCCAGATCAACCCGCAACGCTCTATTTTAACAGCACAAATGCAAAGACAAACCTGAAACAGAAGGTTATGTGTGCAAGGTCACTGAGGAGGTGCACCTGCTTTATTTGGTGATCATACTGTGTGTAAATCAGGGTTTTCTGCTGATTACAACCTGTAACCTACCTCTAAATTCAAATTTAGTGTTCAGTGCTACCGGACAAAAAATATAATGACATCAAACTATTATATATACTGCAACTCCTTGTGTCAGTACCTGTACTATGTATACCAACAATAAAGTTGAATCTAATCTGAACTGCATCTAATCTAATAATACAATCATGGGCCGCCACCAGAATTGCATTAGCTACCCATGGTTTCATTTCAGCAGGTACCTGACTTACGAAATGATTAAAAAACCCTCAGAATGCGGAGAAGACTTGATTTTATCATTACCATCATAATAACTTAAAGTAGTATTTATTATATTGCAGTATTAGAAATAGGTGTTGCACTTAGTCTTGCATTTGAAGTCATGCTTACTGTCCTGTGTTTTTTATATAATGATAGACAATGTAGATGTTTCTGAATGAAATAATGCTTAATTATTCACTCTTTCAGGTTGGAGAAACTTTCTGGATCACGGAGGAGATCATGGGGCTCACCATGTTAGCAGCTGGCACTTCAATCCCTGACCTGATCACCAGTGTGATTGTAGCACGAAAGGGCCTCGGTGACATGGCTGTGTCCAGCTCCGTGGGCTCCAACATCTTTGATATCACTGTGGGGTGAGTTCAGCAAACGGCTGCAGAACACACAGTGTTGATGGGCTGATGCAACATCCATTTTAAATGCTGTTTAATGCTCATATACAAGTTGAGAGAAAATCCAAATAATCTTTCCCTGTTTCCCTCCAGTCTGCCATTCCCCTGGCTCCTCTACCATATCATCAACAACTTCAAACCAATAGAGGTGAGCAGCAATGGCCTGTTCTGCGCCATCGTCCTCCTCTTCCTCATGCTTCTCTTCGTCATCCTCTCCATTGCGGCTTGCAAGTGGAAAATGAGCAAGTTCCTGGGATTTTTCATGTTCCTGCTCTACTTCGTCTTCCTCATCATCAGCGTGATGCTGGAGGACAAAATCATCACCTGCCCCGTTACTGTCTGAGGGAGTAGGAGTGCCGTTCCTACTGGCTGTCAGAAAGATGAAATGTATGCTTCTGCACACCATCATTTAATACAGCGACACAACCTCATCTCTTATTCTACTGTTTCACGCATACACACAGTGGTGCACACACACAGACACACACAAGTACCCAGGCATTCAGTATCCGCCTGCACACAAATAAAGAAACACATGCACAGGTAGCGGTCCAGACTGGTGCACTGCAGCCTTCCGGCAGTGGTACACGTGCCAGTTCTTTAATACCAGATGCCACCTCAGAGGAGGAACGGGATGTTCTCGTTTGGTACGGTGTGACTACATTCAGTAGCTGCAGATGACTGAAACCTGCTGAAAGAAACTGATGAACAATGTGAACGCCACCTGGAATGGACATTTCAATGGAAGATTTCCCCAAAAAAAAGGACTGGTCTCCTGTTTGAGCCAAGTTTTAGCATTAAAAGTGAACACAGGAGATAAAAGAAACTTTAATTTTGTTTATAAGGGCGGCAATGCTCTGGAGAGATCTTTTGTTTTATGGAAAAAAAGAAAAAGAAATGGCCGGGGCAACACATAAGTGTGATATGTGTTTAATTAGATGTGTAGATTTGAACTGAGTCCACCTGAATGGCTTTGCATGCTATTGTCATCAAATATGAAACGGTCCGTGTCGATGTGAGTATGTTTCAGACACTTTTAATTTCAGGTCATATTTGGGAGAAGCTGTTACCAAGCTAATACCTCTTTAATTTCTTATTAACAAATGTCTATAATAGCACGCATTCAATGCTAAATAGTTACATTAGAGTATACACAGATGTCATGGACAAAGGTTTTATCAAGCTCAGTAGTTCTGCTTTTCAGTGTATCCCAACTATAACGTTTTGTTTTACGAATAATAAGCTGAGAGGTGACTTTAACATTTTTCTTTTTTCTCTCTGCCTTTTATTGCACCACTTTAGAGAGACACTCCGTCGGGAACGTGACACAATCTGAGCAGGTTTTATGATTGGAAATGCCCTTAGTGATGAACAGTTCACACCTGCATAACATTTCATCTGTGTGGATGATGCAGGTTTTAAAAGAAGTGGTGGACTATGGATTAGTATATTTGCTGGTGTATTTTACTTGTTAAACACAAGAGTTTTCTTTTTACTTCATTTATGTATTTCTAAAAAGAGGTATTCAAAATCAGTATCTTCTGTCATGTTTTGCTGTAAACAATTCACGTACTGTATAACACAGCACACACATTGTGCTATATATATATATATATATATGCATAAAATCAAATTATAGTAATGTTTCTATGTGTTTCTTGGGGTATTTTCCTCATTCTCCACTGTTGAAGGCCTTGTATTTTATCAGAGGCCTAGTGTACGGCAATCATCGGTATGCTGATACACTTCACTGTGTTCAGTGTGTAAAATAGTGGGGAAATAATAACACATTAGACCCATATTTGAAACATAAACGTGAGCTGTGGAAGAGATTTACTGTTACATTTGAGTATTTGGTCACAAACCTTTTCCTCCAACACCTCTAGAGCACATCACTAAAGCCCTGCAGCAGTAAAAACTGAACAGTATGCATGGAGTATAGGTGTGACACACATTGTTAAAAAGTGAAAGGACTGTTTTCATCACATCATCATCTACTTCACATATTAACAAGAGGTTGCCAAAGATTAAACAATGAGAAAAGATCAGAATAGAAAAGTTGAAGATGTTTCCAAGTATTGACCTGTTTATTCTGTCCCCCTGCTTTTATTTTTTATGGTAAGACAAGAGTAAGGGTTGTCAAATTATTTCACACAAATGTGATTCAGTGACCTGTTTAAACCTCTTTTTATTTTTTCTTATGTTTGCTCACTTTGGAAAGCAGCAATCAGGTATAAATTAGCAATACATTTTACAGTTTTATTTAAAATATGCACATTTTCATTTTTAGACCCGATCGTCGTCTATACTTCTAAAGTGTTAAAGATAGTATTTTACATAACTATGTGACCCCAGCCATTTTTTTATTTTTATCTTTTCATAAATTGCAATTCTATTTCATTTTAATTTTATCCTTTGTGAATTGCAGCCCAACAACCTTGCAACGTTAAAAATTTGTGTTTTATTGTGTGTTATTGTGTATAAAAGAGTTGTGAAACGTAATGCAGAGCTGTACTTAAGCTCCTGATTGCAGTGGTATTCAACATCATTTATCATTTCAGACAGATTTAGCCTTTTTATGCAGTATCATTGTAAATGCTTCTTAATTATTGGACCATTTGTATATAAGCAACGTGTGTATGAATGAGCGCATTTAGAAATATTCATAAGAATTCAACCATGACCAACTTCAATACTGCACCACATGGTTAAATGCTTTTTATATTTCCCTTCTACGTTATGCAAGAATGGAATCATATTCATGTACTACTTGAATCACGTATTATACTGTACAAACATATATCAATCAATCTGTATAAAGTGTTATATGATCAAATAAATGAAAACTCAAATTTACATAATTGGTTTTCTGATTTGATGGTCAAAAACACGCCGTCCTGTTGCTGAGGTTTGTGTTAATCATTTGGGGGTTTTATGTATGCTGATATTGGGCCACTTTGGCAGTTTTCATAACCACAATGTAACATTACACTTCGAAACATTAAATATCACACTCAGGTCACGTTACATCAAGTTTCCTCATAACACAGAGTCAGATTTGCAGTGTCATTCATCAGGATGTGAACCGCTTTAGTTTGACACAAGCCTCTTACAGCAGCATGTGTGGCCCACTGCCATGATCAGCGTGATGCAACAGGGATTCACTGGACACCTGAGGACAGCCAGTAAAGGACACAGGCTGCTTTCCGTCCGTATTTCTGTTTACTGGGAACTGGTGACATCCTGCCGTTAGATCAGCTCACCTAACATGCCTATGCCGTCTCTTGAAGTGTATCTAATGAAAACCAAAGTGCAGTGAGAGATAGATTCAGGACATGAGGTAGAGCTGTGGTGATAGAGGGCAGCAGAAATACACAAGGACTGTCCTCTTGTTTGATTTAGATTCAAGATTCAAGATTCAAGTTTCAAAACACTTTATTAATAATTAGAAAAATGTACTGGCCTTTCTGAATTTTCACAGCAGAAGGAGCCTGTTGTTGTTTTCTGATGTTGAACTTGTGCTGCTAAAGAAAAAAAAAAAAAAAAAAGGATTAAAACCTTTTAATAACAGTGTCAAATGTCCACTGGTCCATTACTGCCCTCAGCGGCTAGGTGGCGGTAATGCTCCTTTAACTTTTAAACCAAAGAAGAAGAAGACCAAGACCGGAAGCATGCTGCTGTTGGTTTCATAACAGCAGCTCGCAGCTGCAGGCTGCGTGGAGCCGCGCAGACCTCTCCTCAGAGACATTCACCTATTTCCACGTAGTCGTCTTTGATTGACGGAGTAACATGGAGCCGCCGGCATCAGAAGGGGTGGAGGCTGCTGGTCTCGGCTCAGAGCAGAGTCCAAAACCAGAGTTGTCAGCAGCGATGCGGGCTAAGATCGAGCGGAACCGGCAGCGCGCCGTGATGCTCCGGCAGGCTCGGCTGGCGAGTCGCCCTTTGTCCGCCACGGACGGCGCAACCTCGGCCAAGGTTTCCAAGACCGTCGACTCTGGTGCCGGCTTCTTCATCGACGAGGAGGAGGACGGAGAAGAAGAGCAGAAATCCATGAAGGTGCTGCATCAACCGGGTACGTGTTTGTTGTTGCATGATTTCTCTGTGTGTGTGTGTGTGTGTGTGTGTGTGTGTGTGTGTGTGTGTGTAAACGTGTGTGTGTTTATATTGTATGCGTTTCGTTTGCAGCTCCAGTGATTGAACCAGACTACCTCGTGTGCGATGACTGTGAAAAACCTTTTATGGACTCCTACCTGAGCAACAGCTTTGACCTGTCTGTGTGTGACAAGTGCAGGTACACACACACACACACGCACACACACACACACACACACACACACACATTAAAGTGCTTTTAAGACATCTTCTTATCCTGGCGAGGACATGAAAACGTTCTTTAGACTCCCACACATCTTCTCTTTATGGTGATCGTGTATTTATTTTCAGGCAGGCCAGCAGACTAAACATATTTCTCCTTAGAGACAACGAGGAAAAGCACAAGTTGATCTCCAGAACTGAGGCCAAACAGCGCTACCTGCTGAAGGACTGCGACCTGGACAGGAGAGAACCACCGCTCAAGTTTGTGCTGAAGAAAAATCCACACAACCCGCGCTGGGGAGACATGAAGCTCTACCTCAAGCTACAGGTACAGAGACGAGAGTGGGACTAATCAATTTATAACAGTTTACACAGTATTGAAACTGTATGTATTATTTCTTAAGTTTAGACTGATTTCTGTAAAGATATTAGACCTGTAGTAACAGCACAGATTGTTGAAAATGAAATAATGAGCTTATTAAGCGATGAACAAACCAAAGAAAGACTTTGTTCGCTAATGAGTTACACTTAAAAAAATGCAGAAAACAGGTGTGCGTGTGTGTGTACACCCAGGTTGATAAGAGGTGTATGGAGGTGTGGGGATCAGAAGAGGCTCTGGAGGAGGCCAGAGAGACCAGGGACGAAAATAGAGAGGCGCAGAAACAAAAGCGCTTCAACAAGAAGGTCAAAGGTTTGTTTTCATTCTGATCCATGACTCTACGAAGGCGAGGCAGTTAAAGTGTGTATGGTTAAACGCCAACATGTGTGTGTGCGTGTGTGTGTCAGAGCTGCGCAGGGCAGTGAGAAGCAGCATGTGGACCAAAGACACCAGCATTCACCAACATCAGTATGGACCAGAGGAGGTGGTGGATCCAGAGGAGGACCTCTACAAGAAAACCTGTACGACCTGTGGACATGAACTCACCTATGAGAAAATGTAGACACATGCGCACACACCACCTTTTAAAAGACTCGATAGACTTTCTTCCAGCTGGGTAATAAAAACACTCCGTCCTGATCACACACAATGGGACAAATCACTTTCTTGTGTGACACAAATCGACCTTTTTAGGTCAGTAAGTGATTTCTGTTACAAACTCACTGGTATATTCTCCAGCAGCTCTTCTTCCCCACACTCCCTGTGAGGGATTTTCTCTCACTTTGGGCAAAGCAAAATGGAAAAATACAGTCTTGCGTGTGGTCGCCATATAAAGACTGAAACTATTTCTAGTCATACAAATAATCTGCTTCCTTCAAATTAAAATGTGAATTGTGAAAAGGACGCTTACTTTTTAAATGTGCTCCTAGACAGGTTCATTGTAATCAAAGTTTGCGTCTCCTCACCTTTGAGACGTTGACTACATATCGCTGTGATGCACCAGGCCTTCTGGTGGTACATAATATTCAGTACCACTCATCTTATTTCTGTTAGTTATCTGTTACTAACAATCCAGCACATTTTACCTGTAATTTACGGGGTTGGTGGGAAAGCTGCATCAGAGCACAGGCCTCAGTCTGAAACAGTTGTCGGTGTGTGATGGTTTCTGTGAACTCCTCCTCAGCAGTGTTATTGTCTAGTAAACCTGGGAAACGATGACAAAGGAACGACGCTACGGAATTCATGACTTCATTCATGACTCATTTTCCTGAAAGGACCAGAACAAGATTCCAAATAACTTTGTAAAAGGATTTTTGTGTAATGTGAAAATTAATTCTATTAACATTAAATTTGTCAGTTTCATATGAAATGTCTAATCAAATCAATGGAACAATACAAATTAAGACATATACTGTAGGTGTAGAGTGTAATGGCATAAAGTGAGATTGGGTAAAAGTCTTTTTACTCCAAGATATCTGATGATGTAACAGGAGGTTATAGTCAGTTTGGTTCATTACTACACTTCATTAGCAGAAACGGTACTGGATGTTAAATGGACACTTTGAACCTAGTGTGGTATATTCTAGTTAAAAAGCAGTGTAGATATGAACTGTGTTGACATATACTGTATTCCTGACGTCTACAGATTTACAAGGTGTCCAACCTTTCCGGCCCTAATTGTAAGCACATGCTATTTCGTGTCATCTCTGAAAAGTCATTGGCGAGTAAAAGAAAGCAGCTAGTAAAAAAAATAGATGTAGCGGTGAAATAGTTTAAGTCAAGAATAAAATGTACATTTTATTAAATTCAAGACAGTGTGAAACTCTTGACTGGTACAGGCTGTAAATCACAGTGAGCCTATAAGGAGGTATCAGGACAACAATAAAATAAAGTGGTTCTACAGCTGAGGACCGGGAGCCCTTTACAGGTTGACTGCCTGGCAGTTGAGATTGCTGAAAACCCCTGCAGTCTTGAGCTTGTAAAAAACATCACAGTGTAAATGATTCTCTCCTGACGTGTCCACAGAGACGATGTTGAACATTTCATATGGAGGAATCAGTACTTCGTCCTCGTCCGAGTCGAACTCTGAGTAGGACTTGAGGTAGGCACCAAAACACGTGTTTATCTCAAAGCAGGTCCTCTGTCCGAACTGACGCAGGTCTTTGTTGAGGGAGCTTGAAGCAAAAGATCCAAAGCGAATGGTTTGTCCAGGTTCTCCAGTGAAGAGCAGGTTGCTTCTCCGGTATGTTGTGTGGCAGCATCGCTGGTTGAGTTTCAGGAGCCGGATGGCATCAGAAAGCAGGAAATGTAGGGCATGGAATTGAAATGAGGTCTTGTAGGTAGCCCTTCCGGTACGGATGGCTCGGTTTAAGTTGTCATAGGATCCCGCGGTGTAGGCACAGAGAGCCTTGAAGTGATTCCAGGACAGAGGGTCGTAGGTGTCCTTATTCTTCATAGCTTTGATAGCACAAAGTTGAGTATATGTGCTGTGGAGTGCTTCTTTGGTGCTTCGGGGGAGGTAGTGGCGTTTTACCTTGATGAGCATCTTATGGGAGCAGCCGTAATACATGTCATCAACAGAGTCTGGAGACAAGCTCAGGGGGATTCTGATGAGCCTGGACAGACTTGTGGAGCCCTGCACAGAGGCGTTTGTGGTTTTCTGCGTGGAAGCTTCGACAAAATTGTTCTGGACTTTCATATGATTTGTAGAGACTAAAGATGGGTCAGCATTTGATTTCTGGACTTCAGGAAGATCCTTTATGGTCTCCTGTTCAGGAAACTGCAGAAAAACATGTTTACACAGTTCAACTGTCATATGCTGATGTGAATAGGCTGCAGCTTAATGACTAGGGAAAGGAATTCACTCAAAACACGAAAGGAAAATACAAAAGCAGATTTTTAAACCATTTTTCCCACCACATGTTGTAATGTCAGTAGATATTGTTGAATATTGTGGGTTATCTTACCATCTTTGCGTGCAGAGGTGTCATTCTTATACAGAGGCAGCAGAGGACAATACGCATCATGGTATCCATCAACATCTTTGAGATATCTAACTCTAGTTAAGGAAAAAAAGAAACGGCTATCATTATTTCTAGCCAGTTACAGTAAATGTAAATATGAATATGGTTCAATTTAGATGTCCATTACAGCCAGAAAAACACTAACACATTCTCATGAATAAATATTAATAAAATAATTAATTTACCTATCTTACCAGGTAACTGTGAACTGTCAGAGCCGGTGAGTAAGAGGTCCTTTGTCTAAATGATTTCGGTTGTCTTCTTATATTAGAGCTTATGAGTTGGGTGGAGTCATGGTTTAGAAACCAAGTGCTACCCTTTCAATCACAACTTCAACTTATGTAGTTACCAAGGAGTTCCCCATTTTTCTTTAGAACTAGCAAAAATGGACTTTCTGGTTACTTTAGCAGAAATCAGGAATTAAACTTCTTAGAAACTAAACTAAGTCTTAGTTTAGCTCCAGGAAAACTTTTTTCAGGTTTTGAGGTTGGAGCGTGAGAAAACTGTCCCCTTTTCAGATAAGATTTCTTCTGGAGCAAAATATATAACAAATGTCTGATATCACCCTCACAGTGTAACACTTTGACATGTTGCTCAAACTGAACATTTATTTTGATAAGTAAATATGTAAAATTAGTTTTCTAATTTAGACTAATCAAATTTAAAGACTGGAATAACTTTAGAGATAAGCTCCTCACCATGCAAAAAAAAAAAAACCCAAACTGTTATATAGTGCAACATACTTATATTTGGGATGTTTAATTTACCATGACTATGCATTTGTTGGAAGTTTCCATAATTTAAGTTAAAGCGAAAACCCAATTTTAGGTTTCATTGTAAATTGTCGCCGTTATGAAATGCGTGTCTTACCGAGTTAGGGCCCCTTGTTCGGGAAGTCTATTAGCCATTTGCTCAACTTTCCTTCCACATTACAGGAATACAGGAAACTGATTAAGTTTCACAAAAAAATAAAAAAGCAGCTCAGTATGTTTTTCTTGTAATGGTTGACATCCAGATTAATGTTTGGAGCACAGTAATTATTGAGTGCTTGTAGTTTTATTTTTTAAGAAACGCTCAATAGGTGGAACCGTGCAATCTGGTGCATTTCATGCATGCACATTTAGACAAGTGAAGCAGTGAAATCCAGACCTTGTGGTTGAAATATTTCCATCTCATTTTTAAGCTGCAAAAGCCCAAATGCATCGTTTAACATCCAGTTTAAAGACTGGAACTTGAATCACATTTCTACACAAGCAGTAGAAGTTTATGACAAGGAATTTAATATTTATTTACTTTCATCACATACAATAGCACATTTAAAATTGAAAGGTTCTCTCAACATCAGGACACTGAAACACAAATGCGTCATCTGTAGCATCAACCTTTACGCCTTCAACTTCACCCTAGAAGAGAGAAAAAGCTGTAAAATGTAAAAGCCACAAATAGGCAATCCCTCTGCCAAGAGGGTCCTAGGTTTAGGGTCCCCCCCCAGGATTCTGGGTCAAAGTATCAAATGTGAAATTGATGTGTTACCATGTGTTCGGCTACTTACGTCACCAAAGTACTTCTCAATGAGGTTATGTGCTGCCTGATACACCGTGTCATTGTCATGACTCTGCAGCATCTCAATGCGGTCCAGTCCTCCCAGCTCTTCAACCAACAGGCTGAGTTTCTCCGTCTCACCGAGCTTCTCTGCTGCCTGTAAAGTCAGGACAGCAACTGAGATTATGTCTAATAAGCGGCTCATTTGGGGTTTTGTTTTGGCCAAAGTCCCTCTAACACACTCACCATAAAGATGTTATTGATAGCATCCAGTATAACCAGAATGACTTTAGCGTCTTTGACCTGCAGCAGGTTAATGATGGCCTCCAGGCCCCCACACTGCACCAGATGGACCACCTGCTCCACTGTACCCCCACTGGTGAAGTTTGTCACTGCCCACACTGCTTCCCTTTGAGTTTTAAAGTCCCCCTAGGAGATGAACCATAGCATTTTGCTACATGTACATTTTGCATCAAATGGATAAATCTAAGCCCAAAAAAAATGTTCATGTGAAATCTTATGAAAAAGACCTGCATCTGCTTATTAATGCAAAGAACTTGCCATTCATCTACTCACATTTTTGAGCCTGTCAACCAGAGGAGGGAGCAGGCCACATGTGATCAGCTGCTGGATTTGCTTACAGGGTCCTGCAGCAACGTTGGACAATGCCCACACTGCCTCCTTCTGCACACTGGCCTTTGGGTGCCTCATCAGTTGAGGTAGGACATTCAGAACGCCAGCATCAATCACTGCCTGAGTCTGCAGGTCAGAGCCACTCACTATGTTCCCAATGGAGCGTAGAGCTGGAGTCTGGGGTGGGCAAAAATAAAATAAAAAGCCAGGCACACTGGTCCAAGAAAAAAAAAAAACACAAAACTTTATATTGTATTTTGAAGTTTGATCCAGGAACATACCATGACACTAAGCCCCTCATGGCTCATGAGCTCCACCAGTCTGGGGACAACACCAGTTTTCACCACAACATCAATACGGTCATTGTCACCATCTGTGAGGTAGGAGACTGCCCAGCATGCATCAGACAAAATGTCCTTATCACTGAGGTGCAGCAACTGGATCAGAGACGGAAGCACCTGCAGCAACAACAGTTACAGTGGCTATGTTGTTGCTTCCGAGTCATGTTTGATGCAGAAAGCTGCTACTTCACTTACCTGCAGGACTGCAGACAAGGGTGGGAACGGGTTCTTGTTTCGGCACAAGTTGGACAGTGTCCATGTTAGGTTACGCAGGTAGCCAACCTGGAAAAAAAAAATGATAAAAGCATGATGAAAAACTGGGCAAAGCTGACATCGATGTCAGAGTTCGAAACATGCAACTGCTAGAGGTCATTGTTTTAGCTTGAAGTTGTCAACAGGGTCCTGCTAACCACCAACAGTGAAACAGACTTGATGTACTGCAGGCCAGCCTATCCCAAGGTTATGGCTCCGTCCTTGGCTACCCTGACAAACGATGTATTCCTACCAATTCTATCACGTAATACCCCATTTGGAGACGGCTGAATTTGAATGAAGTCATCTATATTTAACCGGTTTAATTTTAGAAGATGTTAGCATAGCAACTTGACAATGTTAGACTTCATGGTGTGTGCACTAGGCTTTAGAGATATAACAGTCCAATTCTGCACATCAGATGATGTTTGAAACCAAATCAGGTCCCCCCCACCCCCTCCTTAAATAAAGTCCTTCAAATAACACAGAAAATGGCTTTGTTGTAGAACCAGATTTATCCTCACTTACTGGTGTGTCTGGTGAGATGCGAGCCAACAAGGCAGGGATGACATTGCATTCGATCAGGACGTCTCGATAAGCTGATCCGTCACCTTAAAGTAGTTACATTTTGGAAAGTTAGTAGCCACATTTTGGAAAGTTAGTAGCCACAATGAAATATATAGTCCATGTGCACCAAACATTGATCAAAAACTCATAACACATGAGCCAAAGACTGTTAGTTGACCGTCCATAAGTTGAGATAACCAGTTAATCTCCATCAAATCTCCTGGTTAAGTCATAAGATAAACACAAGCCGACATGATTTCTCTACTTTTAACATTTTACCTGCAATGTTTCCAAGAGCCCAGACAGCCTGTTCACTGATGTGCAACATCGGTGAGGCAAGCAAAGAGATAAAAGCTGGTACTGCGCCATGCTTCACCACCTGAGCACAAACATTTAGGATTTATTCTGAAAGGCCAATTAAAAAAATAAGGCCATCATGGCCCATGGGAGACCAGGTTACTGAGGGAGTGAACAATAAAGTCATGCATGTTGCTGATAAGTAACATAATGTTAAGTGGTGTTGGCACCTGTTGTGTATGCCAGGATGTTCCGGAGGCGATGTTGGTAAGAGCCCAGGCCGCTTCAAACTGCAGAGTCGGCTCATCCTCCATAGACAGGAAGGAGACAAAGCGGGACAGCAAACCAGCATCTATGACTTCCTTCAGAGGAGGGTTGCGCTCCTGAGAAAGCAGCTTCCTGTAGCAAGAGCGCAAAAGGCAACAGTTCAAGTCCGTCACCGAGCACATGCTCATGTTCAGTGTAGCGACTCACCTGGCCGCCTGACACCCTCGAGTTTGGGACTCCTTACTGTCCGAATTCACCAATTTAATTATGTCCTCGATGGACAGGAAGCTCACCTAAATGAGACAGAATCTGTTAAGGCGCGTAAGGGGAACAAGTTGAAGCTTCTCGCGGCTTAATGTGAGCCTACCGTGTCATTGGAGACATATCCGGGGGACAGGGCCTCCTCGTCCGGCAGAGACGACAGGGTTAGATTTCTTCGCTTCATGAAGTTTTCATCCTTGTGAGCTTTGCGCAGCTCCACGCACTCCGCGACCCTCTTGTCTCGCAGTTTCTACAAGAGGATAAAATGCTGTGTCAATCAAATTATGAACATGCGAGCCTAAAAAATTAAACACCAACTTACTGACGGATCTTTCCCCTTGTTTTTGAATTTGGAGAGCCGCTCCTCGGTAACGTTCTTGGTGGGCATGATGGCGCGTGCTGGCTGCTGAACTCACAGTGGTTCAAACGTTAAAGAACGCGCGAGGAGGTTATAAGAGTCACAGCCGCCGCACGTGCACCCAATTACCTTTAACTCATTTAACGATCCCATTGGTTCATTCATTTCAGCTGCGCGCCTTTCAACAAAGTGGCCCAAACGAACGCGTTCAGGTAGGTTTGTCAAAGCTCCCAAACATGTCGCTAGATGGCGCTTATCGTAGAGGAACCGTGAAACACAATAAAGGCAAGTGCTGCAGATTAAATCCTGCTCTAGAGCTAAGGTTTTCCTTCTTTGTTTCTTACTACAGTTACAGAGCCACCTACCGGGTTTATGAACCAGGCCAGAGAGGGTAACACCGCCTTTAATATTGTCATTTTTCTTTTCAGGTAATCAGAGTGTGTCAATAGATGGCAGCATAAGACAACTGACGTCCACTAAATGTAGTAAAATCTGATGTATTTTTAAATCAGTGCAAATGTACATGGATCCTGTGATTTCATGTTGGATTTGTATCACCACAAAAAGGGGAAGTAACAACTAATTCTAGGGGAAAAAGAATGGGGAAGAATTAAAGTAAACTGAGTGAAAGAGAAGAAAGGAGATGGAAGAGAAAGTGGAGCAGAGAAAACGTGTGACAGTGATGGACTCTCATCTTCCTCTGTAACAACCAGGAAGGGCTGAACAATAGCAGCTGGAGTGGAGGTTTCCCCCTGACCAAGTTATTGGCGCTTCCTCTTGCACTAACTTGTGCACACAGGTGTCATGTGACTGTGAGTACTCAGACTCATGTCAAATCTTACTGCAGCCTCAACACCACCAGCCTGTGGGTCACAACCCTTATGGTGATGGTTTCCTTTGACCTTAAACTCTTTAAACTGTCTTCCTCACACCTGCCCCCCCCCCCCTTTCACACACACACACTTTGCACTCAATTTGAGCTTTCTGAAAACACATCAGAGGCAATACTTGCAGCATGATTGGGGAAAACAATGATGTAAAACCTCACAGATGGGGCTGGGTGCTTCTACCCAGCATTCCCCACACGTGTTATTATTATTATTGTTATTTCGCTATGTTAAATCAGATGACGGCATTTGATAAACCTTTCACACATATTGTGAATTGGTGAGGCTATTTTACACTCTTCCTGCCCCTAATGGCCAAAAATGTCCTAATGTAGCTTTTAGAAGACACTGTTCTGCCTTTTAGATATTATTTTTGATATATATTTGTACGTTTATTTGATCATGGTGTATTATTCATGTTTTAAAGTCCATATTCATCAAAGTGAGGCCACACTAAGGCCATTCTCAGAGCAAAATTTAATCCTTAAACTTTTAAGGAAGGAAATGGATATTTTCACTACTTACGTAGTGTAACAATAATAGTGTCTCTACTTCTCTCATGCTTCAGTATTAGTAATTTCCGTCTTTCAGGGTGTGAAGCCAGAGAGAAATAACAGAAATGGATGATTTCATTTGTTCTCATGCTCTCTTGATACTTTCATATTATCATTACCATGAAGGTCAGAATGTTACTAAGAGGACAATCGGTCTGTTGTGTGCTTTTACCAGAGGCGTTGATATCTAGTGCAGCTTCAAAAGAACTTCTTTCTCTAAAGATTTTGTAGCTTAGTGACCTGTTGAAGTGGAGCTTTCTGCAGTGTGAGTGCGTGTCTGCTGCTCTCGTTGCCCATGAGTTCACACTGCTGACCTTTTGACCTGGAAGTGCTTATGGTTCCTCAGAGACACCCTGAAGGGTGTGGAGCGTTTCTGCCCTGCCCTGTCGTCTTTGACTCGTTGTTAGTCCGAACAATGTGAGCTGATTGGAGGAAATTCCAGTGTGCAGGTTCAAGGCCTTGCACACACACACACACACACACACACACACACACACACACACACACACACACACACACACACACACACACACAC
>JAUMHF010000001.1:14710653-14721882 GCA_032359275.1 Microctenopoma steveboyesi
ACACACACACACACACACACACACACACACACACACACACACACACACACACACACACACACACACACACACAAGCATTGAGAGAAACATTTCATATTACAATCTCCCACATTTTCTATAAGAACAAGAAGCCTATACAAAACAACTGGTTACTAATTAATTACATATTTTTTATTAATTTTATTGGCTTCCATGTGTTTTTATAGTAAAATTAGAGAACTCTCACATTTATATGTTTATTAGTTCACATTAATGGATGAAATGTAATGTACTGTATATATGTTTCAGCAGTGAGACACGTGATAAGAACATTTGATATCATTCTACTGCTACTTTGTTTAAGCTACAGATGTAGCTGTTAAATATCCTGGATAACTGTCGCCCAGTAGCTAAACTTCAAGGAAGCTTCTGGTTGAAGGTTCTTGCTTTTTCTTTTTTTCAGAACATCTGGACCAAACAGTGTATTCATTATTTTTCAACATGTGCAGCTGCTAATTTATGGTTGATTCATATGTATAATCATAGATAACCTTCCAAGTGGTACTGATAGACGTTTATAAAAATTTAACTTTATAAGCACTTCACTCAATTACTCATCAGATAGAGACAAGTCAAATTATGTTGTGTTGTTAAATTTATTATTAATTACTCACAATATCTGTGTTATAGCTGATAAATAAAGTATTGGTTTTGACTTATGAAGTTGTACCTAAGGTTGTACTCATATTCATCTCTTCGTACGTTCGTCTGTGCTGTGTCATCTTTCCTTCCATTTCCTCATTTGTCTCCTTTGACTTCTCTCTCACCCATCCTCCCTGGTTCCCAGATCAACTTGAGGTGTCTATGGGAAATCGTTAGTATAGATTGTGCTGCAGTGCTGCGTCAATACACACACACACACACACACACACAGACGTCCTTCTGCATAATATGCCCTCCCTGCATTTAATAGCTGAGCGATGTTACAACCCTCTTTGCTGTTTAAAGTGTCATACTGTAAAGGGAATCATCTTACGTGGGTGTGTGCTGGTATCATTATGGTAGGAAGAACTCAGACAGTCAAACAAACACACGCATATTGCAGAAATGATGATAAACTCATGCTGTGTGGCAAAGACAAAGGTGTGCTTTGTCTGTCCACATAAGTCAGTGGTTCTCAGATATCAAAGTGGGAGAGACAACCACATAGAACCACAACAGGATGTGGGTTAGAGTGACAGACAGACAGAGATTTAGTGTGTGTTCGTGAAATCTGTCAAAGATGGGAGGGAATTTCAATTCAGAAAAGAAAAATTTGATACTGATAGCAGACATAGTTCAAATTATCAGACAGATGTACAGCAAGTGAATGCATTGCTTTTCTGATGCTACACATCCCTTTAGCATGTTGTAATGCCCCAGGTATGGCTGCTGTCATTGCATTTTTGCATTACAAACATCTCTCTCTCTTTGCCCTTCTCATTCCTGATCAGATTGGTGTTTAGCTCCACTCTATTAATATTTCATGCTGCCACTCCAATACCTGCCTATCAATAACCCAGACAAGACTCACCTCAGGTCCAATCCATCATAGTCCTGACTGACTAGGCTATGTGTGTGTGTGTGTGCGTGTGTGCAGGTCTTTTGTTTCTGCTGACAGGGTCATTAGATTGTATAAACGGGCTGAGGGCTCAATATATGAGAGATCGAAATAAGCCATTTATCATTTCCTATGAAAACACACTTTCATACTGTCACCATTCACACACACACACACACACATGCACAGATGTTTACTGGCATTGAGAAATCAATACAAAATTTCTCTGGTGACTGGTCAAAAAGTGTACAAGACGTAGATCAGAGGCAGGACACCAACTTGGGCTGAGAATATAAGCTTTAGTAAGAGAGGATGTATTGGTGATGTTTTATGTGTATTTGTTCGTTGGAAACTACACACGTTGTCATTGTAAGATGTGACATACTTAAGTAATCACACTGGGCTAATATGCAGAATCTTATTTTTTGGGTTTTGTGTGTATTTCATCAATGTTTAGTGAAATAATTGTAGTTATTTTTCTAAGTCACTTTTTTCATTTTCACATTAGATAGAATATGGCTGCAAACTCATTAAAAACCAACAGGTCTGGCAATGCTGTGCGCTCAGAATTACAGAACCCTAGGGCCAGAACAGCTATCAAATTTATCTTGTGGTACATTTGTTCTGTCAGCTGCTGTTTCTAAGAACGAACGTTCACTTGCAACACGGATGAAAAAAGGTAAAGTAAAAAACAAAAAGTAGATCTGAACGCTATGTGATGCAGTGATCAAAAAGTCCAGAGCAGCTTCTTAATGGCAAGACTGCTTTTGGATGCTTTTTATTAAATGTTTTAAAAAGAGAGTCACATAGTTCACATATGAAGACATTCTTATATAACTTCGTTCATAAAACGATCAGGTAATAACTTATAAACTGCACATTAGGTTGAGGCAAAAACAAAGATTTCCCAAAGGAAGTTGGACATAAAATGTTTTCTCCTGTACTGCTGGTGTACTAACACCAGACAGATGTTCCTTGGAGAACTTACTGCTGTGAATGCAATAAAAAGCAATGAAAACATTTCACTATATTATCTTTAAGCCAGCCCAGTAAAACTATCATCATCGTGCAAATGTGACACTTGCTGTAATCAGCCTGAAGTGTGCCTTCACAGTAATTGTGTTGTTTCAGCACATTGGTGATACGCAGTAAAAGGTTCGGGCAGTAGACAGTTTGTGTAAAGTATCAATGAACCAGTGCAAACAAAGCTAAGTTGTCTTTTTCAGTACCTGCTTATTCCACATGTCTATATTCATACATCTGAACAGCTGGATTAAAAGGGTTTTAGATACATCTCGGTTTAACTCTGCATCTGAGCCATGTTTGCTAACGTTTAGTATAGAAAAGACTGAGTAGCACTATCTGTGGATCAGCCATAACGAGAAAGAGAATCAAAGCAAAGGAGGAGAGGAGGGGGAGCAGGGATGCATGGTGGAGAACTTCAAAGGTGAACACAGAGTTCACACAGATATAAGGCTCAGACAACACAGCAGAGCCCACATAGACGCCACAAAAGAGAGAGAGAGAGGACAGAGAACATACACATAGCGTACAGACGGCGGAGGGGACACAGCTGCCAATATTGTCAACAATAACATCTTCATTCATGTTCTGTGTCTGTGAATAAAAATGCCAGCTGGAAGGCAGACAAGAGGAGAGGGAGTTGGGGATTTTTGGGGTCCAGGGGGTGTGGTGATGGGTGGATGAGTGTTGCTGTGGGGGTATGAGCCAGGTATCAGGTGTATCTAGGCTGAGAGGCCCCTCGCATGGGCATCCCATTCACCTGCTGTCCGGACATGGACAAAGGCTGGGGCTCTGGGACTCCGCCAGGCCACAGACACGCCAGGTAACACTAGAAGGTCTTAATGGCCCCAAGATGAAGGAAAGATGGTCACAAGAAGATTACAACATGGGAAAATGGTGGGTTAAAAACAGATCTTTTAGATCCACCCTCAGCACAGACACTTCTTTCCCATGCAACCGTTTGGAATAACAGAGCACGAACAGTGCTTCACCAAAATAACCTAGATGCTCACTTTTATTTACTGATGTGGTCCATACTCGTATGATATTTATTTATTCAATCTTCAAACTTTGTAGAAATCAGACTGTATAATCAATAATTCTAACAACGACATATGCAACGCTAACATTTTATATCGTCAACATCACTTTCGATTCATGCTGTCTCATTTGTAGCATAATCAGAATTTCCTTGAACTACCAGTGGCGTATTCCAAGCTGTCCTTCCAGTGCTTACAGTAAATGTATTCTTCCAGCAAAATCCAAAACCACTTTAAATGAAAAGTTTGACATTTTGGGGAATTTGCTTATTTGCTTTCAGCAGAGAGTGCGGTGGGAAGATCAATACCACTCTCATGTCTGTGCATTAAGTATGGTGCAGGAGCAAGGCAATTATCGAAGCATAGCTTGGGATAAAGTCTGGAGCTATCCAGGAATCCAAAAATACAGCAATACATATATTGTTTTTACTCTTTGATTTTTGTGTGGATTAGACAAAGTATACAATTAAGAATATCGACCTCAAATAAACTATGAACCATATCCTAACAATAAGATTCAAGGCTTGCATCACTCATAGAACTTTACATAGTAAAACGTTCATCAATGTCAAGTCCCTCTAGTTGGTGTAAAATATAAAACACATGAACTCTTCAGGTTTCCTTTGGGCCAAATGTTGGAGAAAGTTGACGCGGTTATGGAAGCAATTAATAGTTTACTATACTTTGCTTGGCAGACGCTTTCATCCAGGAGTACCCAAGGACACACCTGGTGTGAGGAATGAGATTTGTGGGAGTCTGGATTGATCCTGCCACCTTCTGTATCCCAATCTGATGCTTATCCTATTGAGCTACCGGGCCAGTATATATAAATCAACTCTTTAGGTTACTCTTTAGGTCATTTTCATGGGACACATAAAGTGTGCTAATAAGTTTGTCCTGAACTGTAAGTGTTAATCAGCAGAAAGTCGCAGGTTCAAAACCCCATCTGACTCCTAATCCAAACCCTACCAAGTGAGCCAGACACCAAGCGCTAGCTCCCTGTAAGTCGTCTGCCAAACAAACTAGAGTAAAGAAATACATGCAAAACATGTAATAAGGGAAACTATTTTGCATGTTCAACAAACGAGATTTAGCTGGTTTAGCTTTTTCCTAGCTCTGCTGTTTTAGTGGCCTTGTACAAATACTTCAAATACCCACCAGTCTTGAAATGTTGAGGAAACGGCCTTAGACAAAATTCCTTATTGAAGCAGTGAACCTAAAAGTTGACATCTGACACCTGCTTGCGTGTGGGTATCAAAAGATACTGTGTATAATGTGTTTGAAACTGATCCCCGTTTTACTGCCAGGAGGTCCCAGCAGTGACACTTATGAAATAAAAGTCGTGTTGATTTCTGCATTGTTCTGTACATTTTACTGCAGACACATACCTACTGCAGAGCACTGAATCTAACCAGAAACAATAATTACCATGCCTGACTGACATACAGACCGGTGTGTGTCTGTGTGTGTGTGTGTGTGAGTGCCTGTTTCTTTTTGTCCTTGTGGACAAATTCTGCTCAACAATGCTTTTGTCAGGACTATCTGGTCATCTGAGGACAGTTTAACTGGTTCTCACACGTTCAAAGAACATTTGTGGGGTTAGGACTAGGTTTTAGGGTTAGATTTGTTTTGTTAGAGTGCAGGCTTTCCGTTGTGATAGTTAAGGTTTGGGGCTAGGAAATGCATTGGGTCAATGACTGTCCTGGCATGTATAGTAAGACATGACTGTCAGTGTATGCACGCTTAAATTGTGATTCTTTTTGTTTGCTGTAACTCTAAAAACTTCATTGTAAGATGACATGCACTGAGATAAATCTAGTATCAAAGTACTGTTTATTCTGCATTTGGGCTGACAAAATTCCACTTCCACTGTTTTCAGTGATGTTTCCTTTGTTGAATGACTTTTGAAAAGGTGTTAAATCAAATCATGTCATTTTTTCAATTCAAGTTACTGTAGAATCCAAAACACCCTGTACAACATACAACAGACAGCAGCATTGGATCATAAAAATAGCACTTGGATCTTTAAAAATGTGTGTGTCAAATAAAAATTAAAAGTGTTGGTAGAAAAGTTATATAACAATAATGAATACTTTATTGATCCCCTTTGGGGAAATTGTTGTTTGGACAGCTGCTTTACTCGTGTCTGTGTTATGACAAGGACACCACAACATGCAGCTTTGTGGAGATGGAGATTGGAACCGTTAACCCTTAATTTGGACGACTGCTCTACCAACTGAGCTATCATGCCACCCCAAAGTAAGTAAGTATTAGTATTTAAAATCTATTTGGTCAATAGTAACCATATCAAATGTTCTGACAATTTCAGCTTTATAAAAATCAAATATTGATGTTTCTGTAAAATACGTTGTTTATCTGAACCTTGGTGTTTCATTGACATTTGTTCACATTTCCTCTGTATATCACTGTCTCTCTGGGACTGTGTGGTTAAAAAAAGATCAATTGCCATTTACTCCAAGTTACAAACATTTGTAAAAGCATTATGACAGATGAGACGACGGCATAGAGAGCTGCAGTAAGGAGTCATTTTCCTACGTCTGTGTGTGAGAAAGACAGAAGTGCAAGTACAGCCGGTAGGGTGGAAAAAGTAGAGACATCAAAGAGAGAAACAGCTGGTCAGTGTGTGTGTGTGTGTGTACGTGAACACACTTTCAAAGGGGACCCTAGATGTGCTAGCCCACCTGACTTCAAGCTTTAGTATAGGAAACACACGCACACACTGAAAACACACTGACGCACACACTGTGTGCAGCAGGAGCTGCTGCACACAGTTCTCTAACATACGCAAACATAAACGCAGACCTCACCTGTCACGGTGTCTGTGCATGTGCCTGCATGTGTGCGTGTTTCCTCAGCGATTAAAGCACACAAAAGTCGAACACAGATAAATCACCAGTTCTGCGGATGTTCAAGGGGTGTACATGTCCTGGCATGTCCAGGCTTTAGTGCACTACAGCTGGGCAGGATCAGCCTGGATTCAGTCGCTGTAGAGCAGACAACCAGAGGAGCAAGATGATCGAAACATTTTCTGCATATGGTTGATCTGTAGTGTTGCAAAGGAACTTAATGGGAAACTGCATTATTTACATTTTCACCATTATGCTCCAGTTTTAGTCATTCAGTCAGGAATGCTTTTAAGCCTTTGTAAGGTAACGATCTTCTTGGAGACAGCTGCCATCCTGCTGATCACTGTCAGCAGAGACATCAGTCTGCAGTAGAGTTTAACAAATCTTAAAGTCACACGGAATTGCATCACATCATTTATCAGATAAAAGTTAGCTGGTCCATCTGCAGCCACCTACTGCATGTGTGTTTTCTCTCAGTCTTTGTGTTGATGGTTCACTATTATTCATGCTAACAACACCAGCCACTGACCAATCTGTGTTAAACCTGGGCAGCAAGGAGGCTTATTCTCCCCTACTGTTGATGCTTGCCCACATAAATCTCAGTTCTAATGTTCACGTTGATGATTTTCGGTTTCATTCATTCACAGCGTTGCATTGTGACATGCTGCTTTAGTTGATGAAGAGTGCATGTGCTTGCCTGCACTCACACACAGTGGTGATAATGTTGTTTATCTCCTAGCAGGTCAAAAGCTGCTTGGAAGTGGTAAGAAGTGCGTACAACACACACACACACACACACACACACACACAGACTCATTTAATAAGACTGTAGCCAGGAAACTCCCTGGCGTAGAAAGGCAGTGATCACTCAGATCCTGATCTTCTGATAACAACATGTGTGCGGTTTTGTGTGTGCGCTTGCTTGCGTGTGCGTGGTTCTTAACAGTAACTTATCTGCTTTCTATTGCTATGGTTACACTCTGTATTCGTCCATGAGCGCAGCTGCTAAAATATGTATTAGATAAGTATTCAACAACTCTGTGACCATGTCTTCTGCACACACAAATGCTTTTCTAAGTACAGTCTGTCACTTCTGCATCTTCTAACATCCCAGGTAATGCTACTGTCATCACAAGCATACACCTCTCTCAGTCAGTCTGTTCTTTTTTATTGAGTTCTCTCTGCGTCTAAAGAGGAATCATGGGTGAGACTGAGGTGACAACACCACAAACAAAGACGAGATTAAAAAACCTCAGTCTGTGCATATTTGTTCAGACAACTGGGACTGTTAATCTACCTTTACACGACTTCTTTTCAAGTTTCCCGCAATAAATTGGTTCGGAGTTGCGATGAGCCAAACAAACCCTGACTCATCTTGTTTTGTGATCATGTAAGTTTGTAGAAGAACCAAACAACACGCTCTTCTCCCCTGAGGATTGTTTTATTCAATTACTTTGTTTTGCATTAAATCATGTTCCTAGATGAGCTCTTTTTTCAGGTGAGACAGCGAACCACCACTAAAATAGTTTCTTTTCATAAATCTGATGAAGTCTGAAATGCACTTGATACAAAAGTCTTCTGAGAATTTAAATTGAAAAATTCAGTTTGTCTGAACCCAGCTGTGTATGTAGGGACTAATCCTTCTTGTTTGCATTGACAGCAACATGTTTCATAGAAGTGCAGATGATAGCACGGAGGAAGGCTGTTGTTGTGAAGTCAGATCTGGCAACTCTTCAGCCTGACCGCTGTCTACACCTCTTCCAGCTGAGAACACAGTAACACACGCTCATGCACACAGGTGTAATAAAACTTCCCTGTCAGTCTTTTATGTGTGAGGCTTAAGAGCTGTCAGACTAACAGGAGGAAACCACCATCCTTTGATAGGCCCTCCACTCAGAAATTTACCCGCAGCATGCATGGACGTGTGTCATTGTGTGTGTGTGTGTGTGTGTGTGTGTGTGTGTGTGTGTGTGTGTGTGACTGGGTGCCCGATTTTCTCTGGTTTCACTGCTGAATAAGGCCCCTTGATATTTAGATATATATTAAATAGTGATGAGGCTCAAAAGCATTGACTGACCTAAATTTCAAGGACACTATATCAGTTGCAGTTCTTGGACTGGCTCTTAAAATTGGGATAATTAATAGATTTTAAAGACACCCTGTGAATTTGTAGTTGTCTGACTTGCAATAGGAGCAGGTTTAGTTGGGTGGGTCCTACATCTTGTGAGCTACTGTCACACACTTTGCAGCACAGTGCAGTGATGCAAATTTGCAGTAAATGCAAGTGTTTTTTTTTATAGTGTGGCAATAGCTGGTGACAATAATACAGTGAATGCAGAGGCAATTTCATGTGAACATTGCACATCACACATGTCTTTTGAGAAGTTGATTGCATTTTGGTGAAAAAACACATGGATAATATGACAAAACCCCAGATAAAGATCATTGCTGACCTAGTTTTATTTAAACATTTTGGTGATATTAGGTTTTCAAAGTATAAATGTAATATAATTTAATATTACATTTATATTATATATAATATAATATAATAATAATATAAAACTAAAGAAAGTGAACAACCTTTTACAAAGTTTTTTTTTTTAAGTAGTTGGAGATGAATGGGAAATGTGGACAGAGAAGGTGAGGGAGTATAAAGGTTCAGAGGAACAGAAGCTTGGTCAGACAGGAACTGAGTCAATAGCAAACCTACTTAGGATTGATTACAAATAGGAGATAATCAATTCAACTCCAATTGAATTCCCATGGTGCAGAAAGGAAAAAGCATTTCAACAGAGCAGCAGAGGTGTCCTCCACTGATGGGGTGTTTGACACACATTTGTCATGTTAAGACCTCGTGGAGAATTTCTACTGATTACTGAGTAAAAATCCATGGTTTCGTCCTCCCCTGCCATTTCTGGAAAATCTCTTCTGTGCTTCTCTTCTTGTCCTTTCTCATTAGCAAGACTTTGTCCTCTGCACAGTGCAGAGTCACCTGGGGTATTTATGTTGACTATACAATCTTTATGGACAGACTACACACACACACACACACACACACACACACACACACACACACACGCACATACGCACACACACACACACACACGCACACACGCACACACACACACACACACACACACACACACACACACACACACACAAATACACACCAAATGAGTGCAGTTTCATTGATCCACTAATCTAGTGGGGAGGGGTACTGCAACTCTCATTTAGCTAAAATCATTAGCCCTTCTACAAGATAGATAGACATAAAAGGCAAATGAGGAAGGTGGATGGAAAAGGAGGCTGCATGGGGTGACAAAAAATGGAGAAAAAGAGAGTTAGAGATAAATGGGAAAAAGGCAGAAAACCAATAGTCCATAGGACAATGCCATGTTCTGCTGCAAATAGAATAAAAATCTAAATTCTCCCATATCTCTGAAGCTCTGTTGCTTTCACTCATCTACCTCACACACACAAACATTCACACACAACCAACACTGCGGAAAGTTTTTTTTCTTGAAGAGAGAAGTCTTTGCAGCAGTCGATATCGCTTGGCAAGTGATCTATTGACAGAGTGGAAGCGTGTGAGAGATGAGTTCAATACACTTCAATTTACCTCCACTTGCTTTAATTACTTTCTTTGTGTGTGTGTGTGTGTGTGTGTGTACCCCCAGAGGCTGAGTGGTGTTAGACTACCCATGAAGGCAGATAATAAAAATACATCCATCCATCCATCCATTGTCTTCCGCTTATCCGAAATCGGGTCGCGGTAATAAAAATACAGCTTTGGTCATTATTGAATTCAGGATCTGCTGCGTATTTAGAAGGGTCCTAAGGGTTAAGACCCCTCAAGGTGTGGATTTAGGATTGACAGTTAGTTACTTGATACATTTGGAATGAGTTTCATGTTATTTGTGATTTGTGGGTGTTGCAGCATTTGGCTGATATGGAGTATGTCACTTACAGAGTGTTACCTGTGTTTTGCACCTTGTTGTGAAGCCTCTGTATTTACATTCATAAAGTGTAACTGCAGCCTTAAAATGACATGCCTACCTGCTTCTTCAAAGGATTCTTCTTCATTGTGTCTATACTGAGCTCACAGTTTATTTTTTTGTTCATTTTAAACATAAAAATATGATGAAGGAAATGTAAGATGCTGACAAATAAGTGACAGTGGAAAAACCTCAGCACATCAGACATCCTATGTCTCAGCTGAAGATGATGTGTGAGGAACAATAGTCCAAACTTCCTCAGAAGAACCAGAAAACTGAATTTACCTCATGCATCTCATTAGGCTTCAGTTTCTTCAGATTTCTGTTCACCTGCTGAATATGGATATTATGAAACAGGGTCATTCATATTAATGAGCAGTGTTTCAAGAAACATGCTTGTGTTACAATTTTGATCTGTTGGCCCTTGTGTAGTACTGTGTAAATAACGATATAAGTCCTGCTACAGGTTTAAAGCGCACCTTTTCATTTCCCTCTTCATTCCTCCTGCTCCTCCTCCTCACATCCTTTCTTGTCTAGCATGTACATGGAAGTTTCCACGCATTTGTTTGTGAATCTGTACCATTGAGTGAATGGACACATCCATTGTGAGCCACATAAATAGTTTCACACCACCAGGGGCTTAAGTGTACAGGTACATTTCCCACTGCTTTCAAACAGGCCCTCATTGTTCCTATACTTAAAAAACCCTCACTCAACCCTTCTCT
>JAUMHF010000001.1:14721982-14732518 GCA_032359275.1 Microctenopoma steveboyesi
TGAATGGTAATTGCTGGTGTCTTCTCCTTGTAAGTCGCTTTGGATAAAAGCGTCTGCCAAGTAAAGTAAAGTAAAGTGTCTGCTGCCTCACCCTCTCTGAGACCCCCATCAGTGGAGATCCTGCATTTACACTACTCCTCCTCCCTCGATTACCCAGTAGCAAAGTTGCCATTTTACTTCAGATGACCTTTGTGACAGCTTGTAATACCTACAGCATGTCTTCCCCTGTAAACAATGATTTTAATAATTAATGACATTATTTAAGTGCTAATGCTTGGTCAGGTCTTAAACACCAAAACTAATAATGTAGTTTGATTCTTTCAGGTCAACGTCCATTAGCTCACATGCAAGAAAAAAAACCTCAAAATATTTATTTTTGTTTTTTTAAAAACTATATATATTTACAATGAAGACCTTTTTGTGACTGACGTCACGTTTACTGCCTATTTTTCAGGTAAAAGAGCAGAGGCCAGTGATATTCTTTATGCTTTTATCGCCTGGTCACACAGCTTGAAAATCACTGGAGAAACATCTGAGGTGCAGATGCAGTAATGTTGTGGTTAAATATTATTAATAATAATAACAATAATAATATTTCATACTTTATTGATTCCATTGGGGAAATTGTTGTAGGGCAGCTGCCAGACAGTACAGAGTGGCACTACCCACTGAGCTATCAAGTCGCCCCAGATGATTACTTACTGCAAACTGCAATAATCTATATTTTTATATTTGAACTGTTGCTTGTATGATCACACCTGTTCAACTGTGTTTACTGGCAAATGTCCATCACAGTTGAAATACACCGCAAGCATAATCAGTCAGCTAAATTAATTAAATTAATTAAAGTATAAACAGTTGGCTGTTACATACAAACCACTGACTTCTTGTACACTGTGCCACCAATTATGGCCTGTTTATGTGTTTACAGTAGTTAAAAGGAAATTATTTTTTATGTGCTGTCACTGTTTTGTGATCTCACAGCCAATAAAAACCTGACAACATCCACAGTAAACTAACTACATTATGATTGTCGTGATCATCTAAGAGACAAAGTTAGATATTTAGATCTGACAGTACTAGCTTTCGTTCTCTTTTCTGTAATTTGTGGTTTTAGGGTTTGTGGATATGAGCTGAAAACAGTGGTTAGATGGGTATTTGACATGGAATCTGCTCTCTGCTCAGCAACATGTTCGACGGCTGCTTCAGAACTGTTGTTGATAACAGGGTTGAAAATATGTGCACCGGCGTGAATCTTTCATGTGCAGTATGTCAGGTAACACTCTTTCATTGAAACAGACCAAGAGAAAACAGCAGCAGGGTGTGGAGGTGCACGTCAGGTACACTTGGTTTACTTTGTGATGTGGCTTCACTCTGTATTGTTGTGTCTTCTGAGATAATTTACAACTTTAATTTGTCAAACTTCCTCAAGATTCCATTGTACTTTCTGTTCTTTGTTAGCTTTTGTCTCGTTCCTGCTCATATACATTTTTGTTTTTTAAAGACATCATTGTCTTCCACTAACATCATTGTCTGGTTTCCAGCCACTTGGGGGCAGTGAAACAAACATTTATTCATTATCACCTTGTAACCAACATTTGTTTTTTTATTTTACTCATTTAACACCTATACTGTCACTTATTTGTCGTTGTGTCTTAAGACACTGTGCAAATATATTTATTTCTGTTCCGCTCGGTTTTGGTCCCACCTAATTCCACTCTTAGCTAGCTTTTTATCTGTAAGCAGTCTACAGCAGGTCTGCAGCTGCTTTGTAACTGACAACTGCCTACAAAAATCAAGGTGTGTGAGAGCTGTGAGAGCGAACCAAAACATTTAAGATGTGGGATTGGAAACCAAAACATTGAGCTGAACAAGTCTAAAGAAAGAGACAGAGAGGAACTCCACACAGCTGACAGGAACTATTTGCATTTGGCAATTATAATTAGGCTTTTTCAAACTTTGTAGCAACAGTGTAGGTAGTGTGATTGTATACTGCAGCAGAATGTGGTTAGGCATAGAAAACTTTTAACACTGGAGACTTTGGTTCATGTCCTGCCAGCAGTCTACAATAGTTTCTTTTAAGGTGATTTCTCCCTTCAACTTCATCTTCAATCATGACCACGAGCCTCCCTAAAATAAAACACACATGGATTAATGTCTGTCGGTTTCATTTCCTTAGAGATGTTTCATATAGAACGAACACATCTGAACGCTCGGTCTTTCAACTGAAAATGTGTGTAATCGGCGAAAGTTCAGCAAATGCAATAGAACTACAAGTTAAATGTCGTTTGCACAGTGCTTGGTTGCGCAATCCCAGTTTGTATAGATGTAGCCACTGGTAACGTCACCGTTTATGTCATTTGTTAAAAGTTGCCTGAGTTCATAGTTGTCTAATATGTCTAAGAATTTGGGATGGACACATTTTTTTTGTCTGAATTCACCAGAGATGAGTCACTCCCATAGCAACATTAATCTCACGCACTGAACAGTGATGACAAATTGTGCACGCAAGTCTTCAGCATGTGTGTGTGTGTGTTGACAACTGCAGGAAGAACACCTGTGTGGACTCCACTAGCTGTGGATCTGTACTAGCAGAGATCGTTGACTTCTACACCGTCGAGCAAAACCACACGGTGGGGCTCCGAAGTATTTTCACACATTTTCTACAATGTATATTGTAAATGGACCAAAGATGCTCACTGTCAATTCTGTCTTATTTTCACCTTCTTTCTGAAATGCAACATACAACCGAAAAGATCTATTTTGTTGTTATTGACTTATTTGTGTTTGTGTTTGTGTGTGTGTATATTATCCTTTTGAACTGAGAGCAGCCGTAACCAGGAAAAAAACCCCATCCTCTGGGGTTAATACAGTTTTTTAATCTTGAGTGTTGAATAAAATACCCATGCGTGCACTGGAGGAGACTAGCACAAAAGATATGAGAAATAGAGCGAGTAGGATTTTAGCATCAGTTTTCCTTTTATCTTTATTTTGCTCTGGTTATCTGTGCATGGACCATTACCTGCTGGAGATCTATCTAGTCAATGGAAAACCCCACAGAGGACAGACAGAGATTGAAGAGAGTAGGTGGAGGCAGGGTACTACATGCACACAAACACAGAAATACACCCATGGGCCTTCACACATCAGTCAGACAGCCCTCTAGTCAGGAGAACCCCTGGCTCACCTTCACACAGATTCACAGATCACACACACAAACACACACAGAAGTTGTGCTGACATGAATCTATGCAGTTACTTTGACTCACATAAACATGCCTCCCCCTTCCTCGCAAACACACACACACACACACTTCAAAGGAAGATTGTAACCTGACAGGCCGGCTGCACCAAGAACCCACATACAGACCCACCTGTTTCTTAAAAAAGTCATACCTTTCTCTCTCTCAACTGGTTTTAAGCTTGTGCTCTACCTGTGTCTGCCCTACACTCTCAGTCAGTGTGCATATGCTGGTACTTAGGCACTGTCGATTTCCTGATGTTTTCTCCCTCTCATCCTGCACCGCACACCCCTATCCGTGTCTTAACTAGACACAGGGTTGCCATGCTCCTGACTCTGTAATCTCATCTGAAACATGTTGCCAAGCCGATGAGCCTGTATGCTTGCATCAACCTTTACGTGGCAGATCTTTACTTTACTTTGCAGATGCTTTTATCCAAAGCAACTTACAAGAAGCTAGCACTGGGTGTCTGGTTTCAGGACACACCTGGTAGGGGATGGATTAGGAGTCAGGCAGGTTTTGAACCTGCAACCTTCTGCATCCCAATCTATTGCTTAACCCGTTGAGCTACCAGGCCACATCTGCATCTAAAAAATTAACTTTTATCTAACAAAAGTACAAAGAAAATGTTTTCACTGATGAACTTTAGCAGAGAAAATAAGCTTTTTTAACCAGCTTTCTCTTCAACATGTGGAGAAAACAGACACACTGTGCCTTTTATGCTTGCTGAGGTATCTGAAGCTTTTGCTCATATTACACACTTCTCCTCGGCTGAATTTTCCCAGTTGATTGACACTTGACATTTAGCATTTTAACCAAAAAAACATTTAGTTTTAATTGTTTTTGTAACATTGGATTAAGTTGAATTTCAAATTTGTTTTTTGACTATAAAAACAGTGGCAACAGTACAACAGTTGACAAAGCAAGCAACCCTAGTATGATCGGGTGTGCAGCTGCCTGCTTTTTGTCAGCTGCTGTTGCCAGCATTAGGAAAGAACTCAACACAAGACGACCTAAAATGTGGGAAATAACCTGTGCGCAGTGCTTTCTGGTACATTGGGATTGCTACATAATTTACTAACCCCGGCACTCCTGGATTCTTCATAGCGCCCTTCTCACACACATATACATGCATATCCTGTATATGTGTATATATACAGTACATACATACACAGTGACATCTGTGTAATTCAGTCGGAGGTGTTATAGGAACAAGGGATGAGTCAGCTAAGACAGGCTGATGAAGAGAGAGATAAGGAGATGATGAAGGGCAGGATGAAAGAGTACCGCAGATCACTCGTCCTGCCAGTCACTGCTATAATTGCAGAGTCTGTCAGAGGAAGCGTGTGCTGTCTCTTCACATAGGTGACTTCATGACTTAAGGGTAACCTCATAATTTAGCTTACCTGTAAAACTTTGTAAAACTATCATACAGTTTTCAAGAGACACTTTGAAATGTTAGCAACACGTTGAAATGAAAGTGTTGTTTATTGCTAAATTCAGAAAAACCGTGTCTGTCACTAAAAGATTCTTTTTTGTTTGGTTACATTTTTGGGACAGTTTGTATTTTAATAGCTGTTTTATTGAAAAGGTCAGCCAATCAAAAGTTGTTACCAGTTTCAAAGGAGTATAACTGAACCCGGACCCTTCTTATTCCTTTTTCCGCCATGATAGAAAATAAACTTTGCTACATGGATTAGAACAATGTCCGCTCTTTATGATTTAACATTAGAAAACCTGCTTTCACTGTTAGCATTAGCTTCAGCAGCTCGATCCCGTGTGTTGGCCTCTGCAGCTTCCAGGGCAAAGGAAACATCATAAAGTTTTCTGAGGATTCTGTATTCTGTCGACAAACCTTTTCCATATAACCTACATTTAAAAGGCATTATAATAATATTAAAATCAGATTTACTTGTCTTAGAGGAAACGACTGCAGATAAACTGACTCATGGTGACTTGTGCTGACTGTGCACTTCTTGTTTTTTTACAGGCCTGTCTGATTTACTTGTAGTGCTAACTTTGTTGTTGTGAAGCCCAAAATTATATGAAGATAATACACTCCAATTGCATTATTTAAACAGAAAACAGCAGGTTATATGATAAAGACACAGTAAAGAAGGAAATTCTCTCTTGGTCTAGATATGCGTTTTATTTTATCTCATACCTGTAAAAATATATTCTCCAAATAAATAAATATGTGAAATAAATATACTGTATGTCCTAAGAAACAAAAGCTCATAAATAAGAATATAATCTGTCAACATGTTTGTAAAGGTGTCTTTGCTAGGTCCCGACATTGTTGTTTGGTCAGTCAGTGGAAGAACAGAATTCCTTCACAGGGTTCTTGAGCGAGACTTTACTTCCACCAGAACATGCAGCATCTCCCACGGGGGACCATAGAAGTCCTTACAAGACCTTTTGTTCCTCTCAAACTCCACATGCACTTTGTAGAAAAGTCACATTATCTGAACAACATCTGTCTTTGGAGTAGTTTTGAAGAGAATTGGTCCAGGCCATCGCAGACAGTGAGTCCAATACAGGTGACTCCACCAGCTCTCAGACCCCTTGCCCAGAACAAACATGGCCGCTTTCCAGTGCATGAAACTACATTTTTTGTGTAAACCAGCCACGCTGTGTAGTAGATTACGTGTTTACTGTATAGTTTACTTAGCAGCCACAGCAGTATTTAGAATAAAATCAAAATGTATACCGAAAGCAGAGCTATTAGCAGCCAGTTGTTAATCACAACTTGTTCCACACTTATGTCCCCATGAACATTCAGTTTGGACTAGAAGGTAGTTGAATTAAATTAATTAAAACTCAGTAGAAATCCATAAATCATCAACAAGGGCATCTGCATAGGATAGTAAAGGGGCAATATTCAAGTCCCAGGTAGTCTTTGTCTCAGTCATAGGGCTTTCGCATCCTCCAGAGGATCCTTCGTACTCTTTAGTCAAACTCCCTGACCAATCTGGTTCACACTGCTCTGCCCATCCTCCGTTCCAGCAGTGCAGAATGTTGATTTGGTGCACTTTTTGTCTCCCTCAAGTAGGGACTAAAATTAGGTGCACTTGGTTTGCTGACAGGGTCAAAGTAAAGACCCTTCTGTCTCAGCTCTGGGCCAGAATATCCCTGTACAGCTCCGGTACTCTCTCTGGATCTACGGGCCTCGGTAAGAAGTGAGTAAACCTCTGATGCCGCCTCGACCTTGCTCCATCCCGAGACGTTCCATCTTTGTTAAGTGCAACAAAGTAAAATGCACCTTTCTCTCCATGCCGATAGATGTTGGAGGAGTATGTGTTGTACCAGTTCTCTTCAAATTGCTCTCTAAAAACACATTCTGCTGATAGTTTCTCCTGCAGAAGGAAAAAGAGAGCATGAGGAAATGTGAATTTTATGCTGCAAAATCTGCTACCATGGGTTACACATCAGACATTTTGACATATACATCTGTAAGCAAATGATTAAGAACATTTAGAGCGTGTACTCACCGATCCATACAGTTCTCCCTTGCTGTTCATAGCGAGGTAGAGTCCACTGTCCACCCCTCTGATACTGACTAGTCCTACAGCCAGGCTGATAAACTCCAGAATACCTGCAAACACACATTAGATTACATTGCATTACATTAATTTGTCCAGTGCAGTCCTGTAACAAGGTTAGTTTGTTGCTACTTACGTACACAAAACTATACATGTCTTAATTAATTTACTAGCCAAATGAAATAAAGGAGTTTTATTGTTGATAACTGAAGAAAACTTAGAGAGAGAAAAGAAAAAGCAACCAATCTAATCACAATGAAATGTGGTAGAAACATAAAATAACCCCAAGGCCAATTCATCTGGAAATAAATGATAAATGTTTCACTGGCTGCAGTAGAACCTTCACTGGAAGAACCACTCTGCAATTAAGTGTTAAAGTAGCAGCTGGCTACAGTTTGATTATAGTACGTAGACATAGCATTATCGTGTGATATTGACAGTTTTCATGTTTTTTATAAAATGGGTGCAGCTATGTTTGGCTGTAGCCTATTGTGGGTGAAAACACGCATCACCGTTTTAGATTTCAAATTTCATTACACCATTTCACTACCAATAATACTATAAAAGTAACTATAATAATACAGGTTTGAATAAGGTTTTATTGTAAAAGGGTCTTACCGAATCTGCTATGGTCCCTCCTGGTGCCCTGCACGGTGCCATCTGGATGGATCTCCATGTGGAAACCGGTCCTGCAGTAGAGCTGTCGCCGCCTCAGAATCCCCTTCAGATGGCTGAGGTCCGCCAGGCTTCGGGACAGCCTCTCCGCGGACACCAGGTGATCATGCTGCTGCCCCTGCACCCCCATCATTACCGAGTTGTAGTCCACCGCCCCGGCAGGGGTGAGAACGAAATGAGAACCAATGGGTGCAGAAGCGACACCCGCGGGACCAAAACTGTCCAGAAATCCGTTGGTGAAGCTCCCAACCTCGGCCGCTGCCCCCATCACAGATATACCCGGTCCGGTTTGCAGAAAACGGGAGATCCAACTGATGAGCAGAGAGCCTTGGTTCGAGTGAAGATCAACCGAGAAGCGGAGATAAAGAAAAGTTGGACGGAGAAAATCCTCAGTGAGTGCGCAATCACCAGCGCCGGTAATTAGACTGTCATCAAACTGATATTAAACTCCCGCGGTGCCTCTGTGTTTGCAGGTATCCCCGGCGACAGCTGCGCGTGTTTCTTCTACTCCTTTCTCCTGCTATTTATCCCTTTCTCCTCTCCTCCGTATGCTCCTCTCTCTCTCCTCTTCAGCTCGGGATACTCCCCTTTGCTCCGGTGCACATCAGGGTTCTCTCTCTCTCTCTCTCTCTCTCTCTCTCTCTGCGTGTGTGTTGCCCTCCGTAATTCACTCCAGCCTTTTATTTCTGCGGTATCCTCTGCTCTCTCTCAGCTCCCTCAGCAGCAGAATGAAGCGCAGTGGGTACGGTGCGCTGCACTCCACTTCTATATAGCGCATTGCTCCGGAGAGATAATCACCCCCGAGTTGCTTTATTATGCAAATGCGCCAGATCTCCTCCTTTTATGGCTCAATGCTATAATCGTTTGAAAGGGAGCTTCTTCATCCCTCTGCTAAACGTCAGCTTTGATGTTCAGTTTCAGTGCGCAGTGTGCAGGTACCTGGAGAGGAAATTAAAAACTACTCATAAAAATATGTCTGACAGGCTTATTGCATCGTTCCTTCCCTCCAGCTACACAACTGCTAATAGAGACGCAATTTCATAATGGACATGGCACTTCAGCAGAGCGAGTACCTGCCTGCGCACAGTGTGTGAGTGTTAGTGTCGCGGGGAAGTGCGCAACTCTGCACCAACTTGTGTGTGAAATAGACAGGGAGAGAAAGGGAGAATGTGCGTGTATGTGTCAACCGGCAGGAAAGCGGCGTTGCCCTAAACCTCACGGTTTACAACCCCACTGTGTGCCTCCATTTCGAAATGACTCAAGTGTTGCGAGAGAGAGTGAGAGAGTGAGAGTGTGTGAGAGAGAGAGAGAGAGAGAGAGAGAGAGGAAAGCCCCCATTTGCGTAATTTTCGCACTCGGTTGTTGATTTATTGCCCCTGTTTTATGTAACCCAGCCGCAGGTTTACAGCGCCCGCACAGACACCAACTCGCATATAGACAGTCGCATCACACGCACCCACACACACCTGTGCAAACGACATCACTTGACTGTCAATCCCCTCATTGATCTTTCCACGATGCTTTGAACAGCGCAGGAGCCCATATAGCCCATTCTTAATAGTGGTCTTAAAAGACGAATCAAAGACAGAGGCTTCAAAGTGCGTGGATCTTGTAAGGGGATCAGGCAATAACAACCAGAAAAAGGGAATATACCTGTTTGAACTGTGAGCTTAGAAAATACCCCGACACTTGACACTTTAAGGACTTCAGAAATGAGTTCGCATTTTGTTAGACGTGTGTCTTTTATTGATCGTACCTTTGAACACATCCCACCATCTCAATATTCCTGTGACAACTCGAAGCATTTAATGCAACATATTCATGTCAACGTAGTTATAACAGATTATATACGCTTTGCTTAAACATTTCTACTCTGCACCAAAGTGCTAGAACATGACGATATTAAAGTCATTATACTACATGTGCTAATGATTATTGACCTTATGGTCACCGTCCTCTGGGAGTCGCGTTGATAAATGAGGTGGAATGAAGGTGCAGAGGTGTTTGCGTGGTCGTTAGACGCAGGTGGCTTTGTACTCATAGAAACAGTGATATTTGTTGCCCACTACTTGTTTGTTATCTAGTAGCGCGCGCGCTGGTTGTGTGCGTGCGTGTGCGGGGCAGCTTGTGACGCGCGTGTGGCTTTTCCCTCTCCCCCTCGGTTCATTAGTATTTATGACTAGGAAAGGGGGAACTTTTTGTGAGCATTTAGGATCGATCGGAATCGCCTATGGCTGGTCACGTGTTGATATATTGGATATTGATCTGGCCACAATGAAGACGTCAACGACAATGCCACCTTTCCACGCACACTTGGCACAAGTGATATGTTCCCAGGGCCACATGATTGTCTTTAAACATAGCGTAGTGTTAAATGGCGTGAAGCAGAGACTGAAGCCAGCAAAGATAGAGAAGGAGGGTATAGAGGAGGCCCCTCAGGGGTGTAGCCTCACCCATCCACCCACGCAACCTCGCTGGCTCACAACACAATACATTACAACCTAATCGAATACCTGTATAATGGAATAACTAAATAAGTAGCCTAGAGGTTGTTATTGCAAACCAGGACCTCAGCTATTCCAGGGGTCCTTAAAGCTGAAGGCCCCTATCATAATGTAGATCAGAATCAGAATCAGCTTTATTCGCCAAGTATGTTGCACATACAAGGAATTTGCTTCTGGTCGTTTCTAGCTTCTCCAGGACAGTACAGACAGAAAACAAATACATGAAAAACAATAAACAGACAATTTATAACAAGACAGCAAGACAAGACAGTGTGTGTGTGTGTTCCTAAAGAGAGGGCAGAGGTGCACCAATGATCTTCTCTGCATCTCTGACTGTGCGCTGCAGTCTGTGTTTGTCATGTGCAGTGGCTGCTCCAAACCAGACTGTGATGGAGGAGCAGAGGATGGACTCAATAATAGTAGAGTAGAACTGGATCAACAGCTCCTTAGGAAGATGGACCTTCATCAGCTGCTGCAGAAAGTACATCCTCTGCTAAGCCTTTTTGAGGAGGGAGCTGATGTTGGTTTCCCACCTTAAGTCTTGGGAGATGGTGGAACCCAAGAACTTAAAGG
>JAUMHF010000001.1:14732618-14753891 GCA_032359275.1 Microctenopoma steveboyesi
GGGGGGGTTCATCTGAAGTTGACTATCATCTCCACAGTTTTTAGTGTGTTCAGCTCCAGGTTGTTGTGACTGCACCAGAGTGTCAGTCTTTTAACCTCCCGTTGATACACAGATTCATCACCGTCTCGGTCAGAGAATCTGTTTATAGATTTGATCATAACTAAATCTGCTTTATGCCAGTTAAAGAAAGCAACGCTCCTACTCAATGCTATATTCTTGACACTTTTCTGTACCTGCAAGGTCTTTTGTTGTTGTCAAAAGACTTTGATGTGTTCCTCCTCCCTGTCATATGTAAATGTATAAAAAGGTTGGATTTTAAATGGTGCTCACTGAACCATAAGGACATTACATTTGATGCCAAGTGTGGACAGTCAGCATTAAAGACATATTTTAGGCTACATGTCAGCTGCAATTATCTCCAACAGTCAGGTAATTAAGGAATGTTTTGTTGTGATCACCAAAAAAATGTAATTGAATTTGGGTCAATAGAAATTAGAAAACAAAGAAATGAATCATCAAAGAAACAGATAAAGGGGTTAAAAGCCATACTCTGTCTTTTTTTTGTCTACCAGTAGGTTTTGATAGTTACTGTTTGATCTGGTTTCAACGTTTGGCTAAATGGAGCAATAGGTTAGTGTGAACGAATCACAGCCCCATCTATTAGACTCCTGGCCTTTATTCTCTAAGCATCAAAGTCACAAGAAAAGCCCCACCAGGTTACCATTAGTCCTACATGTAAAGACTTAAATGAAGAGTTCACCTTTGATATTCTTTTGCTATCTGCTCCTCATTGGCTTCTTTGATCATTCACTTCCCACTAGAAATTTGATGCCACACTGAAGATGTGTGAAGATTGATAAATGTTGATACTGTGCCTTATGATTTCCCCCATGTAAACAGAGATGTCCCGTTGGGTTCATTCCATTTGAAAACTAGGATTTATCTGTTGTGAGTAATTTGTGACAACTATTGACAACTGTTGCTTTGTGTAGTTTTGAATGTGGTTTCCTGGTGCAGTGTGAATGCACATCCAGTGGTTTTCTGGATATGTGTGACACCGTTTCTCTTGAGAATAAACCCATAAAGTAGCATCTAAAGTAGTACCTCTCCACATTAAGATGGTGACCAGGGATGGTGTTTGATCATATGTAACTCTAATGATGTTTTGTGCTAGATCTGTCAAACTTTGATACACAGCACCCATATTTGTCTATTACAAGAAAAGTGTATTTTTACATCTACTACTCTCTGACACATTATCAGCATTAATGTCAAATAGAAAGAGTGTTCCTGGTATAACCTGCATTACTGGGGTGAGTTGTAACAAGCTGGGGATAGATGGTGAAATATGATCCACACCATCCAATTTATGTACCAACTTTATTGAATAAAACATACAAACACATAAAGTAAGTAGTAAAGTGCAAAAACAAAAAAAAGTATTTAACACAAAACAAAACCATGGCTATGTAGGGGTTCAGTCACTCTTACAGGTTCCCCCAAGCAGTCACTACACAGTAGTTGATTTAGTATATCAAATATATAATAATAAAATACAAATATAAAATCTAGTTTAACTGTTATTTTTAAATTTCTAAATGGTCGAGTCAGCACATTATTTTTTTTAAGAAAATTTAATGAAACTAATAATAATTACTTCATTATTCCAACATGTGTCCGCAGTGTTGCTTACAGCGAGCAGTTCAAATGTAACTGAGACGTACATTTCATTCATGTGACCTGGGCGAAAAGAGTTGAATACTCCTCTGCAGCCGCTGCGTTCAGCCCTCAGCCTCAGCATCAGCCGTACATCTCGCGATGAAAGTCGGGAAACGGGATGGTTTTGTGCTGCCAGCTGACCCAACAACCACAGCAGCACAGCGGCAGCAGCGGCAGCAGCAGCAGCAATGGCCGCTTTCCGCAGAATGGCAGCTTTGGCCGGAAAGCTCAACCTCTGGTCGGCAGCTGGAACCGAGTTTCTCGGAGGTCGTGCGGCCATTGGAGGGAGAGGACGGAGGAGTATGGCAGTCGGCGTGTGTGCTGCGACGGGAGGCGCCGTGGCATATTACTTCTACAGCGAAACAGCCAGTGTCGGAGGCAGGAAGAGGATTGAGAGACGCAGCATCAGCGGTCTGCTGCGCTCCATCCCGACCGTCGAGGCCAAGGAGAAGGTAGGAGGCTGCCCGGAGTTAGTGACACGTAGCGACTCGAGAGCTCCTTGGCAGGAAATGTGTTGCTCGCTTTGTTGACATAGGGGCCTCAGCGTGGAGGGCTGCAGTGAAATAGGCATAACACTGAGAGAAAAGACCGATAAAGTCGAGAAATGAAACGTTTATTTTTTCAACATTAGACCCACATGACCGGTTATTCTGCCGACTTCTGGTCTGGAGCTCTGGCGTGGTTGTCAGCTTGTATATTTTCTCGGGCGCATAGTCTGTGGCTGTGTCATTCATTCCCAGCACGCCCACTGGAAACATTTCGCTCACTGTTTGGCTGCGGGACGGTGTGCGCGCGCAGATGCGTAAATGGCGCTCTCCGCGCGATCTGGTGCTGAAATGTCAAGATGTCAGTCAGGCAGCTGTGTACAGCTGTGTACAGAGACGCCGGCAATCAGTGAGCACTGGAAGAAGCACTCAGGTAGAAGTCCTGCGTGCATATTTCTTTGTATAGGTTAGTGGTCTGCGTTAGTGCAGCTGCCATAGACATATACAGTACTATATAAGTACTTATAGAGCACTCATTAGTTTGGTATGAATCCATACCAATCACTTTAAATAATAATATTTAATTAATTACTCCATATTGTATTATTTTAATCAGAAAAGAATCATAATCCATCAAAGACATTCTCTAAATAACAATACATCACATTGAAAATGTGTCTTTTAAAAACTAAAGTCTTTCATTTACTTTCACTTTCAATATGTGAAAAGGAATTTCTCCAGATTTAGTGCCACTGTCCATTTGGTCTCGGTGATGAACTGATTAGTTTTGGCCAAAGGTCAAGGGAATGACCTCACCTTCAATCGAGCCTTATGAATTGATATGTCAGGAATGCATTGAGGGTATTCTCTACTATTCTAACTATTTGTTATCATATTGCAAACATGTGCATCCAATTCTATTTGACAATGTGATATCAATTAAAGACAAATTATTACATTGGGTCACGCTAGAACTGTGACCTCATATATGACTCTAGTTAGTGAACATGTCATATGTAGGTAGAATCATCTGTGAGTAATGTAAATACATCTGGCCCAAGTATTTGTTGTAAACATATTAGAATATTAGTATAGATGGAAGTGACGAAAACTGCTAGTAGCAAATTGTCAATAATGCATTGCAATGCAATTTTTGTGGCCCCTAAGTTGTGTAGAGAGAGAGGTATGAAGGTACTAATGGGTTATGCTCCAGAAGGCAGGTGATGGTGATACAATACGGCGCATAGAAATGACATGACATTGTTTTTTTGTAGGCTTACAGAAACTAATTAAACCCAGTGGTTCCCTGGAAGGTAATACATTAATGCTTTTGCACCAACACATTCAGGATGTAGATTTAAGATTAGACCTCCTAAACTAGACTAGACTAGAAGCAGAAGCGCTAGCTGATACCAAGACAGGCAGACTGTGGTTAGGCATCAAGTTGGCTAGATAACCACCTAACTTGGTAAACATAACTCCTTTGGGGACAGGGACAACAGTCTGTGACTCAGTAAAGGTAGCTTATACAGATTCTGTTAAATACACGAAGGTAACAAAGCCACAGGGAAACATAAGTTCTTACAAGAGAAAAAAAGTGGGTCAGCTGAGACTCTAGAGTCCTGGATTTGGGATACTAGTTTGCAAAAACAGGAGTAAAGACAGGTGTAAAACAGAGCAGAAGATGGATCAAACTAAACTTACTCTAGATTAGCTGGTATCCTTTAGAATAATTGAATTATCATAATATCAGTATCAGAATTTGTACCTCTCACGGAAGCTGCTAGGCTTTAAACAACTCTTCACATATTAGATAGTACTCTCCAATGCCTGTAAATGACTTGCGTTCTACTTTACAAGGTCAGCTAGAATGTCCATGGTTCAGTGTCACACTTGTTGTTTTATGATATACTATTAGAGAAACTGCACTATCCTTTTTGAAGTAAAATGCAGAATAGTGAGGCCTAATTAAGAAAGGTAGTGCCAGCAGAGCTGGTTTATACTGGTACTGGTGCATATGCTTGCTAGATTCTTGTGTAAACCAGTAATTCATTTAAACTGAAATAAGTAAAATTAATGTCAGGCATAAAAAGTTAGGATCGGGACAATGAGAAAACCCAATGGGATTGACTACAGAGCTGCAGCTGTGAGCACTGGATTGCCTGAAGGGAAAACACCTGGAGAATCTGCAATGCAGACCAGCTAACAAGACGAGGCAACAGAACACAGTGTACTGCACTGTAATTTCAAATAACCGCCTTTCATTTATTTTTTGCTTAGTGGCTAACATCACATTTTACCTCATGTTGTGTTGTGTGCTGTTGGAGCACAACGTGTGAACCTAGCTGCTTTTGCAGAACTTGATAAATCTCATCTATTAGTGAGAGTCAAAACCACGGGCGTCTACGCTCTTACACTTGAATATAAAGCATTCCTCTGAAGCTGAGCTCTCATCTCATCATAAAGCATTCATTCATGCTTTATGAATGAATCTGTGCGCTCATTAGCATGTTAGCTGAGCAGAACAGGAACCTTGTGTGCTTGGCCCTGTGGCCAAACATGTTTAAATTTGGAAACCTCTCTGCTAATTGCATAGCTTCATCGAGCACAATCTGTTGACTCAGCAGCTCATCTACACTGGAGCTAATAAGCTGTAAGCACCAGCTTAAGGTAGAGGTGGAGAATCTATTTATAATCTCAGAGAGCTAAACAGAGAGAGTTGTTGCCAAGAATAGATGAATATCTGCATTATTATTATTATATATATAAATAGATATATATATGCATACACCAAATACCTGCAATGAGTAAGGCAAGTCCTAAGAAGTCAGCTGAATTTTAAGTCAGTCAGCATTTAACACCTACACCCTACCAATAATCATATGCCATGCTGGTGTTGTAAGCTGGCCAAAGGAGGAGATGGAAACCACTGACATCAAGACAAGGAAGCTCCTCACAATGCATGGTGGCTTTCACCCACAATTCAGCACACTGAGACTATAAGACGGAAAGAAGGAGGCTGATGACTAGTGAGCACCAAAGCATCAAATCCAGGATGAAACATCAAACAGATGTCCCGCGACGGATGACATGCTCAGTGAATACCTCAGGCAACAGAAACCCAAGAAGGAAGAGAAGCAAGAACAGGAACCATCATGGAAAGACAAACCCCTGCACAGCATGTACCACCGGCAGATAGAGGGAGTGGCTGACATTGAAAAATCCTACCATTGGCTGGACAAAGCTGGACTGAAAGACAGCACAGAGGTACAGGAACAAGCTCTAAGTAAAAGATCAATAGAGTCTGGACCCCAATGGCAGGCTTTGCAAAGATGACCCTGATACAATCCAGCACATAACAGCAGGGTGCAAGATGCTAGCAGGCAGAGCATACATAGAACTCCATAACCAACCAATCAATCAATCGACCAATCAACCTTTATTTATATAGGTTGCCCAAAGTGCTTTACAATAGTAAAACAAAGTAAAACAACAAGCAATATAAAAAGAATAAGAGCAGATATTAAGCAAGAAGTACTAGAAACAACAAAAGAGTAACAGTAAAACACAATAAACCACACTAAAACCTAAAAATGTCACATCAACGTACTAAAAGCTATCCTGAATAAGTGGGTCTTAAGTTGGGATTTAAAATGTGACAGGTAATAAAACGTAATTTCAAGGGAAGACAATTCCACAGTTTAGGGCCTTGCCACTGCAAAGGAGCGTTTTGGCAACCTTTTGCACCTGGACAGGGGGACATGTAATAAGTGTTGGCCATAAGAGCACAAAGCCCTGGTAGATTGATGCACGTTTAAAATCTCACATAACCAAGTAGCTGGCCTAACCCTCACCCTGGCATAGTGTACAGGAACATCTGTGCAGAGTAAGGGCTGGAAGTACCAAGGTCAAGATAAGAGACACCTTCAAAGGTGGCTGAGAATGATGAGGCTAAGATCCTGTTGGACGTCCAGATACAGACTGACAAACTGACATAGTAGTGGTGGACAAGCAGAGGAAGAAGGCAGTAGTGACAGATGTAGCTATCACAGGTGACGGTAACATCAGGAAGAAGGAACATGAGAAGCTCGAGAACTACCAAGGGCTGAGAGAAGAGCTGAGAAAAGGTGTGGAAAGTGAAGGTAACAGTGGTCCCAGTGGTAATTTGAACACTCGGGGCAGTGACGCCAAAACTGGTAGAGTGGCTTCAACGGATCCCAGGAACGACATCTGAGATCTCTGTCCAGAAGAGCGCAATGCTAGGAACAGCTAAGCAGTGAGCAGGACCCTCAAGCTCCCAGGCCTCTGGTAGAGGACCTGAGCTTGACGAACAAAGACCGGCCACAGGAGGGCGAGTGGGGAATTTTAAATATATGAAGTAAAGATGTAGAGATGTCGTCAATCGAAAGGACACAAAAAGTAGATTTTCATTTGTGTTCTGTTTTTCCATCTGCAGGCACGTCCATATGACTTTGACGATGGAGACGTGCACATGTCATCCCACGAGTATCGCTTCCGCATGTTCAGCTCTGTGGAGTATGAGGGGCAGCTGTACATGACTCCACAAAACTTCATTGAATCGGTTACCATGAGTGAACCTCGAAGTATGTATCACAGGCTCTGAGTCTTTGCTCATACTAACAAGGTGTTTACTTTAAATGGACATTTTGCTGTGGATGTGTCCTCTTAATGTGATTTTCCAGTATGGATGTTAGTGCTGTATGTGAAATAGATATAAACTGAAACCATATTTTTAAAATCCTGCATTTAAACACACGCTTGCTGTTTCTGTCAGTCTACTCTCAGTTGTAATAGATTAGACTTAAAACAGATGGTTTAACAGCTTTGGTTTATTTCGAATTCAATGTTAGTCACACACACACACACACACACACAGTCCTTGGTTTGACCATATCCCATTTAATCACAGCGACCCTGTAAATATGTAAAGCGGACAACCAGCTTGATTTTTCCCTTTATGACATCTGGTTAAAAAAATGCTCTCACAAGTTGAAATTATCACAAACACACATCTCAACAAAAGGCTGTCATTCCTTTCTTCGGCTGTGATGTGATTGTATTGCGTGCAAACTGCACCTGTATGTGTGTGTTTACATCTACCCTGGCTCACTGACATATGATATGACTGCACATACCCTCTCTGCAGCCGGTGTCCTCTAATGCCCCCTTTGAAGTTGAATTAGATGAACTTTGTTGTATAAAACAGAACAAAAGTAGTATGTGATTTTACGGGGACATTCCATACTACAAAGACGAGCACGGGGCACTTTAGACGGTACAAATGGTCCTGTGATGATGACAGTGTATATACAATGACTATGTCTGTGTGTGTTGGTGTGTGTGTGTGTGTGTGCGTGTGTGTGTGTGTGTGTGTGTGTTGTGACTGTACCCTGCACATTAAGACCCATTTCTAGATCATACAGATGCTATCTGACTGAGCCCACCCAAACTCTCTTCTCCTCTTTCCCTTCTTCTCTCCTCTTTTGTCTTGTTCCCTGGCAGACAAGAGGCCCTGGAGGTCCCTGACTAAACAGGTGGGAGACACACTCTAAATACTTTCTTTTGCTCCTCCATGTTGCAGACATCTGCTGCATGTTACATCTGTTGCAGGCTTTGTATACAATGCCGTCTGAGCCCTCATCTCTCCAGGATCATTGAGGAGTTTCTTCATGTAAATGTACGACCCTCCGTTGAGCACTAGTGCATGTAGTGTACAGTCACTGCCACTAGGAAAAACAAGTGATACAGATGCATGTTGTGCCAGGCCTAAAATCATCTAGATTTTTTTGAGTGGACTAAAACCGGCACTTATCTGAAGCAAAGATCCTGCAGCATCTAACAATGCAGGGCAGTGCATATGATTGTGTATCACGTTTTTTTTTTTTGCTTGTACCTCACCCTCTCTGCCTGCATTGTATGCTATGTTTTGTTTTATATGTGGAGCTGAGCTGTGGTGCGGTGTAGTGTGGGTGCAGCCAATCCCTGTTAATCACAAACAGACAAAAACCTAATGAGCCAACTTGTGTCCCCACATTTCCCACGTGTTATAAATAAAACACAACATGCTAATACCTGAGAAAGTACATAAGGTTGATAGTAATATACGGTGTACAGTATGTAGCTGTAATATTCTCTTTTCACTTGACACACACATTTTATACAATTCATTAGAATAGATTCCTCCAAACAAATGAAAATAATTGAAAAACTATCAGATGAAATGTGGAACAAGAAGCAAAAGTGTATGTTACATGTGAATTTTTGTGTGTGTGCATCAGGAGCTGGAGAAGATCCTGTCAGATACGCCCCCGGTATGGAGAGGATCTTCCAAACTTTTCCGCAACCTGAGAGAACGAGGTCTAAGCGAGCAGACGCGCACACACACATGAACACCAAAAGCAAAGGCACCTTGAGCGCCTGTGCACTTACTAACACAAAAATACACACACTCAAAGACTTTTGCTTAAGTAAATCAGATAGAAGTCGGATAATAACAACAGGGATCATCTATTGCATCTCTACAGTTCTCCCAATTTAATAAACTTCCTAAATATTCTCAGTAGTATGTAGAGTGTTATACTGCATGTACAGTTAATATTTATGTTAATATGAAGAGTAAACGGGGAGGATTCTTACAGGATGTTTGCAGCATTTCAGTACACTTGCTTGTGTGTGTGTGTATCTGTGTGTGTGTGTGTGTGTGTGTGTCACTGTAGGTGTCTATAATCCAGGGTTGGGCCCATACTGTCCCTTCTTACAGCCAAACTACCTGCTGAACAAATCTAAAAATACCCCCCCCCCCACTTCTCTTCTCTTCTCTTCTCCCCCCCTCCCCTCTCCTCCCCTCTCCTCCCCTCTCCTCCCCTCTCCTCTCACACACAGTATTCAGCGGGGAGATAAATTGAAACTGAAGAAACAGGGACAAATATTTAAAGAAAAAAAAAACACAATAGGTGGAGAATTTAAGAAAAAGAGCACATAAAAGAGAAGGAAGTGAGAAAGTTTGTAAACCTATCCTCTTATAACTCTTCATGGTAAGAGGGAGACATTGTAGCTATTACAGTACATGTCTGTTCAAATTGCTGGTTGCATAATGCCAAGACCACACAGAAACACACTGTCCAAACTCAGCAACACATATGTATTCTAATTTGTTTTATTGCCTCAAAACCTAATTCGTTCATTCACCCATTTATTATATTCCACTTACAATGTTGTTCCTCGTATATCTTCTGTTAATAACAATAAATATATAAAGTATGTGTGCGTGTGTGTGTGTGTGTGTGCTAATGTCCGGACATGCTCTTGTCTTCAAGCCATGATGAGCGAGGCCAGTTCAAATCCTTGGGAAGACTTTGGATTTCTGAGAATGACAGAGATGTGTGTCAGAAAAAGGAATGCATCGAGTTGCCTGAACAGTTTTCACCGTGTGCATGTGTGTGTTTGGTGGTCTGCACAATTCGTCAGTGCGTTACACATAACCTGGCAGAGGAATGTCATTTTTTGGTTTTACAGGCATTCGGTGTATGCATCAATGTGCATGCAAACCTTTGCGTGACACTAACGGTGTTTTTTTTGAACAACACTGTGTAAGTGTTTTAGAAGTGTGTGAGTATAAACAACCAGAAAGAATTTTTGAAACCTGAGTGTATTTGGGGGTCTTTACATGGAGGAAAGAGAATGACGTTCCAAACCAGCTCCTTGACACAAAGTAGTTGAGCATCATGAGAACACAAGGCTCACACTGCTGGTGTCAAATTCACCTACACACACACACACACACACACCATCATGGGAAAGCAGTGTCCCGTAACACTCAAGCGAATCACCCTGAACTATCAGAACGATCAGACAGAAAGCAAAAAAAGGGGCAGAGAGATGAGATGGAGCTATGAAGATTCCTAAATGGGCCCGAGGCAAGAAAGGCTCGCCTCCTAAAACATTTTTCACTTGCTTATCCAAACACAGACACATACACACTCACACACCCCTGGCAGCCTGTGTCTTTGCTTTGGACACTCGAGGTGAAGAAAAAGAAGCGGTGTGTGGCCAAATGGCTGTTGGCGGCTCAGCTTCAAGAAGACACATTTTAAGATGCTATCTTTGTGAAAGGAAGGCTTATGTGTGTTAGTGTGTGCGTGTGTCAGGAGGCCCACAGTCAGTTTGAACATCTGTAAACATTCTGTGAGTGGGTGTATGTGTATGTTGAATGTGACCTTTTATTTAACTCTCTCTGTCTTGGTCTTGTTACCAGGAATCATCTCGTACACAGAGTACCTGTTCCTGCTCTGCATCCTGACGAGTGAGTCCGTTTGTGAGCCACTCACACCACACATGCTCCTTTCACTTTACCTCGTCTTCTACTTTCTTATTACAGCATATCCTGCCATCACTTTCACCCAGCACTATGCTATTCTAAGTTAACTTATGTTAATGATGTGAATAATGCGCAAGCCCACCCAGAACTTAACAAGATGCAGTTACTGCATGTCACACATGGTGGTTTCTCTCCTTCCCCCTCAGGTAACAGAAATTCAGAGAGACACAAAGAAGGAGAATAAGCTCTACTTATAACCTGTCAAAACTTCAATGTAGCCAGGAATGTTGGGCTTTTCGCGAAAGAAATCTGTTCTACTTATTGTGCACTTATCGACTTCACATATTTTTATTGATCTATAATTTGCTGTTGAGAACAGTGATTTACTGCTGTATAATTACACTATGTTATATATTGTACAAATTAATGGCCTGTTTTAAATAAGCAATGTTGTAAAAATGTTTTTTTTTTGCAAAAATGTAATAGATGCATTTTCAGCCTGACTTTGTGGATTATTAGCAGTGCACCATCACTGGCAAAATCCCAACCCCTTTCTGTCTTACATACTACTTTTCCCTCACTATTTCTGGATGTCAATTTGCCTGTATCACATGCACACACTCACCTTATGTGCTTTCCTCCCTGTTCTCCAGAGCCCCACGCTGGCTTTAAGATTGCTTTCAATATGTTTGATGCAGACGGCAACCAGATGGTGGACAAGAGGGAGTTCATGGTGGTGAGTCGTTGAGAGAAAATGCTTGCTGGACTGAATTTACATGTTAATATTAAAGCCAGTAAAAACTGGCTTTACAACAGATACGTGTTATTTAGATTTTAAGACAGTTAACCCGAAAGCCATTTTTCAAGGTTTAGAGCTGGTTAGCATTGCATTTTCTATCTCATTTTCCCTGTGGGCAGATTTTTGATGAACAAAACTGCTGCAGGCAGGAAATGACCAGGATGTCTGTGCAGGCAGTAGGAGTGAGATGGTGATCAGTGGGAGTAGGTGGTAATGGGGGAAAATCCTGTGGGAGCAGGCAGGTGTGGGATCCAAAAGATAATTCCCACGTTGAGGATTTGGCAAAAGAGGCAGAGTTTTCCACTGTCTTGAATGTACACGTAATTTCTGTAGTCAAATGAAGGGAGTGTTTCATTTAAATAAGCTGCAAACAAACAGCAGTTGTGAACCCTTCCTGGAAATATCCCTTTATAATTGTGCAGTGTTTAGTCTTGTGCTGTAGTTAAGGGTTTATTAATAATAAAACATCACAATGAAAGATTCAGTGTTTAAAATGTAAAAGCTACTGCTCATCCTTTGCTGGGCTGAGTGCGCTAAAAGCAAACTATTAATCAAATGAATGATCGCTGATCTCTGCAGCTGCAGTTTCTGCCATATGTGAAGAGCAGATTAAATTACCTGTTTAATAACTGACTGACTTGCTCCTGAAGCCAAATTAGGAAACCAACTGCTGAATCACATCGCAGACCAGACTGAATAAATGAATGACTATGTGAACTTTGTGACTATTTCTTTTCGAACACAGCTTTGAATTGTCAGAAAGATCCCGACTTTTTTTCTTATTACAGCTTCAGGAGATCTTCCGGAAGAAAAATGAGAAGAAAGGGAGGAAAGGAGATGCTGAGAAGTCAGCACAGCTGGTAAGATATTGCATTGTTGGTAACACATGACCACAATATGTGTGAGGATGACCCCTGTTGTATGGATTGTTACAATCACAATTAGTTCTCACAGTAATTACCGTAACTTTTGCAGTAACCATAATTTATTAGTCTATATGTGGCCTTGTCGTGCTGGTCTCATCTGTTGGATGAACTTGAATGACAAAGATCAGATATAATTGAAAGTGATATGACAGTAAAAAAGTAAACGGAAACTGAAGTTACTCCTCTCTTAAAATGATGTATTCATTTTATCCATGATACTTTAGGTTGAATGTTATGTCAAACTGTACACGTGAATTTACTGAAAATGTATCATCATCATTCACTTATTGCCATTTGTATTTGAAGCAGGTATGAGACGCACCTTAACCCTTCATGTAACCATTTTGGAGTGCATGCTATCTTACACAGGCTGTTTCGGACCATGTGGAATCTCATCTGTTGTCACGGTGACAGTTTACCCTACTGTGTACATGTTGAACTGGATACACTCTCAAAAGAAGGTGTCTTTTTTTATTCAACACACCTGTGATGGTGACTGACCAACTTGCCTCGCTAGATGTTTCAGCTATAGCTTTCATTTTTAAAGTGCAGGCTTGAGACAGTAAATTCAGGCACATAACTTAAAATATTTATCTGTGCACAATAACATGATAACACATTATTATGTAACAAGAACATCAGATTGGTCCGTATTAAAGGGATCATTTGTTTACAAATTTAAGTGCATCTAATTAAACAGTGATACGGTTTATACATTTGAATATGACCTTTTATGACGTACTATATAGTGAAGTAATTATCATGCCCGTTAACAGTCACCACAATGCTCACTGAAAATGCAACATGTTGTAATTCAGAGTGTGCGTTATTCGAAAGTGTAAGCATAGATGTGTTGATGATGACACGTCCCTCTGCAGAGTGTATCCACAGCCTCTTTCCTTGCATGTACTAACATGTCTTTTACCTTGTCTCCTTCTCCTCCTCCTCCTCTCTGACTGCATGCACTGTCCTCCTCTTTCTCTTCCTCGTGTCTCTCTGTGTGTTAGAGTATGCAGCTGTACGGATATCAGGTTGCCCCAGTGAACAGCGTATGTATCCTAAACCTTAACCCGCCTTTCTGTTCTCCTTTAGCCTTTTATAGAAATGAATGGAGGGATGAACAGAGGAACAGAGAACTAGCTGATTGCCTGAGCTGTGTTAATAGTTAATAGGCTAATAGTGTATTTTTGAGAAGGTTCCACCTCAATCAGACTACAGTTGGATAAATTATTATGATATTACACTACATCCACATGCTGCTCAAGTAAAATCTACAAAGGACTGGGGTTGGTTTTGTAGGTGTAAATGTTAATTCTTGGCATACCTAAAGGACTCTGTTTAATGCCCCCTGTCACCCACTATTGTGTCTTGACCTGGTCTTTGAAAAAGCCTTAACCCTGACCCAGTACACCTGATCCTCTGTTGTTAGTAAAATGCACTCATAGGTTCCTTGAGTCAAAGGATGAAAGCATGAATGGACAAAAAGAGAGAGCAATAGAGGAAGATTCAAGACAGAGAGTCCATCTGTCAGGTCAGCCAATGTCAGTGATTGATCGAGGGACGGTGGCGAAGGGTGGAGTGAATAAAGAAAAGGGATGGCAGAGGACGAGTAATAGATTCAAAGGGTCAGGAGAGATGAACTCTAACAAAAAGAGAGTGATGTGATTTGAAATGACTTGAGACACTCTACAACTCTAAACAGAATCAGACGCTGTCCATTTTAAACCGTCTTAGGACACGTGCTGTTTGTTTGCCAAGGGCAGTGCATGTTTGGGGGGGTTGTTATTACAGAGACAGAACAGGAGATCTTTATTGAAGGAGGCCACAGACACAAAGTTACTTTTTTTGACTAAACACGTTTAAATATTAAAGAAAGTGAAGTATTCTCTTATTTAAGACTTTTTGGAAATAGTCTGGAACTGGAAATAACGTTTAACCGAAAATTAATCTAACAGTAATTGTAAAATGTAAATGTAAAATAACACTTTTAAGTTATTGTTAGTGTCTAGCACTAGTCTCTATCCAGCCTATGAGCTTCATCTCTCTCTCTGTCTGTCTGTGGTACACACATACACACACAGACACACACACACACACACACACACACACTGCTTGCCCTGTCAGTGTTGTGATTGATAGCTGCATTGTCACTGTGAAGTTAGGATCGGTGCAGGGTCATGTTAAAATGGCTGCTGCTGCATTCTCCCTAGAGAGAAAAACAAGGTGGGCGGTCTGCAGCTCAATGCAGCTTTTGGACGTTTTTTTTTTACGTTTTCTTGTCATCTCAAGCGTAGTAATGAGCCGGTTTAATATAATAAATTATGCTCGTGTTGGTTTCTGACTCAGCACAACATCACAGTAATGAACAGCTGTAGTAGCTGCAGTGTGATGTTTTAATTTTCCCTATTTAATTAGTCTTCTTTGCTTAATGTATGTACATTTCAACAGTATAATGTGTATGCTTGCTTTTATCACAATAGAAAAGGTTTTGGTAGATCAGTGAGAATAAAATATGTGACAATGTTCATGAATATAATCATCAATCATCATATGATATGTAGAAGCTAGATCTCTGAATTGGTTTTATACAATAAGAACAGAAATAGTGAATAGAGAAAACTGAAGTTAACTTCCTGACGTGGTAGCGTTGGAGGTGAACTGACCCTAGTTTTGCTTAACCGATCCTACAGGTGCTTAAAAAAGAAAGTCAGGAGTTTGTGGCGCGGAGTTACTGGGACGTTCTGAGGCGAAGCGCCAGTCAAGTCCTCTTTTCTGACCTGGCGGAGGTACATACCCTAACTGTTCTTCACCCTTCTCTTTTCCTCCTCCTCTAATTAATGTAGATCCTCCCACAATCCCTGTAGCCTCACAGCAGTGAACCTGCATCAAGCTTAGCCAGAATTAGATGTTTGGGACAATTATGAGGCAGTGTTCCTATGGACTGAAGGTTACTAATTTTCCATGGGTCAAAGTAAACAAATATTCATAAATGTTTATGGGTGTATTGTATACGATCACCCTGGTATTTTGTATTCTGGTTTAGCTTGATCCACGCATATGCTCAGACTCGTGAACCTGTCAACCTTTCCCAGGATGCCTTTTTTGTCCCACTTCTTATTGTTTTGTACTGTGCTTTGTGTCTTACCACATTAACTTAATTTAGTAGACTAAGTTCATTACTCTGTTCCTTTTTGTTTGGAAGAGCTCTGAAAAGACCTCCTTGCTGTACACGTAACATGCACAGTGTGATATCGCAGTTCTAATATTTGCATATTTTATATTATTTATAAAATGCATTTACTCTGTGCAATTTCATGACCTTATCAGAGCTTGCTCCAAATTGTTTTCTAAACCCATTTCATTCTGTCAGTATATTGTTTATAAAGAGCAAATGTATATTGCTCTTATTAATTATCATATTTAATAGACGTTTATCTTCTGTTTCGGTGCGGTCTACAGTTATGACTGATCCTACACCGTAACAGCTTATTCTGTCTTGTCATTTGGTCTTTTCATTCTGCTTCTGTATGTGTATCTGTGCCTTGTTATCCATGCAGTGTTGTAGCTTTGATGCGTAAATATTCTCACTGTACACCACAACATACTTAATGACACTAGTATAAAGAGTAACATTAAGAAGACTGACTGCAGAACACATACAATCCCTAATTATTGTATAGCAGCTAGGGTGCAGGTTTTTTTACTGTACTGTAAAACTTCTAAAATTAGATTTCAAAATTCGCCGTATGTCTCATTGGATGCAGTATCACATCAATTGCAATGCATTAAATTGTAACCTCTTTTGGAAGAAAAAAAAGGTTTATCCAATAGCAACTGGACTTGTTTTAGTGTCTGAGACTGAGAGCTGAGAAAGTGGCTGAGAACCTTCACAGATATTAGGTTGTAACCTCAATGAGCCAATTAAGTAGGATAATTACAAATTCTGAATATAATTACAGTTACTTAGAGTGACCCATGGTTAAAATTATGTATTGTTGAATTCTTGAGTGTGTTGCTACATACATGGTTTATGCAAATATGCAAACACAAATGACATTAACTGAGCTAGCACAAAAGTTGGACTCTTAGTGTTGCCACTAGGGGCGCTATAGCACTCTGACCCTGTGCCCACAAATATTTTTTTAAAATAGACAATATACTGTATGTTGCGTGGATAAAAATAGGGTCTATGTGCAAACAATGACATTTTTACATTTTTTGTTGGTTTACTCATGTGCAGTCTTTCCGATAGGGCTAACACAGGGTAAAGGTGCTGGTAATGATTAATAACAGCCAACACAGTATGAGCAGGTTTGCTGACTAATGACAGGCTGTATTGTGTGGTGGCAGCGGAAGCCGAGGTGGAGGTAATGACAGTGGAGCATAATGGGGCTGACCTTGTATTTACACTGAACAACCTTTCATCTGCCAGGATGTCAGACGGACAGCACAGACGAATCAGACAGGGGTGAGCAAAATATGAGCAAGAAAAACAGGAGCATAAAAAGTGAGAGGCAATAAAGTTTGTGAATTTCAATAAATCAAATAATAAATGAAAGTAAAATATAAAACAACAAAAGTGAGAAAAAGAAATACAATTTTGTAATAAATTTGTTTGAAAAGCAGAGGACATCAGGGTAAAGAAGGGAAGAGATAAAATCAGATAGCACTCAGGTGAGAGAGTCACAAAGGAGTTGACACAGGTCAGCAGTGAGAACAAATGTTAGAGAACAAAGTGAGTTGGGAGAAAAGAAGTTTGGGAAGCACATGTTTAGAGAAAGATCTGTTTACTCAACAGATTAGTCACCATTATACTTCTCTGCTTTTGTCTGGAGAAGGAGGGGTTGACTGACAGGAAAGAGCGAATCACATGTTTGCCACGTGAAGGAGGTAGTGACAGGTAGTATGAGGAGAAAAGACATTAAAGGAATCAGAGCAGGGGACAAGATAAGAGGAGAAACGAGTGATAGGAGATGAGGAGAAAAATGGGAAAGGGAGAGAGAAGAAGAACAGGTCATGGGAAGGGAAAGCGGGATTAGCCGTTTTACCCTGGAAGGTGTGAGTGACTGGCAGTCTGACTGACTTGGCTAAAGACCGACAGTGAGCTCTTCCTCCAAGGTATTACTCACAGATAAGGAGGATGAGGAAGATCGTTTAGTGTTTACATCAGTAATTACTGTTTTTACCCTCAGCTACATGATCAAAGTCTGGTTAAAGCTGCACACACATACACGTAGATGGATAAATACACCAGGTGTTGGCTCGTGCCTCGTGGGCGTGGTTACCATTACGTCTTCGCGGGGACAATGAGCTCACACTGATGCTGATGCACACATCCAGGAACGATAAACCTGTCGGTTTAGAATTACGTTACCTGAGCTTAGATTGCTTGAGTCCTTACAAAACAAATTAATACCTTTATTTTTTCTGGAAGCTTTTGTTATATTTACTATAACAAAAGTTATAGTAACCTAAAGCAACACTGACACTGATTTTCTTTTAGCTGGTTAAAGTCCTTTTGAAGCACTTTTTTTATTGCTTCATAGCAATTATTCTGTTTTGGTTGCATAAAACCTGTTTCCAGTCACCGCAGATAACTCTTCTCAGTAATAACGCGCCGACAACCCACTAAGCAACTTGTCCACTAACAAACAGCAGGCAGATCATGTAAGTGACTAACTTGTGAACATGGTTTTCTGTATCAAGTTACTCTATAATCACTCTGACTGACCCAACATAGTAGGACAAAGTAGGTAAAAAATATATAGATAAAACACCCCTACCAAAGCGTCTACTACTCTAGCACATTACGCTGCTCACCTTATTTAATACACGAATCAACTCCTGATGAATCGAATATATTTAGAACTGATACGAGTAAAAAAACAAGACAGTTTAGTTAAAGGAAAAGAACAGTGGAGGCACACCACCTGGACACAGTCTGGATGCACGAACAGCTCATAAAGCGTCATAAAGAGCTAAGTTATGAGTCAGTTACAAGATAAAAGTATGTTGTTCTGTTTGTCAGTAATCAGAGACTTAATGAAAAAAAAACCCTATAATAAGTGAGACACTTAAATGATAAGTCTGTAATTGTTTCACTTTGTGTTTATATGAAAGAGATCTTCCTTTGTCCGTAATCAAAGACTGAAAAACCAGACTGCACAGTTAATCAGAAACAGACAGTCGGGAGTCACGGTGATGTTGGTGGTCCTAAAATGGGGTTTACATTTAATATTTCTTTCCCAGAAGACATTTTTATCCTGTGAGTTACCAATTTGCATCCATTAGAGCAAGTTCTACTTTAGGGTATTTGGTTTGGAATGTGCTTTGCCTTTATCTACAACTGTCTTACTTTAGAGAACAATTGGAGTGTATAGTCATAAATATTCAGAACTCATAGACCTGTAATCTGACTGCTTATATAATAAACTTTGGACAGTAATCTTTTTAGTCTGCAAATAATCTATAGAAGTTGTTTCTCTGGAGATCATTTTACCATTTCTCTCCCTGCTGCTCAGTCAGATTAGTTTTCTCATTTCTGAATTCTGAAATGACCTTACAGGCATGTATTACACACAAACAAAAATACAACAAACATAAAATCATAACCTTTTACTTGGACAACTCCTTCTTTTTGTCTTCCATAAACCTGTGTCGTCCTGTTTGACATTTTCTTCTCGTCCCACGTCGGATTTTAGGATTTTACCCTTGAGGTAGAAGCACGAATGGCATCATGCTGATGATGATGATGGAAATGAAATAAATGCTTTACCTCTTTAGTAGGGAATGACATTCTGCACATTCGTTAGCATGGCCGTGTATTGGATGGTTGTTAGCAGGGTGGAGCATGGCAGGGAGATTTTGCCTTAATGCTGGCTGAGTTTGTTTTCTGGAATAACACCTTTTTCTGAGCTAGACGTGCTAACAAGCATAAAAAAGGCTCATTTGGTCTCTTAAAATGAACCACGTGATCTTGTTTTTGTGTTAACTACAGATTATTGCATGTGCAAATATAATAAACACTGAAGGTAAGGTCTAAAATGACCAGGATAAATGAGTAGACACACACTTGCTAGAAGAAAGGTGGATAACTAAATGCAGTGGAGAGAAGACCTGCACAGTAGCTGCAAAGTTGCACCAATGATTGTCATCCAGTGACAGAAAAAGGTGTAGTCGGCTCACATTCTCTGCATTTGTGCTGATGTCTTCTGTTCGATGCTGCTGTTTGTGATTTGTTCTGTTTAGGTGTGTCCACTTGGCATTCACAGAGAAATGCATGGTATGTGGTGACTTTAACGGGTCCGTGTACGTTTACCCACTGTATGTTTTTGTCCTCTAGTTCTTCCACACGTCTTGTCTACCTCTTGTGTTTCTCACACCTTTGCTCTGTTCATCATACTTTATGTTCAACACTTCTCCGTATGGGGAATATAGGCATGACTCTGCTCCTTGTTGCGTGTCTGTGTCTTTGTGTGTGCTGCTACCTGAGCAATACTCGTGTCTACATCCGCCTCCATTGCTCTGTTTTCTGCTGCTACAGCAACACAAGGCAGCCTGGGCAGCGTGGACAAAACATAGCTCCATAACTCTCAATTTCCATACTTTGCTTTCAAAAACAACAACTGGGATGATCTTGATTCTCTGCCAGCTCTTTCCGCTCTTATCTTCTATTAAACTGTGACAGCGAAGTGTTTAATCATAGCAGTGTGCTTTTCTGACAGACTGATACTTTAAGAGGATAAACTTAAACACGATTGCTGCCTAGACTGCTATGTGGATGTTATGATGGTTGATGTTTGTTCGAGTTCATTCATTTGACTGACAGTTTGTTGATGCTCATCTTGCGCACATTCTGCACATGGTAAGCGAAAACCTGTTCTCTGGTACCGTGGCACTGGGCACCAGGATCCCTATGTTGAATTGATGATGGACACGTCCCACCCACTGCTTCTCCGACATCCATAAAGCTTGCTCGATTTATCACACATTGAGTCTATGTCTTATTCCTCCCTCTCTGATGATTAATAGCGAGCAGATGACAGTATTACGATTGACACTACCCTGCTGGTCCATTTCTTTGGGAAGAAAGGGAAGGCAGAGCTTACCTTTGATGACTTCTACAGGTACTAAAAATACTCAGTGAACAGCACGAACAATCTCAAAATAGTACCATGCTTATTTTAAAAAACCTTTGATCGCGCTCTCCTTCTCATTCCCCTACCCCTTGTTGTTCCTCAGGTTTATGGATAACCTGCAGACTGAGGTTCTGGAAATTGAGTTTTTAACCTACTCTAAGGGAATGACCACCATCAGTGAGGAAGACTTTGCCAAAATCCTGCTACGCTTCACCAATGTGGACAACATCAGCGCCTACTTGGAGAATGTTCGCCAGTGTATACCTGATGAGAAGGTGCAATACACACAAACGCACAGTTCTTCATACAGCACAGCTCATGTCTAGAGTGTGGACAGCTTCAGTAAACTGTAGTAAAATACACAATGGTGCTTGAAGGTTTGTGAACCCTTTGGAAATGTCTCTATTTCTGTATTTTTTAAGTCTCAAACAGGAACTGGAGTCCAACAAAATAAATGAGACGAACACTTAACTGTTTGCCCTTGTGTTCAAATGCCACATGGAAGAAATGTACAAGCGCAGCAGAATAGTCCAGAGGTGATAAAATGACTAGGAAAGGTTATCTGTAGTAGTAGTCTTTAATCCCCTCGTTTCACCTCTTCTTCCTGCCATAAGGGTACTCATCTTTCTAGAGTGTAATTTCCCAATTTCCCACCACTGTTTGTGCTTGAGGCTGTTGTGGCTCTCCACACTTGGGCACTCTACTGCTTCAGTTGACTTCCCACAAACACACACACACCACCTATCTATCTATCTATCTATCTATCTATCTATCTATCTATCTATCTATCTATCTATCTATCTGTCTGTCTGTCTATCTATCTATCTATCTATCTATCTATCTATCTATCTATCTATCTATCTATCTA
>JAUMHF010000001.1:14760535-14821581 GCA_032359275.1 Microctenopoma steveboyesi
CATATGTTCTCCATCATTGATGATCGTTCTTTGCTTCTTTATGGAGCATTGAGGAAGAGAACGTGATCAGAGTGGTTGCATCAGCACTGTAAACAATATATATTATGTAGTCGTGAGCATGCAAGTCTTTCCAGAAGCCAACAAGTCTTAGGACAAAGCTTTGATCATTATACTTAGGGCTGAAGACCAGATGAAGTTACGGAGCACGAAGCTGTTGTTTAGTGATGGCCAGATGAAGCCTTGTGAAGCTTTGAAGCCTCACTGCCAATTGGTTCGCAAAATGGTTCATTTTTTGATGCCTCATTTCTGGTTTTATGTGCTCAGAAACCCCCTGCTGGTCAAAGACAGTAAGGCAGGCAGATGTGTTACTGTTGAAATTGTTTGGCATGATAATAAAAAATGCCAGGGAACTAATTATTGTCTTTGTGTGTCAAGCTATGATGACATTAGTTTTATGATAGGTAGACGAGTTTTTTTTGAAGACTTTGGACAATGCTTTGTTTGCTGTATGTAGTGCTGAAAGCAAGATGAAGCTTAGAGGCACTAAAGCCATTTTATTTAGTTGGTTTCAAAAAAGATTTATTTCTTGAGGCTTCATTCTCACGCAACCACCCCTGTTGGTCTGATAGACTGTAAGACAGACAGGTGTGTTGGTAGTAGTGATGGGTATTGTGTAAAAGCCTGTATTGAGAAATCCAGGAAGTGTTTTGTGAACCGTGTATTATGGCCATTTGGCTGGAAGGCTTCAATGCTTTATCTCAAAGGTTCATCTGGCCTTCAGTACTAAGTGGAGCAAATGAAGCTTCACATGAAGCTTTGTCCAAAGTGAACAGATTTGATGGAAAGTTTCATTGTTTCAACAAAGCCTCATTGACACATCACTAACGCTTGGAGAAATTTATTTTAGGGTTGTTTGTTAACTGAGAATTATTAGTAAGGTTCATGCATTGTATCGTAATGCATGTTCAAAATTAGCCAAGTTACACTCAAGTGAAAAATATTACCTATGTTTTCTTGTTTTCCTGTGTTAACTTGACTGAGAATCTTCAGAGACAGCAAGCCAATTTGAATATCTTCTGGATCTAAAGACCCAGAGCTGGAACAACTTATCGTTAAGTTCTAGTCCGTTATTGGAGGACATCATATTTTTTAATTTTTATGCAGTGTGATCAGTGTGTCCTGTCAGAAGGTGGAAACTGCTGCATCTCCTCTGCTCTGAGATCTGCTCTCAGTTGTTAAAAATAAGAGCATGAAACACCCCAATGTAACTAAGCAAAGAATTACAAGTTACTCACTAAATTAGGCGGTGAGGTTACAGGAAAAAATTATCTTAAAGCCAATTATGATCAGGCATTCTTTAACTGGCCAACAGTGGGTTCCCCTCCAAAAGGAAATCACACATGGTGTCAAAGAGTGTGTGAATGCAGGAGCTGTCGTGGACCCAGACATGAGGAAAGTTTCTTTATCATGACCCTCTTAAATTGTACGTGATTACCCATAATCTGGATTAGCCAGTGCTTTTCCTGTTGTGACGGGTCATGTAATGTGTTTTACCACCCATGTTCTAACGTTGTGAGACCCCATGTGGCTCGTGTGGGAATGACATCTGTTTATGTACAAGTATTAAAAAAAGATTCCTCTGAGATTACCAAATATTTAATATCTAATTGAATATTAGGTGTTGTTTTAAACAGCTGTGAATGTTAAGACATCTATCCATCAATGAATCTTTAAAAGTGCTCAGTCACTCAACTGCTCTCAACATATTTCACCTTCTTGGTGTCTGTTAGATCACAGTCCACAAGGTTCTGAAGCCCTGTGTACACCACACGGCAATATGCATATGTCAATGTGTAAGAAACATGAGGTTTGTTGAACATAAAAACATAATTTAATTAATTAGTTCATTTAATTATGACAGCTCAAACCGGATGTTACGCCATACGCAGACGTTGCTGCGTGATGTAGTACGTAAATAAGTTGATCAGGCTTCCACACGTAAGGTTGATGTTTTCCTTTAGTTAGAATTATCTCTCGCTTCAGTAACATCTATGACAGTGCTAAAACTACATACAATTCGTTTAAGTTAATGCGTAATTGCCGTTTTATCCGACACACGAGGATACACCCTTCGACTTTGTAATGTAACTGCAAAGTGTGCATTAAACGGTCGTGCGTCAACCAGCTAACCGGAGTTAGCAGCACAGGTCTCCACAGCGTGTGCGGTTCATGCTCACTTTCTCTTCCATTTCGTCTGTAGTCGGCCTTTAGATTCACAAAGTTAAGGTCGTGCTTTCGCCAGGAGAGAATGAGCTGGTTTTTCCCCTTGTCCAAAGGCTCCGGACCGCTCCCTCCTCTAAACAGCCTACAGCAACAAAGACAGCGGCAGATCGAGTCACTCAAAGCCGCTCACCCCAGGTAACGCTGAGGTGAACAGCAACTGGTCACCTAAAATCTGGCTTCGCTTCTGCTCATCACTGATCAATTATAAATATTATTTCTCAATCTGATCACCACACCGTTTCCTGATCTCACGCTAAAACGTGTTCATCGGGCTGTGTTTACTTAGCATAGCTAGCCACCTCACTGTTTATTTGAAATCAGTTTATGAAAACAGCTCACAAACAGCTTTGTTGTTTCTTAAGCGACTATTTTAAATTATATACATCAAAATGCCGGTAATCGCGCGACTTGGTGTCGGCGACCCGGCAGGGTGGTCGTTTAGACGCAAACGTTTCATAGCTAACTAGCTAGATGAGGTGTGTTAGCGGTCTAGCTAATCAAGCGACCCAGTGTCAGTCACGGTGTCTATTTTTAGGGTTGATGACACAAGTTGTAGTTGACTGATCATGTCCTGTGACAATTCCAGTGTTTACCAAGCCAACTTGTCACGCAAGTAGTTTAGGAAGGAGCTAGCTAATTAGAGGTGAATATTAAGCTATTAGCTTTTCTTTACTAAAGGGCACTGTTATCTCGGTGGCTGTTTTTATCTTTCTACTAAATGAGAATATAAACGGATGTGGTCCCCTGTTGTCAGTGAGACGATGTATTTAGTCATATTTCTTCCAGTAAAAAGTAAGTAAAAGTAATAGGAGTTTATACCGACTGGTATACTTTGTTACATATGAGCTTGACAGAAGTATTACTATGTCAAAAATAAAAAAGATAATAAAAAAAAGATCAAGACAACATTTTCTTACATTGTCCAGCTCCTACCGATGCAGTAAACTACTGACTATACAGTATTAAATAAAGCCATTACTGGTATTTGTTTGATGCTCATAAACTACAAGTCTCCCATGAACAGCTTATAAGTGGTGACATTGCTCTGTTTATGTTTCTTAACAGCCTCGCAGAGATCCAGAAGGATGTGGAATACAGAATACCATTCACAGTCAACAACTCCACCATTAGTGTTAACATGTAAGTATGTTTTTGCACATATTGACAAACTGTCAGACCATCAAACAAAACCTGCTTCACAGTCTGTACCTCAGCTACTGACTTTAGAAAACTAGTGCAATGCTTAAAAATGTTGTAGCACCCTACAGTGACGTTGTGGAGTGTTGAATAGGAAGCAAAATCTAGTGTTCGATCAAATAAACTACACCCAAAAGATTACTACCATGACATTCAAAGCTGTGTTTGGCGAGACCTCTGAAGAAAGACATGTCGAGAAAAACAAGTAAAGCCTGTAAAACAGCTGGAATTTGTCCTTACACCATGAAGCAATCTAATTCTTTCTGCGCATGAGAGCTCATAGTTTAAGCATTCATCATATTCACACCCTCTGGTACCATTGTTATCACTTTATAATGTTCATGGTCTGGTAAGAAATAAATATTAAAACATTACAATTATTGTATTAATAAATCACATATTTATTAACTGCTATAATTCATTATAGTATTAATAAATAACATTTTATAGCTTGTTAAAGATAATGTACTGTTACTGTGAATTCTGACTGCTGAAGTTGGTATACATTATCTCTTTCTTGTAACTTTTTTCTTACAGCCTGCTACCTCCTCAGTTCCCCCAGGATAAGCCAGTCGTCAGTGTCTACCCGCCTGTTGGCCATCACTTAGTTGACAGCAATAATGGTAGCATAGTCACAAGCTCCCTCATCACTAATGTAAGTACTACAGATGCCCCAGCTTAATGTTCTTATGTATGTTTACATTGCAGGTAACTTTATTTAATTTCATGATTGCAGTTTTCCAATCAATGTAAAGGATTTAGAGAAACCTGGTAAAGAAAAAAGACATAATTTCTGTTGTATCAATGTACACAAACAAAAGGAAAGATCATTACTTTTAGATTCAAGATTCTTTATTTGTCACATCCATAGGTATACAAGTAAATGCACCACTTTTATGACTGTGGTTAAAGAATTAAATTAAATTAACCTCTAGATAAAAAAGTAAATATTAAGTACAATAAAGTAAAAAATATTTTACTCATTTTTAAATGATTTGTTTGTGTATTTTTGTAGTTTGGGATGCACTCTGATCTGGGTAAGGTTATTCAAAGTTTGCTGGACGACTTCTGGAAGAACCCCCCTGCGCTGATGACTACTGGCCCTGCTAGCTTTCCATAGTAAGTGACATCCTAAATTTATGAACAACATGATACTTGTCTTACACTACCTTGTTAGTATATGCAAGAGATCTGAACCCATGGTCTGGAATTATTATGCTTGTATATTTTTTGGGCTGTGGTGCAAGATAATTCAAGAAGTTGTTCATTATCACCAGAACTCAATAGATAACATAGATACTTTCGTGCTGTAATTTCATTTTAAAATAAATTCAATATGTTTGTCATGCTTTAGTAAAAATATCTCTGTCTTCTTCTCCTTATATTGTAGCGGTATATACAAGCCGCCAGGCATCAGTCCCTTCCCCACTCAGGCTTTCCACTATGGTTCTCGCCATGTTGGCTCCAGTCAGACGCCACCCTCTGGTCCAGGCCCAGCTCCCACGCCTCAGCCAGGAGTCGATGGTGCTCATGGGCCCTCTCGAGTTCCAGCCCAGTATGGACTGATTTCTGACCTGCCCCTGCCTGTACCCATTGGAGACTTACAGGTACAGTTGCGACGAGTGCTGTGTACAAATGGGTTTTTGCACGTTGTTGTTCCCCTGTCAATAACTACCTGTGTTCTCAAAAATGTGTGACATTTTGCATAACCGTACAACCTTATACCCCTGTCTCTTTCAGGCTGGACTAAATGGACACGTGTACAAAATGCCAGAGATTCCTGAGTCTTTTCCTGAACTTTGTGACATGAGGTAAATAATTCCAGAATATATACATATTACATTAGATAATATAGTGCAACAATTGTTGTGTGTGTGTGTGTGTGTGTGTGTGTGTGTGTGTGTGTATACATAATAAACAAATAAAACATTGTTGTCTCTTCTCCTCATCACAGTATGGCAGAGTTGTCTGATATGTCGGAAAATGAGGATGTGTTACTGGAATTCTTTGTGAGTTTGCCACAGCTCAAACAGGTTGCCAGTGATAAAGAAGAGCTGGTCAACAGTATAGTGGACATGGCAAGTAAGTTTCGCCATTGCCTCTAAGGTCAGTCATTAAGTGGATTTTTAAAGAAGTTACAAAGACCTGTGCTGTTTTTTTCCTCCTGCAGAGAAAAACATTCAGATGGAGCCACATGTGGAAGGAAAAAGACAAGAAATGTTGTATAAGGTAGATCTTCCTCTCCTGTGATCTACACTGAACAAAAATATAAACGCAACACTTTTTGCTCCCACACACCTGTGCAATATCCATGCTGTCTAATCAGCACCTCGACATGCCACACCTGTGAGGTTATATTTTTGTTTCTAAACCCATTCATGTTATTGTCTGTCTTGTTAACAGTATGAACAGCTGACTCAGATGAAAACAGCCTTTGAAACGAAGATGCAGAGACAGCATGAACTCAGTGAGGTAAGAAGCTGCATTTATCTCACTGTGACATAAAGTAAATGCTAAGAGGGGATTTTTAATGCCTTTGCACTGGCGACAGCTAGTGTTATCCATCCGTTTTGCCACCCAAATTGTGTGTATTTAAAGAAAGCTAGTCCTGCTTCATCTCTGGACGACATGCATCTTAACTACAACATAACTGGTTAGCAGAGGTATACAACCACAACATGGTATTTCAGTAATATTTTCAGAACATGCACATATTTTGAATGGAAGCCTGAAATTGTTTTTCTCAGTTTTTTATTTTAGTGACTGCAACCTGGCATTTTTGTTGTGTATGTAAATTGTAGCTCCGACAAATGGAGAAAGAAGTCTAGGACCACGTTGTTGTTGCCCTGTGAAATAAGGGAGGGGTGGTGTTCTACGAAACCAAACACAATTTGACTTACTTTTCATCTCCTTTTTCCCGTTCTAGAGTTGCAGTCTTAGTACTTTACAGGCTCGGTTAAAAGTCGCAGCCCACCAGGCAGAAGAGGAGTCAGAGGTGACGGCTGAAAACTTCCTGGAGGGTCGCACAGATATAGATGAATTCCTGACCAGCTTCATGGACAAGAGAATGGTAAGAGGCATGGAGGATCTGTGCCTGTATTTTTTTTATTGAGTCAAACCTTATCAGGAGTATATTATAACATTGACTGTGTTAAAATCTACAGCTTTGCCACAGCAGAAGAGCCAAAGAGGAGAAATTGCAACAGTCCATTAACACGCATGGACAGTTTCCTACTAGCCACTAAAACACAAGGCACAACACATAAATGACACGGAAGGCTGAAACATCCAGGAAGCCCTTTCCTTCTTCACTGGGGGAAACAACTTGATTAGAGCATATATGCCTCCACTTCTTTCAAAGAAAACCAGTTTGTCCGTGTCACCTATTCATTCTCCGTCTTCTTCCATTCAGTCCTCAGGATTGGTGTTTTCTCAGCCAACTGCTGCCAACTAAAAGGATAAAGACATTAGAGTGGACAAAAAGCACACAGTCAACAATGGGCACTTGGGCTATAAAAAAGAAGCTTAGATCTTGGCTAAAAAACTGTTGAAGTTGGATCATGTCACAGCATAATGGAAGAAGCTTTGGTTCACCACAGGAGGCCACAACTGGGAGAATGGCTGACGTGTCTAACTGCTCAACCATATAAGAATGGCTTACATTGAGAAGATTTTGTTTATTGCACATTCTGTATGTCAAGTTTTGAGTCGACGGTGATGACAAGAATTGGGTCTTTCCAGGATTTATTTCGGGATCATCTAAGGATGATGAACACGTCTCAAGTACAGTTTTCCCAATCTTAGCTTCTCTCATATAGTCAATATAAATTAACAGTTAAATTGCTTACATCGATGTCTGTATTTCCAGTCACTGAGCTGAACGTCCAGTGCTACTTTCCGACAACATTAAGTCTCCAGCTTCTTGGAAAGGTTGTTTTGGTCCTTTACATAAATCTAATCACAGGGAATATCATTAACAGATTAAGATAATCTGCCAAATTCTCATTTGTACTTTAAAAGGAACTCTGAGGGATTTATCAACAAAGGATAGGGACGTGTTTTCAGGAGACTTAAAGATTGGCCTGATAAAATGTTTACTGTGTTTTGATTGTAGAAAGTGTTGAATTCATTATGGAAATGTCAGATTTTCCCAAAACCAGAATACCAGTGTGTTTACACCAACATGAATAATTTGATTATAAAGACACACTAAAGACCTTCTCTACGTGACTACACATTTTGTCCGTGAAGATAATCCAATAGCAGACCTAAAATATAATTTTTTTAATGGCTGGGAAGGAAAACAAACACCAGTAAAGTCCCTTTATTTGTCTTCTCTTATTTTATGGCTCACTGTTAAAACGTTGCCCACAGATTAGCTTCAGATGAACGTTTTAGACATTTGATCCCTTTTAACAGATAAAGTCAAACTATGTGTTAATCCGACTCTCTTAAGCGGTTTAACAACTTTGGAATAAATAATTTACATTAATCAAATTATTTGTGTGAATGTACATACACTAATCACTTCATTCTCCCGATGAGCCACATTATGATGAACTTAAAATATTTGACGGAGAACCTCAAACGATTTGGGTTTATGTTCAGGAATATTAGCTTAGATGCTGAAGTAAAATGCGATGACATTGGATACTGTATTTAAATAATGTTAATAATAGGCTATATTGTAATCAAATACTCGAGACACCTTGTATTATATGTTCTTATTTAATTTGTTAGATTAATAAAGCATTTAGAATAAATCTGTTTATGTCCTGATTGACCTCACATCTGTATTTATGTACAGTATGCAGTATGTACGTAATAATACTTAGCTGTACATCACATGTACTATAGATATTTAACCAAAAAAGTTATTCAGTGGCAACTACATTAGACTTGTTTTTTTTTTTTTAAGATGTTTCACCCTCCATTGCAGAGGGCTGACTGACTGGTTGGAGTAACAGGTTTATAAACCCTATGGAAACTGAAATTGTTAGTACATCATGGCCACTTGTGAGTTGTTTTTCCCCTCTGGCTTTTATGTATGTTGTTGTAACCACCTACACCAGAGTGTAAACGACTGTGTTGGTACAGTTGAAACGAACTGCATAGATTATGGATATAGATTATGCCTGAGGCCACCCCCTCTGTTTAACAAGTTGCCCCTGAATAACCTTTTAGAAGATTACCATGACTTCACAAACGATTATACTTTACTTTGCTGGGTAGACGCTTTTATCCAAAGCAATTTACAGGGACGAACCTGCGACCTTCTGCATCCCAGTCTGATGCTTAACCCATTGAGCTACCAGGCCACTACTAAAAAGCAGTAAACTGGGTGCTGAAGGACAGTGAGTAACCAAGTACTTATTGTTTAAATTCTTTTGATAACAGGATTGCAGAAAGGAAAGCAGTAGCTTACTAGGTAGAGTGGTTACCCATCAACTCAAATATGTGAAATTAATTAATTAATAAAGTTGTTCAATATTAAAAGAATCTGAGAAAACTATTACTAATGAAAAACTTTACTTTGCTTGGCAGACACTTTTATCCAAAGCGACTTACAGGGAGCTAGCGCTGGGTGTCTGGCTCAGGGACACACCTGGTAGGGGATGGATTAGGAGTCAGACAGGATTCGAACCTGCAACCTTCTACACTCCAGTCTGACGCTTAACCCATTGAGCTACCAGGCCACTTAAAAACCCAACCTGGACGTTGAAAAAGTTTCAAGAGATTAACATATTACAGAGAATATGGATAGTTTATACAGATTAGCTCCCTCTACTCAAATTATTAAAAGGTCAAATCTAAGTTCTTTCAGATGTCAAAAGCAACTGATTAAACTCTTGAACACAACCTGGACATGGAATATACTGTAGAATGTCAGCTAAATGGAGTCCAGTTTGAACGTCCACATCACCCAGTATATAGTTACTGACATTTTAGTGGAGAGATTCTGGAATGATTTGACAGAGAATTCACTCTTTGAAAGAGGATGCAACTCTTACTTATAGCCCCTTTACATTTTAAAAAAAGACCATGAGTACTGAGTGTAATCTGCATTCAAGTGGAGTTAAAAATGGTTGTGATGTATTTCCTGTTCTTTTGGAGTGCAAAAATCTTTATCATGGACCAGGGGTCAGCAACCTGCGCTTCTTTAATTGCTCAGCGGTTGCTACGGTGGCTTAGAAAAGATTATTTGGACAAATGGAAATTATGTAAAAAAAAATTTTAACAATTTTTATAGTTTTTTGGACATTAAGAATATAATGTAACATTAAAATAAAAAGCCTTGTAATATTATTTCGATAAAAATTTGCATCAAAACCAACAAAACACTAAGCTGCAACAGCGGTCATATCTGCGACTTATGCTCATAACCTCATGTGACTAATGCTGTTGCAATTGTCTGCTGTCAGGAAATATATTCAGGTGCTGCAGTTGGTCTCTACCAACTGTAAGACCTCAGGCCATGATTGGAAATACCTGTATTTCTTCTTACAGTTTTCATTAAATCACGATTAATACATTTTAATACTACTAATGGCCTTAATTTTTGCTTATGATATGTATAACATTTTAATATTTTTTAAAACCCTGCAGTCTCCCTGGAAATAACTAACATCAGACAGAGGGGGAAATTGCACTCTGTCTTTCTTTGGAAACTGTTATGAGAAGAAGTCTTGGCTACTGTATATTCTGAAATAGCTATATAAATTCTTTTCAATTGTAAAATGTAAAAGAGCTTATAAGGTGAGACGTGTGAATTACCCTCCACGGCAGCAGGTGGCGGTAATTCACCACAGTTACGTATCAAGCGGAAACCACGAGGGGGATCAAAGAGGAAATACAACAGGAGAACGCGAGCAGGTTGTCAACCGCCGGTAAAAGACACGAAGAAGAAAAAGAGAAAACGAAGAAGACGTGAGCGAAAGCAAGCGCGTACATTACAGCAGCTGGCAGTAGAGCTGGTAAACACACAATTACGGCTTATTCTAACGTAACTAGGACTTTTCTACATATATTTTTAATGTGTGCCACCGATTTTCTAAGTAGAAAATGAGTGAGGTCAGTAACCGCACGCTCGCGACAGGTAACGGCTAATCACCACCATGTTAAGTTAAATGTTGTCAATAACTTCCTACAAGCTAAATATACATTTTAACACCAAATTGTTATTCAGTGTTATAGCACACTGTAGCTCATCTCAGGTTTTCAGCCTCGTGACTTGTTGCTACATTTCACCACTAAGTTAGCAACTGGTCCGTATTAGAGCTGCTACACCCTTTAGTTGATAAATTAGCCAATCAGTTGGTCGATCAAATATTATATATTCAGCTAATACATATTTTGAAAGAACATCTTCTCAAATTTAATGTTGTTAAAATATTACAGTTGATAAAACAATGCGTCTATGCTCTGACTTTTAACAAACATTTTTTATTGTTCTTTGAACATTTAGTACACAAAATAAATGATCAGACATTTTAGAAAAAAATCAACATAATCAAAAGTATATCTATATGTGTCTTGATATTAAAAAAAACAAACAAACATGAAAGCTTACTGACCTTTAACTGTGCTTGATATAATCTTTAATCTTAAAGCTCCAGTAGGAGAAAGTTTTACCACGTGGATGGTTAAATTTAACAGTGGCTTTTAATTTTGTCCTATTTCTTATCATTCAGTGACGTTTGCATAATTAACTGTGTGCATATTCTGTTTGTCCAGGTCAATTCAGAGGCATGTCACGACAGATGGGAGACAGACATAGGAGGTTTCTGCAGTCCATGATGACTAATGGCATTATTGATGAACAAGGAGCAAGAGCGCTCTATCAGCATTGCTGTGAAACACACAACTGTGAGTCATTTTATGTACAAACAGTATAAGCAGTTAGTATTGAATAGATTTGCCACGTTGTTTCTTGTCCTATGAGAGCTACACACTCTATGTCTCCTCAAGACTGATAAACTTAATTTTTGTTGCAGCACAATGTGCCCCTGATAAATTGGATGATTTTATTGATACCATCAACTCAAAGCTTCAGCCCATGTTCATGCAGATTCGAAAAGGGATGTCTGAAGACAATGGTCAACAATATTATGCTTTGGTTAGTGACTCTTCTTTCTTCTTGTATATGTAGAATAGTACATTCCTTTATGACGATATCGTCTGACAACAGAAAAGGCAAGAGTTTAAATTAAACAACTGCAAACTGAGAATTTTATAAACCCAAGAATCTATACTTACTTGTCTTAATACAATTAATTGTCTGTCGAGCCAGCACGAGGCATTGTTGATCACAGCCAATTTAATCCTTTCCAGACAAACATGGCTGAGACTGACATCACCAGAATGTCATCAGATTATGCCGACAATGAGTTGGAGCTGTTCAGGAAAACGGTGAGTTAAATTCATAGCAGGAAATCCCGATACGTTTTACATGTAATGTTTAAAGTTGTCGCTATAAGAGAAGTAAACCATGAAACATCAACGGAGTGATGCACAATTGTCTTGTAAGGAAGTGCTGATTTTTAAACACAAAACATAAAAACTTATTTTGATTGTAATTAATTTACAACATATAAACTGGCATATGACATATTACTCAATTTGTAATCACAATTTTGTCAAAATATTTCAGAAGGTGAGATGGCAGTTGGACATGTGTCAGCTGTTCTCAGACTATTGACATTTTTCAGAATCTGTTTAGTACTATTGTGAGTTTCTCTCCCTCAGATGGATCTGATTGTGAGTGCTGAGAATGGCACGGCCTCCTCCACTGACATCCTGAACAGCACTGACAGTATTACCACCAAAAAGCTGAAGAAGAGTGAAACGGAGAGTCTTTTGAACCGACTTGTTCATGATAAATGGCTCAACGAGGTAAAACACAGAATCAAAATTGTTTTGTACAATATGTTTTGTAACCTGCAAATAATTTGTATTATTGACATAAATGTATGACTTTATTCTAAAATTGCACTTCCAGTAACTTTAAAGACAATAACGTTTTAACACTGTGTCCATGTCTTCCAAGAAGTCCAACACATCACACAACAGTGAAATGTGGGAAATTTATGAACAAAAATATTTAGTGTTTACAGAAATAAGCAATGTCATCTGAAATGGCATATGTCATCATCTGTGATATATACACTATATACTAAACGCATGCTATGTTTGTAATCTGCATTTATTTTTTAGTGTCATTTAATTCACGCCCACAATCAAGTCAATGACATGAATGGCTTTGTGCTTTCCTGTGCTGCAAACTGCTTCAGCATCCATTTTGTTAATTTATAACCGATTTCTGTTTATGAATATAGAAACAGGGCGAATACTCTTTGTCAACCAGATGTATCATAGAGATGGAGCCCTACATTCGCACAATGTACCAGGACCAGGTGAAATTGTGTCATATCTGTCACAGCATTGCTTTTCAGGTAAGTTTTGAGAAGTCTGTCACTCTGTAGTGAACCAACCTTACACCTCTGTGATAAAAAACAAACTAAATAAAAAAAAATGTAATTAGTCAAATAAATAATAATTCTATACCTGTAATTTCTTGTAACTTTGTGAACAATCCATATTTAGCTTATATCTGACACATCTTTATCCGATGATTGTTTATTTTTATAAAAAAAAATCTTTTCAGGGCCAAATTTGTGAGAATCCCGTATGTGGCATAAAGATACACAACCCATGTGTAGCAAGATACTTTAAAGGCAGAGCAGAGCCGCAGTGTCCAGCCTGTGATGACTTCTGGCCACATGAAATCCCTGGTATTTCTATTTGTTTATTTGTAACTGAATTATTAGACCTGCAGTAATAATTAACGTCTATTTAATCCTGTTAATCCTGCATAAATACACATTTGAATAATATGGCATTGAATATAATAACTTATAGGATTACTATTACACTGTTAAATATGATATTATTAGATATATCCATAGAATATTTAGCTTTTCAAAAATCGTATTTGTACTCACTTGTACTTTTGACTAAAATTATATATTTGAAGTTTGTAGTGTAATACACTGAGTTTTATGAAGTATTTATTCAAGATAATTTGAAATGAGTATTTGTTGTCTTCATTACAGAAGTGACTCGGCCTTACTCTCAGTCCAGAAGATGAAGACTACAGCATCAAATTTTTTTTTTATATGTATATATTGTTTGTATTTTTAATATTAGTTTCTAATAAACCAAACATATTCACTTACTTCAGTTTTTTTACCTTTTTCCTAATTAAATAATGAGTGTTTTTCACAGTCATCAAAAATATATGTATATTGTATATGCATATTCCTTCTACAGTATAAGCTGCCTCAGTATAAATTATTAAGACCATAACAAAGCTGCTCATCACTGCATGCAGTGCATTTTATACATCTTGATTGTCTTTCCAACTAAATTATTTTTTGACAGATAATACCAAACCAGCGGAGGCGTAACATTTCATAGTCTAGTGCTATAAAATGTATTATTATAAACATGGTTTAGACACGTCATTCACTTTGGACACTCACTTCATTAGGAGATTCATGTTTTAAAAATAGTTTTCAAATATTTTAATAAGCATTTCACTTTATTGCTGTTTTTATGTTGCTAAATTGAATTAGCTATATACTAACAACAACATTTGGCACAAAATTGTATCATTGTCACATGAGGAAAAAACAAGCTCAAAACCACTTAGCTGAAAAATTCACATGTAGTCTATAAAATATGAAAATGTGTCTATGAAATGTTAAAAAATGCAGCCCAAAAAATTCAAATTGTTATAATTCAAGACAAGGAAAGGAAGCGAATACTCAGTTATGAAACTGATAGAATAAGTCTGTCAATACTTTTTAATAGCATTGAATACACCCAGTCCTAATTCAGCTGGTTTTGTAATTAATATTCTGGTTAGACAAAAGGGGTAAATGACATAAACATATGATTACAAAAGTCAAATGGTGCATTTGTGTTGTTTAGACACTGTATCACCACATATGACTCAAGAGCAGTTAAACTGTTTTACATTCTCACTTAATGCTTAATATGCATAATGAGTTTAAAGTACATTAATCTGACTGGATTCTTGGTCTAATATCTTTAGGGTTACAATAAATTTGATCGTTTTTCTAAACCACGGATAGAAAAAAGTATAAATGAGTGGGTTCAGACAAGAATTACAATACAATAGCCAGGATACAATGGCCCAGGATGAGGCATCGTTTGAGATGTCTTGTCCTGCAATAGAAGGGTAGTAATATGGACAGAAACTTATCAGAAATATCAATATCACAACACCCAGAGTTCTGGCCGCTTTTTTCTCCGATTTCTTTGCACAGAGATTTCCTGAGCCTCCCGCCACAGCTGTGATGTGAGTCTGCATGGCACGAGCCTGAGATACTGCCACAACAAACACTCGCGCATACAGAACCACTATGACTGAGCAGGGCCCGACAAAAGTGACTATAAGGTCAACAGCTCCAGGGATGTAGTTAATCACCACCAAACACTCTCCGTAGCAGGAGTTGTATCTGTTCGGCTGACTGAGATGGTCCTTTAAGATAAGCCCATTGTAGAGAAGCGAGCTGGCCCATAACATGCACACAGACGCCTCAACTCTGCTGCGAGTCACTTTGCTGGGGTACTGCAGAGGGTAACAAATAGCTACATAACGATCAATGGATATGAGCACCATGTTCCCCACCGAGGCGGAGGTGAGAGTAAAGCCGACGATGTAAGACAGAGCGCACAGGAGGTCACCCAACAGCCAGCAGGTTTCTATGAAACGCACCGTTTCCACCGGCATCACCAGCAGTCCGACGAGGAGGTCTGAGGTGGCCAGGGAGAGCAGGAGCAGGTTGGTGGGGGTGTGAAGCTGTCTGAAATGGGAGATGGAGATGATGACCAGCAGGTTTAGAGCTACAGTGAGCACCGTGATGGAGGAAAACAGTGTATAGAGGAGAACAGCCTCAGGGCGAGGACGCATTGCACCCCTGCAGGATGAGTTTAAGAGCTGAGGGAAGCATAGTTCAACTCCATCCGGATGGGCCATCATCTAGCGCTGAGTTCTGCCGCTCTGTGATTGTAACACGCTTAGTGCAGCTCATTTATCCCTGACAGCACTCCCTGTTCCCACTCATCACTGTCTGCCACACTTCTCTCTCCTTTCTCCTACCTATCTCTATTATCAGCTTATTCCTTGTTTCTCTCTTCCTCTTCCTCACACCTCCCTTTCCTTTACTTAGTGTCCCTCCTCCCCACTCACCCTCTAATACATGATGTAACTTTGGGGGTTTCATGCAACATTTTAGAAGAGATTTTAGTTTTCAACCCTTTGAAACTCTATAATTTGTTCAGATTCTTAGTTATTTGCAGAAAGACTTGATTCCAGGTTTTGATATATAGTTAAAAAATAGTTTGGATAAAATAAACCAAGATTAACTTCAATCACACTATATGGAAAGGGCAAATTATCAAGTCAAGTGAAGAAAAAAACGGTTTATTGATTATTACTGAGGTATATAGGGCTTCATTCAGCAAAAGGCTACAACAAAGACAAAGAAATAGAACCCTTTTCACTGGCAACTGGACTTATTTTATTTCCTTGACTACGATTTTCTCCTTGGAATGGAAGAGGCAAAACGTAGTCAAGGAGCTAAAACTAGTCCAGTTGCTAAAATGGTTATTGCTCTTAAATGTTCAATGTTACATTTTTTGGGTACTGTATTCCTCCCCACACTATCCCTGATGTGATCTGCTTTTATCTCTGAAGAGTATGAGGAACCAATGGTGGACCAATCTGTCCTCTGGTGAATGCCAGTGTGACTGCATGGTGCTGGACTGTGAGCGCGGGTCGCACTAGAAGATGTTGAGGCCTTCCTGTGATCTTCATGGAGTCTGTTTCTGACTGTGTGGTCTCAAATATGTTCTCTTGTAGGATTCCTGCAGTACCCATATGTTTCTTCTTGCATTAAGGATACTGGTCCTGATGCAATTGTTGCCGTTCTACCACCCTGTCCAATCCCATGGTGTGGCTCTCCTGGTATCTCCTTCATATGTTCTAGACACTGGGCTGGAAGACACCTACTGTCTCCACTGTGCTTCACAGTAGGGATTGTATAAGCAGATGACAAGCAATATGTGGATTTCAACTTCACATGAAAAAAAGTCCAGTGTCCATGAATCAGCTTCCAGGTACAGGTGATGAGCAGAATCACCAAAGCACAGCCTGATGAAGTGCTGCTGAGATGGTCATGGATTTTTCCATCTCTGCGGAGGACTTCTAAATCTTTGATATAGGGACTGTTGGGTTCTTAGTCAGCTTCCTAATTTTGTTTGCTTACTAAGTTTGGCCGAGTGGGACCGGTCCCATGATAGATGGACAGGTCTATGCCTCTTGCTACAGGTGGACTCCAGTCAAGTTGTAGATTAATGTCAGGAAAAACTTAAGCAAACAATGCACCTGACAACATTATTTTGTTTTATTTTATTATTTATTTTTTTGGACAACAGCACTATTTCAAAGCAAATTTGCAATACAAAAGCAAGGCGGTACAAATACTTTCTGATGTATCACTACTTGTGTCAGGGCCATTAGTAGTTCTTTAAATAAGTTTGTGATATTTGCACCTTTAAGTGTAAGTTATTGGCACTTCTTCGAATATGATTGGTGAGAAAGTTTTGTTATGAGCTGATTCTGTTAGTTAGAAATTACAAATGAACATCACACGTACAGCCACGTTTTCTGACCCAGCATTGTGTGTGAAGGGTTTATGGTTGCATCATGTGTTGACGTTGAAGAGTGTTTATTAACACCTTAGATTGGAATCGACCTGGGGTTTAATTTGTTATTAGACATTATTACAAGGTGTGAACATGTCCCGCTGGTACAAAGCCCAACTTTAATGTTTGTTTCTCAAAGTTATATTCTCTGAGGTGTGTGACTCTATATAACATAGATACAAAACTTTTAAGTTTAATTCTATACAATGTCAAGAACTTTTCTATTAGTTACTTTAACTTGGTTGAGATCAATTAATGTAATTATTCTGAGGTACTAGGTACTGAGATATTAGATGATAGTTCTGTATATTTTTGCCACACTATCTCATCTAATATATACATTTATATATTATATATAATAACACCACATTTGTGTAAAACGTCTGTCTAAATGTATTGGTATTTCCTTTTTTTATAGTTTTCTCAAAAATTAAATTTTAACAAATGCAAATATTAAAGAACAAATGAGAACAGCAGTTGGAAGAGATGGAAGGGGTTCTGGTCCAGACAGAAGAATGATTATATCATTTATAAGAAGATTTAAACATATATGTAAATAATGACTTTAATCTTAACATCTGATATCTTATTGTTACGTAACAGGCTATAATTTACACATTATCTTATCTAAATGTGAAAATTCACTACAGTTGTTTGACTTTGCCGCCATCTGCTGCTGATTAATAGAACCACCTCACACTGTCAACCTGCTCCGCGGCTGAGCTGACAGCTTGCAGTCTGCCACAGCTAATTTTGTCAAATTTATGACTCCTTCAAAACAAAACCTCGCTGACAGGTCTTACAGATATCCAGTCTGTGTCCTGTTGCTACTTGCCTCTGTTGAAGCGTTCCCGTGTCTAATCTGGCACTAGATGGCTGTGTTGGGAAAGTAGAGACAATAAACTTTTGATAATTTATTTAAAAATTGTAAATGAGAAATCTGTTAATTTTAGCTATTACTATTGTTATTGTTATTGTAATTATTAGTAGTATTATTATTGTTGTTATATAATTATTGAGATGAGAGTTTAGAAACTTTAACAATATGGCAATGAATCAGATAGATAAAACAGATGTTTCCTATATTCAGTGAGAATTTTAAATAACAAATACTAGCACAGCACTGTTATTTTTCCTTTTCATTACCCCTACCAAAATAACAGTCATCACAAAAGCTATATATTTAAAGTGAGTTTAGAGGTAGAAAATGGATTAACTAGAAGAGAGAGGCACTTGGGAACTTCCAGAGAGGAAGGGGAGGTTAAATACATTTGTAGGAAGAGGGCGATATTGCTTAAAAGATGAGTTTTTTTCTGAGGCAGGAGGACATGAGCATGAAGACAGAACTCTGAGAAGAGATTGAAGCTGTGTCTATTGATCCCACTGCATAGAAATTAGATATGTAATTAGAGTAATTCTGTACTTTATAAAGTAGTTGTGGAGATGAATTGCTTTTTTATTATTTTTCTGTATAGTCTCTGTACAGCCATGGGTCCTGCTAAAAACTAGGAGCAGCTGAAACTGTGCTTACTGAAATTACAATTACAGTGGGGCATAAAATAATAAAAGCTCAGGGAGTAGAAAGAAAACATTGCAGGTGCCATGAGGGGAAATGATTCAGTCCATAACATGAGAATGTATCCAATAATCTGCCTGTTTTCACAGATGTACTCTGTGGAGATGTCAGGAAAAATGAGTATGAATAAATTATATAATATCCTGACTCAGAGCAAACTAACATAGAAACATTTGGTGGTCGTTAATAGCTGATAGAAAACACAAGAGACATCAGGAAATATGTGGTCAGATTGTTTATGTTCAAAACCAACGTTTGTTTTTCTTTTTCCTTTAACCACATCATTACTTACTTTACTTTACTTTAGTTCGCTTAGCAGACGCTTTTATCCAAAGCGACTTACAAGGAGCTAGCGACACCCAAGGACACACCTGGTAGGGGATGGATTAGGAGTCAGACGGGGTTCGAACCCACAACCTTCTGCATCCCAGTCTGACGCTTAACCCACTGAGCTACCAGGCCGCCTACTGCCTATTACTGCTCAGCCTCCAATGAAATGACACACTAGCTTTAAAATCCATGGTTAGTTATTTCACTTTATGTACCCTTTGACTCTCTTTAAGTGGAGAAATTGATTTGATTTGAGATGCTACAAAATGTTTACATTATTTTAGGGGAATCAGTTTTTTTATTGTGTGACCAGTGAGTAATTTAAAGTTTGTGTTAAAGAGACTTAACAATGAATTTAATTTTACATTTTATACTCTTCTGTGACCTTTAAATGACATATAACATTCAAGAAAGAAGAGACTAAAAATCAGGTTCATGCTCACCAATATGCGAATGCTCACACAAATTAACACGCTCGATTTCACTCATTTTTTTTCTCCCATACACTGCAGTCTAATTGATTCTCATTTTAATTTTGTTGACCCAGACTCTGTCTTTCGGCAGTCTGCCTCTCACACTGAGAGAATGACACCTCCATCTCCTTACAGAGGAACCAGATGAGGATCCACTTTGATGTCAGTCACTCCCCTGCAAAGGAAAGGTCAAAATAATAAATGTAGGTCCAATTGATGGGTTGGCAGGGTGTGGACGGGGGGGCTCAGTGCTGATTTTTGGACGAGTGCTTTCCTAAAGGCATAATGAATTCATACAGTCAAGCATGGCGAAAGAGGAAAACAGCATGAATCCTCTTTCCATGAAAAGGTTGATCTAAATCTGTAGACTTCTTTCCACTCATTCTCCAACACATCGCTCTTTACTTTCTCATCAACAGGCTTGTGACACATGCATGAATAAATGCCCCAGAATATCTCTGTCTTTCACTTCTCACCGCCTCACAGTTCACAGCTCACAGCTCCACATATGCATCACCTCCTCCTCCCCATCACGGAGAGAGGTGAACTGGATCAACATGCGTCAACAATCTCTCAGGAAGCCGCCAAACTCTTTCCCAAAGCAAGACACCTTTGATTCAAGAGTAAATAACCCAGAAATAAACAAATTCTTGAACATTCCTCAGGTTGTGCAGATCATACCCAAGATATTTGTCCAAGGCAAACCTGAGCTGCACCACATAGCAGCTTTTCAGTTGTTATTCTTAGTTGCTAGGTACACAATCCAACTAAAAACGTTTTTCTCGTTAATTATAGTATCACTTATTTCCCCCAGCTGAGGCATCACATGAGCCTCTATTGGAAGAGTCTTTGAGTAGCAACACCGCCATTTATTATTTTAATTTGGGTTTTATGAAGTATAGAGTTACATTGTTTTACTGAATTATTAAAAAAAAGATTTTAACTACATTTTTCACACTGTTTTAAATGAAAAAAATACTGTGAAAAATACTGTGTGTATATAAGAATAATCCTCCTATGGGTAATGGTCAATTTAAATGTATTATTTATTTATTCCTTAAGATACAATTAAATGATTAAACATAACAATGCATAACACATTACCTAATTTATGTGTCTTTTTCTGTAGAGGGTAATAAACCTTTATTTTAATAATAACATAAAACGAAGTGATATCTGCCCAATATCTCAAGTCATGCAAAACTATATTTGTATGGTCCAGAAGTCGAGTCAAGGTTTAGTTATTTTCCAGCACAATCTTATGCAACCTGTCCTGCAGTGTGGAAAAAAATGCCTTATCCAACTTGGAGACAAATTGAGGGAAATATATTGACGTACTTTAACAGTCGGATGGTTAAGTCAATTTGATAACAATCTAAATGAGAAAAAGTACCAATAAGTTGTTGCATGTTTCCATTCATGTAATGAGATGTGACTACTACATCCTGCTTAAATACTGTACTTTGCTGCTGCTAACGCGGTAGATGCGAGTTATTCTTTATTCCCCGGGCTTGGATTGGTGTGTGTGGATTCAAACTGAACACACTGTCCCTGATGTCAGCCACTGAGACACGTTTAGTTTGCACAGGCAAAACGTAATTTCCTGATCAGCCACATTAGCCTACCAGTGTCCTCCGGAGCACGGAGCCGCTCCAGGCTGGATTACGTGCGCAGTCCTGCCGTGAATCACACATCACCACGGCAACCGGCGTTCACGGCGAGTCCCCGTCAGCATCCGCGAGGTCCGATCCCATCCGCGGGCGACCAGCGAGCAGCAGACCACGGTGAGTTTGTCCTCTCCTCTCCACCTTTATCTTTCTGATGTGTGTCGCATTTGGGGGACTTTTGCGGGTGAAGACCGCGTGCATCATGTGAGAGATGTTTGTTCCCATGACGTGATTGATTTGAAGCAGTAGTTCATGATCTGCTTTAGAGGATGACTGGACAAGAACATGACATTTGTCTGAGGGAATATCTGGGAGTATCTATATCTCTGTGACATGCTGAACTTGTGTGTTTTAATTTGACCTGTCCTCTAGGTAAATGATCTGTTTCTCATTTCCTAATAGTCTTAATTTAGCTTTTATGTCCATAATAATAATGCAGACCCATAAATCTGTAAAACAGTTTCCTTCTATATATTCTATGTGCAGCTGTTACATCTCTGCTCTTTGGTTCCTCTGCTTGCACTGCCTATATATCTTTTTGCAGCAGTCTCAAATGCAGCAAGTTGAGTTATGCATGACCAGTGAACCCTGAAGAACTTCAGAGACACAGGCTGCAAACAGCCTTCTCTTACCTATCTATTTATACACAGCACGTCCTCACCTTTACGAAGCTGCGTCCTCGCTGTCCTGTGTGTTTACAAATATATTACACAATATATATATATATGTTGTGCTAATGAATAACGATATTAACATTCGTTTGCTACAGTGGATATAATAAATGTGAAAAGTACTGACTGTGAATTACAGAGATGTCATTTCCTGTGCGTTGGTTTTCTGTTGCAGTGTGGGAACACTGGGTGTTTGACAGCAACACTCGGCTCAGTTGTTAATCACAGATTCAGGATGATTCATACCCACACTTCACTCCAACTGTAGGGAGGGAAATGGTGATGTGTTAGATTTATCTGTCAGTTATAAACATTAAAGAAGAAGATGTATTGCTGAGGTGCAAGTGAGTACACTGGATCCACCGAATAGGCTTCCCAGGGAGGGGGACTGCACACACAGTCCAAAAGGTATTTAAATATGTAGACCACAATTGAACTTACCATAACCTCACTGAATTATTCACGGGGCAATTATGAAAGTAACAGTGGTTCTCTGCTAAGAGCAAAACGAGAAGATTAATATCACGCTTATGTGGGAAGGTCAGTGGCTCGAGCCAGCAGGTGGTTGACCTCATATGAAGACTGGAAACAGGGAGAAGAGTTAGCATGAATCTGCTCGTAGATAGCAAAATCGTTATAGTTTCTAGTGTGGAAATAACAAGTTGTCGTTTTACAGGACGCCGTGTGTTAAATTGTGTTTTGGACAGTGGGCCTAAATGGTAAATGGTCTGCACTTATATAGCGCTTCTCTACCTACACTGCTTATTATTCATTAAGCACACACTCACACACCGATGGCAGCTGACTTGACACAGCGGGGACAACTTGGGGTTCAGTGTCTTGCCCAAGGACACTTAGACATATGACTGGAGGAGGCGGGGAATCGAACCACCGATTTTTTGATTGGCAGGCGACTGCTCTACCTCCTGAGCAACAGCTGCCCCTGATAACAAATCTTTTTTCACTATAGTTTTTTATGAGTACGGGACCATGCACATAGTTGAGCTACATTTTAGTTTAGTTCAGCGGGCTAGTAAAGATTTGCTAGTGTAACTAGTATCACACAACACAGCACAAAGCAGCACAACAAACATTTACAAAGCATGCCGTCTGAGTCGATCAGATCATAGCTATCTCTCCCTGCTTTCCAGATCTATCCAGGCATTTTCAGGCAGCCAAAGAGCCATGGTGAAGCTAGGCAGCAATCTGTCTGATAAGCTGGAGAAGCAGCCATCTGCAGACGACGGCTTTGATAACATCCCCCTAATCACACCCCTGGAGGTCAACCAGCTCCAGCAGGCATTTGCAGACAAGGTAAGTATGGTCCATTAACTGTGTTGATGTGTTTGCCCACTTATGTTTGTTTTTCTCTGAAATGCCGTGTTTTTAATTTGTGGTCTGATCGCAACAAAAACTCAGCATTACAGCATTACCGAAATAGCCAACAGATTATGACTCACTGCGGAACGCGTCTGGACAAACACCATTAAAATTCATGTGGGCGTACTTACTTTTCTAGCATAAGCCCCATCACTGAGACTGCTGTATTTACTTTCCCCTACCAACCATCCCAGGTTAAAACCTTGGCACCAGCCCACGCAACGCAAGCACCTCTCTGAATACATAATGCATGAAGAAAGCCCTCGCACTCATATTTCGGTTAGATGATGCACTCACTCACTCACGCACAGGATGTGCCACAGGCTGATTAGATGGTGTTGAAACATTACCATAAAACACTGTGTAGCTCCCAAATGTGTTTTTAAGGCATTGATTTTCAAATGGTTGCTTTTGCAAATGATGCTCATCTGGTTTTAAACAAGCTCAGTGTTCATTAAATACAGGCCTTGTGCTGAACATGAAGGACAACACTATCCATCAACTACATTATAAAACTTTTTCCTCCTCAGGTCATTGTGAAGACATCAACTCAGTACCAGCTGCAGCAGAAAAAGAACAGGCTGTATGTGCCGAACATCAAGAAGCTGAATATCAGCTTCTACAGCGATGTGTCCGAGAAAGCGAAGGTACAGCAGAAAATCTAGAAAATAGATTTTTTTCTTGTTAATGCAGCCCTGTTTACACTCTTGTGAAAAACACAAAGACAGCAGGGAGAGGACTAAAACATTGTTGATTTTGCTCCCTTCATGGAGTTTGTTGACAACAAAACTACAGATAACATATTGTATAATGTACAACGACATTTTTTATGAGTGCCAATGTGGCGTCTAAATGTATATTTGTGTGTGTGGTTGCTCAGATCACAGGTCTGATCCTCATCACTTTGGCCTTCCTGACCAGCCTGCTCCTCCTGCTCATGTACAAAGCCATGTGGTACGACCAGCTTACCTGTCCAGAGGGTTTCATCCTGAAGGTAAGCACACACACAAACATGTTCAACTAACGCATTAGGTTGATGAGTTGTGAGGACACTTAATGCAAGCCCTAGCACCTGGCACAAAATCTGAATATACTGTTCTCAGCTTGTTCTGTGATGACACCAGAACTCAAACATTTTTGTAGTTCGCCCTAAATAAGTGAAGCCACAGAGTGAAAATAGTTAATAGTTCGATCTTTGCCTGTTTTCTGTGGATGACTTGATTCAGTTCTCCACACAGGCTCAGTAGAAGCAGCTTTTCAATGTGAAGGAAGTAAATACAGATGTGACTTGAAATGCATGTTGTTTGGTATGAAAACTGTGTTTTTGGATGTATCCTAATGTACAGTAGATGTAGGTTTTAGGTTAAGAGTACTGATAAAAAAAATACCCACCCAAGTAGAATGTGTCTGCATAACCACAAGAAAACCAAACAGTCAAACATTTGGACACATAGTCTTTACCATCTTTACATGAAAAGATGCATGTCTTCAGCTGTGTATAATGATCATTTATCCTATTAATTTAATAATAACGTATTAATAACATAATGTACTATGAAAGACAACACTAATGTTTGATGATTATAGGCCTCTGTATGTTTGTGTCAATATTTTTAATATTAACAATGTCTACACTGTTTTTCAGATTAAAATTTGATGTTAAAAAAATCAGATTCCATTTTAAAAGCTGTATGTGTCCAAACTTTGAGTGGTAGTGTATACGTACAACAATCAAACTACTTTGGAAACTATGGAAACTGAGGAAGTGACTTTCTGCTACTTGTCCTCCTGTACAGACCAAGCAAGACAGAGTCTCATCCTTTGCTATCAGGCTCCTTATTACAGTATCCAGGTGCAACACTCAGAGGGTTCTCATACTACAATGCAGCTCATGTGTGGTGTTGTTCATCAGCACACAGCACATATTAGTCATGTTAGAAGGTTTGTCAGAATATTGGAAAACCACAAACCCATTATCTCCCACTTTGGATGCATTGTGTGCTCTGCCAGCTCTGCCATGCATGTTAGGTAAAGAGTCGGTCCCACACAGGAAAATGAGAGAGTGGAAGATACAGCAAGAGGGAGGGAGTAGGAGTGACAGAGCCTGCTTTCTGGTCAGGCAGAGATTGGGACACTCGTCTGTGAGTCGGAGGGGTCATTAATTAGAGCTGAACGTGACTAAACTGTGATTAAAGGCTTAACGGTGAGGGGGGAAGCAAGGAAGGGAGAGGGGGACATGTGTGTGTGTGAGTGTGTGTGTGGGGGGCTGTTCTGGCAAGGCTTTTGAAGTTTCTGCCGGTTACAGTTGCTTTCAGCATTTTTCCTGCTAATGTGTTGCTGCACACATGAAAAGAAGGAGGAGGCAGGATGGAGGATGGTGTAGTCACTACTGTGCTTTTTAAAAGTTTGACTCCTCAGTGTGAATAAAGCTCAGGTAGTGGATCCACTGAGCGGTACATTACATTCGTAAGGTCCCAACATCTTAGTGGGCTCCCTACGAATCAGCAACACCTTATCAGGATTGATGTTAATTTTTGAATTTAATCCAGCCACATTGTGTCACGCTACATCATCCCTTCACACTCCGTTAAACAAATGATTCCTTTGCTTAAGTGAAAATCTAAGCTAATTTGCTGTGGACATTATAAAAGGATGGTTCCTTTTTTCACATGGCATATTTATTACACCAAAGTGTGACGAAAGTATGATCAGAATGTGAAAAAAACATTTCAGGAAAATCCATACGGTTTCTTGCAGAGACTTTGGTCATGACACATCAAACGTGTACCACCTGCGTTCTAACAAATGGAGATATTTCTGTCTGTCTGGCAATAACAGCAGAAGCACTGCACCCCAGCAGCTCTGGAGATGTACTACACAGAGCAGCAGCAGCAGGAGCCAGGCATGCATGGTGGCACCAACACCGGGCTGTACGCCGCTCTCAGTCACCTAAACCAGGTCAAGGGGACTGGGCCTGAGCTCTCGTCACCATGGTTACCAGTCATCAGCGCTCTGAAGGAAGCTGAGGCGGCCAAACAGGGCAGTGATCCGCTGAAAGGAGTGCTGGAGGGAGAGGAGTGAGGAGTCTGATGGTCTGATGGTTGCAGTAGTTACATTGTGTATGTGTGTGTGTGTGTGTGCGCGCGTGTGTGTGTGTGTGTGTGTGTGTGTGTACGTGAGTTGTTGTGGTTAGGGGCTGGAATGTTAAAACGTTGGAGAATGTGTGTGACTTCTCCAGTGTTACTGAGTCATGTGTAAACTCTGTCATCTGCTGATTCGGTGAGTGTGTGTACATTTGTGAAAAACTCTACACTGTAAATGCCAACAAACGTATACATGTATATACTGTGTTTGCCTTCATGCGCCACGTACTGTATGTGCACACAGTGTTGTGCACTTCTCTGGGAAGACTGGAGGTGAGGGAAGAGGAGAGAGCTCAGAGCGAGAAGAGAAGTTTTTAGTGAGATTACTGCGAGTTCCACCGCATTGCACCATCCTGTAATCTCACGTACACATCGTAGAGGTGAATGTATCAAATCATCAGTCATTGTGTTACACAGCACAGCAAGAACGACAAAGAGCTATAATTGTTCATTAACGTTTTGCAGAAATATGCTCATTCCACAAATGATGGTCATTTGAATAACGCAAGGAGCTGTGTTTTTACGGTTTGCTCTTGTACTTACAAATTCATATGAAATAAATACAAATGATTTCAGTGGTACAGCTGTTTTAAATCAGACTTTACACAGAAGAAACAAATTAGCGAAAATCTAAATATTCAGACTTCAAATGTGTGTATACCACTACATTTATTATAAATCAATTTCAAATGATAACTATAACACATTAAAGAGTGCGGCCAGGAGGGAGGTGTTGTGTGAGCTACCTACTGTAAATATAGATGAAACCTTTTTTGAGCTTTTAAAATGGTCTTACAGAAATTCAACATTTAAGTAATATTAGTTGTTCATAAACTCACATGTACATTTTTAAAAACGGTGCTCCATCCAAGCTATTAGGATCTAATTTTGTTTTCCATTTATGTTGCTGTAGGTATTCTGTAATGTGCTTGTAAATCAAACTGTACAGTATAATAATTACAGAGTGAACTCATAAATATATGAATGTATGACGTACCTGCTTTAGTCGTTGAGATATATTTAGTGCCTATAACAGGTCAATGGCATTTATGTTTTTCTATTTATTTAATTAACTGACTATTTATGTGTGTATTATTTTGTGTTTTTTAAATGGAAACGTTGTGTTTGCAAATCATATTGTGTACAGTTCACCATGTGTCCATTTTACAGTGAAAAAAAACAGTCAAAAATAACCCATAGTAATCCAACAACTTTTTTCATTTGTTTTAATTTGTTCATTCTGACTTCACTCAGAGACGACCCATCGCTGAGCATCTTTCTTTTAAAAGGCAGCTTTCTTATTTTGAAACCGAAGTCTTCATGTGAGTAGGACGAATGTGAGACCACAGCACAGCTTGTCTCCTGGGGTCAGGTGCCAAACGTTTACGTCAGACCCATCTGCTCTGATGTCACTGACTGCATGTAAACACAAATAAATGACTGAAGTGTTGAGTTTTCTCAACCACAGTGAGCCCGGTTGATCTACAGTCATTAGACTTTAATGACCAGAGTTAATGATTTGCCAGAACAGATGAAATATGGCTTGTTGGATTAAGAACCACCACTGATGAGATGATTTATGCCGTGATACTGCAGGAACCTCAGAACTAACCTCAATGGTTAGTACCGATAATTGATGGATGTAGCTTAGTATTAAACTGTTATATGTTAAGAAACTACCTAGCTGTCACATTAATGCAGGGCTTGAAAATACATTACAATTTACGTACAATTTTGAGGTAATTGTATTTTTCATTTGATGGCACTCTTTACATAAAGCAAATATCTACTTGATGTACTAAATTTACGCAGTGGATTCACATGTAATATCCTTTAATTAAAGTAAAAGGTCCAGATAAAAAAAAAATCATACAATACCTGCGTTATAAGCAAAAGAAAGGAGTTAACGCAGTAGTTTTTGTGGAATGTTTTTTTATTCAAATTGTAGTTTCGAAAACTGAAAAGCAACATTTACAGCTTAGTTTACATCTGTTGCTCAAAGATGATCAGTATGCATAGAATTCAAAATATGATTCCTTCCATCTCCTCAAACTTTAGCAATTCAAAGCCAAGCCACATCCTCTCTCTCTCACTCCGCTCTCTGTGGGGTTCACTGCTGCGAGCCTGTCTGCATCTCATTTACACTCACATTTTTTCACACCGTTGCTATAAACCCTGTGTGTGTGTGTGTGTGTGTGTGTGTGTGTGTGTGTGTGTGTGTGTGTGTGCTGCCTTGTTATTGTGTGACTGTGAAATAATTTACCTATGTGTGCATGCATCTTTGAGCTTCTGTGTGCCTGAGCGTGTGTGTGTGTGTGTGTGTGTGTGTGTATGTGTGCACATGCTTGGCTTGTTAATTAAATCTACATTACACTCTATTTAGTTCCTAGGACTTTTTTTCTCTCTGCTGTTACTGGGTGACATTCTTGAGAAGTTGTTGGCCCAGGGCATGGAACTAAATAAAGTGCTAAAAAATATTTATTAGGGTATTTACAGATCCCATGCTTGGTCAAGGCATAGCATGTTGTGCCAAAAAGGCTTACATTCAGAGCCTGGGGAAAATCACATAAAATCACCCGAGTAGTCACATAAAGGCCGCTGAGACCCATTTCCCCGTTTTATAGCATCAACAGATCTGAACAGTAAAATAGCAGGTTGGCTTTTTAATTTGTCCTGATCGTTCAGCGTCTGCCCCATTCCCCAGCATTTCGCCCGAAGATTGTGAGGGACAGGCGTGCCAGGAGTCATTTGGCTGTTAACATCCCACCAGGACCAAATTCCTCTGAGCTGTGATGTCACTGTAACGGCTGCAGCGAAAAGGAGGCAGGATTCATGGTGACATATTTCCTCATATTCACTTCTTTGTGCACAGCAGACAGGAGATGAAAACTATGAGTTTGATGATATGAGCGCATCGCCTGTATCTACTACAAAATACACCTAAAACTAAAAATCCTTCACTCAAATAGCTAAATCAGGAGTTGAACATTTCTGGGGAAACAGCTAGCCAACAAAATGTCAGTCACATAACCTCCCTGTAAAAATGACCAAACTCTGGTTTCTGTGAGAGTGAGAGAACTTGTGAGATGATGGTAGGTGGGTTTTTCTACACTTAGACAGAGCGGGGCTATAGAGCTCTTTGGGCTAAACTAACAGACCATTCACTTTAACATATAATGTTATGATATATAAGGTGTGGCATCAATCTTATTTTCTAACACTTGTACTAGTGATGTTAGATAAAATTATATTGATAATGACACACTTTGTTGTTAAATATATGCGCTAATGTTCCACCATTTTGACTTTTTAGCTGATAACTATTGTAATTTTTTTCTTCAACTAGTGGTGTATTGCTAAATGTTTTGCACCATTAGTAAAAAAGTTTTTGTGCACGTTTTAGAGGTTTCAGGAAAAAGGAAATGTGAATAAGACAATAAACAACAGCACAAGAGAAGGAAGGAGAGGAAAAAAGGATGAACAAGGGAGAAACAGCAGATGAGAAGCGGTCAGGCCTGAGAAGTGAAGGCAGGGGGTGAAGGTTTGGCTACAAGAAGAGGAGGCGGTGGAGGCCAAGAGGCATGGAGGAGGAGGTGGTGGTGGTGGTGGAAGAGGAGGAGGGTGAATCCAGGCTGACCCCTGTGTCTGTGTGTGTTGTTGTGTGTCTCAGTGGGTTTCGTCTGCCCTGGCGCCAGCTGGAAATGCCTCCACTAAGCAAAGGCAGTATACACATCATCCTCCATTCACCCCCATTCAGTCCCCTTTGATGAGAGTAACACTATACATGCCCAGTGTGCCTCACAGATCATATCAAGCTACTATTTAAAGGGCCGGAGCGAGGGCTGTGACAGCTGATAATAACTTATAGAGAGCTCGAACGCACTGTCATCCAGTGTTGTTGCCCCGCAGAGCAAATAAAAGGGAAGACAATTGAGGAGGTTTTGTAATTGTAATGATGTTGTCACAGTGGTGGAGGTTTTCATGAGGTACGCTGCCACCTAGGGGTCATCTCCAGGGTTGCACAGAGGAATGTGAACTGTGCTTATTTTGAACCACAGGTTTGATAAACAGAATTTAAGTGGATTTCTTTTTTAACGTTACAAGGGAATTAACGTTTTTTCTATACACCTTTAAATACCTGCTATCAGCTGCTCTTTAAAGTTGATCCTCATGATGGTCTTTTTAAAATGACTCAATAGCCATGAAATTAGTCATTAGTTTTTGATCCTGCAGTGATGCTGCCCTCATGCAACACAAAACGTTGCCAGTAAACAATTATCTGACGCAGAGAGGTAAAAACCCAAAGCTGCAGGCCAGACATGCCGTGAGGAAGAAAAACAACCGGCTTTGCTCAGCTTAACTTTAGTTTGCTTTGTTCTGGTCATTATGGAGCCGAAATATTGTCATTACTCATAGATCAAATCATTTTACAACATCCTGCAATTAAACTTTAAGCTAATAGGTTAATGAGACAAATAGAGTTTGAACAGTGGAAGTTGGTTTCTATTAGTGATGGCATTGCACCATTGCATGCTTCACACACACACACACACACACACACACACACACACACTTACACATGCACGCACACACACACTTTTCCCCCTTTTACTGCATTGCATTCTCTCTCTCTCTCTCTCACACACACACACACACACACACACACGCACAAACACAAAGAACAGACTGGTTTGATTTAGGTTTTGTGGTCCCCTCCTGGTGCAGCCACAGACAAGCCGAGAGGACCAGAGCCGAGTGAACTTCAGTTCAGCCTGGGCCTGGCTGGCTCTGCTAAGCTTCAAGTTGAAACCGTCCAAATTAGGTTTAATCTATGTTTTGCTTTGCCAATTATCGACCTGGAGAGCAGCATGGCAAATGGGGATGAATGAGCTTTAGATGGGCCTGGTTGAGAGGAAGGTCACAGCGTGATTAATGGTGAGATGAAGCAAAGGATGAGTTATCAGCAAATGAGCAAGCGCTGGAAAAATGCAAACCATGATGCAGCGGAAATGCAGTTTATGTGATGGAAAATCTGAGAAAATAATAAAATTAAATCAATATCAAACTTTTACTTAATGGGAAATGGGCTTACCACACTGTAAATTTTGTCTGTGAGTCAACGTGGTTTGTAGAGTGGTAGAGGTGCTGTGGAAGCAGTTGGATGAATGTACTCTCTGAGTTTGAATCATTATAATCATCACTGTTAATACGTGTCAGAAAGGTCACAAACTTATTTTTGTTCTGTGAATTTTTATTCAACAAAAACCTTGACTGTAGAAAAACATAATCCAGTCAGGTTAATCCCAGCTTGAATTTAGGATATGAAATGGTTAATAGAAAGCAGTTTTCACACACTACTGAGATAGAAAATCAAGATTTCTCAGTCTGGGAAATACACATGATGTATCTCAGACATTATGGAGAGAGGTCAATATGAATTTAATGAAATAGAGAATTAGTTCTGTTGTCAATGGGCATCGTATTTTAGTGTACAAATCCAGGTCCATCACTAGTTTCTGTGTCTAAATTGTTAAAACTGAATTTATTAATTGATAACAAACCAGCATTCTTACTTTTTTTTCTTCCATTTTTAGAAACAGGTTTTGTCATAATTCACCTATGACAAAAGTTTGTCTGATCTTTAATTTATTGGCTACTTATTGCATTTTATTTAAAACACAACATCTTGTGCTCCGTATTGATGCATTTTTATCTGCATAACTTTAGTGATTAATTTTGTTTTCATGCAGTAAAAAACACTAAATAAAACTCTCCTGTCTCCTGTCTAGGTCTTCCTCTTTGTTCCTGGATGTCCTCACTGACCTGTCTTTCTCTCCCTCTGGGTGTCTTCATCTCTCTGGTGTCAATGTTGACACATATTTCAAATTCCCCCACTTAATAATTAAAAACTACTCACTAATTTTACTTCAGAGTAACACTGTGCTTCTTCCCTATTTCTCTTTTACATTCCGTGAAGCAGTCCAGAAAACACTTAGTAACATCTCCAAACCGTGTGGTATATGCACGTTAATCAAATAATTGTTTGCCAGATCATAAACAGTACAATTATTTTGGCTTCAGTAAATTATCATTATGCATGTTGACAAATAATGACACATGTCTCTGTATCAAATATATTTTTATATATTTAAGACTAACTAACTGTGAACTGACTCTGAGATTATGTTGAATGAACATTTTAGCTAGAATTAGCTACAAATTAATCAGATTAATAAAACATTTTTCCCCTTGTTTTTCCATCATGACCATACAGCTCTGACGAATATGATACGTTCACCAATTACACTAAGCAGGACAGGGTCTGGCTTTAAATTCGGGGTCTTCCAACAATATCTCACAACCCCCAACAAGTTTCTAATCCTCAACAAGTTCCAGGGAGTCTGTCTAGCATCTGGCTTTTCTAAAAACACATCACAACCCAGGAACCAAACCATCCTATACAGTGTGATCCAAAATCCAAAATGTATTTATTTAACATTTTTGTATGTAATTGTTGATACCGCAGCCACAGAATGACCAATCACAAATTATAAAAAGACAATAAATGCCAAAGAGAGAAAATTCATGGTTCTGTAGCAGTTTTTTAACTGATATTGCAGCATTGCTGTGTAATTCAACTTATCTTTATGCTACACTCAGTGCCTGGCACTACTATGTTATCTCTATAAATATCTTATCTTCAGATTTTTTCCCTGTGGACTCTAAGATCAGTTACTGTATCTTCTTCTTGTAATGCATTAAGTTAGGGTACATCCCTCTACTTTTTATGTATTTTAATTTGTACAAAAAAAACTGCTGAAGATCTAAATACATTTTTAACACTTGGCTCAGATGGAAATGTTGGTGAAATGTGAAATGTGGCAAAGCACAACTGAAACAGATAAAGCCAATAAATCAATCTATGCATGAATTTTGAAACCTAGCAGAGTAATGAGGAGACAGTACACATACTCATCATAATATACGCTGTAAAAAATAAATCGTAAAACAATGTACGGTAGTCAGAAGTCACTAAACAGTTACAGTTAAATTACGGTTTAATATCAAATGTTATTTTACGGTACATTTCCATTGAAAAATTACAGTTTTTTCTGTTGTTTCTCATTGTGATTGTTGGTATAATTACAGTCATCTCAAAAGTGAAAGAATCACTTAAAAATTAAGTTTAATTTGCATCATTTACAGGTACGGCTTTTCAAAATTATAGTACAATGTTGCTGATTTAGATGTGAAAACTTGTTTTAGGTCTTAATTAGACCATTAATTGCCACATTGTGGCAAAATGTGTCTGAGCATTTCAGTGAAAGTGCTTAATGCTCTCTACAACAGCCTGTTGTTAACTATACGAGCAAAGAACCATACCACCCAATAAATTAGGTGACATACTACATTTATTAAAGTGAAATGATGTGTAAGGAGGTGGTTGGGGAGGATGGTGGGTGTTCACTGTGCAGGATTGATGTGCCAGAAAGAAAGAGTTCAACACATGTAATTCTTAGGTGACCTTGCTTTGGTATGAATAAGGAAGAACACCACTAATAGTGCAACCACCTACACTGTAATGTCCAAATAACTAAGATTGAATTTGAATTACAAAACAATGAACATGTCAAACTATATAAATAATAATAGAACTTGTAACTTAAATAATGTGACATGGAAAGCTGGAAAATAAAGAAATGATGTTCATATGCTCATCTCTAAACTACCCAGAACCCTCTACAATAAAGTGAAATTTAAAAAAAGTTAAAATTGTCATTTTTTACAGTGTGCTTCATTACATTTCCTGGGTGTGCCTTCCTATGCAACATTACAATTAACCAAATTGAAAAATGAGCACCACGAGCACAATAGGCCAGCCTATATTATTCATATAACTGTCACAGAAAAAAACATGTCAAATTTTCTTTTGTAAATTTTACTGTTCAATCTCACCGATCTTCTCTACGAATACAGTTTTTATAGTTACAAACCGTTGATGTGTGTTTACATGGCACATATCATGTTTATCATAAGGGTTCCTCATAGGAAAGTATTTCCATTAATATTAACAGGTGGGCCACAGTTAATATCTGAACACACCATCAGTTCATTTCTTTGCTCTTGTCCTTGTTATACAGGTTCTCAGACACAGGTTTTTATAGGATTAACTTTAATTACAGCTGCTGACAGTTTACCCAAAACCCCTCAGTGGGGTGACAAAAGTTACACAAAGGCTGCAAGTCAGCGAATCCCACTGAGATTGAGTTAAAACTGACACAGTGAGGCTGAGCTGCAGCACTCACGCTACACAAGGCAATCGTGCAGCTTTCTTTTGATGGGATACCTCCTGTTCTCCTTACTGCCCATATAATATGTATATATATATATATATATATATATATATATATTTATGGCAGTCAAGTTGTTCTTCTCCATAAAGGGAATAAACGTGTCACTGTGGATCAACATTGATATTCCAGTTCTCTGGTTCTGGCTACACGGCGTAGCATGGAAGCCACATGTAAACCAGAAACTGAAATAAAAAGGTTATTGATATGTATGCCAGTGTCTCCCAACCAAGATTCTTAGCACTACAAGTATGGTTATTATAGGAATCCCCCTTAACCTCACTATATAAAAAAGATGTCATGTCTTGTGCTCATTGCTTCACAGAGCCCTAATTCTTGACATGTTTTCACCCCTCACTTCATTTGACAGTGGTCGTAACTGCAGAGAAAACAAAGAAATACTTTCAAGAAAACACAGTAAATTTGGAAACGATGATGAACAACTGTCAACAAATAATGACAGTCGCCATTAAAAACCGAAGCGACCCTCTCGCCACAAGCCTCTCTCAGGGGGAACGAGAGAAGCCAAGAATAAATTGCCTGTCTGTAGTGATTTGAATGCAACATTTAGCTGTGATTTATGTGAAGGCAGAAAAGCATTATGAGAAAACATTTTCCAACTGCAACAGCTTGCAGCAATTTACAATATATGGGGGAAACCGCTGAAACAAATATTTGACTGTCCTCCATATTGAAATAGATATATTTATATACACTGAATTGAGTCAAAGGCTCTGTAACGAATGCATGGCTTCAGAGGACCTCTCTGCGCTCTTGTAGTAAACATTTTACTGATGCTACAGGGGCTTCGAATTAAAATTATTAGAGTCATAATTCTCCCAGAGGGTCAAGAGAAACAAAGATAATTCACATGACGAGGGAAAGAAGATACGCTAGAAGCTTAATACAGTGAACTAATATTTTTTTATTCATTTTGTAAACTTTGGTATTTTAAAATAGGGTTTGTATGTTTAAAGTTGCACTAATCAACATTTTTATATTAACACATGAACAAATATGTGTGTGTTGTGAATAATTCACTCAGAATTAATGCACGGCTCTACAGTGGCTATTGACTTAATGCAGCATCTGAGCGCCTTTCAACTGGTTGTTTTGGTTTCCCAACCCACATCTTTATTGTTTTTGTTCAAATCATTACTCTCATCAGGCCAGATGAGAGCAGGCGGCAGCAAAAAAGCTCTAAAACCAGCTGTACACAGACTTGTTCTGCAGAGGACAGACAAAGCTAGAGCTAGTGCATGTAGCAGAGAGTAAAACGTTGTAGGAAAACAAACAAAGATCAAATGAAGAGAGTCACCGGATGTAAATTCAACAGGTGGCCAGTAATTCCAACTCAAGTAGATGATCATTTACTAATTTTTCTGCTGAGTTCCCCTTAGTGTTTCTAAAATCCTGTAATTACCCTGTTTGCTAGTGAGAACGTTTTTCACAGTTCTCACAAACTTCCTGAAAGACATTTGTTTTTGTTATTTGAGGCTCTGTATTGTGTTTTTAAAAGTATTTTTAGTTGTAACTTCACTGTTGAGATTGTCAAAGCTCAAACAATATAAGCTAAATGTCTGTAGAAGAAACTGCACAAAAACAAAACGCCATATCTGTTTGCTCTCTCGTGAGATGCTCCAGAGGTTCGCCAGTGACTAATAGAGACTTCTGGACCTACACCTTGGGTTTGTACATGTATGTTGTTGTACCCTACCACTCTCAGATTACATCCATCACTCATTGCTCTGCTGGACACACCTGCAGGCGTCTGCAAGATGGACAATCAGAAGTAACAGGAGCTAAAACAAACGGTTTCATACAGAGCTTGAGAAGAACTGCAAGTGGTTTTTGGAATTGCAAAATCATTCAAAGCTATTTCAGCACAGTTTAAGAATGAAAATCTAAATTTATCAATCTAAGAGGATTAATTATGTGACAATTGAAAGTATAAATTATTATCTATTGACTTTTATTACTGAATTTAATTAACTGGCGACGCAGTCCAGTGAGGACTCTCAGCCTCCCCAACCAAGCCCTCTGGTAGAGCTAATGTCTGCATGGAAGATACAGATAATAAGTTACAGATGTTTGAAATTGATAAACAGCTATCCGGTCCCTGCTCGGTGCACTTTGTAGCATCACACACAAACAAACGCACACATTTATTCACAAGCAGGCAGAACTTGAGCACAGGCAAGCAGACACGAACACAACGCTCTAATTAATATGTCACAGAGAAAATATTTTAATGACTTACAAATGGGGGTGACTGCACACTGCCCTGTGTCATTTATTTACAGTGAGGCTGAGACTTATTGGCATGAGGCAGCATATACAGCAAATTCTTAGACATCTAAATTAGAGGGGGCCTGGTGTGTCGTGGCTTCAGATACATGTGTGTAACCTCTGTGGTCTCCAAGCCCCCTCCTTTAAATTTGCGTCTTCTCTAATCACTGCCAAATGGAATTTTTTTTTCCTCGCTCTCCCACAGTTGGAGCAATGTAGAAAAGAGAGGAAGGAAGTCATTGTGTTGGATGAGAGCCTTCCATTTTAAATTTTTACAGCCACGTCACATACAGTCCCCCCCCTCCCTCATATAAACGGAGCAACTCTTACAATTACCGATGCTTTCATGTGTCCCAGTCAGCGGTCGCTGGGGAAGGAGGGCCAATTGCTTATAATTAAGAGGTATTTGTTTGGGAACTGTGGGGTGCTAAATTCTTCATACACATGGCACTTTTTTTGTCATATTAGCAGCACTGTAGGACATAATATCTAGTTTAAATACAAAAACATTTCTCTAAAGTTCAGCACAAAAGGCTATAATGTTTTCTTATTAAGTTAAATATAAAAGTATTCAAATTGCATTTTTTGTATATTAAGAGTTAGAGGTAGATTATTTGTTACTGAAAGTTTTTATTTTATAAGAAAAGCTAATTGTTAGAGTGAAGGGAACACGTTGGCTGGAGAGTCATTAATTCAAATTTAATTTGTGCCTAATGCCACGGTAAAAGAATTCCACGCTTCACGTAGCATATGCTAGTGATTAATAATTATAGTTTTGCCTGCATTTTAGGTAATAAGAGCGAGGGGTAGTTAACTTGTGATCTTGCATACCTGAGGCAAATGCTCACAATTAAAGTTTACTATGTGTTTGTTTTGTGTTCATGGTTTTTTGTGTTTTATGTTCAGCTGATGCATCAATTTGGCAGACACAATCTCAGAGTGACAAACGTTTGTTCTGCATGAGCCACAGTGAGTCTGTAGGAAAAAGGACAGAAGGACAGAAGGACAGAAGGACAGCGTCTCCACAAACTCGCCGTGTCTATGACCTGAACTGCTGTAAAATACATTTTTACTGGTCAAAATGGCAGTATATATACATGTTTGATAGGAATGGTTTTTTTTACCGGCCGTGCATTTTCCAGATATTTTCCTGCAAACATACACATAATTTTCTAAAATAAATCAACTGACGTTTCCTTGTTAATTTTGAGGACGTTTTCCACACAAGGCTTAAGTGTTTGGTAAGGGACTTGGGAAATGTGTGAATTGCTACTGTATAATTATTTCTCGCGTTTGTGAAAATTAAACAAAAATATGTTTGTAAGTAGAGCTTTGGGTGCGTTTTGCATGTAAACACTGTGGATAAGTTGCACTTCTTGATTCTTTTTTATCTGCTAACGTTTCGGCTAACACTTACTGCAGCCTTCATCAGAGCGTTGTTCGAAGTCACTTCCTCCTCCGTTTATCAGCAGTGAAGAGCAATAATATGCAGTGTTAGCTGAAACGTTAGCAGGTAAAAAACAACTCTGTTTACTGTGTTTAAGAAAAGAATCAAGAAATACAAGTTAGAAAAACACACAGAATGAACGTACAAAAGACTGTGGATAAATCTCATAAATAGGATAGAGATTACAGATCACCCACAAAAATGTGAAAATACCCTAAAACTGATTGAGAGGATCTAGAACTAGTTCATGACATTATTATTGATAGTCTATAAATCCAGGCATTAGGATAGAAGTTTCAGGAGTGTCTGTCTATGTCAAAACCGGAATCAGCGTCATGTAAAGTTCCTAAATTACAAATGATGATGACATGACACAGACCAGAAGTGTCAAGCTGTGTGAAGTTACAATAAAACAATGACATTTTAAGTGTAATAACGTAAATAATAAAATGTTACACACTGTGATGAGTCACAGCGGTTTTAAAGGGTGAATTGGTCATTTTGAGATAGTTATAGTTAAAATACTAAGAACTTTATATTTTATACACACATTGAATCATTTTATATGCTGATATGATAAATCTGGTATCATACTTTCATACTGCAATCCCATTAAAAGAAGGACCAACAAAGAACTTACCCTAATTCTGAGTTTTGTATGTGTCCAAAGGCTGAGGAATAGATCAGGGCTTTCCTGATTTTGGTCTGAAAATGTCCTTAGAGGACAGCAAGACAAGTTGTGAGACAGGTAGTCAGTTTGAGAAGCAACACTCCACCCTGCACTAATGTCTATTTGTGTGTGTGTGTGTGTGTGTGTGTGTGCGAGGGCCAGAGAGTGCGGGGGGTATACTGTCATGGCACTGTCATTTGGTCCTGCTGACATGGCAGAAAACTGTCTGGGTCACAGAGTCAGTTGGCACCAGAGCTAATGGACCTTGCCTGTGTGTGTGTGTGTGTGCATGTGTGCATGTGTGCATGTATGAATGCACTGATGGTTTGTTGCATACACACACTTTGAATTAACTGATGTGTGTGTATGCAGAGGCACATTCAAAGTCTTGTGTGTATGCATGTGTTTGTGCGGGTCCCTCCCGGCCCCCCAGCTCTGCTCTCTGTCCACAATGAGCCGCACTCTGAAATGTGGAGCCGCGTGATGACAGGCCGATCGGCTGGGGACAATGCACTGTAATTTGTGAGGGGCCTTGCTGCGAAAGGAATGATGGGTAATTAAGAGGAAGACACTGAGAGACACGGCGGGGGCTTGGTGACAAGCGACAGGCCTTTGGCTGTGTGTACCGACAAGCCAACAAACCCTTGTGTGGTTCTCCCATAACAGGCTGATCCCCCACTTTGTTTCACAAACACACACACGCGCGCGCACATGCACTTGACCTGCTGCCCGACTACATACCCCGCACTGATGCTGTATGTTTGTGTATGTGGCGTTTTCTCTCAGAAAAAAAACACATATTTTAAGAAATCTCACAGACTAATCAAATTATTTTTAGCTTCTCACTTTCAAGTTAATTTATTTCAGTTCTAATAAAACTAAATTTTTAATGTTGTGCCTTCTAATCTATGACAGGAGAACAAGGTGAAACCTGCACAAGGACATCAGGCTGTAAACTGTGATGGCTGTTTATAAGTTGGGTATTAATTTTAGTTTATCATGTTTTATCTTCTAAATTAATGTGACTGACCTCTGCCTCTGTCTGACAGTGTGTTTAGGTCCACGCTCAGTTTGCTCCCTAAAATTCCTTTTTTGAACACTGTATAGTTTCGTAGCATCGTCTGTAGAAAAACAAACTTTGTTTTTTTGAACAAATCTGATTAAATTGTCTGTATTATTTACCACCATTTCACCTTCGTGTTTTTATACATTTAAATTCGGTATGACAGTGCTAAATAAAGTTCAACACAACTGTCTTGTTTGCAATTGTTGCATAAAAGCATAAATAAACACTCTTAGAATTTAAATTACCACATTTACACGAATTTGTGCAATAAAAACATTTCAGAGAGTTTCTGCATTACTCAGATTTCACTTATCAGATTGTGTAATGTTAGGTTTGGCGTGATAAAAATCTAAACGTTTACCTCTATTTAAGTGCACGATGTCGTGCAGCTGAACATTGTGACGACTGCAGCTGAAACGGAGAAATGAATGTCATCCTGTGTGACGATAATGTATGCCTCTATAAACAAAATGGCAAGTTTACAAAAAAGTGAAAAGTTTTTTTTCTCTTCTGTTTTAATGTTAAAACATTTCCATTGCATACGCTGTAAGAATGTGCCTTTTGCACACATAAAGGCTGTGGTTGAAATCTAATACATACACTATGAAAAGAGGCATTTAGCTTTCCAGAAAATCTCAAACATTTTTTTCTTTCCAAACCTTTTCATCTTACAGCAGTTTCACCACATTACTAGAGGGACTTCAAACCACAGCACCAAATCCTCAAGGTACACAGTACATAGGCTCCATTCCCACAGACCTGAAAAAGTCCATATCAGCCCATGTCTGCACATCTCTCCTTCACATCTCCCTTGCAGCCTGTAAATCACCAGCTCACTCCAGGCCCCATTAAATAAATGTGCTGGAGTCACTGACTAATTGATAGCGTTACAATCTGAACTGGTTCATAGGGGATCTAAATTAAAAACACCGGGGGAGGAAGACTGCTTGGTTTCAGGGGAAGTGAGGAAAGGCTTGCGAGGAGACAAAGCTCAGGGGGAATGATGGGAGGAGACAGGCATAGCAGGAGGACAACACTAGGCAAATAGTATGCTGATTGGAGAAACTCTGGAGAAATGTCAAGTAGAAACACAGAAAGTAAAGGTTGGGTGGGAACCAGATCGAAAAGAACAGGGACATGTTGTTAATGCTGCAACAAGTGAGAAGTGCAAATGTTGCTTCTATGTGAAAACAAAATCAATATCATCAATGTCCGATTATTGAGAATTATTTGTGAGATAATTTAGAACACACAAACAATCTCTCTGTGAATATCTGCTCTGTGTTTTAACAGCTGTTTTGTTCCCAGCAACTGACCAACAAGTCACCAAAACAAACCACTTTTAAAACATGGGCACTACAATATTTTTTATATTGGTCACAAAGATTACAGGTTTTCTAAACAATAGTTCCACTAATTAAACTATTTTATGTCTGTGAAGTTATAAATAGAACAAACGGGTTCATTAAAATGGATTTCTCCTCATCAGGTACGTTGGTTACAGCAGTTTGTGTCATTAATTTTACTGTCACAAGCCCCTGCCTCAGTCGGTACTGGTTTAATTTTCTGAAACAACAGGAGACCAAAGGGTTGATTACTGGACAGGTCCAGGAGGTCAGGGGGCCACTGTGTCAGAGCCTCTGTTTGAAGTGAATGTCAACATTTCCATAAAGAACACAAAAAGTCTTAAAGACCCCCCAGACTGCTGAAAATGACAAGGAAGAGACACAAAACTACAAGTATATAAAAGTCAATCAATAATAAGAAATGAAAACCTCCAGACAACGATTCAGTTGTTGTTTCGTGTGTTCAGTGTTTATAGGTTTCATAGTGAAACACAAATCATTACGGTAACGGAACTACTGCTGGTCTGTTTCTTGCTATAGGCAGTAAGTCTTGTCATTTGAGTCTGACATTATTAATAAAAAGTTATGATCAGGTTCCGTTTGATTCTTCGTCTTAAACCTGTCGCTCATCAACAAGCTAACAGAACTTTAACGTTGCTTTTCTAAGCTGGTTCAGCTCTATGTGACTTTTACGCTTATCATTAAATTGACGTAAATATCAAGTAACAGCTCTTTCTAGTTCGTGTGGTGCAGCCTGCTCTGTGTGACTTACTGTACATTATAACCAGGTTACGTTTGAACTCCGGGGTTTTGTTCTCCTCGTCCACACAGATATTCAAGGTTCAAACTTTTTCCACACTGCAGAATGACTTAATTCTCGAGTTAGAAAAATCATAAGCTTTATGGACAGAGGGACAAAACATAGAGCAAAAGATGTGTTTGCAAATTTAGAGTGGTCGCAGACTTAGAGGACCTAGACGGATGAAGAGAAAAGAGAGACAGAGAGCTGGATGGAGAGGAGAGGAGAGGGAGGAGGGAGACATTTGGCTTTGATCTCAGTGCATGTCTGCCATGCTGTTTTCCTTCAAGGCTTCCTGGTAAGTTTCAGTAGACACCAGTGGGTCCACTCTTGGGGATCGGACGCTAATGGATCAGTTAAAGGGGCCTATGCTTTATGGCGTGGCTAAGTGTTATCATCTGGGGTTAAAGATACTGACCATGGAGCAAACTCCTGCCAGATAGCAGCTCCTCTGGGGGATTACAGTAGACCCTTTGCCAAAACAAGGAGCCAATTGAGGAAAAGTGGCTCTCATTCTATGTTTTGTTTTGCTTCATTTATCTCACTTAGATACCTATTTTCTATCTCATTTTTTCTCTTTCTCCATTCTCTCTCTTTCTCTCTCCGCCCCTTACTCCTATCGACATTTCCCCTGTTCTCTCTGCACACACACACACACACACACACACACACACACATCAGGGAATACCTTTCTAAATCTCCCTGAATGCAGTTTGAAACCATTTGTCAGTTTTGCAAGACAGAAAGCTGACGATGGATTCCAGAGGTTGAGGTGACCCCTTTCATACGGCAGTTTATCCGTGGGACCTCTCAGGGCCAACTGCTTCAAATACAACACAGAGCCCGTCAGATAAGGATCACAAAGACAGAGACATGCCTCCTAAAGTGATCATTCTGCGCCTGTGTTTTGGTTTAACGAGCACGCCCAGGGCTGGAGTGACAGCTCATAGACTCCCTCTAATTGAATGCGATAGATCCAGTCATTAAGTTAATTGGCAGCTGGTGTTGATCGTGACCCGTCACACTCACTCAGAGATTTTACGGCATCATTTTTGGAGTCGGTGGAGAAAGCCCTGTCACCGTGCGACGGTGGATACCTGTTCTGTAAGAACATACTGGACATGTGCTGGGACACTGTCGCTACTGAAGGTTCTCAAGCGTCACTGGTACATGTGCAGTTTTTTTTACCTTCTACTAAATTACATTCACTATTAAGGTCTTTTAAGATGAGTCTAGTGATATTTATCTTAATGGACACATTTTGTTTAAAAAAAACAATCTGCACAAATGAACACAACCTTCATGATTTAAAGACTTAATGAAGCTTAAATACAATCACCAGAGCTAAAAGGCTATTAAGGCTATAAATAAACTACAGCACAGTGGCATGATATCAATGTCACCAGTACTAAGCTCCCAATTTGTAATTGCCATTACTGGGCTACCTCTTCTATGTCTTTCCTACACCATATGAGCCTGATACAAGCGCAACACAACAGACATATGACAGAAATAGGACGCAACATTTGATCGTTTTACCCTATATATATTGTGCCATAGTGGACGAGTACCGATGCTGCACTCTGGACTCCACTTGGACTCACAGCGACCGTCCCGTCAAAATAACGTTTTCAGCATTAACAACGATGATTTAGGGATTTATTTGCACTAATACAAGTTTTAGGGTCTTTAGAAAAAAAGGCATTTTAAACTTAAATAATGATGAGCGACCTTCTATTTAGCATGTGCTATGCTCCTGCTACCTAATTCAAAACGATAAATAATAAAGAAATTACTTAAAAAAAAGAGAAAATTGCAACAGATCTCATTTCCGGCGTTGATTCACGGTGAGCTTATCTACTAACCTGTGTTGTGTTTTAACAACTAGTCAGACGTTGATCAGCATCAGTTGACAGTATGTTCTGAGTATTGTCCAGAGTAATGAGTATAGATATGAAAGAATGTTACTCAGTGTTTTTAAGCTAAAAAAAGATTTGGTTGTTTTTGTTGTGTGAGCAGATTATTGTCAAAAACCAAGCTTGGACCAATACATCCAAAACCTACTGAACATACTGTAGTAATGATGAGAAAGAAAGTCTAAAAGGATTAGTTTTGAGTAAAGAAATCGTTCAACTTGAGGTTCAACTTCCTTAGACTGGTTTGACTTTCGACAGACCCCTACTTAAGAGAGAGTTCAGAAAGTGTTGCCGTTTAAAGCTGAAAAGATCTCTGCGAGGGGACCTGTCGTAAAATATCCAATAACACGTGTTTCAAATTGGCCATTGGTTATAGATTGGTTTACAAGGCTGACTGGTTATCGGCCCAGTGGCATTTCCCCATGTTGATAAAGCACCAGGGAGTTGTGGGTCAATTAGTTTGCCACAGCAGAAATTCCTGCAGACAGCCAATTAAATCTTTTGGCCTGTAGTCATGCAGCACGTTCTTCCTGTTGACGGCTCTCACAGTTATTCTGAGAACCGGTAACCCTGCCGGTGTAAAACCTCATTCTAAGGCCTATGCTTTTATAAGATCTCCATAGTTAGCTGAAAATAAGCAAGTTTGTGTGTTTGTGAGCCGCTTGATGGAGGGAGATTTGGTGCACTGCAGTGATTAGGTCCCTAATTTGGAAATATACTGGAAAGCGTATGGACAAAGATAAACACAACATATAAAAAACAAACAAAATCAAAAAGGGTTAAAACAAGTTCGTCTGTTCCAAGAAGCAGTCTACGCGAGGATGATTGGAGTGTGGGTCACAGTGGTGCCGAGCGTAGACAAAAGACGTCAGGAGATGATTGCAGGGAATCAGTTTTCCATTCTGCTCGGCCCGTCTGTGTCACAATAGGCTTTAAGAGCAAACCTATCCTCAGTAACGAGGGGGATAAACTTTTATCTCCCTCCCTTTGCTTCTGAATCAAAAAAACACACAAAAAGTACTTGCTGTCACAAGCTTTTATTGTGAAGTCTTTTGTTCATGTACGGCTGCAAATTGTTGTTTTTGTGATGCGACGCAAACGGAGCATAACAATAAACACTGGTCGACCGTGGGATGTTGGCTGAGGTTTGGAGATCATCAAACTTTGCACAGAGGGCAAGAAGACCGGCAGCTGAGTCATGAGCTGATGTGTCTGTCTGTGCATGTTGGCGTGTGTGAGAGAGACAGAAACAGTGAAATGTTCTTTAATTTCCACTTTAATCATCATAATACTAAAAGCTTACAAAAAAAGCAGAGTGTAACTGAACATTTTTTGTACTGTGAGGTCACTCTGACCAAAATAAAAAAACGCCACCATCACCCTCATCTATTTTGAAAAAGCTGAGAACTTCAAAGCTGAAGCTGCACTTAGTCACAACTATATAATTTGATCAGATTCAGTCACACGCCTACAAGCGGTCGATCTGTGTGGTGCCAGGGGCCACAAATAAAAAAGAGTTGGTTCCTGGGATCACTATTATGCCCGCAGCCATGACTACATGCATAACCACTTATGATCACTTATAACAAGTCTATGGACACGACGGGCGACAGCTGATTCATGCCAACAGGCACAAGAAGAGGGACCCTGGGAGAAAAAAACCCAATTACCCCGTGGAGCCGGTGTCGTTTCAAAGGCCAACAGTAGAAGATGTTGGCCCTCGATAAAGGACACATGTGTTCCATCACCCTTAATTGAAGCAGGGTTTCCTGAAAGAGAAACAACCCCGGAGCAATATGACAAAACAAACAGATTTAAGGACATAACAACTGTATTTGTAATAGGAATGCTTTTCATGGTGCGTGGAAATTGCTTTTTTGCAGAGCATATTTCTTTTTTAAAACAGGACATTTTCTCATAGTCCAGCACAGCGTGGTGAATGTGAGGGAGAGTGCTTCTTGCCTTTTTTTTACTGGATATCATTCTGTCTTGGAGAGCACACCATGACGATAGGTTTCCAAACCTTCCCAAATGTGATTACAGGTCTGCAAAAACCTCAAACAATGCCGTGGCAAGCATGTCACTTACAGTCACAAGCCAAAGTCCTTCTCTGTTTTTTTTTCTTCTTCTTCTTCTCTTTCTTTTCATCCTTGATGTGAAGTTAAGAATAAAGACATGAGTTAGCTATAACAGGAAACACACAGAACAAATTTACAGTAAAAAAGAGCACAGCGGCATGGGGGAAAGTCTGGCTCCTGATTTGTGCGCAATGTAAACAAAACAGCAACTTCTAGTGGCTTTAATTTTGGGAAGAGTTACAATGACATCATCGTTTGTGTTTATGTCCACATTTAACAGTTTGGCTTTAAAAATCATTCGATAGAAAGAAAGAAAGTGTAAAAAGAAAAGGATGACACAAGGTTGGGGTAAACGCTACACACACACACACACACACACGCAGCTCCCGGCCTATTCCCATGATCTGTGGGATGTATTTAGCATTTAAAATCTCTCATTTATGGGGATATTATTACCTTTCTGGCACCGAGCCCTGTTTGTGGAATTCCTTCCTTTAATGTTAAGTCATGTGGACATTAAAGTTTTTCGTTGACTTACAAGACATGACATCTCTGGAAACATACAACCCAGGTCAAAGATGGTGCTCGTTAAAGGATTGCACACAACCGCAAATTTGCAGAGAAAAAAGGGAATAAAGAGAAAAGATGTTTAGTTAACGCAGACTTCAGTTGTCAGGGAAGTCCGGCTTTGTAGCTGACTCTCTGGAGATGTGAGACAAAGACAGTTCTGTGCAGACATCTCAATAAGGCCCCGCTGTCTTACTCGCTTAATCACAGGAAAACTGTGGTTGTGATTGACAATGACTTTAAGCAAACATCTCAAACAATGAGGGATAACACTGTAAGGAGATAAACCATCGAAATAGTAAACACTTTACTTTTCTCCATTCGGGTTTTTTAAATTGAGACCACATTTGAAAAAAAAAAAAGGCCAGCTATGATTAAAAGTTGGTGCTTGCAGCTATTTGATAACCTGCTGTGTTTTTGTGTTTTCGGCAGCACCTCACTGATCCAGTGCTGCTTCTCATTTTACATTAAGCACGTCGCGTCTTCGTTTCTCATCACCTAGGCACACACACAACAACAACCTCGTCTAAAACTCCAGCAAGTTACTCTCAGCTACAGAGTACAAAGAAATCTCAAATTAAGTTTGTGTAGTCCTCACAGCCAACAATCAGCCAGGCGTGACAGCAGCGAACTATTTGTCTCAGTAACTGCAGTCCGTATCCTATTAAACTAAACCAGGGAGACACTTAATGGCCCCACACATTACAGCAAATTACAGAGTTAATACTACGATCTTTAATTAGGCTTTACTAGCTGTCTTGGATTTGGAAAAGTTATTTTCAACTCAAATGAAATCTAAGAGACCGGCCTATTGCTCCACACAGAGACACGGTTACACCTCCCATAACATGCTCAATAATCCAGTTCGCTTTATTTGGAGAACTTTTTTTCTACTTGCTAAATTGTCCAACATCATGATGCAATTTGGGGTTTTTTAATCACTGGTTTAGCAGTTACAGCATGGCTGTCTGATTTCCTGCAACAAAAGTGTGTAGCGCCATTAGCGCAAGTAATTCCACACAGCAGGCCTCCAGTTGTGCAACAAGCTTCACAATGGAAAACCTGAGCTAATGTCCTCAATCGTCCCACCTTGTTGTGGTTGTTTTCTGGGGCAATTACAACGTTTAGACGTTATGAGGGAGACATACACGCAGATGCCAGACGATCCCTCTGCTCTGTTTTTGTGTGGAGGATGCAGGCTCATGCTGAATTTCAGGTGTGCTTAGTGTTATGGAGTCCTGGAACTTGTGACGGTCCCCGAAGAGTTACTAAATGGGTCTGGAGCAGCGTTGGAAAGTTACTGCAAGGTCAGCAGTGAGTCATGAAGCCGATGGCAGACCGCGGGGAGTGTGATGCAGTGCTGGGATAGTTTGCTACTGTGTCATTGTTAGATTAAGGGATGTCAAGGACAGGATTTTCTAAATGTTTCTGCAAAGAATTCCCTATGCTCTCTATACGCTGGCCAGGACAAGTCACTTTGTGGACAACCAGGCAGCTATAGTGAAGTATGTTTTTACATGTACCCAGTGCCATATGTCTGACAACATGGAGGCGAACCTTCACTTCAGGCCCACTTCACATTTCAGTCCAGCGCAGAATCAAACAAGCAGAGTCACGCAGTGGGTCAGGTATTAAATATTGTGCGCTTATAGAGTGAAAAGCAAAACAGAGAAAACTCTTGTCCTTTTATAAACTTTGTCTTATATAAACGTAGCCGGCTGGGGTGATATCTGATAAAATAGATCAAAATTACATTATTGGCTTTTATAGCCCACTGAAAACATAGCCCAAAGGTATGTTATTTGGCAGAGAGCCGCTCGTAATATGTCTAAGAATTGTTTCCATCTGGCTTGACTGCAGGGAATCCTTCTCTCTTAAAAACCTCAAAGTCAAAATGATACAAGTAAAATGCAGCATTCATAACCAGGTTGGCTTTTTATGGACGCCTGTCCACATCGATTTGGCTCCACAGTGTCTTGAAGATAAATCGAGCTATTTAACGTTTTTTTTTAAAGTCAATTTCTCCCTTTTTCTCTGATTCTCTGCATCTAAATCCAGTGATATATTCGATGCGTGGCTGTTCCAGAGCCCTTCTATGTGTTTTTCACTTTCTTCATTCTGTTAAATTTTCTACTTTTGTTGAAAAAGGTGACTTCACCCATTTACTTACTAACAGCAAGTGTCAGTTACAGCTTTGTTTCATGAGTAAAACATCTGAAAAACACAAAACATACAAAATGCAATTCTTCCTTCTGGACAAGAAACTGTTATCCCCTGACATGTAACCCCCTTTTTTCTGAGCTACACCCTTCTAATCGCTATCCTGTACACAGTTTCAGTCCCCATTACCTTATTATGAGATTACAATGTCAGTGCGCTGAGAATTGTGACAATTACAGTAAGTGGTGGAGTAATTTTCAGCATTAAATGGGGTCTTTGTGTACGATGATGCCATATATTTGCCATACATTGTATCTCTGTGGCCTGTTGTGCGCTGAAAGAGGAAGTATACAGGTATATGATGCTGTGATATTATCCATACAAGCAAACACACAAAGCCACACTGACAAGCTGCCATGGAGCAGGAATTCGTTTGTGTGTGTGTGTGCGTGCGTGTGTGTGTGCGCGCACAGAGGCCTTTGGCATATGAAACATGAGTCCCTGTTTAGCAGTGTGAACCGTGGGGGACAGGGAAAGGAAAGGCTGTTTTTTCAAAGCCTCCTTGACCTGTCACTATTGATGATGTGTGTGCGTGTGTGCGTGAGCATACGAGTGTGAGAGTCCAGCAGACATCTACAGGGGGACTGATACCCCCCTCCACCCTCTTCCCCTGCTGCCGATATCCTCTCATGCCACCACCACCCCCCTTCCCACCTCTATGCCTCCTCTCCTCCCCTCTCCCGGCGCCCCGGTATGAGAGAGAAAGCTGTTGTTAATAAAAAGTTTTCAAAGAATGGGATGAAAAGGGAGGTGAAATTGAGCGGCCCTGGCTGTATTATTTCTTCTCCGTATGGGAGCTGGCCTCTCGCGGGCTCTCCGACGCTCTCAGACCGGGAGGGGGTCGCTGGCTCGGTGACCACTACTGCCCCGGGGCCAAAGCAAATGATTTGCCTCTCTGAAGCTTCAAAGGGGAGCAATTACACTTAAGTAACCAAATGAATAGATAGCCCAGCTTGGTAGCAGTTTGGGGCAAACAGTGGAGGCCTTTGAGGCAAGAGGCACCACACCTCGGGAGTAATACGTAACAGCTCGCATCACAGAGAACAAAAAAGAGAAGAAGAAAATAAACAAGAGAAAATTCAGCCGCTAAATTGAGAAGAAAAAAGAGGTGCTGAAACATGCCCAAACCAAAACAACAACATCATTTAGAGTGGTTCACCAATCCAGCCAATAGCTTTTAAAGTAATTGTGGCCTCATAGAAATACAGACCCGACCACCGGCCACTTATCATATCATATAAACACATACTGTATGTAACATTACACAGTGGCAAATGTGGGAGAAATTAGATATGAAAATGTTTTTTGTTCTCTTCACGTGTATTTTCCCAGATTTGCTTTTGTTAGTTGTTCTGAGATAAGCTTCAGAAAAGATTCAATCACTTTCCCGCAGAAGCACCGTTTGCTTCCGTGATGCTCGCATGAATGCTGTGATTACTGTACACACAACTTTCAAATCAGAAATCTGATGCTTGAACCCGAAGCAACACTTAAATCACCTTGATGCTGAATAGCGTGGCATGTACAACACATTAATTGCAATCTTGAGAACCATGAATTGCGGTTCTGTGAGTGGCCCACATAAAGTTTGCCTTTCCCCACTGAAAAGGGGCCTATTGAATTAAGTGCAGATTGGGAGTTTGGAAAGGGAGCTCACCTGGTGAGAGGAGTCTATAGCTGCATAAAAGGCCCAACAGCTGCCGGGGTTGTAAGTCTAGGCACCTAGCAGAGCTGCAGAATGGGAAATGCAAGGCACTCTTTCAATGCACTGCCACTTAGTAACAGAAGGCATGTGCCAAACTTGCAGAATTAGAATGAAAACTCCCCCTTTGGAGTTCACTAAATATCAGCAGCAACTCTCTTTTTATCCCCCTCCCCTCGCTCCCCCTCCCTTCTTTCTCTTTTCTCCCTCTCCTTTAGTCTATTATAATTCCTCCATAAAAGAACAATGGTTGACTGAAAGACCCCCAAACCACAGAGATATACCAACAATCGGCAGGGAGAAGGAAAAAGGGGGGACTCGGCTGAAGTGTGGAAGCCATCAATTACTGAGGGCCTAAAGTTAACATCCCAGCAGGATATGTGCATTAGAATGCAGATATGGGCCGGCTATGGACAGCAGATGCCTAGCGGAGCGGTCAAAAGAGCACCTCGAGCTCATAAGAGGACATATGCAATGTGGGAGAGTCTGCCTCGCTTTGGAATTTACAGAAGAATAGAAAATTAAACTGAATGATGATTGTAGAAGTGACTCAAAAGAGCCATTGTGTGGGACTAACTGGAATTATGGGTTTGAACAGTGACAAACAACTGACACCTCGCATAATGGATGCCAGCGCACATGGCTGTGGTGCGCGCTCGGTGAAATCTCACACAACAGCGGCGAGATTGCCGTGGATCTGGTGAGCGCCGCTGCAACAAGTGGGCCTGTGAGCTCCAGTGGAGTCGAAAACGCACCGCGATTCCTCCACATGCAGTGCCCTAACAGGATTTTCCCCTCTCACCAAATCTCCCCATTCTGGCCACTCAGCAAGAGTCGGGCCTCTGGGCTTCCTCACGCTGCTAATTTACACTAGCCTGCAGGCTACCGTCACAGTCAGAACACTGCAATTGTATTTTCAGGCTCATTAAGCAATGCCACAAAAAGAAGGGGGAGCTCTCACCCCCATCTACTTTCTCATCCACACGCCGTTCATTGAAGGACCAAGGTAAATAAATAAGAGAGAACGTTTAGAATAAAGAAATTGTTCAAACAAAGTGTTAAATTATTGTACTACAGCTCAGTTTGTTTGGGAGTTGGTGGAGGAGGAAGAGGAGGAGGCGGAGGAGAGCCTGAACAGTCACTGCCTTCGGTCTTCTGAGAACCAATCCGGCTGCTCAGTAGCAGTCCTATTCAACATCAACCCGTGCTTGTTTATTTGAAAGAGACCCGGTTTTTTTAAACTTCCCACCCTCTCTATTGTTTGGCTTCTAACGGGGAGGACTTTGAAATTGTAATCCCAGGATATTCAAACTCACACATTTGTTCTGACCTTTGGTGCCTGCAATAACATTATTATTATCAGACAAGCATCGCCAGCGTGGACCTACACTGTAGTCATTTGCATAAACATTTAAGACGTAGAAACCGATGTATGTATGAGGAGTATGAGGAGAAACTAGGGATATATACATTTTATTCCATGTTAAACTGTATGAAAGCTCGTAGTAGAAAATATTTTACATCTCTAGAACAGAGATTTTAGACACATGAGATCAGGATGTTATCGTGGAATTATAAGACTCTTGTGGTTTTCTGCTATCATATGTTTTTACACATATGAAGTTGAAGAAATTGCTGGAATTAGTTTTAATTTGAGTGAAGTCTTTAAACGTACCTGCAACGATCCTTAAACACTGATGGATCTTCTCAGTTATAGTCAACAAAATGAGCAAAATACTAGAAACACGAGTTCCTCTTCTTTTTCCTCACATTGTTTAAATACCAGCTAATACGTTTTATGACATGTAACAGAACATATTTCATATAATATATACCAAATTGCTGCAATTTATACAACAGTTACTGGTTTTGGCCTTGCTGGGATTCGATTGCAGCAGTAAAAGAGAAAATTGATGCTGCTGCCTCGTTTTTTTTCTCTCTCTCTTCTGAAATACACTGCATACAGCTTTGGCTGCTAAGAGCCCATGAGATTGTGGTGACATTCTTCGGTTTGTGAATGAAACCACAGAGTAGCCACACAAAGTTGCTCGTCCCCAGTCCTCAGCCTAACTCGCCCACTCGCATTGTCTCTAGACTTTCCTCAAGAATGTGGATTTCTATGGCCGATGGCAAGCCAGATGAAATTACCAATTGCATTGTCACCTCTCGTGGTTTTTCTCCTTAACAATCTCTATCGGCAGTGAGGTTGAGGAAGAACCCTCTCAATGAAAACATCTGTTTTTGAAGAGAGTGGGAAAATGTGTATAGCGCGTCATTTTAAAATGCATCCATCAGTGTACGAGCAAACATTCATTTCAACGTGAGTTCAGGAGTCTCTGCTACAGTCGAAGTAAATAAACCCAAATATGTTCCAGTGGGAGTCAAAAACAGCAGCTCTAACGCCACAGGACCCTCCGTGCCCTGATTGCTTTTTTACAGTCCAAAAAAGAGCCATGATGATGGCAATTTGCTTCCTTCACTTTAGCATGGCAGGAATATTTCCCTCATTACCCGACGTTCAAACACAGGGCACTGTGTTGCCACAAGAGGAAGTGGCTTTGGCAGAAAATGTCAAACCAGCGTTTAAGTGCAGGATTCAAGTTGGTCTGATGTGGATTGAATCAACTTGTTAAGTCAAATGAAAGGTCAAAGCTTTTTCCAAAGCGCTGAGTTACCCAAGAGTTGCTATTTGGATTCCAATAAATGGAGAGAGCCAAGCTGGTCACCTCATGTGAGGAAGGCAAACAGCGTGAGGTTGTCAGGTTTTGTTTAAGGTGTTGACAGAGACAAGAAATTGAAAAGAATACATGCAAACAGGAGATAGTCGAGGCATGTTGGGATGCTGAGAATAGTACGCACTCTGCCTTATCTAGCCGGCACTCAGTCGTGTCAGCAAAGTGTCCTGTAGCTACAGGTCTTTGTGCCGGTGTCGACACATCTCACAGGGATTGGGTTCCACGGCTCGTTCACTCCTCTAAATGATCTGGTTTGTGAGAGGGCTTCGCTACAGCAGGGAATTCACACACTGTTGATAGGAGATGGACACCAACTCAACACGGTCCCCCACAAAGTCGGATATATAAACGTGCCATATGAGACTCACTTTAAAAGCACAGAACATTGTTTTCTCATGTAGGTTATTGTGCTGCCACTTAGCCCTTGCACTTTATGAACTGGTTAAGTGGTTTCATCCAAGCATGAGACTATTAGAAAAGGCTGCACATGCATGTGAAAATGTTTTTCATTTCTGGTGCCAGCTGAGGGGAGAGTGCTTCCCATCGCGCCTGCTCCAACCTTGAAAGTCAGATCTGCTTTCAAGCTCACTAACACCTTCTGACACAGTTCACTTGCCTGCATGCTGTTACAGAAATGTCTGTTGGGGTCGGAGAGAGGGGGCCCCCGAAGCTAAATACACGGGACCAGACACCAGGGGAGCAGCGGTAACTGTACGTCTTGTGTAGCTTTATCTCTGCGTGTACCTATATCAGATGAATCTCTGTATGAGGTGGTGCACTCCGCAGGGCCGACTCTCATCCTCTTCTTGCACGACACTGCGGAGATGAGATGAGAGGGAAGGGGTACACGGTCGCTGGGAATTAAACCCAAACCAGCTGGGTGACGAGAGGCCCCCAGTGTGTGAGGAGACAGGGGCCTTTGTCAGATAGGAAATGAAGGAGCTGACTCAACATCAGGATTTACTCAAGTTAAATCATCAGCCGAAAACCTGTGGCTCTTACCTGATGAGGGCTAAATTGTTCCTCACACCTGAACGCTTTCAAGAAGCTGAACACGGATGATTTCAATAAAACATTTTGTCACTCAAGCAATCTTTGATTATTGCTGTTTTATTACATCAGCTAATTTAAGGATTCCAGTTTTATCATACGCTGCCAACATTGGGCTATAAAGCACCAGCAATTCTAGAGAATGCATGTCGAATAGGGTAATTATTCATAGATGCATCCAATCAAGCAATTAAGCACGAAGGGGGCTAATGAAGTAATGTGGTGTGGTAACACAGTTTGGAAACGTTTGCTTGTGGGATTGACCACAAACACTGGATAGCAGTGATAACTGCAGAGCTCAGTGGGGTCGCGGTGTTGGTTTGGACTGATGATGTCCAGGAGCGCACGCTGTGCTGCTGACACATTTACTGGGATCAGCTTTAATCAGCTCGGACACGTTGAAAGGAAAGAATTTAGATTTTACATCATGACGTTTGAAGGAGTTTACATCCCCCTTTACAACGCAGCCGACCTCTTAGAGGAGAATAACTATGTGGCAAAGAAATACCAAACTGACAACAACCAGAGTCAGAGTTGGCCAACTCCGTTTGTGCAGAAGGAATTTGACTCCGGTTGCTAGTGGCTCCCATCATTTTAACACACAATAACACAATTACAGTAACGAGGAAGACGGTGGTGGTGGACAGTAAATGGATGCACGCACACGATTTCACACGTGTACTTCTCTACACCCCTATAAGATAAATAATGGTTTTAGTTTATGTTTTTCATCAGATTTAGGTTTATTTAATAGAAAGATATGATCCATTTCTACAAATGTGACAAGTTATTGTAGTGTAATAATATGAGTTACAGCTCTTACTCATTCTGCAAACTGAACACTTTTTGTTATTTTAAAAATGATTTGCTGGTTGTATCATATGGTTTAAGCTAATCTTAAATCAAGTGTAATGTGTGGCTCAAGTTTCCTGCAACATGTACACTGCTGTTTTAGGTAACATTACACCACAATGAAAAACATGAAGACATTTTTCCTTCTGAAAAAAACCATCACAGTGTATACGATTAAAAACTTAAAACTTTGCAGTTACTAAAAATGTCATCTGTTCTTTTTAAGTTGATTTAAGTTGTCTCCATAGATAATATCACTGAAACCAAACCCATCAAAATGAATGAAAATTGACAGCCATCACTTTCCAAGTAGACGTGAAACAGTTAACCACCAGTGCGTGCTTCCTCCCAGCTCCATGCAGTGGACTATGAAATATTTGGAGGACAATTGGTTAAGTGGAGTTAACCGTTGCCTTTTCTCCCCGAGGTATCTTCCTTTTTGATCCTGCCGAGACTGGCGCCTTGCGAAACACAACTTGTCTGGCTTATTAAATAGTGGAGAAAGAAAACGCCTGTTGCTTTTCAACCGAGGCCATTGTGAAGCGAGAAGGGCTCATGACAGGCCTTAAATTGCTGTAATGCCGTGTGACCAAAAGTCATACCTCTGTCCTGACTGCGCACGTTTCCTTACTGCTTCATGTGACTCCCTCTTACAGCATATGTGTTTATTTATTATTATTATTATCAGTGTTACGTTTTCATATGGTAATTTAACATGTTTCTTCTGTTCAGTCTTCTGGGGTGACAGACTGACTTTGATATTGACATGTGACTCAACTTTACAGTAGCAATTCAAGAGAAAAGTTCCGATGAAGTGCCCGTTTAATAGATGTAAATGGTCAAGAGAGTCCTCCCCACTGGTTAATTGCGCTAAAATTGGTCTAAGCTACTTTGTGAGAGCCATCAATAGCGCCGCACCGCATGAGGTCTGTATGATTAACTTCTCCTTCCTTTCAAAGGTCCCTTGATGTTCCCTTGGAAGAAAGTGGGCCAATCAAAAGCACGCTCACAGACGTCACGAAGCCAACTTGACGTGGCGATTGGTGGGAGCGAGTAGGGGGACCAGCCCCTGTCCTTTTATAGACGACCCCGTCCGACGCGTAAAAGCTACCGGGCACCGCTGACAGCGCAGAGACGCACATTGGAACCAGTGGAAGTCAGCAACTCCATTCGTCTGAACGGGCCGCTCGGAGGTGCATGGCCCCATCCCCTTGCATCATGATGAATCCTGTGCATGGGTCACCGTCCCAAGATGCCAAACTGCTTCATCAAAAAGAGGAGACGGACACGGAAGGAGAGGAGCTTCAGCCTAAAGGCATGACCACTGCGAAAGGATACAAAGTTCAGCGGAGCGCCCTCCCGTTTAGCGTGGAGTCGTTGATTTCCAAGAAGACCACCTGTCGGACTCCTTACTCTCCCTCAGACCTTGCTCTTGTCCTTCCCAAGCCTGCGGCGGGACAGGGCGCGCAGTTCTCTCCAAGGACTTATTACGCGGAGAGGAAGGTTTCCGCGGAGAGCTCGCAGGGTGTTTCCAGTGAGGAAAGTCCGCAGTTATGTGAGAAAGAGGAGAGCACTTGGTTTCAGTCGTCCTCTTTTTCTACTCCTCCTAGTAAGTCCATCCCTCGTTTTTAACAGAGTTATGAGATAAAGAAAGGACGTGTTGTATTTATTCACCACTGCTACGTTCTTTTTAAATAAGTATTAGTAGGTTATGTGTAGTGCGGTGTGGTTCCAGGTCAGTGCGTAAAGTAGTTTATTGTATTCTGCTCTTTCTTTATGTCCAACAAACTGCAGATAAGTAGTGATAAATTCATTTACCTGCTGCAATTTCACTTTGTCAGTTCGTTTTTTATATATTTAGCCCAATTTTCCTTTACTGTAATATAATACTCTGTGGCTGCAGAATGTGGCTGTATCACTTTAGTATCCGAAGGCTCCATCCTTGAACTTCACTTTAATCTAACCTCTGTTTTTTTTTCTTTGTAATTTTTCTCTAACAGGAAGCTCAAGTCCAACTCAGTGTACTTTAAGGAAACATAAAAACAACAGAAAACCTCGCACGCCCTTCACTACCTCCCAGTTGCTGGCGCTGGAGCGCAAGTTTCGCCAAAAGCAATACCTCTCCATCGCCGAGAGAGCCGAGTTCTCCAACTCTCTCAACCTGACGGAGACTCAGGTCAAAATTTGGTTTCAGAACAGGAGGGCCAAAGCCAAGAGACTGCAGGAGGCCGAGTTGGAAAAGTTTAAACTGGCCTCCAAGCCGGTGATACCTGCCTTCGCGCTGCCGTTCCCTCTCGGAGCGCACATGGGCTCTCCAACGTGGGGCCCATCTAACGCCTTCCCGAGGCCCAGCCTGCCGGTCCCAGGACTGTTCAGTGGACCCGTCACTTATGGGATGTACTATTTGTCTTAGTCCTCCTGTGCGTTTGTGTTTCACAGAGAGATGTTGTGTTCTGATGTTGGTTGCAGCACACTTACGAATGACGACGATGCGCATTTTAGCACATCTCGGGAAATCAACCTTTGGTGTTTAAATAATCTAACTACAAAACAAATAACATTGGGAAAGATTTTGATATTTACTTTAGCTGTGTGTTCATTTGAAGACACTATGCAGTGCTGTGGATTCACAGGCCTAAATGAATGCAGGCGGCAGTCCAAATGTAAATGTCAGGTTTTGGAGCGACATGCCTTAAACATCTCTTTGCGCTCCCTGCACCGTGAACTGGACATGGCTGCGTGTGACCAGACATGAAGGCAATAATCTACTGACGCGAAAGAAAAAATGCTTAAAAACAGAAAAGTACTTAAACGGGGGCCAGTGCCTTAAGACGTGTCCGTCTTCGTTCAGCCATCATCGCGTAAAGCTGCAGTTTTCCAGCATTGAACGATTTCTGGAAGCTGAGTCATGGCAACTGGACGTTTTCTCATCCAAGTAGCCTCTCCGGCCTCCGCCTGTTTGAATGTTTGTATTTTCCTACAGCACGATTTCTAAGGCTGCATTTTTTTAAACATGGAGCAAAATGATATTTTAGAAGACACGTATTTTAGATCATTGTCACGTCGTGGCCTTCATGTGGAGTGATATTTGACTGCGCCTGATGACATTTTTACTGTAAGTGTAAATAAAAATGTGTAGTGTTCATAAAACCCTGAAGAGCAGCAGGAAAAGTGGTATTTATTGAATATCTTTTGTATCTGTACTGTGTACATACATCCCTTCATCTAAATGTTCAGTTACTTGTAAAAACTGATTTTAGTAAATAAATATTATTCAAGACTTGAGCGCGACTGACTGATTTCACACATTCTCACCGTTTTTGAGGGGCAAGCATGCAGCGGATGAACCTCTGCAACATATCTAAATAGAGTGTGTTAGATTACATAAATGTAATCTGCAGATAACTGTCCTGTGATGTTTAATTTTTTTTTAATACAGGCTGCACGTCGTCAGCTGCCAGAACCTTCTAACCCGATCTTCATTTATTAGGTTATTATCTCTCAGAACAATACCGATATGTAAGGTTCTCCCACACATCAGGGCGCTTAGTGTTAGGATAATTGAATTAAACAGGTACGTTAATGACATATAACTCGATGTAACATGAAATGTGGACTCTGCTTAAGAAATATTTGGCACTTTGTTTCACATCTCAACAAAAGATTGTAGCATTATAACTGGCCATTTGATACATGTGTTTAAAATGTGTGTCGTGTCCAATTAACATTAAACAATTACACTTTTACAGAGCTATTTCCCCAGGGGGATAAATAAAGTATGCTATTAGTGTTGTTGTTGATGTTGTTGTTATGCAGTAGTGACGCACACTTGTGCGTAAAGCTGCTCATTTATTTGCTTTTACTGCCTGCGACGCCTGTTGCCTGATCCCAAATAGATAATGCCAGTGTTTCTCTAAAATAGCTTACTTTAATAGTTTTTTAAATTGCTAAAAATTGAAGGTAAGACGACCCTGTCGATTTAGAAATTATTGATTCTTCTTGTAAAGAAACACCTGTCGCGTAGCTCTGGGCGTTGGTGTAAACTGCACTTTGGCAGATGGGCTCAGCAGTACTGCCTGACATTAAATGAGTCTTTTTCCGTTTAACTTCATTTTCATTGTCGTTCGTGCCTCAACATTAACGCTACCCTGGCTGTGACTCCCCAAGTAAGGAAGATTGCAGGGGTCCCTGGCTCCTCCTGTCCCCGTGTCCATGTGTCAACAGAATGTGATGTGTCTTGAATGTCCTGACGGGGACCAGCTGTTAAAATTCATTGAGTCTAACAGAAAAGTATAAACTCCAAAAGTAATGACACAGGCAGAGGAGAAGATTGTGGCCTAAAGTGAATGTTCACCGAAGGACTCCATCATCTTCATGTGCGTTCGTCCTAGGACACTATTAAAACCTGTATTCACTCACACAAATGTTCTTTTTTCTTTGTGTGAAATGATAATCACACATCTCATACAGTAGCACATAAAGCTTTGAAAATAACTGGTTACTGAAAACTCTAAGACAACAATCAATTGATCCTCCACGCAGCTGGCCCGATAAAAGGGGAATTATTTCTCAGAAATAAAACAAAAAGCGAGAGACTGAACAGTATGAAACAGAGTGTACTTGCAGATGAAGCCGGACTGGGAGTCGGAGCTGTCGATCAACAGGTAGAGGGCGATGTAGTTACTCATCCCGTCCAGTAGGGGGCGGAAGTGGTGTCAGCACTGCTCCTGCTCTTGGAGCAGAAAAGCTCTTCCGCTGTTCCGTCCTGCCGCACACAACGTTTGGCTTCAGAGAGGTGAGTAAACCAGCAGAGCCTCTTATTTACTGAAATAATACAGTCCAAGTCATGTTTTGATCGTTTACATATTTGCTGTAATGCACCGAGTAAAAAGGTGAACGCATCGTTGATTGGGTGTTTGTTAAAAATACTAACCTTAAACAGAGTTTTCTCTGACCTTGGCTAGCAAGCTAATAGCTAAAGTGAGCTAATACTGACCAGTCGTGCAGGAGTTTAGATTACAACAAACTGTCAGTGTCGTTGTGTGTTTCTAGTCAAAAGCATGTAAACAATCTTATATTGACAAATATATAATCTCAATCTGTTTCTATAATCATGCTTAACCAGGCCAATTCTACTGCGCTGTTTTAACGCGCGGATTTAAATTAACTATGGGCAGTGCGCCTATACCACTACATATTATTAGCTTACCTACGGGCCTTAGTTATAACCGGGGCTTGTATATATCCGGTCACTAAAGCAACAATGAGACAATACTTACACAAAATCTTATTTTTTAATGCAGTTACATCTAGTCTACTAAAGGAAACCCTTTAATCTAATAAAATACAAACTATATAAACGTGCGGCTTGAGAAAGCCCTCTGGATAGGAGGGCGAAACGTCGTCAAGAAACCTACTAAGTCCAGTTGCTATTGGATAAACCT
>JAUMHF010000001.1:14821657-14874828 GCA_032359275.1 Microctenopoma steveboyesi
AAGTCCAGTTGCTATTGGATAAACCTTTTTGAGATAACCATGACCTGGATGACTGAGAACCTTCACAGATATGTATATAAACGTGAGCAGCCATTATATTGATGTTTGTTTAAATTAAACCCCTCTGCTCTCTATCTTTCAGACAGTCAGTATGGCAGGTCGTCGTGTAGCTCTGAAGGCCATTGACTGGTTGGCATTTGCTGAGCGCGTGCCACCCAACCAGAAGAGCATGTTCAACGCGCTGAAGACTCGCAGTGATGCCATCTCTGCTAAGTTAGTTACTCTTAGGGCTGGGAAATGTGGACCAAAACTCAGTTCTCAATATTTCTAAGTTGAATCTCAATATTTATCTAGATATTTTTGGCTCTCATGAAGTAGTTGCTAAAAGACAACTTTGGGACAGATGGTCATGTTCCAAATGTAGTTTTGGCACATATGAAATTTCTTTTGTGAATAAAAGATGCAATGGTAATTAATCAATTAAGAGTTGTAAAAACAAAGAGTGTCTTTTTATGCACTGTATAAAGTGCTCTTGTTCTACTGTCAAAGTAGCGATTATGTCTTTAGCGTTATAATTAGGGCGTTTGAATATTTCATAAATTCCATGTTTATTCTTCTGGAAAAAACAAATCACTCGTTCATCTTCAACACAGTGCTGTGGTTCAGCAGAACTCATTTCAACCTGGTAACAACAAAAAATATAATTTTATCTTTGCAAAACAAAGATCCATATGTATTTCGCATTAAGATAAAGAAACTTTTATTTTGTAAAATAAAAGTGCTTCACATTTGAAATCAAGAAATGTATGAAATATGAACAAAACTTTGCAGGAGTGGGAGGTTTTGTTGGTTTAGTATAGTTCTGCTTTAAACATAGCACATAGTTTCAGTGAGTCTGTTCGTCATGAGTTTTTTCTCGTGTTTGTGTGGAAAGCTGAGTACTGTCTAAACAGATGACACGTACAGGACGCTGCAGCAGCACAAACTCATTAGAAACTATTGTTTTGTGGTGTTTAAGAGCAGGGGGTTGAGGAGACTTTATGAACGCAGTGGCAGCAGCAGTTTAACACGCTGTACATTTATCTTATGCTGTTAGAAGATTTGAAGTGCTTGAAGCTTTCGTTACGACGGTTCTGCTTTTTCGACATAAAGCATTCTGCTGCGCATCTGGCATTTGGATTCTGAACAACATTCACGTGATTGAGCCACTGCTTTTGTGTTTTCTAACCTGCTACTCTCCTCCTCACCGTTACCCCAGCTTTTTTCACTTACTTCGCTGCTTTTGTGAAACGTGAAGGAGAAAAACCATTGCTATATCGCCCAGACCTAGTTACTCTACAACTATAGCTCTTTTAGCAAACCTAGTCCTAGTCAGCTGTGGCAATAAAGTCGCTTGAGCTAAGTAAAGCATTGTCTTCTTGCTGATAAGCAAGACAAGATCAGTCTGCCTTTATGTTTGTTATGAGTCTTGTAAAGATGTTTTTTGTGCAGAGAGATTATGATGATGGAAGAGCAATGACAAAACTGGATTTATTTGTTTACGTTCACTTACGTTCACGTACACTTTATTATGCTTGGAAATGTTTTGTATTTCCAAATCGAAAGATGCCCAAACATTCAGCAAGTTGCCATCTTTGTCTTTTTTATACATTTTTACCAGGTCATCATTATTGTTATACTGCAGTGTTACTCTTCAAAAGACTTTTTCAATATTTGTCTTGCACTCTCAGTCTTCAGCATTGTTGCTGTATGTTTTGCACATCTTTAACAACTCTTGATCACACTTGCTCATCCATGTTAGCTTTTTGTAGTTATTGCTTTTATGCCTGTACACGTTGACCTAATTTATTTTCTGTTTATATCAGATTAGCTTCCCTGCCAGAGACGCCTGCAGCCATTGACTGGAGTTACTACAGGGGTGCAGTGGCCAAGCTAGGAATGGTTGATGAATTTGAGAAGAAGGTGAGCTTAAATAAAAAGGTCACAAGATTTAAGCATACGTTCAGCAAGGCGTGGGTTAGGGTTTCACTGCTGTCAATTTATTAGCTTTAACTTTATTTTAGACTTTTTATTATGGGAAAACGGACTACGGTGTGATTTTACCCCTGTCACAAAATGCGCTCTACAACAGTAATATTTCACTTTAAAAAGTATTGTAATTCTCAGTTAACTATTTCTTTTCTTTTAGCAATTGTAGGTTTGTGTACGGTGGTAACTCACAAATGTTTTTCTGCACAGTTCAAAGCCCTGCAGATCCCTGAGCCTGTTGACACAAAGACTAGTGCCATCACTGCACAGGAAGCTGAGGCTGTAAGTTTTTTACATCAGTTTGTCACTGATCTTACAGAAAATATCCAACACATACACTACGCCTAAACTTTATTGTGTTGTAGATGTAATTCGTAATAGCTGTAAGTCCCTTTTCTTACCAGTCAACATTTTATTACTCAAGATAACCCAAGTAGAGACACAAATTTAGAACCTTTTCATTTGCAATTGTCACAGCACTTCCTTCTGTAGTAGTGTAGTGAATTAGGCTCATTATTTCCAAGGATGAAAGGTTTCCCTATTTTGAGTTCTCATTCACTCTGGAGCAGCTTTTTTGGATTTGGCTATATTATTCTAACTTTAATTCTGTGTCTGCTACTTTGCTTTATCATAGGAATAGTTTTAGCCAGACAGTGAGCAGTGCCTGATTTTTTTTTTCCCCAGAGATGCCTGAAGTTGTCCAAATAATTTTTCATGTCCTCAGATTAGATATTTATTTTAAGTGCGTTTAGTGAAGTTATCATTTATATTCAAATGCAGCTTAGTTTGGCTTAATGGCCAAGAAGAATCCTTGTAGTTAGAGGCTTTGTCAATTCACAGTTGCTGAGGCTGCTGTTCTCATGGCTAATGTGTACTTTTTAAAAATGTTATACATACATTTTCTTAAATTCAATTTGAAAAAATTTCAAAGAACATGTTTCACTTTGTCATTTTGGGTTGTTGACTGTAGCATTGACAGAAACATCATAAATAACACCAGGTTAAGGCACCTGAATATTTTTGAAGGCTCTTTATTAATACATTGTGAGTTCATGTGCACCAATTCTTTTAAATGTTCAGTATACTTAACATTAAACATAGCACGTTATCTCAGCATGACACACACCACAACTGATGAGATTGCCATGCTGTTTCCCTTTGTTTTTGACAATTCCACTCGTGTAACAGAACAAAGTGGCGTTAACCTACATTGAAGAATCAAAGGCACGCATCGCTCAATATGAGCAAGAGGTGAGGCCGTAATTGCATTAGTTGCTAAAATACCTTATGAATTTGTTTTGGGAATTTGCATTTAAATGTATTCTCTCTCGGTCTCTTTTCTGTGGACTTGCAGCTGACTAAATTTAAGAACATGATCCCCTTCGACCAAATGACCATTGATGACCTCAACAGAGTCTTCCCAGAGACCAAGCTGGACAAGGTCAAATATCCCTACTGGCCCCACAAGCCTATTTCTGAACTGTAATCCTATGACTGGACACTTACTTAACAATAAAGATTATGTATTTTAAAACGGTCCATTTGAGTACTTGATTAATGTCGTGTTGTCAAAGACTACTGTTTGATGAAGCAAACCGCACTTAATTACCTGGAGAGGGCGCTGTTGGTGTACTTTCAATGAAAACAATATACAATAATACAGTGATGTTATAGTTAATCTATAGTCATCTTGGAATAATGTCTGCAGTTACTGTATGGTGGAGGTAAATGTCAACTGAAACTAGGAGCCTCTGTAGGAATGAAATTAATGACGTGGAAGATGTTTCCAGATGGAATTAGTGGCAGTTTGGGAATGGCAAACGTCAGTCCCTTGGGAATAGGTTTATATCATTGGCTGTGATTAGTGTAAGATAAAAGATCCAAATAAAGGGTGGTCACTGGGCTTTAGTGAGGGTAACGGCTGGAACAGTTTCAGGTAAACAGAATTACATTCCTCTAATGCTATTTTTGCGATTGTAAATGACATTAATTTATACACTAGTGTATTTGTACAACATGTGTCTCAATGTATCGTAATGTACCAAACGTGAACATCAGGTTTTAAAACTCAAACGTTAATCTGCATTATCAGGTTCTCGCGACAGGTCAATTATTTTTATTATCCAATCATGGATCGCCTTCTCGTGTCCACAATGTGGTCCTTGGTCAACGATTATCCAATTATATTCAGTGTGGTTATCGGGGTCTCGACCCATTTCTGCATTTTGATTGGCCTATTGTCGTCTGATCTGAGTTGGTGATTGGCCAGAGTCCTGATGGACGTAAAATAGGAGGGACTTCATGAAAGATGATTTCCGTTGTATGTTGTTTGACAGTCCGTGACGATTAACGAAAGTCCATCAGCTGAGGTAAATGCATTTTTAATAACCTTTCTAAAATATAATTGCATGTTTCAGCATATTTTTTTTCGCTGACGGGTGTGTGAATTGCCAGGAGTTTTATTAAAGCTTTGACGAATAACCGGGGGTGAAAACAAGTGTCGGTTCTAGTGTGTCAATAATGGTAGACTAGCGTCAGTCAGATTTCTTCTGCTTAGGTGAAATAGACTAAACCACGAATAATAAGATGTTACTGTCGTATCAGCAATTTCGATGGTTTGATGTTTTACTTCCTCTGCCGCGATGATCATCACAGTAAACACCACTGGTAGAGTCGACAGCTAGCTAACATGACCCAGTGACAACGTTAGCCACCACCAGGGATTACGTTATAGATGGGACAGTCACCCAGGTGCCCTCTGCCCTAAACCTGCTATTTTCAATCGCACGAACTCAAACAAAGACTAACGGTATAATCACCCTGAATTGTTTTGTCGAAGATGAACATGTACATTTTACACGTCTGCAAGTATGGGCAGCACGGGCCAACTGCGTTAACCCTCAAACACCTGACGTTGAGGTCTTAGCCTTCGTGTGTTCTCCATCTGTACATCACTGCATCGAAACGCCTTCTGCAGCATTTCACAAAAGCACGGGGTTTACTAGAAGAAAGCCTAACTTTTTAGCTCCCTGTCGAAGAGTTCTCCGTCCAGTTAGTGTTTGTAACTGTATATCACAACCAAACTATCCTGCACTGGGTTCACAGTGTGAGAGGTCAGTAACAACTCTATGGTGGAAGTATTTTGACTGAAGGGAAATATGAGCTGATGTCGACCTTTAAGTTCACCTTGGGGAGTACGTTGCTGCCATTTGTCGTTGTCTTCTTATATATGTCTAAAGATATACGTGATACATAACCACAACATTTTACTTTATCCAACAATACGACAATATCCTAATTTAAGTTGTTACTTGATGTTTTTGTTATTCTGAATTGCATGGCATAGATCGTGTATTGTGGTGGATAACAAGAGACATTACTTGTTTTAGTCAGCCCAGGTCTGCCTGGACAATGAAGTTAACACTGGCATCTTTGTTCATTGAAAACAATGGGATCAGGCCCGAGCAGCGGGGGGCACTGCTGGGAGGCTAGGGGTTAGCTACTGTCTTATCTCTAGTGGGATGGAGGCTTGTACTCTTGTTACACTGTTGTTTGCAAACACAAGACAAATAAAAAATGACGGAGATGGAGAAGGTGAGGAAAACTGTTTTGTTAAGCAACAAGTTCTCGTCAGGTCTGATCTGCAATCAGAAATATTATGTTGCAGAAGCAGCCACATGGTACATGTTAGGCTTTATGTTTGAGCAGCCAATTTTCAGAAGAGGGAGAGAAAAGTTGAGTTACGTCTGGCCACCAGCCAAAGAACAATAAATTAAATTAGTAACTGCAGAAAAAACATTTGTTAATGTTCGGCACACATTGATTTCCGACTATAACTCAGATGGATGCTGAACATAGAATAGTCAACAGTAATACATAAAGATTGTCATTTATTTTATGGCCTTGAAACTGTCCCTGTCCCCATCCTCTTCTGTGGGTTGTTTCTGACATCTTGTAACATAACACTCAATTCCACCCTTTTACTGATTGAATTTTATCTGTACAGCAGCCAGGCCAACCGCTCTCAGTCACTGATATTATACGCCTTGTTAAGGAGGAAATGCAGCCGATGAGAACTTGTGTTGTTACTTCATATGTCCTGTAAGCTCAAAATAGGTAATTAATTGTTTTTGCAGCTAATAAGATCAGAACACTTCATTTCTATAATGACTGTTTAGGTGTTTTAGATTAAGTTAGCCCTGTGCTTCGGTTATTATAAATGTTGAACAAAATGTTTTGTGCAACAATTATCTTTCTATTAGCAGTACTCATAAAGTAAATTGTAATCACTGCCATCACAGTGTATTATCAGATTAAATTGGTATAATTTCCTTTTCTTCATCAATCAGTATTGAAACACATCCCCTCTACTAATTAGACACAGAACTTATAGTCTGTCCTGCATGCGTTTGTGGTGTTTTAAGTGATAGTTAGGCACATTATTCACAGGAGACTCACTTGTTTGTTGGTTTCTCCATGCTTGTGCTGTAGCCTACTTGGTATGCCTTCAGCAGACATAGAGCCTTCGTTCATAAGCAGCTTGTTTTTCCTTAAGCCTCACTTTCTGCAGAAATCATCAGAGGGAGAAATCTGGTGGACCTCAGCGAGCTAAGCTAGCATAGCTGTTTATTTGTCCATAGACAGCGAATGAAGCTTGTTGTTCGGTGACAGCACATATGCATGTGTCAGCTGAATCAGTCTGTATCGGCATACGTTGGCGGGGAGGTGGTATGTAACTGGCCTGGATGAACTTTCGGAATTATTAGCTCAGTGACCAGTATCAGATGATTGTGGTTATACTGAACTGCTCTCAGGAAATGTGTCATTAGAGAAGGAAGCGAAATTGTTTGTGCTGTTAATTAAACTAAAACAAAAATACATTTCGTTTATGCAGTGGTAATAGGACAGACAGTCCTATTTTCAAAAACAAATCACCCGCTCATTACTTTATATTAAAAACGAAGCCCATAGAATTTGAAGTAGTATGTAAAAGAGGGGGAGGGTTTACCATCTGGATACCTTTGAATCTGTTATCCCTAGAGCCTGCTGTGTTTGTGTGACAGAGCAAAAGGTCTGACCCAGTACTAAGAACATACTGAGGAGATACTTAGTAGTTGTTTCCAGCTGAAGTTTGAGAAAACACACCTGTAACGTGTGCAGAGCTTCTTCCCTCCCCTTAAACACAATTGCCGGTTTCTCCTCTTTGACTGTCATTGAGCACTGTAGTGATGATTGAGTATGTCAAAGTAACAGTAGAACACTTCATATGGAATGAACTCTTTGCTTAGATGATTGAAAGAGCACCCTGCTAGCCTGATGCAACAGACACAACAGCTGTACAACTCTATTGAGGCTTGTGAGTGTATGTTTGTGGCAAATTATTACAACTGAATCATGAACAAATTGAATACATGTATGTCTTTCTTTATGTTTTCCCCTTTAATGTGTTTCTCATAGCACATGTGTGGAGTTGTCATAGAAAAATATGTTTTTTTACCCTTTTCTATGAAATTCAACCACTAATACTTGGTAAAAATGTTGAATATACCCTTCAGTGGCTGCTGATGGACCATCCCTATGAAGAAACAAGTTTACAATGGGACAGAATACCTCGGAACAAGAGGTCCAAGGAGACAACCCCAAGGTTGGTTGTTTCACAGTGTTATTATTCATAGTGATAAAAGCAACAGCACTTTGGTTTCTAGATTAATGATTGTAATGTTTACAGTCTTGTTATCTTGTAGAAAGAAGTCCTTAGTTCAAAGTTGCCAAACTCAAATGATAAGTCTCACAAAAGACTCAAAATGCAGCCTAAGCTAACACAAGCATGGGAGTCTTTAATTTGATCTACTCTGCTCCTCCTAGTGCTCAGTCGTTGCTCTGCTCTGCTCTGCTCTGCTAAGCTCCTCTAAGCTCTGCCAGCATTTCATGTATTTGTTGTGAAATTAAATTAGCAAATGCTCCATTCAAGCTCAGCATCAGTCAACATATAGAAGCACAGTTGGTAGCGCAGATTATTCATTAAAGATATATTTCATTTTAATTTGTTTAAGCCTATGCAGAGAAATTCCGTCCCCTCTCTGCACTGCTGGAGACTATATCATCATTCAGCAGTCATATCACACAGGGATAAATGTCAGTAATTAGATCATAGTACATGACAGGAATATCCCAAGTGAAGAATTACTGAACCCCCTGGTCCAACAGGTAATCCTATAGAGCAGTTTGTTGGATCTTCTGTAGCAAAACAAACTTATTTTTGCTACTAGATCAAACACGCCGGGTTCTCTTTAGTTTAGATTAATTTGAAGCAGCACTTTTCGGCCTAGCTGCTTTACATCTGTAATCATGAGTTTAGGTCAATCCTGTGTGGTCGCCACGTTTCCTAATAGAATCACAAATGGAAATATATGTAAAGGAAAGTAACATAACTCAAAGACAAGCATGGTGATGGCTGAAAAGCATGCTTTATTTTCATAACCCTTTTCTTTTATTTTCTTGCAGATGTTGCCCTTTGCTTAGATCTCTGTTTCTTATTACTAATGTGTCTTTGTATTTCTTTATTACATTAGGACAGGTTTAATAACATCAAGACATTTGTGGAGGAGGAACTACAGACAAGCATGGTGAGTGTACAGTGTGTGTATCAGCCTAAGATAGACAAAGAAAATGTTTTTTAAAAAGTCCAAGGGAACAAGTGTAATAATGCATTTAGAAGGAAATTTGTTTAGATTATAATATATATATATATATATATATATATAAATAATAATATGCAACCTGTTGTTTTTTTTTCTTCAGATGGTGGGGATGGTGATTGGTGCGGGCATCGCCATTGTGCTTATTGCCATCCTCATTTTTTTCATCTTACGGAGGATCCAGCTTCGAAGTCAGTGAATGCTAACATGCCTTTTTCATCATGCTATTTATGTACAATTATAATGATAGAGATGATTGTAGTTTATTATATATATTTTACTTCACAGACCTAGAAGTTCAGGAGGCCCCAAAATATCGCTTTCGCAAAAGGGACAAAGTCATGTTCTATGGTCGAAAAATCATGCGTAAAGTAAGCACGTGGCTGTCAAATAATCGCTGTCCTCTAGCATCCGTGTGCAATATGAAATGCGACAATAATACCATGGGAATAAAATTTTTCTCAACAGGTCTCCCAGTCTACCTCTTCCTTAGTGGGTACATCATCTTCCTCTAGGCCACGCCTAAAGAAGAAGCAGAAGATGCTTAACATTGCCAAAAAGTACATCAGAAACTTCCACTGCATGAGCATCATCATTATAAGCAATTAGTGCTTCACGCTTTTTTCCATTTTTTGTCTTTCTCCACCCATGCCTGTCTTCGTTTCCCTGCAGAATCCTACGCTTTAAGAAGGAGGTGCCCACCCTTCAGGCCAAGGAGCCCCCGCCCTCAGTGCTAGAAGCAGACCTCACAGAATTTGATGTGGCCAACTCTCACCTGCCCTCCGAGGTTCTCTACATGCTCAAAAATGTCCGGTACGTAGCACAGGGCTCCGAATGCCCACATGCAGTCACTGGCCACTTATAGGCAGCTATACAAACCAAAAAAGCAGTTTTACCAATAATTCTACTTTTAAAATTCTGCTTTTACAAATGAACCATTTTAATACTTTTTGGATATTGTAATAAGATGTGGTTTGGTGCCATCATTTATGTAAACAGGGTGGCCAAAACAACACCTCTTGATATAATCCCTTCCACTGCCTGCTATAACCTCAGTCATAATAAACATAAAGAATTATCACCTTTCTTACTATTTCAACACGCACTTAGAAATGTTTTACTGTTCACAATCACTCTCATTTTACTGCCGAACTTCTGTATTGGATTGCATTAGATCGCACAGGTGTACCTAAAATAATAAAGTTGCCAGTGAGTATGTGTCCACATGTTGCGTTGATTTACATAAGCAATAAAACACAAGACTGTCTTTAATAGACGTACCTGTTTACATATGTGGTTTTGTGACGCAGCTGCTGCTGCTATGGGTGAAAAACTATTTTTGAATATCAAAACTCCCCCACATTATGTGTTCAGTGCTCGTTTGTACACATCTGTATGTGCATACACGTCTAACAACCTAATGTATGTTTTATCCTCCACTGCAGTGTTTTGGGCCACTTTGAGAAGCCTCTCTTTTTAGAGCTGTGCAAACACATGGTGTTCGTGCAGTTCCAACAAGGCGAGTACGTCTTCAGGCCAGGCCAACCTGACAGCAGCATCTACGTGGTTCAGGATGGAAAATTAGAATTGTGCCTTACTGGATCGGTACGCAAGTTTGTGTGTTCGTGCGTGCCCATTCGTCCTGTTAACCTAAGAATGATGTGCAGCAGCATTTTGTATGTGTTTATTTGTTTTGTGGCTAATGCAATCTCAACACAGGAGGGCAAATCTACTAAGGTGCTTAACTGTGGGAGCTCTAACTTTAACAACTGATTAGCATTTATTAACATTTGACTCAGATAATCTCATTAGGGGCTGGCGTAATATGGCTTTTAGCAAAGGTTGATCATAATGACAAAAAAGTGTCCTAGACAGGTTTTTAAGATAGTTAAGAGTGTTTAATTGGAATTAATTTACATTTTTAAAACTGAGGTTTCAGCAAAATATCTGAAGTTGCTTGATGTGTACATGACTATGAATGTTTATTCCGGGTCTTGGCAGGATGGCAAAGAAAGTGTGGTGAAGGAGGTTTTCCCAGGCGACAGCGTCCACAGCCTCCTCAGCATTCTGGATGTCATCACAGTAGGTTACACCCACTACTTGCATCACTTATGTAAACACAGGCTTTCTCAAGATACAGTTGCACGAAAACATAATGCGAGCGATTGTATTTCCCTGGTTTCCTGCATATATTTCAACAAACACAATATCTCTTAACGGATAAAGTACAGACAGTCGTTTCTTTATTGAACACACACATTTTACATACATTAAGTATATCAGTGTTTAACTAATTCAACCACCTTTGGCAGCAATATCCTCTAGCAAGAACTCTCGGTGTATTAGACCTGGGCAGTGTCTAGAAGGAATTATCATTCATCATTCTGACTCATAAAACAAACTGTACCATTACTTTATTTGAGATGTATATGCACATAAATAATTAACACATTTGTGAATGAGATGCAGTCACAGATGTGAGTGTGTTGGACCCCACCCACTTCCTGCCTTGTCCTTAGACTTAAATCCCTTTCACCAGCTGACTCACTAAATCATCTCCAGTGGCATATACATGACTCACACATTGCTCCTTAGTTGTAATTCAGTTTAATTTGATTTTGTCGTTTCAGAGTCTATATTGAGTAAAAATTAATCAAAACTATTAAGATTTGTGCTTTTTCAACTGAAAAAAAACATTTTACATTTACCAACATTAAACCTTCTTTAAATCAATTCCGACAATATAAAATATTCTGACCTATTCTTTGTCTTTCCACACAGGGCCACCAGAAGCCTTATAGAACAGTGTCAGCTCGAGCTGCAGAGGTTTCCACTGTTCTACGTTTACCTGTAGAGGCCTTCCTCTCTATATTTGAGAAGTACCCTGAAAGCCTGGTGCGAGTAGTACAGGTAAGTTGTGTATGCATGCATGCACGTACATTACAAGAGTTTTATAATTAATTTTACTATTTATACAGTACTTTATTATTACACATATTTGTGCCTGGAAGTTTTTAACCCTTTAGAATTTTCTCTCTGTGTGGATATGACCCCTAACGAAAAAGAAACATGTGCTTTAAGTAACTTGTGGTAAGTGTTCATCCACATTATGTGGAGCTTCAGCAATTTTCCTGTACCACCACCATATTTCATAGATGGGACAAGGTTCTTATGCTAGAATGCAGTGTTTAGTCACTTCCAAACATAAAACCTCCTGTGTTTAAAAAAAAAGAATCAATCCAAGAACGAATTAGACACACAGAATGAACACTCAAGAAACCTCCTTTTATGTTGCTCTCATCTGTCAACAGAACATTTTTCAATAGCCTTCTAACTGTCCCCTTGCATTTGTGTCATGCACACCATATTTGGTCATTGTGTTCCTGGTGGTGGACTCATGATACCCTGAGGTTCCTTGTGACCTCTCTGAAGATTACACATCTTACTCTTGGTGTAATATTTGTTGGTTAACCACTTCTTTCTTGTTCTGAATGTTCTGCATTTTAAACAGATAATTTTAGGTAACTGTTTTAAACCCAGGAAGCCTCTTTCCTATAGTTTGTTCAATTGGTTTTCAGTTGTCGAGATCTGTCTTATCATATTTCATATTTCTTTTATAAATAAGTCAATGCTTTGCAGACTCCCCTGATAATCATTTCATTAATAAAGGTTTACATGCTTTTTTTGCATTATTTATGCAGAAATAGAGAAAATTCTAAACTGTTTAAAACCTTCAAGCACATCTATACAATTATATGTATTAATTAATTATGTAGCGTAGAAATACGATATATGCACTTAGAATCAAACATGGCTTCATTGAGTAATGCTTCAGTTTTTATGTGACATGTCAGATCACTCTCTTCCTATTTTTTCTGTTCAGATTATCATGGTTCGTCTCCAAAGAGTAACAGTCCTAGCCCTGCATAATTATCTGGGCCTCACCAATGAGCTATTTAGTCACGTGAGTTTATTACCAACGCATGCCTCCACACATGCACTGACACAGTTCTTTAAAAAAAACGTCTGTGGGTAATATGGTCTGGTGCCTGGAGGCATCATTAGCTCTGTACACACACCGAGTGTATCAATGTTATCTCTCTGTCCTTCCACCACATACACAAACAATCTGTGTTACTCCGCTCACATTTGTTCTACAGGAAATGCAGCCCATACGTCTGCCACCTCAGTCACCCCATCCTACTCGCACTAGTCCTATCCGCCATGGGAAGCGCTTTGGCAGCCTGACAGTGCCTGAGGAGCAACGGGAAGCTGCCATTAAGGGAGAAGCTGCAGGTAGCTTAATGCTGCTAAAACCACTCTGGAAGATTCAAATAATGCTTATAAATTTATTTACTGTCCATTTTCCACCCGAGCTAGTTTGGTTTTTCATTTATTATTAAATGCTGTATATTTTATTTATTTACAGCAGGGGAACAAGGGAAAGATGGAGCAACAGTGCCAACTCTTTGCAGGACTATTTCCATGCCTGTGGACATAGCTTGTGAGTAGCTACTCTGTTCAGAGAGATAATGTTTTCTTAATGGTCTTAGTTAGTTTTATGAATACATGGGATCTCAAAAAGGCTTTATTCAAGATAACTGGGCTTGTTTGGTTTCTTGACGACGTTACATGAGATATGTCCAACTGTATAATTTGATTGGTTTAAATTATATTGTCATAAAGTTCCCACATTTCCTAAAGGCAACATGGCTTTTTTAATTAATTTGGTTGAGATTCTGTAAAATCAATAAAGTGGTTGATTCATTTTAAATACATGCTGCATCATCAAACAACAGCTAAATGTATTAATCATGTCTGTGCAGGTATACAGAAAAGTCTGAGATCAGACTTTGATATGGCGTACGAAAGAGGGCGGATATCCGTGTCTGTAGAGGAAGGCAGCACTCCTCCTACCTTTACTCGGGTCAGTACACTGCCAACTGTTAATGCACAAATGAGATAAGCTTGACTTTACTGATTCTCTGACACAGTATTGGGTAATTTCTGCAGACACCTCTAAAGAGTTTGAGAAGAAAGGCTTAAAGTTACTGGGCACGATTAACAACAGTCATTAATGATGAAAGTTATTTAATGACTTCTTCAGCACCAACAGTCAATCATTGCCAGCAGTAATTATCATGTCTGTATTTTATGTTTTATTCAGTGGACAAGAAAGAACATCCTCCAGCTTGAGTCTTTTTGCTCCTTACTGTGTCACGTCAAAAATAGATATATTGTACTAAGTCAATATACCACTTTTGAACATGTAAGCGTGCTGCTCATTAGGACAAAAACACATCTATGTATATAATCCATGTAGATTTTTTAGTTGCCAGAAATTCTCAGTTTGCAGATGTTCTTTATTTTTTTGACTGGACATTGTTCTGACTCTCTTCCTGTTTTAAATCATTGTGTTTGTCACAGGACCCGCGTGAGAGGAAGGTGACGGTAGACGAGGTCCCATCAGGGATCTACCTGTATCCAGAGGAAGAGCCTGTCGTGGACAATATTTTTACACCTGTAGCCAGTCGATCCAGCGCTGCTTTGTTTGAAGAAGCTCAGAAAGAGATTCTCAAACTCATGAAGATTGAGGTTTGTTTATACATTTTTGTAAACATTCAAGGTTCAAGGGTTCAAGGTTTGTCGTCACTTCAACCATATACAGAAGTTCACAGTGAAGCGAAACAACGTTTCACCAGGGCCAATGTGCTACATGCAACATACATTTACACCATGAGATAACAGACAACATAAGTTGCATGTGCAGTGTGCAAACAACAGCAGCAAGTTGTTTGCACACATAACATAATATAACCATACTCAGTGGAATGCTTATGTTCCCAAACCAGACAGTGATGCAGCTGCTCAGGATGCTCTCGATAGAGCAGCATCATCCTAGTTGTGCTCTGAACTGTGTGATGAAATTCACGTGGATTTAGAAATGACAATAGGCTTATTACATTATTTTTTTTTCTTGGAAGAGTGAACACATTGTCGCAACTCACCCTGGAGTGTTGCTGCCTGATTATGTCAAAAGGAGGTCAGTCAGTTGGCCCACTAAAGAAGAGCTGGGCCCAGTCTGTAGATAAGGGGAGGGAGTACTACACTGTCAGATTAGAGTTTTTAAAAACTTCCTGTGTGTTCTGTAGTTTGATGAAAAGGTAAAAGAAAAAGCATGTTTTTATAGAGTTACATAAACCTCAAAATCCCACAAAATCAGCCCAATGGCAAACCAGGGTTGCAGCACCGACATTTGTGTACATCTCTGTACATGCGTTTGATGTGGTATGTGGTAATCTCTTTCTCTGTGCCTCTAGGGGGTATATGCTATAGGTCAACCTTCAAAATAAGTTGCACTAATTGTATTAAAGCAAGATAAAAAAGGAATGTTGCAAAGAAAAGCTGGACTTTTATCTAAAGCTGTACAAAGGAGAACCAAGATATTTCATCAATTTGTTTCACTATTTATATACTATCAGCATTTCACTGAACGTTTTGATTCTACATTTCTCCCTCTCTCTCTTTTTTAAGGATCCATCATTGTTAAATGGCAGAGTTACTCTGCACCATGCAAAAGGTGGAGCTGTCTTAGCCAGACAGGGCGACCAGGTAATTGCGAAGACACATACTGAAAACTGTAAACGGGCTGCTCTTTGCCCTTTTTTCTGTATTAGTGTGCAGAAGTATTTTTTTAAGTATTAAGATGTTTGTCATCTCTTAGGATGGGAGTCTGCACTTTGTCCTGTCCGGTTGTCTGCATGTCTACCAGCGAATGATCAACAAGCAGGAAGAAGTCTGCCTGTTTGTAACCCACCCGGGCGAGATGGTAGGTCAGCTCGCTGTGCTCACTGGAGAACCCCTCATCTTCACCATCAAAACCATGCGAGACTGTACTTACCTCAAGATCTCAAAATCGGATTTCTATGAGTGAGTTCTTCCATACTGTGGCCTTACAGCATGAACACGTTCATACAGAATATTTCAAACCTTTGATTTGCTATGTGATGTCCGCTGCAGGATAATGAGGGAGCAGCCCAGTGTGGTGCTGAGTGCGGCCCACACAGTGGCTATCCGCATGTCCGCCTTTGTAAGGCAGATGGACTTTGCTATCGATTGGATGGCTGTGGAGGCTGGCAGAGCTCTCTACAGGTGTGATCCTTTTACGCGTTCTTCGATGAGAAGAAAGCAGAAGTTGTAGAAATGACATCTCAACCTTTATTTACATTTTAATTGTAGTAGCCATGCTGATAAGTGTGTTTTTTTTCCCCTTCATGTCTACAGACAGGATGACCAGTCTGACTGCACATACATTGTTCTGAACGGGCGCCTGCGTTCAGTCATCCGCAAGGCCAACGGCAAGAAAGAGCTAGTTGGAGAATATGGCAGAGGCGACCTCATTGGAGTGGTGAGAACAAGGCTCTTTGCCGCTCAGTTGTTAAGTTTTGCGTAATTTCCACCATCACGAGTTAAAGATTAGTTAGCCTCTTTTCCAGAAGAAGCCTTGTAAGCCCAAGCTAAGCCTTCATCCGGCTCCTCATTAGTTCTTTGTTCCAGAAATTTTGTAACTTTTTTAATTTTTTGCAAATTCCAGCCAGACTTTCTATTTCGTATTGTTCACGCAGGGTTTGCATATTATGTCTTTATGAATTTCTGCTCAACAAGTGTTGTTTGAGTGGTGGATTGTGAGACCCTCTCCCCTGTTCTGTGGAGAACTTCTATGTAATGTACATACTTTGATCTTAAACACAAGGTGCACTACAAAAACAACAGCTAGGCTAATTCATGCCTCGCTGTTCCCATAACTTTCCCTTGTGTGTCCTGCATTTATTTGAGTTTGAAGTAGCAGTTTCATTTCATATTGGTGCTAATGGATTTTTAGATACCATAAATGTATTGATACTTTCTTTAACTACTCAGCCGACATGATGAACTGAGCCATCAGATAATGATCAATCACAATTGCCATCTTTCTGCCTTTAGCCTTCTGAAGTTTGTCCCGTCATTTGTCCCGTTATGTGCTTTAGGTGGAGGCCTTGACCAGACAGCCGAGAGCCACCACTGTCCATGCTGTCAGAGACACTGAGCTCGTCAAGCTGCCAGAGGGGACACTTAATAACATCAAGAGACGATATCCCCAGGTAAGTGTGTTTCATGTGTGTTTCTCTCTCAGTTGTTGTGTACAGAGGAAATGAAACTGATGCTTATTGGTTTCGTTCAGGTGGTGACGAGGCTGATCCACTTGTTGGGTCAGAAAATTCTGGGGAATCTACAGCAGGGTCGTGGGCCATTCTCAGGTGAGGTGACCAGAAGGATGTTTGGGGATTTTTATCCTCGTGCATTTCACACATCCCCATTCACACACTTTTGCTTTGTCTTCCAGGTTCAGCCCTAAGTCTGCCCAGTATGACTACTAGTGCAGACGTAACCAACCCCGCAAGCAACCTCTCCACTGTAGCTGTGCTACCTGTATGCGATGAGGTGCCGATTAACGCATTCAACCTGGAACTCAGCCATGCCCTCAATGCCATTGGTAGGCCTGATACTACGGCCTTATGTAATGCTGTGGTACTTTAAAGTAACAGACTAGACTATAGATTTATATTCTTTACTCTTTTCTGGATTCATGTTTTACACTGACACCGTGCCACACTTGCAGGGCCCACTCTGCTGTTAACCAGTGACATAATCAGAGAGCGACTGGGTGCTTCTGCTTTGGACAGGTCAGTTTGATGCTAAGAATTATCTAAGTTGTTCAGTGTTTTATAATTTCAGACTTTTATGCCCTCAGTTCCCCGAGGTTCTCTGTTTCTGTTAATTATTACAGCATATCTCTGCTCTTCTCTCAATCATCAGTATCCATGAGTACCGCTTGTCCGGCTGGCTGGCCCAGCAGGAGGACATCAACCGGATTGTCCTGTACCAAACTGACAGCAGCATGACTCCTTGGACTCAGCGCTGCATCCGCCAGGCTGACTGCATTCTAATTGTTGGCCTTGGAGACCAGGAGCCTGCCCTGGGAGAGGTTATTGAGTTTATTTCAACCTAAGCAGTGAGCCAGAAGAGAGAAAGTACATTTATACTCTGTTTTTCTTCTTGCTCCTTTCTAAAGTTGGAGCAGATGCTGGAAAACACAGCGGTCAGGGCTCTGAAACAGCTCGTCCTTCTGCACAAAGAAGATGGACCGGGCCCCTCCAGAACAGTTGAGTGGCTTAACATGCGCAGCTGGTGCTCTGGACATCTGCACCTCAAGTGTCCTCGCAGGGTCTTCTCCAGACGCAGTCCCAGCAAACTGGTACAAACCTGCAGACTTTCCTCATTTCTACTTTCTAGTATACCGCAAATAATCCGAAAAAACTGTTACACTGTTTGCTAATGATACTTATTCCTTTTACTGTATTTTCATGTGCAATTTCTGCGTTTTTCACAGCGAGACGTATACGAGAAGGTATTTGAGAAGACGGCAGACAGACACAGTGATTTCTCTCGGCTGGCCCGAGTCCTGACTGGAAACAGCATTGCTCTCGTGCTGGGGGGAGGTGGGGCCAGGTGAGCAGAGTACCGTGCTGGATAGACACGGAGCGAGCAGAATGTAGTGTTTTGAAATACAACACTAGCAATGCAGCCCACACACATACAGTGTGTCAGAGGTTAGGGTTTTATGTAGCAGGATTTCTAATGTAAAAAACATGTCTTAACACCCAAATATACAGAGCTTCAGTAGAAGAAATATATTAAGCTTGTGATTTGTACTTGTTTACCCAAGCTGAACTGATAATGACATATGTGTTATAATTACTGACCATACGACCACATACAGCCATCAAATCATCCTTTGATATATCTGCTTGCTGTTAACCGTACAGTATTTGTTCTTCCTCATGCAGAGGCTGCTCTCATGTGGGTGTGATCAAAGCTATGGAGGAAGCAGGAATTCCTATTGACATAGTGGGCGGGACCTCAATTGGTTCGTTCATTGGTGCACTGTATGCTGAGGAGAGGAGTGCCGTCAGAACCAAACAGAGAGCCAGGGAGTGGTCCAAGGTACAGTGCATCCAATATAATAATAATATTAGGTCTGATCTGTCCAGATAACCCTCTGACGTCTAACTGTATATACCAGGCTAAGGTTAGAAAATAACCTAACTCCCTAAAATAAAAGTGTTTCATTTACCCAGCAGCCTTCAGTTCAGTGTTTTTTCCAGTGAGGCACATCGATTTGATGATATAATGGAAGCACAACTGCTCATTTCCTTTCATAGGCAATGAACTCCGTATTTAAAACAGTCCTGGATCTTACCTATCCCATCACCTCCATGTTCTCTGGCTCGGCCTTCAACACCAGTATCTACAAAGTCTTCCAGGACAAGCAAGTAGAGGTAAGTCAGTGAATTTCAGAGGGGATTTTTCTACCGCACCAGGAAGGTCTGCTGGAACACGATCCGTTATTGGGAAAATGATAATAATGACAGTGAAATGGTTTCTTTGCCCCAGGACCTGTGGCTGCCATACTTTAATGTCACCACTGACATCACAGCCTCGGCCATGCGCGTTCATCAGGATGGTGAGTGACAGTTGTGCTGAATGAAGGTGCCGCCTCTTTTTTAAAACTTTTTTCTAAAAATTAAAACAAGATTTGTACTTCAAGTTACAGTACGTTTATGGTACTTATGGTGCGTTATATTTATTGAAATAATTTAATAGTTTAGTGCATGTACTTCCACATCCAGAATAAAGGACATGAATAAATGCATAAGTCTTCTCAGTATTTAACACCACTAAATCCAGTTGTAGTGCCCTGAATGACAGAAGTAATGCACTGTGCAATGTGAAACTGGTATTATCATTACTACATGATCAAGTTGAAGCAGTCAGTCAGAACACAGCACAGCACAGTGACTAAAGATACTACATAAGCAAATGCCTATTGGCATGTTGTACCATACAGTCAACACACAGGGACTTCAGGCGCTGTAGCATATCGTTACATTAATGCGTGGTGGTAGTGGTGCATGAGTTTGTTAGAGAATGTTAAACATGTTCGGGCCTACCAGCATACATTGCCCTCTTAGATGGAAAACACTGCTTAAGTCCAACCTCTGAGTTAGCATTAACATGCCAGTTTTTTTATGACTACAAAGAATAACAAAACAATCACACAGAATGAACACACAACAAACGACTATGAAGATGCTTCTCTTAAAACATATCAGAGAAAACACAGTCTAGATGTTTGTGTGCTCGTGCCCGTTTGCTGATAATTGTGTTTGGATTGACTTGCATAAAAACGCTCCATCACTAACATCCTCATAGTAGACCTACATAGTGCTAAATGAAATGATCCCCACTCCACCAACCCTGCAAATTCAATAGATATTATATATTATAAATATATTTTATATCAATATATAGATATATATTATTTCATATTTACCTAACTGTTTTGCATTATGAATGTTATGCTGCCTTGTAATTTATTGTGCCTCAAATTAAGGCGATTTCAATTGCAGTGATTGTATTTGTTCTAATTTGGTCTGATTATTGAATTTGAGGGGTTTGATGGTTTGCACGGCTGAGCCCTGCAGGGATACAGTGGATCTTAGCATGTGTATGAACTAACTGCTGGTGCAACGTCTCTTCCTCTCCTGACTGTTCCCATAATCCACCTTTTTTACTGCAATAGTTTATTCCCTTTTTATTTCTTGAATCTGTGCTTCTCTCTTCTAACTCATAATATACCTCGTGTTCTCTCTGTGTAAAACATCTCCTTCATCTGCCAAATTAAAAGCGCTGTAGCTTTTTCATAGTTATTTTAACTAATCATGACATTGTACCTCCCCAGAATATGTCCTACATATATCCCTTATAACAGATCTTTCTGCCCATAGAGCAGTCAGAGCTGCCCACCTATAGGCTACTGCGTAGAAAACATAACACGTGTAGTCCCTGCGTAGACCATACTGATTCCCCTGCCGTGTCCATGACAACATGTAGGATCCAGGACACTCTACGTTGCCTGTTCTCCATCTTGCACTTGCAGTAATGTCCCATGTTGCTTCCTTCACTACTTCATCTTCATTCTGTGCTTTCTTTATGTTTCTGGTGTGTTTTTGTCAAACATCGTTTGCATGGTGCTGTTTTGAATAGGTGCTTTTGGCTGTCATTTTACATATTGGTGTACAGGTACACAGTGCTAAATGCGTTTGCATTTCACCATTTGCTTTTATTCTGTGAGAAACTACCAAGAGTGAAATCTCCAACTTTACCAAGACTTTGGTAAAACATGTCCATTTGTCCAGTTTTTTCTGTCTCCTCATTTAGTTTAAGGCCAACAGTATTTCTAAATCAATCTCTATTTCTATTAGTTTCTCTCTGTCTCTCTCTGGTTGTTTTCCTCCCTACGTGCATGTTGAACCACTTCTCTTGAACCAGTTATTGAGTTTTTTTGTTAGGAGGCTCGTTTACACACACCAGGTGAAATACATTCATCGGTATATTGTCATTATTTTAAGCAATTTACAATTCTAAAAAAAATTTAATTGGCTATCATTTGGTTGAGCTTCAGTAAAAATCTGACCTTATGCTAGAATTTAGTGCAGTTGGTTCAAACCGTAAGCTGTTTTGTTAACATTGTATTCCACTTCCTTTGCTCTTGGCAGCTTCTTGCACTCCCTTCTTCGGGCATTTCTTTCTCCCTCCCTTTCTCTCTTTTTAATTTTTGTTTTGTTTCTCAGTCTTGCTCATTTTTCCATCTGTGACATGGAATCCGGCCCATATTTGATGTGTCCCTACTTCTCCATCTTCATTTCCTGACAGGTTGCGTCTGGCGCTATGTTAGAGCCAGTGCCTCCTACACCCCCTATTTACCTCCCCTGTGCGACCCAAAGGATGGCCACTTGCTTGTGGATGGTTGCTATGTTAACAATGTCCCAGGTCAGATTTTAAAAACCCGCTCACTGAAACTTCCCCATCACTAAGCTGACACTGTCGACCACTTGGCTACCCTCCTTCGCTTTCTTGTTCTTTATGTCCCAAGCACTCACTTGTAACTAACCCCACCCTGACTAGGTGGACATTGGGAGCCCATGGTTTGGAAGGAAAGCCTAAATTTAAAGACATCTTTAGGTTGATCCAACAAGTTTGCTTTGTTATTAACATACACAGACACACCATGGTTAGTTCGACTGCTGACTTTTATGTTTTCATGAGATGGCTTCTTCAGCCTCTCGCTTGTATTAGTATGTTGTCCTGGACATAGATATGTGTAGTTACGGATGTGTGAATGTACAAAAATTATGTGAAATCAGTTTGACAGTAGAAGATCAGGTATAGTGAATGGATTTACAGCATGTTTTGAGTGAATACTGAGGGACTTCACCGTGTTAACATCACTTCTGTCTGTTGCAGTTGTGGATGATTGTGCGTCTTGGTTAGGCCTAAATGTTTCCCTCCTTTGGACCAAACCGCAGCTTGCTTCTCATGGAGTTCTTGTTTAATGGCTTCTGTTTCATTTCATCTTTGCCTACAGAACATGTCGAGTCTCCTACAAAGATCTTGTCCTGTCCCCTGGCTTTACTTGCTTTGTTGTGCATGCAGGTGTTAGATACAGCAAGCTCATCCTTTCAAATTAGTTTGGAATGTGTGTTCTGGATCCTGCTGTTGCCAAATTTATTCCGTTTTACAAAATGAGCGAAGTTATAATGAATTCAGAGTAAGGAAAACCTTTTTCTCTCAGATAGATTCTCCCACAGCATTTATATATATTCATATACTCCACGCACTGTTGCACCCCTCGCTTTTCTCTGCGGTGCTTCTTATCCTTCCAATCCATGCAGCGCCTTGCCTGCTACTGCCCCCTGCTGGCACTGAGTATGCATTGCAGGACTGGGCAGGCTTGGCGCTTCCCTGCAATGTTCACTGTGAAATATCTCCAAACGTTGTCACAACACCCGCTGCTACAGCTGTTGAGATTCTCTATTCTAATGCTGAAGCTTTGGGCATCGTTCGTTTCAGCTTCTGTGTAGACGCAGTATCTGTGAAACTTCATATGATTCAGAGTGCTGTTGTTGGGACATCGTTTGGAGATTCAAGCAGCCTTTGTGCTCTGTGATGGATGCCATTTCCATTTTTACCTTCTGCACAAGTCACACAGGGTCTCTGTGCCAGGTAATGAGTTTCGCAGTGGTGTACAACAGAGTGTGAAGGTGAGCAGGACACAGTTCTAACGTAGCCAAGGGATTTGCTACTTTCCTTAAGCGAATCTCCTTCTGGTGTTAGGATTGTGGTCTGTGTCAACACTAACTTAAAAAAATTTAGCAAACATTATTGAGATGTTATCCCTCCCCCTTCCTCCTCCCTCCCTGGTGTGCCAGGCTCTCTGTGGCGCTATGTGCGGGCGAGCATGACCCTCTCAGGGTACCTGCCGCCTCTCTGCGACCCCAAAGATGGCAACTTGCTAATGGACGGTGGCTACATCAACAACCTGCCAGGCAAGTAGAGGTGGTATCCCAACCTCCACCGCGATACTGTATAGTCATCCATGTCCATTCAACTCCTGTACCCCAGCAGGGGGGAGGTGAGGTGAGGCACGGGGATGATTTTAAACAGTGGTTTTTATCAAGGTGTTCATAGACGGAGTAAGTATAAAGTTGTGATCTTGTTCTAATGCTGATGGAGGGAAGTCCAGTGCTGGTGCTGAGCGTTCCCCATCTGAAGAGTAAATATTGATTTGGTTCGGTTCATTAATTGGCGAATCTGGTGAGACAAATTAAATCAAACTGAAAAATAATGCTAGTGAAACACTGAACTTTCCTGTGTAACCAGATGGGGACATTCATCACTCTAAATAAATAAATATTTTAATCCTGTAGGTGTGTTACCTGTTGGGGGTAGTTGGTATGTGTTTGTCAAACAGCCTGGTGTCAGATGAACTGGGCGTTTTTTATTAGTTAAATTTTAATATAATTTTTATATATGATCATGACCTAATGGGGTCTTACAATCAAGTCACATGTATTTATTATAAAGATTATAATTCATAGTATAATTTATTAATGTATTATTTAGCATTATTCTTAAGTTATTACTGAGCCACAAGACACTGGTCTGCTTTGTAATTAGTCCACCAATGTTCTCACGTCAGAAATCAAGGCTGGGTGATAATTGAACATTACCACATAAACAATCTCAGCAGGATTATGTTGTGATCAAACATATATAGTTTGTTTTTTTATATGAAGAGTTTAGCCTTTTAAGATAATAATTGGACTTTGCTTTTCATACATTTTTCATTTTGTGTTATTGGAAAGTGTCTTAATTACTGATGTGTTAATGATTTCAAACCTATTGTCCAGCCCTACATTTGTATTTGTATTGTTTTGTGAAGTTTGAATTGAAATCAGCGTTTGCCTCCATTTCAACCAGAGAATAAATGAGTGTAGTCTGTTTAAAACGCGGAAATGAGCTGGCTTTTGTGTCCAGACTTTGAAAATATTTTAAAATGCAAAGTAATTTTATATTAATAGAGCTGAAATTCAGTGGTGCATATATTTTTGGAGTTTTCATTAAGGTTTGCAGACAAACTCCCCTCAGTCTATCTCTGTAGTCATGATGAAGAATGCACCGATGTAAACTGGCCATATTTCACAAAGCCCAGGACTGAAATATACCAATCAAGTGTTTACGTCTCCCGTGTGAAACATCGTCCTGCGGTTTGTGAAATGTGATGCTCTCGGAGCCCAAAAGTTGATCCAACTAAACAGAACTTTGCTAAATTGACACACTGAGTTTATTCCTGAGTTTGATCACTTTGCCATCTCCCTGTAATGTTTTTGTCTCAATAACTGCATTTTTCTTTACGCACTGGATCAGTGTTTTGGGCTCTTGGAATGTTTTCTTGTCTCAAGACTCAACACCACAAACATGCTCACTGTCCCACGACTCTTTTAAACACTGACAAAGCAATGAGAAAGATTTCGGCCTTTCCCTCCCTGTGTTTGTTGGCCAGGGATGTACACAATTCTCTCCTTCATTGGAACTAATTGGCCTTAAATGCTCTGGAGAATATCACTTTTATGAAACTGATATTTTTGTGGTGCAAGTCTGTTTGAATATTGTGCTTCCAAAATGAATGTTAAAAGTAACTAAAATATTCTGGAAGTAACACAGGATTCATTGTTTTACCATCTCTGCTGCTGGATCTTGTCACGCTGTGTGTGTGTGTGTGTGTGTGTATGTGTGTGTGTGCGCGCGAATGCTGTTACACGTTACACATCCAACAGCCGACATTGCAAGGAACATGGGTGCCAGGACAGTCATTGCCATTGATGTGGGAAGCCAAGACGAGACTGACCTCTGTAACTATGGCGACTGCTTGTCTGGCTGGTGGTTGCTGTGGAAACGGATCAATCCCTGGGCAGAGAAAGTAAAGGTACTTTACAGGCTACACTGGTAACTACTGATGACTCAGCAGCTTAAATTATACAATACACCATGTCAGTTTTTCATGTTGCTACTTATAATATAAATTATTTTCATACCTCATAAACAATCATTGTAATTTTAGTTCGTCTATGTACTGCTCATCAGCTTTTGAATTGCACACCAGATCAATAAATCTGTCATCTATTATACTGTATTTTGGGTTATTGATCTGAATCTGAAAGATAATTAGTAACCATAGTTACACATTAAATGTAGTGTAGTAAGAGTATGTCATTTAACTCAGCATATGTAGAGCAAAGCCTCATTTGTACTTAGAGTTAGCACAGCTCATAAAAACATTTACTTAGTTGTCCTCTGTTGCTGTATCTCATCAGTGTGTATCGGTGATGATTCAGCTGATGAGTCAGCACATTGAGCAACATTGGTTGTGGGGTCTATGCTGAACTTTGGTAGCCTGCGGTGATTTGTGATTTTTATAACGCCCACTTGCTCAGGTGCCGGACATGGCAGAGATCCAGTCTCGGTTGGCCTATGTGTCGTGTGTGCGGCAGTTGGAGCTGGTGAAGAAGAGTGCCTACTGTGAGTACATCAGACCACCTATCGACCGCTTCAAGACCATGGACTTTGGCAAGTTTGACGAAATCTATGTGAGTTTCCTCATCAATATGGTATATGGTGCATTATGTCCAAAATCACTTCTCATTCTCTACTCCCTATATGCTACACACACAGTAGTACGTACTATGTAGTAAAAAGTTACACAGATTGAGATTTAGGGAACCTTTGCTCTGCTGCACAACAGTAGTTTGCTGTGTAGTGTATTGCATTGTGTGACTATTAGAAAAAAGTAGTAGGGATTTCCTAATCAGGTTCTATTCCCCAAGATCCCCATTCAAGTCCTTTAATATTGAACATCTGTAAACATTTGGTTTACTACAGGATGTGGGCTTCCAGCATGGAAAGTTGCTGTTCACTGGCTGGGCACGAGGTGACATCATCAGGAACATGCTGAAGGACCACCGTTCGGCAGACTACAATGACAGCAAGAGAACTGACGTGAGAAGACTGCCTACACATCCAATGATGTATAAAAGTATACAGTCATCACAGCAGTGCATAACAGTCATGCTTGTCTCTTAGTCCTGCACATGTCCAGGTGCTGACTTCACTGACCTTGCAGAGATTGTATCCAGGATAGATCCGGTTCAAAGCTACGTAGCTGCAGAAGGTAAAAACCGATGAAGTGGTTAAAATGTCTCCTCTCATTACACATTATTACAGCTGGTGCACATCATGCAAAGTCGGAGAAGATGTCACTGATATTTTATGGGAGCTATCTAAACCTGGTGAGGTCAGTAACACAATAAATTCTCTCTGAACCGTTCCATTCAGCAGAGGAGTCTGACTGTCTGACAGAGTACGAGGAAGACGGGATGGATACAGTGAGAGAGGAGGAGGGGGAGGAAGAGGAGGAAGAGGGGGAGGAACCCGAGGACCACTCCCCTGGAGAGTGGGGACAGAATGGGGTGTTTCAGACTGTAAGCTAACAGAGAAACACTAAATAACAGCATCAATGATCAGGACCTACCAATATATCCCCTTTATTCAATTTAATGGAAATAAATTCCTAAAAGTCTTGTGTGTGAGATAAGTACTGACAAGTAAGACAACAGCCTGATTCATTCACTCTAAGCCTCTTTTTCAATTCATTTAAAAAAAAAAATACTGTACAACTTTGTAGACTTACACAGTCAATCCTGAGTGAAATGAAAACAACACTCTCTCACGCCTTGCAGGACGAGGAGAAATCTGTGAGACGACGCAGGAAACTTACCAGTGATTCCAACACCTCAGAAGTCTCTGACTGCTGACAGCGAGCTGCGGCGCAGTAAAAAGACGCGTTACAGGCCCAACATTTTTCAAGGCTTTGTGGACGTGACACTCAGTCCTGGCAACTTCTGAACTGCTGAAGAACAGTTGAAGAGATCATCCTCTAAACTGTTGAACCTACTTTGCATCAAGTGGCTTCTTCCTCGATCTCACGCAGTCTTCATCTGTTCCTTTTATAACCACACTATCGGAAAGGATAACACTTAAGTACAGTCTATGAAAATCTACTTTATGCAATATTTACACACCGATCTGACCTGTTGCCACATTCCCTGCTTGCAAAGTCTAAAACGGACACACAAAAAACAGAGATCAAATTCAAATAACCAAATCAAATCGTCACTCTAATGCCTAACAGTACATTTTATTTTTATTGCACTCATCAAATACATTTTGACACATTATTATGTCCATTAATTTTATGTGTGGATGAGCAGTGGAGTCTGTGTGTTAGGGTTGTTTCGATGTACAAAGCTGTAGTTTGTTGAAATAGTAGCGGGGTACTAAAAAGAGAAGGAAGAAACATAGAGTGGAAGAGAAGTAACAGAGTTACATAAGTTTAGATGTCAGGCTGGAAGCTGCTGGAGTGACGTTCATGTGGACACTAATGAAGCTGCACCAGTGGTTGAAGCTGTATGACAAAAGATTAAAGATAGAAGCTATTTAAAAAGAAAGGTGCGTTAATAACTACTGTAGAATTTTGTCATACTGTATGGGTTAAATTATAACTAATAATAAATAAATAAAGACTAAGGGGTGGAGACAAGATTGTAGATTGACCAGTTAGCAGTCACCAGTTAAATTTGATTTACTTCAAATTGGTGCACAGCTGAGGAGGCTTGTTGAGCTGCAGGTAGACTCAGCTGAACAGAGGACGGAGATGATTTCAGTGAGTGGACGACCGAGTGGAAGTTTGCGTGACTGTGGCTGTTTTGCTTGAGACAATGCCTTTTCAACGCGTGTTTGATGCACTTGCAGTGAACGGTGACTGAGGAGCAGAGGGCGATCATCTGACTGACACTACACTACACCCGGAAACTTTTACGGCAGTCAGGGTTCCTGCATATAACTTTATAGTTGTCTTCTGGTGGCGTGTTTGACTGTGGATCTCGGACTGTACAGTTTTAGAAATCGTTAAAACTCTGCCAGCAAATAATATGCAGAAACCCTGAGGAAACTCCGAAAAGACAAATTGATCTTGTGGCATGCGGCATGATAGCTCAGTAGGTAGAGCAGTCGTCTTCAAACCCAAGGGTGAGTGAGTTTGATTCCCAGTCCCACCAGGTTACATGTCGAGGTGTCCTTGGACAAGACACCGATACCCTGTAGCGCTGACACAGGTCTAGCAGCTGTCCAAACAACAATTTTCCCAAGGGATCAATAAAGTATTCATTATTATTATTATTAAGACGGACCTCCTGTAGAAATTGTAACTATATTATATTATGATAAAGACACTGTTGATATTCATATATGTATATGAGGTTGAAATTTGGAAGTTGACGCTTTGCTGCAAAACAAAGAAACTTACAAAAAGTAGTTTATTGTCCTAAAATCGTTTCTGTTATAATAGTCTAAGCTTCTTTTTTAATTTATATATACATGTTAACTACTGGCTTTTTTTTAAACTTATTTTCTTTTTAAAATTTGGGGCTGGAGGGTTTTATTTTAATTTACCTGGCTTTAGATATTTTGCACTGAATTATAGTATTTGAATTTTTCTTTGCTGAAAAGAGTTTGGTGAAATAATTGCCATCAACTTAGTGATGCCAAGGAAATCTATGAAATAAGAAGAGACGACAATTTATTATGCATATTTGAAAATAAATATAATATGCATCATGTCATGCTGCGTTGGATTTTTTTCTCCTCTTAAACGGTTTAATGCATTTAATGAGCTTTTGTGATGTTATAAATCTATTGTAGGAATACCTGACACGTGGCTTTATGTTTGATGATCTGCAAGCAATAAATTGAGATTTAATAATTTCTACGAATTCACAAATAAACAGTTGGTTAAATGGTTATGATTATATTTTAATATTAAACTTTGCTGTGGGTGCATGACATGACAGTGGATCCCTGTGTATACGTACAAAAAACATACATTTACAATAATTCACAGCTACAGCAGAGAAATGCTGAGAAACAAGCAGGTGAACATAACATGAGATAAATGCTGCCCGGCAGCTGAGAATTAAGCAGGTGGCATTGGTCATAGCATAACGTGAGCTTATTTACACCTGAAGTCAAACCACTACCTAAAATATTATACTGAAAATATATTGATGATAAAATAATATCATTGTTAAAAAAGAAAATCTAATTCACACAAATGTTTAGAAACGAGGGCTGTTACATATTTGGACTTTTAGCTCTTGAAGGATTCAGAAAAAACACGCAGGGGATTGAAATACGTGGCGTGAGTACAGCCAGCTGTGAACAGGTATATAAGGTGTGTGTCTCTAACATGTCGCGGTTCTCCAGCTCCTCCAGCTGTTCAGCATGGACATTATCAGCGTGCCGTCCTGCCTCGTGCTGCTGCTGTTGGCTGCTGCCACTGCCCAGGAACCCAGACCCTGTGGTGAGAATCCAGCCCCACTAAAACCTGTAGAAAGCTGTGTGTGACTGCTGACACGATACTGGTCAGTGTTTAACAAAGGAAATTGTCTTCTAGGACTCCGTCTGTGATTCCTCTTTCTTACACATGACTGTGTCAGAAAGTCTTCTCCCAGCTGAGTTAACACAGGTGCAACATGAGTGAGGCGGCTGTTGATTTCAAAGACCAGTGTTTCTATGTGAACAAGCACTCGGAGCCTTACTAAGCTGCAAATTTAGTAAAATGTTTGAGTGAAACCAGTGGAACTTTTTCAGGTTTTAGCCTGGTTTTAGCAATTTGATTTACTTGAGAAAGTGTCTTTTTATGAAACCTGAATTTGTGGCAACTTAATTTAAAGTCAGATTTTTGGCTGATTATTTGTGTTTACTTGCAAAAAGAGTATAGAGAATATTTTTCATTCCTCTTAATATTTCTGTAGGCCCTCAGAGCTGTTAAATGTTTATTTCTCAACACAGAGTTAATTACTGTGCTGTACCTAGATCACACATTAGATTAGAAGCAGAACTGATGTAGGATTCATTTTGGTTTCTTCTGCCACAGTTGTTCCACCGCTGATGAGTGGAGGCTTCAACGTGGTGAGTCTGCTCACACGCACCGCGCTTTATCATCTCACCTACATCAACATGACACATGTGGTGCCTGTTTTTTTTCCCTTTTGCTTTCTGTCTTTGTCAGATGACTGCCAGAGGTCTCGTCATGTCCTCGGGAGACATGAGTTATGATGCTCTCGGTCAGAGGATGCGGGTTAAATACGTCGGACTCACTGGAAACCAGACGTTTATACTAGACCAGCTGCTGATTTTCAACCAGGTATTGTACATCTGACAGTATTGTTTAAAAAAAGGAAGATTGTGTTTGCGGTTGACAGTAGCTGTTTTCTGCACTGCATTTATTGTCTTATCAGAAAGTCTATTATGAGATCAACTGGAGTCTGGCTTCTTGCAAGAAGCTGGCACTGGACAGCACCTTCATTCCCATGCAAGTGCCCCCTGATGCTAAACTAGCAGGTCAGGCATTTCTGGGCTCGTCCTCCTCCTGGGGATCGAGTCTCCTGGTCAACACCTGGCAAGGAGCTCTGCCACAGAATGGTAAGAAGGAGAACTGTACCTAAACAGTTTCAGTGTGACGGTGTCTGAAAGGATAATACTCCAATACATGTGCATTTGGATCTTCCTTTATTTTTTTCCTACATAATTCTTCTACTTACAAAAGTTACAGATGTTTTGTGCAGCTTGATGTTGATCTTTGATCCTTTTTGTTTTTGTGCTTCATGTCTTCAGGCCACTACACAGTTATCTTCACTGAGATTGGCTGCATCCCTGTGACCTACACTGGCTTCACTCCAGCATCTGGGTGGACAACTATCAGGTAAGAATCAAGAAAAAACTACAAGAGCCCAACTGGAGACTCAAGATCACATTTCAAAACAAGACTAGTGTTAATGTGAACTCTTAACTAATACGTATTTATTAGCTTTATGCTCAGATAGTTTGCACAGTTAACTGTCAAACATTTTAAAGATATATATATTTTTTCTTTTAGCACTTTCAACTGGGTCTTGGGTAACACAAACCCCATGGAGTATGTCCCCCCTCCCATCTGTGCAAATGCAAAACTAGAGGAGACAGAAACACCACATACCATTTTTAGTGCCTTGGAGTCTCTGGCCATGAAGACCAAGAATGAGGAGTAAATCTCCACATCAAGATAAATGCTAATGTTTCTGTCAGAAAGGATCCTGTAGCGATAGTGGGCATCAGTAGGCAATATTTAAATTTAATTATTACACAGAATATAGTGATTGAATGATTGAACTATTGATCTAACGCTTCAGTCAAGAAGATCAAACAAATTTCCAATTTTCTCTGCTGAGCTTTAACATCGTCAAATTAAGGTGATTCATGTGGTTGACACACTGTTTGTATTGTCCCAATGTGGAACGACTAAACTCACCATCCTTATATGTTATTACACATTGTGTGGGTTCCATGAAAATAAAAATAAAAACAAAACGCAGGAGGTCATTTAATAACACCTCATGTAGCTGCTTTATGTGTCTTCAGTGCAATAAAGAAACATGTTAGCTACAAAATGAAGAATGCTGATGGTAAATAACTCGTTAGTATGAAGTAGTAGTATGTAGTAAGAGTTATTGATCAATTATTAATTAAACCTACATGAGAACGGTTCCTGTTGAAGTCACCTGTAGTAAACTGCAGTACTTGTTGTTTCACAGCAGATGGAGGCAGCATTTCTCTTTTGTCAGCTGCTCCTGCATTTGGCTTCTTTGTCACCAAAACTGAGTTTGAGTTTCTGAAAACAATTTAATAGATCAGTTACTGTTTTAATAAATGCTTTATACAATTCCACTTTATGAAAACCGCCAACCACCACCCCCACTGTTGCTGCAATGAGTCATATCGAAATAATTAATAATGGGTTATAACATAATGGTTTATGTGTCTTTATAACGTAGTAAAAGAATTTTAATGTAAACTTTTAAATTAAGCATCCATATATGACACATAAACAGACTGACAATATAGACATTTGTAAATAATACAGACTCTAGGACATATGTTATATTCATTTATAAACACTGGAACCCCTCATTCTCCATGATGAGTGAACTTTTTTGAAAACAGTCAGTTTTATTTCTGAAGTCAGTAATAGTCTGATAGTCGCATTTGTTCCGATGTGTCTTCACATATTAAATGAGGCGTCATCACACTGTCTGTGATGTCATCTCCTGTATTGTGTGTTATCAGTCGTTTAAAGGTCGTGGGTCGCTCGGCGCTGGTGAACGGAAAAGAGCTACCAGGATCCAAATTAATTAAATAATATCGGGGTTAAAATGTCATTTCATTGACTCACTGAGACAGAGAGATATAAAGTAGGAGAGAGGGAGAGAGAACGCTCAGCTACACACATTATGCAGCAAAAATAGCTTTTGTTCTCGCCTCCACATCGTTGTGTATGTGCTCTCCTGTGGACGTCTGTGCTGCGCTGGGTGGTTTGGTAACTTTTTAGAAGTTCAGATTTCGTAAACACTGACATCATCTGCTATCTTTGGAGCCAGCCAATCATTTTAGACATACTACTTGAAGCAATAAAAGCTTCTTTGTTAATACAAATATCAACATTTATGCACAGCTACTAAAATTAGTGCAAAAACAACATATAGCAATATTAGCATTGAATGGTGTGTGAAAGTGGTATTAATGGTAAAGCATTAGGTGTAAATTATAACTGAAGGTGAGATGACTTACCGGTCACGAACACAGGTGTCTGAGCCTTTGTTTCCTACCCTGTCAAATCTTATGATGACGGCTCAGTACTGCCACATGTCTGACGAACCCACAAAACATCAATAGAAAGAGTATCTGTTATTGTCATTATAGGTTCTTCGCACTTGTTTCTCATGTGGGGATATGTGAGTCATCTTCTAATGCATCAAGGTGTCCAGAGGTGGCCACCTAACCCCACTGTCAAAAATAACCCATCGGTCCTCTGTGATTAAAGAGATGGGAGCCTGCTCTGGAAGCATTAGCAGCGGTAATAGCCTCGCTGGTCTGTCTAATTATCAGTGTAGTGATTGTCTCGGGCGCGCTGGGACTTCGACACAAGATATGTCCAAGTGTAAAATGCCTGTTGACATTGTGAAAGTAAGTTCTATTTTCCAATTTTATCAAATTTAACTAAGCTTAAATGTTAAAGCAGGATATACTGTATGCAACTTTGGTAATTTTGTGCCTGACTGGCAGTCAATGACAAAGTCAGCAGAAAGCAAGGCCAATTTCAAACCCTGTTGCCCTAAAATTCCCAACAGTGTCACTTGGAGAGAAACCAGATCTGGAACAGCAGAGAACTTAAACAAAGGCAAATATTGCATGTTGAACATGTGGACGTACTTCAACACCAACAAAAAGGATTGAATACTTTATAAAATAATAAGTAAGAGCAAAGACTTCTTTGTAGACATTTTTATTTATGAAGGTTATGATTAAATGTTTGTAACCTTTTTGATTTGTTCTTGCACATTTAACCTGTTTCCTATAAAAACACCTGAGGCCCCAGCACTTTTCATGCAGTGACCCAATTTCCTAGCACAGTAATACAGTACTTACACAAGTTGTTGACACATTTGATAAAGCAGAAAGGAGGAAAAGCCAACAGTGAAAGTTTAATAGTGGTGTGTTTTATGTGTGCTGGGTTCTTCTTGCTCTTATGTTGTTCTGGTTCTTATAAGTTCTAAGTATGTGTGTCAATATCTTGGGGTGTTCAGAAGGAAGCAGAACAAGACTTTATTAGATCAGGAGTTCTGCAAACCAGTGAGGTCTCAAGGAGCTTTGTTGTTTTGAATGCACTTGCTAGGTTGGCATGTGTGTGGATACCATTGCAAGTATCTATCCATATTCAAGGCCTGGTGTTTGGGCTATTGTGACGATTTTTTAAAATTAATGTTTGACTTAACTGTTGACTTAACTGAGTCAGTCTTTAACATCCCAGCTCTGACATTTTGACTTTTTCATGGCTCCACATTCACTCTAACCAATGGCAACATGACATAATTATAATAATTATTATTGCATATTGCAAATGTTTACCTCACTAATGGTGGCCACTACAGATTAAAGTTATAAATTGTGTTTAGCATTCTTACTGTTATACATTCTTAAGTTTCCAACAATACAGATTGTTTTTACTGAGTAATAGAACAAAACAATGTTTACAGTTATGTTGATTTTAAAACTAAATATAAGAAACCAGCATATTGCTGGTTAAAGCATAACAATATTTGAGCACAGCAGTTCTTTGAAGTAAATACAGATGTACTTCAGGCATAACATATTCTATATGAATATCATATATTCAGACTGACAGGTTCAGGTTTAGCCGTTAATGATTTTGACTTTTATTATGTTGTAGCTTTGTATATTTATGACAGGAGTTACTGTGGGCTTGGATGTAGAGTAGAGCTTAGATTGATGGCATGTCACAAGGAAAGTCAGGGTAAAATACCCCAAACTCAGTATAGTAGAGAGATGCTGTGTCTATACATGTTTGTGTTAAATGTTCTGGTGGGAGATTTTTATGTCTATGTATAATTTCTCAATATTATGAAACATTCTCAAATTTACTGTAACGGCCTGTAACTTTCTGTACTGCACACCATGTACTGAAAAAGACCAAATTCATAAATGTATGCATGAACCTGCTTATTCATCCACACACACACACTGAAAATGGCTCGAACACCTCTTTTAGTGTTACTCTTTGTACTTATTGAGTACTCATCCAGCCTGCTCAAAGAGGCTTAATTACACACATTAGTGAGTGCTGACTCAATGGAGTGGGTACTGCACATGAAATTAAGATACTGTATACAGGGTTACAGATTTTGTGTATGAGAATGTGTGTCTATTTGAGTTTGGAGTGTGAACTGCATTGTACGCTGGAGCTTGTTTATGCACACGATGTAGCTGCTCCTGGTGCTCCAGAACAGAACAGTCACCGTCACCCCTCTATTCAGCGCAGGATGATGGACATCAGAGGGTTAGCCTCCAATTATTCTTCATACACAGATGAGGGAGGATGGCCGTCCTGTTTATCTGTTAGAAAGAAAAAGAACACAATAAATTGTCTTTGTTCGTGTTACAGGTTTTATTTGGGGAAAATATGTCTCATGTCTGTATTGTAGTTTTATAAACAAAATCTGAGACAAATATTCTTTGATTACATGATTTCAAAACAAAAAGACAATAAAATCACATGAAAACTAACCTAAGATAATAAGAACTAACAAAACATGTATAGTCTAGTAAAACACTTTCCTCTACCACCCAAAATATTTACTGCCCACCTTTTTAGGGGAAAACTATTTGGGAACTAAATTAACCAAAATAAACAAACAAAGACAAACTATACACATGCAGGCAAGGAATTTATATAAAGATATGAGAAATTTGCACGACATTCAGTGGATGTGTAACTTTACATCTACTTTTAGTCTGGTACCCGCTGTGTGTCTGTCTAAAGCAAAAAAACTGGGCCCAAGTGTTCACTAACAAAATCATTATGTTAATGTGAACCAGCCATTTCCTGCCCTGTGCAGAATATGCAGATGCATAGGGCTCAGATTATATTTGCTCTGTAATGTTGAAATAAACTTCTATAAACCATTTTGAAGTGTCTCTGATATCGTTGCAGCTGAGTGATTAACTTTGATTTGCTCTAAAGCATCATAATCACCACACAGTCTCTCTGAGAGCTCAGTTGATAAAGAAACGCTCTGGCACACGGGAGTCCTGGGATTGTGACCAGGTTTAGTTATGGAACATTTAAACATTTTCTTTTATTTTGATCATTGCTAAGTGGATTCATTAAAAAAAGATAATTATTACAAACTAAAAACAAAATTAATACTTTATTGACCCCCTTGGGGAAACTGTTGTTTGTGTGTATCCTTTACTGTCCAGTCTAATTCTGAGAGACACACAGGAATCTTCACATCATCACATCTGTTGGTTAAAGTTCATACAGACCGTATTTAATTTATATTTATTGTAGGGTACCTTTTTTCATTTATACCTTAAGATGGCCTTTGTTTTCTCAGAAGACAAAATGACACATAAATAGTTTCAAAGGCTATTTGTGGATATTTTGTTGACTCCATTTACATTTTCACATACTTCACTGAGGAGGTCCAGCACTGCCACCTCACCCAGACCTCCTGCCACTCCTTTGCCCCCCATGTAAAATGTTTTGCATCTGCCACTGCCTTTGGTGTAGATGAGTGATAACCTAATATGGCACAGTCTTGTTTGTTCAGCAACAATTTGAATGAAGTTAAGTTTAACCAACAGGATGACTGTATTCTACATGTTTACACAGATATAGAGACTGGGTGTTTACTCTTTGAGTGTCTGTGATGAAAGGAAAACAACAAGGGAAAACTGCAATGTCTGGGAGATGTAGGCAGTGTTGTGCATCTGTTGTCTGGTAATGTATAGAAAAGAAGTCTGTATGATGCAGCTTTTACAGCAACATTTTATATTTGATAGTAGAATATTAAAATAAGTCCAGTATTAATAACAATAATGAATACTTTATTGATCCCCTTGGGGAAATAGTTGTTTAGACAGCTGCCAGACCTGTGTCTGTGCTACTACAGGGTATCAGTGTCTTGTCCGAGGACCCCTCGACATGTAGCTTTGGGGAGATGAAGAATGAAACTGCTGACACTTAGGTTGGAAGACCACCGCTCTACCCACTCAGCTATATATTGTTTTTTTGTGTATTTCTCAGCTAAAAGTTTTTCTAATACTGGGAGAGATGTGGAGGGACGTTCCTCTGCCTGAACAATTTTTTTTGATACCACATACAAATGGTCGTGAGTGTCATCCTACTAGAGTAAATGTAAAATTTACAGTTATTTAAGGGAAGAAAAAAGAAGAAGTTGGGGGCAATAACCTGTTTTATGACCTTTCTGAGTGGCTTGTTCTGTTTAAACAGGCTCAAATATCTATACCCAGCATATGTCCATCAATATGTTTACAGTATACTGTATATATACAGGAGAAAGGGCATTGGTATGCAATTTGCATCACATGACACTTGCAGAAGGAACCAGTGAAACAGGTGAAAGTGTGTGTGTGAAAGCTGCAGAGCAACAGAGAAAATTTGTTTTTCATAAATCACTGCCATAGCTAATTATGCTCCTACTGACTGACAGGGTACACAATGCAGTCCCCTAGAGAAAACATATTGTCCCCTTTTATACTGTGATCCAAGAAAATCTCCCCATATGGGCACCCCATCTGAGCCTGCTACTTCCTCACAGAGGGTGACTTTTAGCGAAACATTAAATGGGATTAAAATCAGCTTTTCCCAAAGTGTACCATTAGATTCAGCTTCAGGCGACGCATGTTGACAGAGGGTGTTAATCTAATCACATGCCCGTTTTAAGACTCGCCTCCTAGTGTGAACTAAGCTGAAAGTAGGGATTTGGTCTGAAATATAAATATAAACATAAATATAAATAAATAAATAACACCTTCTGTAGAGATAGAAATGAAGTTACTGACAGACTCAGGGTTAACAATGTTAACATTTTCACAATAATATTGTTAATATGCTGATGGACAGACAGCTTAGATAGTTCAGGAAGTATTTCCAGATGCTATTTACCAACATATTCATACAAAGTTGATCATAAAAGGCTTTAATTCCGTACAGACATCCACTGGGTTAATAATAAAACCCCTCAATGACACTTTTACCACATAGAAAATTTCACACACGCATTTGAGAGTCACAGATCATGTTGAACTCATTTACAGTCTGATTGCAGCACTTTATGGGCCCCTGTCCCTGACCTGTCTCCTTTAACTGATATTCATGCCAACGCCACCAGTGGATGTAAACAAAAAGACAGAGAAAAAATGAATAATCTAACTGATTCTGGTGGAAGAGTCTGAGCAGTGCCTTTCACCAGCTACAGGTACAAAGAGAGAAAATGTGTAATTACTGAGGCACACTGCAGGTTTGGAGAAGTCCACGCTAATTCTCTAATTATTTATGTCCTACTGTGTGTACGTGCAAGTCTAAGGCCATAATAGCCAAGCAAATGAATGAGCATCCACTACATTATTGCCACTAATATGTTCCTAGCCTTACATCGAGTAGAAGGCTCCAGAGCCAACCAGGAATCAAACATATTTCATTATAGCTGAAGGCCGACATTGATATTTAAATGTGGAATAAATACATTAATGCAGAGTCTGTTTTTTCATCTTTTCAAACACCCAAAGTCATTTGAACTAAGCTCACTCTTGATAAGGTTAAAGCAATAGTTTGTACAGGTTGAGCCATCAAGCTGCTGAAAACATTTGAAATGGTAATGAGAGAGTACTTTGTAAAGTTGGTTTTAGTTTTAAAAACCACTTCTGTCACATTATTTCTGCTCTGTTTGATTGCTTCCAACCATCCCTCTTCAGTAGATATCCGTTCCAGTGTTTAATATGCCACTCACTGTTGACTGTCCCCTCCGACACTCCTATTCAGCAAAGGAACATGCTGTGCGGATCTTGTGATTCTAGACGATATGCTCACCGTTGACCTGTGTGGTCACTGGTTCCCATGTTGGGGAGGTTCTGTTGATTTAGGCAACTTTACTCAACAGATAGCATGTCCAACAGTGTCTGCAATCCGGCTCGACATCCGTCATCCACGTCCCGCAACTTAACAAATGACAGTGTTCAGTGTGTCTGCAGTTTATATTTGCATTGCAACCAAGCGTATTTGAGCATGATTATTCTTGTTTGTTCATGTGGGAGGTTTTTATCAGGAATTACCAACATACTTGTTGTACAGTAATAACTGTGTCTACAGTTACTCTGGTCTGCCAGTCAAAACAACTTTGCCAAGATGTAATTTGATTATCAGACATATTAAAAGCTTAGTAACTGTAGCTGCAATTCTGATGGGAGAAGAAAAGCCTGTTTGAATGGTAGCTCAGTGGGGTAAGGCATTAGGCTGGGATGCAGATGGTTGCAGGTTTGGTCCCCATTTCAAGTTAAACTTCAAGTACCAAGTCAGTGAGTTAAAACTAAATTGTAAAACTTTGTCATGTGTGCATTCTGACACCTTTAGAAAACTGATAAAAGACTCAGTCTACAGCCACATGATGAAAGTTCTTATATTATGATAAGTAGACCTGGGTCTCCTAGATATTGCTATGTAGTTTCCTATTTTAGATGCAAAGAAAAAACTCTACAAAGACATTTACTAAGTGTCCATTTTCTCTGCACATTTTCTTCACATTCAGCCCCAATTTTTTCACACTTTTGCAGTTGAACCATTTTATGCTTATAATTTCTTATATTAAACTTGCAATAAAACTAGGTTCTCGTATAAGAAACAATTATTTAGAGAGGTGAGATTTATTAGATTCAATTTTGGTTTCCTAGGTACCATGGAAAAAGACTAAAGTATCAGTCGTAGCAGTATAATGTGGAGTGGACAATGGGCTACGACATGCAGTGGAATTCCAATAATCCCTAACACCATAATAAACTCCCCCATTTTAAAGCTTTTTCAGGGATAACAGGAAATGTTTATAACAATACAACAGGGCAAACAAATCGGGCTTTCATTTCAGCTGGTTAGATTGTAGCTCGGCCTACAGTAAAGGCCTCTGGTCTAAAATGAAAACACCCGCCTTTACTGAGACAGTCATATAAACAGCCGACAGCACACGGTGGAAGAAATAATGGATCCAGCCCATCAACAAGCTGCCATTATCCACTCTTTAGTCCTCACATATCCGTTTTAAGTTTTGTTTTCATCTGTACGTGTTTGTCCCCATACATGCAGCTGCTGAAATAGCTCACTGAGTGGATGTGTAATGGGGAGCCAAGGTTAAGAAAGCGTGGCCTCCATTACATGTGTTGCTTCTGCTCTCAACAGGCTTAGCTTAGATGTTCACAACTGATCTGATGCATTTTTGATGTACAGCCATTATTTTCTGTGTGAATTGCTGGCTCGCAGATGACCTGTTTTCACTGCCTTCTTTGACCTTCTAATAATGTTGCCAAGGTCATTTGTGTTCATGAGCTCCAGAGTAAACCTGTTTATTTCACATGTTTATTACTGTGTGTGATTTGTCACGGTAATCTCACAGTGGAATGCTGAAAAGTCATTGCCAAGTCATTTGTATCAACTTCAGCTATCAAAAGGATCCATTCATCCATCCATCTAATATCTGCTGCTTATCCGGGGTCCTGTTGCGGGGGCAGTAGCCTAAGCAGGGAAGCCCAGACCTCCCTCTCCTCGGCCACCTCCTTCAGTTCCTCTGCGGGGACCCCAAGGCGTTCCCAAGCCAGCTGGGAGATGTAATCCCTCAGTGTATCCTAGACTTGCCCCGGGGCCTTCTCCCAGTGGGGCATGCCCGGAACACCTCCCGAGGGAGGTGTTTGGGTGATATCATGACCAGATGCCTGGACCAGCTCAACTGACTCCTCTCCACGCGGAGGAGAAGCGACTCTACTCTGGGTCTCTCCAGGATGATCAAACTTCTCATACTATCTCTAAGGGAGAGTCCAGCCACCTTGCGGAGGAAACTCATTTCGTCCACTTGTATCTGCGATCTTGCCCTTTCTGTCACTACACAGAGCTTGTGGCCAAAGGTGAGGGTACGAACGTAGATCGACTGGTAAGGCCTTGCCTTTTGGCTCTTCTCTTTCTTCACCACAAAGCCTGTCTGCCTCCCGCTCTATTCGTTCCTCTCTCGTCCCTCATCCTATCAACCCTAACTCTTAATCCAATACATTTAAATATACAGTAGCAGACTTTACTTTACTTTGCTTGGCAGATGCTTTTATCCAAAGCTTAAACTTACAAGGAGCTAGCGCTAGGTGTCTGGCTCAGGGACACACCTGGTAGGGGATGGATTAGGAGTCAGATGGGATTTGAACCTGCAACCTCTTGCATCCCAGTCTGACGCTTCACCCATTGAGCTACCAGGCCACACTATCCATGTAAAATAAATATATACAGTAATTTGCCCACACAATAAGATGACACAGCAATATTCACTATCTAACTTTAGATCCATCTTGCTCAAATGCATACGTTGGGCTTTTATTAGCAAAACTATGTCCTAAACAACTAAGGCTGTCAGTTTCCTTGATGGTACACAAAAATATTAAATAATGCACTTGAGATGGCCAACCATAATGACAAACTGATAATTAGGCAATTAGTAGGTGCTAGCAGGAGCAGGGCAACAGGGCTGAGTTCCCTCACTGGGTGTGATCATGATGGCCTGTGATGAAAAAAATGTCTTTATTTATATTATCTGTGGGAAAATAAAATGTGCTTCCCCCTTCTATTCATAGCAAGTGAATTAGCATTATGAATTTAAGCACCATTCTCCAGGTACTGCAGATATTTTGTCCTCCATAAATACCATACGGAAAGCCTCATCGCTTCATCAATGCACACCCACACACACACAAAGATGGCCACCACTCTACAGATGGTGTCCAGTCTGGTAGAGGAGCAGCATACATATGCAGGTTATAACTCGTCCAAATCCTCGACACAGAGATCTGGCAGAGCAGTGGAGGTCTGCAGCCAGCTGTCTAGCATTTACAGGGAAATCATCCACCTCCACTCACAATTCAGCCACAGATGGTGCTTCTGCTGAAAGAAAGCAGAGGAGGATTTGACCACCGATTCTGTCAGCAACCGCGTGTTTGTTTGCAGACATAAGGAAGAGACAGTCTGAGGTGATGGATAATTACAATGAGCCCCTTTGAGAGTGTTTTCCTCTCAGGGCCACCAGAACCTTTTGAATTGTTAGCTGTCAATGTGTTTGAAGTGATATGATGGTGACAAGGTCCTTGTGTGCTGACATGAGGATGAGACATTCAGAGGTAAAAAATAATTGCAGTGGACGCTATTCTTCTCAGGGCCACCAGAGCCCTTCAAATGGCTAGCTCTTGAGGTTTTTAAGTGATATAATAGTAGACGATGGGCACTAAAGTAGAAAAAAATAATTTAGGAAAAGAATTGGTTCAACAAATAGATAACTGTTACACAAGCAAGCTTCATAAACTTACCTACTAAAAATTAAAGTCTGAGGCAGCAACCAGAAGAAGGATAATAATTCTACTTTTCACTACAAGAAGCAACAAAACTTTTCACTACTCACATCAAAGCAAGTAATGCATTCAGACGGTAACCAGCCAATGTGCTGTATGTTACTGCTGCCAAAATGGTTCTAAGGTAGAGAAAAAAACTACTTAGTTAATGGTTTTCTCCATTAATTTCACACATATACAAACAGCTTCTAAAACCTGAAATGGTGATGACGTTCAAGGCTGGAGTTATTCTGCATTTTCACTTTTCTCAGACTCCATCAGACTAAGAGTAAAACCAATACATCAGCTGATCCTAATAACAACATATGTATCTACCCTGTCTGTCCACATTTTTTTAACAGACGATCAAATTGTTTCCAAATACAGTGTATAGTTTTTTTTTTTATTAAGGGCTCAGTGGTTTCCTAAAACAACTGGGCACCATAAGGTCACTTCAAGAGTGAACTGTGTTTTTGTTGGGAAATAATTACTTTCACTTATTAACAATTACCACACACAGATAGTGAGGAAAATATATATATAATTATAAATACTTTATTGTTCCCTTTGGGGAAATAGTTGTTTGGACAGCTGCTAAACATGTGTCTGTACTAATATGGGGTATCTGTGTCTTGTCCAAGAACACCTCAACATGTTTGTTTAAAGCAGTAGGATGTTGTACACTACATCGACTTTAAACCTACCTGGTTTCTACTTACATTATAAATAGAAAAAACATTATAAGAGCAAAGCTCAAAAATGTGTGTGTACATATGACTCTCAGGTTTAACTGTCGAGGTTATTATTTGCTGGTTAGAGTGACTAATCAAAGGTTCAGCAGCCAGTTACTGACTTCCAAATGAATTCTTTTGGCATTTCATTATCTGTGTGGTGGATTATGGACATTTCTTTTGCTTCAGCATAAAATGACACATTTATATGTAGGCTCCATCACCCTACAAACATATGACAAATGTTTTTCAGCTCCCCCGACAATGTGTTGCTCAATCAAATCTGTTTACACTCACATTTCTGATTATTTGTAGAATACTTTCGATTTAAACAAATGTTTACCTCATGAAAATGGAGACAGAGAGAAAATGATTGTGATTGTGATATCCCATCCATAGTTGTAAGATATTTCTTTGTACCATATCCCAGATGTCTGATCCTAATGACAGGACCCTTTATGCTTTAGATAGTGCTGTAGTCCTCGAGACCAGTTTTAAGAGGTCTCGGTCTTGTCTTGGTCTCAAGTCTTTTTGGTGTCGGTCTCGTCTTGGTCTCAGCTCTATTTGGTCTTGATGGGATGGGGAAAAAATAAAAAAGCATTCTCACAAAACACTATCATTATTTCTTACGCGCCTCGATTCAAATGCAACCAGTCAGATGCCTCTATTTTAAAAAACGTTACATTGTTAACATTTTCTTAACGGACACTGCGCGTGACAGATCACACATTTTATACACATCGCATTATAGCGAAGTTGGCAAAGAAATGTTCGAAAATGTCTGCTGGGGCGTCTACATTTATCTGGAGAGAAAGCACCAAGAAAGGTTAGGTAACTAACTACGAGATTTTTACCTAGCTCTGCATTTCTTGTCAACAAACTATGAGGAAATACTCCTAAATCTGACAAAGAATATCACGTATTCAACGAAGAAAATGTATTTAAAGTGTCAGTGAACATTTGAGAGCTGGTGCTATCTTGAAAAGTAGTAGTATTAAAAGGTATTAATCATCATTTCATGAGTTATTACATTTTCGCGTAACTTTATTTAACATGGGTTTAGAGATTCATTTTAATTAGGCGATGTCTTTGATGCTAACGTTGCACGTCATCTCAAACCGTTTGTGCTGAAACACCGGATGCTGCTCGCGCTCAATTAAAAAAAAATTTTGGGGGAATTTTTGTGCTCCAGGCGCAGACACCCGAAGTATTCACGTATTTATGTTAATACTGCAGTCAATAGAACAACTGAACTATTTTAAGGAGGTATTTGACGCGGCTCATTAATCAACGCTTGCGCTCTGACCGCCCGTGTGTGAGCGCGCACGTGTCACTCGTGACACAGATCAGAGTACTTGACTTGATTTACTGAGTAGTAACACTTGCAATGCCTTTTTTCTCTACAGTTGATCTGAGTAATGTGAAGTCCATTCTAGCCCTAGTCTGTTTTCAGTCTTGGTCTTGGTCTCGACCAGCTTTGGTCTTGGTCTCGCCTTAGTGGTGTCGGTCTTGGTATCCTTAAGTCTTGGCAGTGTCTTGGTCTTGATATTCTCCGGTGTTTGCAATGTCTTGGTCTCGGTTTGGGCGGTCTTGACTATAACACTAGCTTAAGATGGCTGTGAGTGTTACAAGCTTTCTTTGCTGACCATGAAGCGTTTCTCACACTTCATCATTTGTAACATTTTCAGGGTCAGAATCTGCAGTTATTGAAAAGTTTGATTAGTGTTGATAAATGAACCATTTTGGGCTATTTCATTCCCCTGAATAGTTGTGAGTCACAGTCAGTTTAATCAACACATTCACTTACGTGCTTCTGTGCTTGACTTTTTTACAGTTAGGGGCTGAGAATATGTGGAATTTGTTTTCTTGTTAAAACGTAATGAATGATTTTTTCATCAAAGCCAGAACTTGAGTAGCTATTCACTTTGTTGTTTAGTCATTGTCTTAATAACCTTTTATCACCCAGAGAGGCTGAGATTTTTTTAAAAACACAACTATCCCCCAAATAAATGTCCAACTGGGGCAAAGGTTTGTTGCAAAGTCCCACTCTCATTATCATAACCCAAAGCACTGGACGAGGCACTGAAACATGCAAACCCCCCAGAGGGTCAAATTTCCCTCTCCCCTTCTCCCCACAACCTCTGATTTCAAGTAACAGTAACCAGGCAACTAACAGCAACGCAATTGTCATTCATGGAGTAAGCTACTTATTTTAAAGGAAATTTTTTCACTGGTCTGCTCAGTTTTCCAACTGAACAGCTGAGGCTGAACAATGGAGAGTGGGGCCGCACTGTTGTGTCAGAACAATGGTAAACACAAATTTTCCGCTTCTGATTCTCAAGCATTTTCTTTTTTTAGATATACTCTATCAAACTGGGTGATGGATCGAAATTATACCCGAATGCATATGTGACATAAAATATTTGCCACATCTGCAGATCCATTATTTGTCCACTGTGACTTTGACCTCCTGCCCTAATCTAATTTCCCACTGTGTTGGTAGCAGAAATTACACTGAGCCTTTTATTCCACTAATAACGAGAATAATGCATTGTGAAACACACATCATTAAGAATAAATTGTCCTTTTTCAGAACAAATCCTTTAAAAATGTTTAATATTCTGTTTAACGGCGTACATGGTGTCATGCAAATGCTCCCTCTGGTTACACTGTTTTCGTAATATCAAACAGTTTTGCTTGTTTGAGCAGATTTAATTTTAAATTGCAAATATTTCATCATTAGTGACCATTTTCCAGAGCAGATTGTAAGATGGTAGATTGATTTCCTTTCAGGCAGCCAATTTCATTTTAGGCATTATTTCAGTATGAAATCAAAATTACCTTGCAGTGACTTGAAACTTCACAGAGATCACTTTATTTTATTCATTGATTCAGCAACCCACACTCAAGTCTCAGGTGTCATGTTGTCCTTGAACACACCAACAGGGCACATTGAAAAATAAGTCCACCTTTCCAGCTGCTGTACCCCCCCAATTACAATGCAGCTATGGCACAAACATAAAGGCTCTGAGCTGATCACTGTGATCTGTGTGTGTGTTTCAAGCAAGAGTGGCTCTTCAGGAAGATGACTTTCATGCAGCACAGTTTTGATAATGATCTACCCGCAACAGCAAACTTACTGCATAATGAATTGGCACCATACTGCTGCACCATGGGACTTTCTAGGAAATCTACTTGAGATTGGAAGAGTGATTGCAAAGGACCAAGGAAGAACTGCTGCATCTTGTTTTCAATGAAACAACACTCTGAACACAGATGGAGGCCACCCTCCTACTTCTGCGGATAAATTCATTGCTGTCCTATCTTGGGTTTTATGATCCCAACCACACTATAGTTCAACTGCTATGAGTACTTATAGTAGTTCATAAATAACACTACCGTATGTTTCGCACTTTCAGTTCCACAGAGTTCTTAATGTCTGTTCTTTGTTGCACTGTAGACTGGAAGGAGTGATATTACATATGTTCCCTTTACCTCTAATTGTAAAAAAATCACAGCGACACCTGACTCAACATTAAGAACCAAGAAACACAAAAAGAAATGCTCTTAAAGGACACATTTACCCTATTCACAATCATAATATGATTACATCTAGAAAACACACATGTTTCTTAATGTTTAGTTAGGTGAGTCCAACTTTTGCCCCCCTATGCTCTTTATAGGCGCTGCCCTGATGAATAATTAATTTGGCCCTTGCCAAGTAAAATCAAGATACAAGATGATTGGAAGATACTGTGATTTGTTCTCGCTGGGCTCCCTGGTGTTTCCTGCCTCCACTACCCTCCCACAACCCAGCTCTCCACTACTTTTCTCTGGTTTCAGGGATAATTGAGCTGTAAAGTTGACTCAAGTAGTGAAGCTCAAATAGAATTAGCCCCATTCTGCCTCATTTGGTAAAGGCAGAATAATCCAGCCCCCTTTCGCCATCCCACCTGCAGCTGAGTCTGTGAGCCAATGCTCCCTGGTTAAACAATCGTGGGTAAACACAGGAGGCAGAATCAAAGCCTCCCCTTCCAGCAACGTTCAGATGTTCAGTACACACCTCTGTTACCTGAGCAGCCAGAACAAACACTCCTCTGGTTTAGAGAGACTTACTTTATTTCTGATTGTTTGATCCGATATAATATAGGGTGTAAAATTATACCTGCCCATAAAGTAAGAAATCACGCTGACGTTCTCTAATGAAATAAATGACAACATACTGTTCTTTTCAAAGAAGATATGAGAACAAAAGCAAGCTCATTACCATTTCTTTTTCTTCATGTAGGACTTTTACCATCAGTCCTTGCTCCTCCTATTCTGTTCCTGCAACAGCCTGCTAAAAGCTGAACAAAATAAACAGGAACTGTTTTTCTTTTGCACATTTTGGTTTTGCACTGATCTTTAATGTCTGCACTGTGGAAGAACATTTATTGTCACACACGTGTCACCCATGTGTAAATCTGAAGCTTCCGACCACTGTAAAACATTCAGATCAGATAGATATCGGTGATGTTAATGTTAGGGCAATGTTTTCACTCTCGGTCCTGATTCTGCTGAATTTAAACAGCTGCTGTCTGAGATTTTTCGACATACTAATTGCACTTCTGTTTGCTGGAAGTTGTATTTGTTACTGTATACCGTCCTCCTGTCTCGTATGTGTAAGGTCTTAAACCTTACACTGTAAAGTGCCTTCAGATGACTTATGTTGTGAATTGGTGCTATATAAATAAAGTTGGGTTGAAATTAAACTGGGACTGTATTTGTTGCTCTGCTGTGCTGTGCAGCAGACTTGCCTTTAACGTTGCTGATTTGAAGCCATGTCACTTTGCAGCCAGCTTATTATATTCCATTCACATCTGCACTGTCATTTGAAAAATAAAAAATACAAATAGTTCACATTCACTCTCATATTCTTCTAGTAACACTGAGATCTTAGTTTGTGGGAACATGAAGCATGAGCCCATGTACATTTGTGCCATTCTGACAAAAACATGTCTAATTCGGGAGCGCTGGCTGGTTGGCTCCGGATTCTGGAGGAACCGTCTCCAGGTGACACTGAGTGGGAGCAGGCTGTGCTGTGTATCTGTATGAAATACAATCCTGGAACATGAGGAGGAAGACAAGGAGGAGGAGGATGTAGCCCAAAGCTAGTAAATAACACTGGCCATGTAATGAGCTGCTTGCTCTGCACCGACATCTTAAATTTGCTATTGATTTGGACACATTGGACCCAACTGGACCACTGCCGTCCAATCTGGGGATTTTGTGGAAGAGAACAATGACAAAGTGCTTTGATTAATTTTGCCATATCACCTGATTTTTTTTCTAGCTGGGACGTCACAGATAATATGCGTTTGAATGTCTGCATGTCATGTTTTGTAAATCATTAACAGTGTTCCTCCAGCTCCAGTGTATGTGATTACATTCCTAATAAATCATTTTGTTGCATAAACGCAGACAAACACATGCACAAGCTTTATCGGGAGTACAGTACAGTACTACAGGGAAAGAAAAAACCCTCAGCAGCAGAGACATTGTCTGCAGCTTCCCAAACATTAACAACGTTTTCATTGACACAGTCACTGTTGCACCAGCAGCTTTGGGCACCTGTGTGATATTTCACATCATTAATCTTGCTGTGTTTATTCTGGTTAAAATCACTCACCCGGGTAACTGTTGGGAGGGTTTATTGACATCTCCCATGGAGTGTGGTCAGTCGAGGTGGATGAGGTCTGGCTAATGTGGCGAATGTTAGCTCACAGGCTTTGCCTTCAGTTTTTCTCCTGCACAGTCTGACTCTCTCTGTCTTTTACCTTTTGTGTTTCACCATTTTTCTGTATTTCTTGTAACCAGGCCACTCTGTCAGTAACTCTCCTTCTTCCAACATTTTCTCCTCTGTCTCCTGTCATCTACCCGCTCACACACACACACACACACACACACACACACACACACGCACACACACACAGAGATTGGAACTATTCATCTCTCCTGCTGTCCTCTCGATCTTTTGACACTTTTGCCAAGGGTACAGAAATTACATCTGATGGCACAGTGAAGATGCTTTCCTCTCTCTTTTTCGTCCTGCCATGCATTCTCTGTCACCAGTTCTTTTCATTTTCTTGCTCTCCGCATCCTCCTCCTGTTAGATGGCTTCCCTGAAACACGGTAACCCATTTCTCCCACATCTCTTTCTTCTGTGTCCTCACACAGACATTTCTCACCTAAGAGATCACATTAGCAAGATACAGATACTAAACTGTACTGTTCCACAGCAATTTTGCTTCTGTTGAAGAAAATTTTATGGAACAGGTAAAGGTAATTTCTTAAAGCTGCATTTCACTTTTTGGTGACTTTGGGTAGTGAATAAATGTTAGCACAGTGGCTTAATAATAGGTTCAGCAGATGTAGAGTAATGTTAGCATTCAACAGGAACATAATTCCTGTTGTACTGCTGTTACATGGTAAACAGTAAAAACAAACCACAGCAGTAAATGTGTGCATGGACAGAAAGTCATTAATAGTGGTCAAGGACTGTAGAGCAGAAAATTAATGGCTTGATCCATTGTTGATATTAAGGTTGATCAGCTTTAAACTGTTTTATATCTACTAGTTAAAAATGACAAGGTCAAGCTGTACATTCACAGTCACAAAAAAATATCTAACATGTGGATACACCATCAAACATAACATAATGATACACAAGGAAAACCAAATCCTAAACATGTCTGTATGTCAAGTGAAGTCAAGTATCTTTATTAGTTTTCCCAAAAGAGAAATTTGGCTTGGAGATAAAAAGGGACAAGCTGCATTTTCAAACACACCTAGTACATACAATAAACTGTAGTAATATCTTCATAAATTCTAACAATACACTATAATAAATATGTAAATATGTATAAAATCTAGCAGTACAATAAATATGTATATATTAAAAAAACAATTCATCGAACATACAGTATAATCTCAAATTAAATGTTTCTCTTCCCCCTCATACAGCGACAAAAGCAATCAAGACTAGTTTGTTAAATGGAGGAGGACAGAGGAGGAGTGGAGATATCTGAGAGTTCATGCTCAAGATCTTTCTCATTTATCCTCCAAAAGTGCAGTGATGACATTAAAAACTCTCCCACAGCTGTAGCAGGAGAGGAATGAAAACCTCCCCTTTCACAGACTCTCATAGTGAAAGTCTCTGGTTACATCTCTGTGCATATGCACTGAGAGTAACTTTATTCACTGGAGTGGTAACACCATTATTTATTCCTGCAAATTCAGTTTTTTCTACTGTGACAGACACAAAAAGATGGACTACTGAGCTGCATTTCAACAGGAAGCAGTACAATAAATAGAGGAGACAATTTGGGGAATTGGTTTGTCTGCAGTGTCTGACACAGTTTCAGTATAAAGTGTTGGAGACAGATCAGCTTGGAGCTGTGAGTTTCCTCCTACAGTAAATCTCAGCCTTGGGAACAACATTAACATTAATGAGTTTGACATGAATTCATATGTGCATCACTGAATTCAGTACAGATAATGAAGCCTCAATAAAATGAATTTACAGCCAATTAAAACTTAACCTCTTCAAAGAACTATGCTATGACTACACATCACTTTGTGCCTTGAACAGGAGTCTGCTATTTTGACCTTGCATAATGATTAGATGTTAGAGTTCATACGAGCAAGAACGTCAGCGCTGAGCAGATATTAGCTCTCCACATGCACTGAGTCTACAGTTACTCACAGAAAAAGACCTTCTAACGTGTGAGTGACGAGTAGCGATGGGGCCGAATGCAGCGTTTGTTCTGTGGGTGGTTTTCATATCTTTCGGGGATCACAGTTGTAGACATTTCGCTTGTCTGCTGTAAAGTAAATCATAAAAAAATTGGCACAAATGCCCACAGTCTAACCACAGTCAACGGTTAATCGCTGGAAACTTAAGAATGTCCAAAGACAAGGTCACTGACCTTAGGTCTGTCCAATTCTTATGAACTCTAAATCTCAGAAATACCTGGAGGGAACTTTATTACATTTGACAAATACATTATCAAGTATCAGTTCACTTGGTCTCATGCTAAAAAGTATTAGAATATCAATCTGGTCAGATACCTGAACTGCAACTTCACTGTTTGGCATGTTACATTATTATTATTATACTGATTTGCATTTCACAGTTTTTATCTATTTATCTAAGCGTGAGACACTTGCTGTGAACGGATGCTGTGAGCAACATGATGTAAATCTCATTAGCCGCCCATTCACTTCTGTTACTATTTCCTTTCAGACTTACTGTCAAACTCACATTTGCCATAAAAGGCCAATTTAGAGACGTAAATCTTGTCGGGCTGATGTGATGAGAACTTGATTACCCCTATTCAAACATTCTCTGCACTATTTAGTTGAAAGTGTTTTAAAAGTGATGCATGTAAAGAGAAAAAGTAACTTGATTTTAATCCTGTTCTTATGGATGGTTTACTTGTACAAAAATTACCTGGGCTACGTTTATGAAAAATCATTATCATAGTGTGAATAATAAACATGCAATTAACAACAACATAACAATACAATGTGACCATGGATCATAATAAGCTGCTTATACCCACAGGGGAGGACAGTGTCTTTTAATTAGTCTAAACAGATAAATGTTCTGCACCAAATAGCATTAGTTGCGTCATTAGCTTTATGGAGACCTCCACATACAGCAGATGTCATGCACATCTAAAATATCAAGGACACCTTGCTATGGGATGGTTGATTACTGGTAATGTACAGGAAATTAGTATTATTGTAAGACTGGTATGCACTTAAAAAAATACTTATACAATACATGTGTTGGGCAGATATACAAAAATATTAATTTTAACCATAACTCTTCACTCAGGGAATCATTCTGCAGTTGTTACTCATACGCAGCCTGGGTGGCCTGACCGATCACACCTACATTATACTAAGATATGAAAAAAAGAGCCATCCAAGATTAAAGAACATTTGCAACACACACAAAGACAAATCCAGAGTGCAGTTATAGCATAACTCCATCTAAATGAGGCAACCACATTCAAATAACATCAGCGTATTTCTGTAAAATATTTTTACAAATAAACTGTTGTGGACTATAGACCTGTTGGGAGTCGGTAATTCTCTGCTGCTTTACTGTACTGTGCAGAATAACTTACATCACTAAAATATAAATTTACATTACAGGTCTAATGCAAGGTGAGTAAATCTGCAATGAAGCACTCGCATTTAAGCTCATGGCTGAATACTTTAATGCAACTAGATCACTCATGGTGTCATGTGATGAATGATACTGCAGTTCATAATCCTACTGCCAAATGTGAGGGACAATCTTCTCTTATAAGTTGAGGATGAATGTTTTCGAAGTTTGACTCGACTTTTTCGTGTAATTCAGAAAATGTGCTCCTCACTGTGAGCTGAAAACAAAGTACTCAAGTGTACTCAAGAGCACTGATAATAGGGAGAGATCAAAGCAAATGCAATTATTTCTACTCATGCTTCATAATTTTTATGTGATTTAAAGTTGCAGAGGTCCATAATATATAAAGTGTCTCATTATGCAAACATGTAGGGGGAGGAACTGGCTCATTGTTATGTGTAGAATCTATATGATGTGGTAGCTAAAAAGAGCATTTTCTTTCAAAATTTCCTCCACATACAGTTTATGTGTTTATATTCATCCCACATGCAAAATATGTTGTTGTTTTTTTATTCACATATGTGTGATGGCAGATATGTAGTCTGAATAGGTTTTCAGGCTGAAAGCCAAGCAGCCCACCTCTCGTCCTCTAGTGGGAAGAAAGTGTTTCAAGAAGTGAATCCTCTATTTTACCGTACTTCAGCTGCTGAGAGGCGTACCATCGCAAACAAAACACAAAATTACTCAACGCCTTCTCAATGAATGCACAGCTGTCCTACTCACAGAGCTCCCTACTGGGAACTGTGTGATGTTATACCTATGTATGTGATCATTCATGTCAGTAACATGCTTGAAATGGAGGACCCAAATTCAGACCAAGGACAAGAGAGGGTTCAAACAAAGGATGTTTATTATAAATTAACATGTAAAACAGGAGGTAACTAATAATCACTCTTA
>JAUMHF010000001.1:14874928-14956507 GCA_032359275.1 Microctenopoma steveboyesi
GAAGAGAGAGAGGGGAGTGATCAAGGTGAGGGAGGAACAAAAGACACATGAGGGCTGGAGAACACATGACACTGACAATTCAGAGGAATGCCAAACAATTAACTCTAAATTTATGTAAAATGAAAAGCTGATTATTTTTACCATAAATTAGATTGAAAGCATTCAACTATGGATAATTGATTTTTCATTTGATTGAAATTATATGTTTACATAGTGAATTTTTCATTAGAATCAAAGTTCATTATACTTGCAAAACAGTGCCAACTGTACTAGAATTGTCTCATCCTCATGTTTTACTTTTTTTTCCTACCCATTATGATAATCTCAGCATTTCCATGGGTGGATTTGAACGTGTTGTTTCAGTGGTTTGGATCATCTTTCTATTTAGCTGTAATAGTGTGTGGTTAATTAAATAAACATACATAGTTACACAATGTACAACAGGCAGTGAAATGTGTTCTTCTGCATTTAACCCATCCCCCGGGGGGGAGCAGTGGGCAGCTACAGGCCGCGCCCAGGGAGCTAGTACTAAGTGTCTTACTCAAGGAGGCACCTGAATATGGGAGATGGGCTGGGTGCTGCAGCTGGGAATCAAACCTGCGAGCTTCTGCATCCCAGCCTCATGCCTTAACCCACTGAGCTACCAGGCCGCTGGTTGCTAATTTGACTTTTTGAAAGCCTTTTAAACTTTTATTTTTATACATTCTGTAGACGTAATCTCCATCCTGCCGATCTACTCAAGCATCTTTTTGAAACGGTTTCCTTCTCTTGTTGCTTTGATAATATCTCAAAAGTTTATTTACCACAATAATTTTGAAACAAATCATGCAAAAAAACATTTAATGCAACATTTCTGCATGAAATGTGGCAGAACTGAAACAAAGTGTTCTGCTCAGCATTTGCCAAACACCTGTCCTCGTGAGCATGCCACAGATTTACACTGATTGCTTGAACACTGAGTAACAACACTGATGTTAACAATACATGGTTTCATTAGGGTGACTGTAAAGAATGCTTCTTTTGCATTCGTGTGGATAGGTATTTTTTTAATCTATGTCTCTCAGGATCCGTGTACTTATATTACATGTCAAAGATAGCAGGCTCCCCAAAGCCATTTCTCAGTGGAGCCCAGACAGCTCTCTTCATTCCAGCCCTCTTTCAGGATCACAACCTCCCACTTGTATGTGGGGGTTCAAATGTTTTTTACACATTCGCTGTCTTGCTTTTTTCCACTGTACTGCTCTGTCGCTCTGCAGAACTCTTACAAAAAAGGATCTGTTGTTGTTTTTTTGTTTCTCCATAGTAAATGTCTCTTTTCTTTATTCTATTCAATCTCCGTCCTATTACATCAGGTGCTCAACTCTCGGAGGGACCAGCTGGTCAGCATCCTACATTATTCTAGGGAGGACAGTCTTATCTATGTATGTCATGTGTTAATTTACCACTGGCTCTGTTTTTACAATTCAAAGTGAAATTTGCACCTTAGACTTTTCTACTTTTTTATTCTTGAATGTTTCTTACATTTGAATTTGGATTCAAATTGCCAGTTGGAATTGGCAACTTGTCAGTTGGCTGTGTTGGGATGCCACTCTACTCAAAAAAAAAACAAATTTTAAAACTGACAATTCATGTCTACATATGCACAACAACTACAGTAATTCCTGCATCAAGCTGATGTTTCGGGGGTTTATTGATTTTAGATCCATGCAGTTAAAGTAAAATGCAGTTAAAATAAATGCTGTTATCTAAACTGCTCATGTTGCATTTTTGGCTAAATAATTACTAATAAAATAAACTAATAATTACTCTCAATCTTTCTTTTCTTTACTGAGATTTATCCCTTTAGATTATGCTGGACTGCATGATTATCAGTCCAGACACGTACTTTGTATTCTACACCTGTGCAGCCAGCAGCTTACAATAACCCTACACTGTTTAGGAAGCTCTCCTCTGATCTTCACCTCTGTGAGGCACCAGGTTTTTCAGACCACAAGAAGCTCTTAATGCAGAGATCGACTCATTTGTTGTTGTGTAGAGCCGCCAGAGTGAGAACACAGCCACCTGGCTATACGTGAGGAGCATTTATGTTCCCTTTCTCTCAGGGTTTATGAAACTATAATGAACCTTTTTTTCTCACCACACCTACTTTGATGGTCTCTGTGATCCCACCACTCTAACCCCACCCCCCACCCCCTCCTGAGATCGATTTGAGTCGTTCTGGGAAAGAAGCTTTTCTCTGAAGACCTGTGGTGCTAACCTACTCACTGATCGCAGAAGGGTTCTCCACCAGCCTGACCGAGAAGCCAGAGGACTTTTTTAACAAGATTAGAGAAAAGCAAATACGCTACATGACTTTTTAGGAGATAAAACACTTATTTATTACTACTACTAATTAAAGTTTAATCTCCATGCTGGGGGCTCTTCTTCTTATGCCTTCACTGTGTTTCAACTATGTTTGTTATTCTTGTCACTGCACTAACAAAGTAAATTTTTGAAAAGGTTGATTAGCGGAGACGTCTGGCAGCTTTTTTCTTCTCTTTTTGCTTTGTTGTCTTTCACACGCATTCATTTCTTTATTTACAATTTTATGGTTTTGTATCCATCGACGCGTTGCGTTTGTTGCAGTCTCAGCAGGGCTCTGACATCACACACAGTGGGTTGTTTTTGTGCGATCAGTGTTGTGATCACTGATGACTGTGCTCAAACAAGACACCGAAATTTTCAGCATGTGATAAAATTGAAAGATGTCTCGCAAGCATTTGAAATATTGAAAAGGGAGACAAAGAGTATTCCACAAAAGTGATGAAAAAAGAGAAGTATTGCCTGCCAGAAGTACAAAGGCAGATGTATTGATATAATTAAAAGGCAGCAGACGTCTCCTCTGCTGCTGCCAGCAATCCACTTCAAGGCGATATTGGGAATATTGAGCTACACCGGAGTTATCCGTTTGATTCAATTTAGACACTCGCGTCTGATGCGAAAACATCAAGTATATATGCAGCAATAAGTACCTTTAAATTACCATTTTCAACACAATCCTCTGGAGGAGTTAATAAAGCAGACTGACTGAATTAATTGAGAATTAAAGATATCTAATGAACTCCAATGTAAAAAATGTGTCCCTGAGTAGTTTAGTGATTAGAGTAACACAAAGACCTGTATTCTGAAAAGCAGCAACACTGCAGGTCAGCTGTGACAGGCAGGTTTCCAAGGATGTGCTTTCACATTGTTATCTAAATCATGTGGAAACAAATTACTTTTGGTTGTTATTAATGAGGAGTAGTCAGAAACCAGCATAAAGTAATACTAATACATATATTCAGAAAACTGAATGTTGTATATTAGCAGAAACATATTCACTGTCTTTACATTTGGCAGATATGTTCAGTATACTTCAGATTTGCCACTCTTGATACGTTTTAATAGAAAACTGAATATTAATGTTCTCCAGTTTAATTTGAAACTAAACTGACTAAAACACAATGTCTGACTGAGAAACCAAACATCTATAATAAAGAGCGTCCCAACTGGACTGAACTTCTAATAATAAACATTTACAATGTGACCTTTGAAATTGCTAAGTTAGCTGAGCACCGTAAGTAGACTATTAGCTCTGAAAAAAGAAAAGATAAAACACAAGCACCAGATTAATAACTCCTTTCTTTCACATGAGTTTCTTTTAAGCAAAACTAGTCATCCGTGTCCAACCCAGAGATAGAGAATAAGCCTTTTTATTGAGAAAAGTAGGTCAAGGATGGAGGTTTTACTCTGGAAATAAGAATAAAGTTTATCAATGATGGACAAGAAGCATCACACTAAACCTAATGGTATCTGGAGATATATGCAGCTCAGGCATTGTGCCTATAAATGTGTCTTCACCAGTTTTAATAAAGCTGTAAATGTAAAATGTAGATATAAAATGCTGTGTGAGAAAAAAACTGCTGCCTCCTCAAACCCTCAAGGGGAAAATATTAAACTAGATGCAAGAGAGTTTCTGGTGTAGTATTCCACAATAGTGTGTGTAATTTCTCAAGTTAAAATCAAAAACAGAAAAATAAATAATCAGGCTTGTATCTGAGTTGAGGTGGACCTCTGGGGAAAAGAAAAACTGGAACATCACACATATTGTTATTAGACAGTTTCTGTTGTAGTTTGTCTGCACTGAAGATTTGCTGGTAGTTATGTGGACGTAATTTTGTGTGACTCAAGCTCAACTTGATATATATATATTCATATGATTTATTGCAAGTATTAGGACCCTTGCCTTCACTTTTCTTTCAGGCGAGCATTGGTGAGTTCCTTCTTAGCAAATTCACTTATCTGTGTCCTTACGGACCTTTTCTTTGTGCAATGGATTCATTGATGTTAATGATACTTTCAGTAATATAGTGGAAATAAAGATAATTCAAAGTGTAGTTAGTTAGTGACGCACTATAGATGTGTACCATCAATGTCTTGTTTTTGGAAAGATCTAATCTATTTTGGCTGCTGGTGAAATAACAGCATCCAGAAAAACAACAATGGAAAAGGACTCATTCCGCTTTCCCATCAGGTTTTAAGAGCTCCTAAGTCAGGTAAGTTGTGAAGTGTGTAACAATAACATCAAAGAACAGCTGCAAAACATCCATTATCAATTAAGATGCATGGCCTTGGGTGAGGATGTAACAACATTTTCTTCATTTTTCATCACAGTATTAGAGAGCAGATGCTTGATGTGGCGATGCTTTGAATGTAATTGCTATCATCGTGTCTGGTGCCGTGTAAAACATAAATTAGGATGTGACTGGGATGAGCTCTTGATGTTTTGTGTTGCACTCATTGTTATGTTATTACTTCATCTTATAAGATGTGGAAACTAGTTCACCAGCTTCATTACTTAACTTCTGACATTTAGCAGCATCTGTTGCGAGGGCCCTTCTTTTTTTCTTTCTGTTCCTTTCCTGCTGCACATGAGAACACTGGGCAACTTGCCTTAAATGTTATGCATTATCCATATGATTATATTACAATTCAAAAATAATTTGTTATTTTTATACATGTAGAATCTAGGTCGGGAAAAACACATTTTGGGATGCATTTCTGTGACAAGCTGACACTCAAGCTGTGTAGGAAGCTGGATTCATTTAAATATAAGTTATCAGTTATATCAGTTGCAGAACTGCTTTGACAACCAATTAAAGTAGCATCTAAATGACAGAAATCTTTGAGGAACTTCCTCTCAAAGTGATAACCTACAGTGTTTTGATATTAAACACCATATTTCTACATTTTTTGTCTCCACTAATGCAGCTTTTTATAGTTGATTTCTGCGTTGCGGCCTCTAAAGGCATGTAGCTAGCTCTTTCCTGTTGTTTTTTTATCTATCTATCATTTTTCTGGGATAACGTTTTAGCTACCTACACACAGCATGGTGTGTTATAGTTTGAGTTTTTCTTTGCTGTATTGATTTTAAAGGGTTGTACAGTTATACTCCGGGATTGCTGAAGTACAACTGTTTTTGTACAACTGCCACAGGAATGATTTTTCTTTTTGTAAAATTCAAACTGTGCCCACCTTTAACCATATTTTCATCCATGGCAATCATGTGAAAGCCTGTGATTTTAGAAATATGAGTTTGTGAAACATTCAAGGCAGGATTGTCTTGCTCTCCTGTGGAATACAAGTGTGACAGGCTGCTTCTTTCTTGGTTAGCAGTGCCACAAGACCACAAGAGATCAGCGATAGGTAGGATGCAACAGGCATATGATTACCTCTTTCAGTTGGAAATCAAACCATAACAGTATCTGGGTTGAATTTGTAGCAGTGAACTGCAGAATGAAAGCCTTAACATTTGGATGTGTTTTATATATATATATATATATATATATATATACACTTATACATATATATATATATATATATATATATATATATACATATATATATGTCATATACATATATATATATGTCATATTTATACGTCTGGAGACAAGAGGCAGATGTGAATTCAGCATTTGTTTTCATTTTAAAACATTATAAAACTTTCAAGCACATAGGCAAGAAGATTAAAAACCAAATTGTTACTTGATAAAGGTGGCCTGGGGATATAAAGAGCCTCTTTATAGTGGGGAGGCATGTTGAGATTCAAATAAAAAAGCCCATAAAATCCTCGGCAGAAGGAGAACAGGACTGGGGTGCAGAGAATCCATAACAGGCAGCAGAGAAGCAATGAGGCTAGCAACTGCTAAAACAGTAAAAGGAGTTTGGTAGAACAAATATGAAAGGAAAGACCCAATAAAAGAGAAGCAGAAGATGGCTAACATAATTACAAATAATCTGAGAGACCACTTACACCTGAGGGGAAAACATGTTTGTTTATGACAGATGGAAAGCAGCAGGAACAAACACAGCCAGAACACGATGGAACAAACACAAAGGCAGTGAAGCATAATTCACTAATTACACCTGTTCAACATTTGCAACAGTCTACAATAATCTAATTGGATTTTGCAGGGTTTTCAGCAGCTGTTTTGTGATGGGAAAGTTTTTTTTTTCAGTTTTTCAGATTTGTACTGTGTATCAGTGTCAGGGTTGTGGCTGTAACGTTAAGGTGGAACAGTAATTTCCCCAGTGAATCATAGCTATTCCCTCATATGTGTCTCCTGTAACCAATATGAAATGCCTTTTGTTGATAAAAAATACTTTCAGCGTCAAATCTTCAATTATTTTTCATTTCTCTCCCACATATTTTTCTTAATCGGTTTTAGATTAGAAGAATCCTTCTAAAGCACTATATATTTGACGACTCCTTACTTTACATACACTGTAAAAATTGAAGGCAGTGGATTCACCACTCGAAGTCATTCGTAAGTTATAGTCGTTTGGCCCGCCTTTAATTGCATATCAGAAAAGAAAAGCAGGCTTCCCCTTCGAGCTATCAACCATCAGATTTTATTTTAGCTTTGCTGGCACATTTTGTCACCTATAGGAAATTATTATCTGAAGGCCAGGAGCAGGACCACACCTCAAACACTCCCCTTAAGATCTAAAAATGTCTTTAACCCTCTAATGTCCATATTTTTTACTTACTGGGATAAAAAGCAATCTGCATCAGATTCTCAGAATTTCACGCTGCTTACACACCAAGTCAGATGTACAGGTGATTTATGACCTTAGCTTGTATCCATCACAACTTAGAATAGAATAGAATAGCCTTTATTATCATTGTACAATGTAACAAACACAAACAAACGGAATTGTTTGAATTAAGTGCCACTCTCTATGGTGCAAAAAGATGCGAATGCATAGAAAATACAAAATAACAAAATGAAATGTAAGAACAAACAATAATATACGCCAACTTATCGGTTACTGTCATTTTTCCTCACGTTCCATTATTAGTAACTTTCCAGTTAATTTTGTAATAATCCCTTCAGTTTACCATTTGGTGCCATTTCAGCTGCAAACTACTAAATGTCTGCCCTAGACAGTCTAGATTGCTTCGTGCTCCTTGCTGCTTTTCAGTCGACCATTTGCCTCTCTCTGTCTCGCAATATCTTCTGTAATCAAGGGCTGTTAGCTACAGACCAAGATACTCACGTCTCAAGCGGGTGTCATTGCATCAAATCCTGCATGATCTTTTAACAAACCTCACCTGGTTCACTACCTTCCCTGGTCAAGGATGGCTCTATATCCTCCAAACTTTCTCTAACCAACTGCTTGATTGGTCTCAGACCTAGTGAATCAATACCCTAAGGAGCCAATAGTTTTGGGGGTTATATGAGGGGAAAATCTCCTTTATTTTCAACTTTATGGCTTAATGTATCCTACATATCTTACAAAGCCAGCTTCTAGTTCTCCAACACAAAAATACCAACTCCATCTGAGGAAGCTAGAGTGAAAATGTTTCATGATAATGACATTAAAGGCTCCACATAGTTTTTCCTCGGCAGCTCTTTCCATATTACATTATTCTCAAACCAACATTTTTTTAAGTGAGCATTTCCATTGCTTCAAAGCAGCCTCTGATAGTGAGATATCACCTGCCTCCTCTCCTCCTATCCAAGGCCTTCCCCGGCTGTGTTACATAACGAAAGCTGTCATATTTGCCAAGCGGAGTGGATGCCAACTCCCTGTTGACTTTGCATTAATTAATTGTACTAAATGTCAGTAGCTGCTGGTGAGGTTGCAGACAATTAAAGGCAGTCATCATTTAGCAGGTCTTGATTTTGATAAGGGCAATTAGCCCACAAGCTGTTGCAGAAAATCAATGTGCAAAGAAAGAGGCAGCCTCCCAGAAATTTCCAGCACTGAGACTGCCAGCATGGAAAAGAGAGAGAAGGCAGAAGAGGGGAGAGGGTTGCATAAAGAACCAAACAGAACAAAGATGGAGAGATCTGAGGTGTCATCATATCCCAAGTACGGCAAAAGATCTCCAAAACAGGTTATCAGGTGTTCATTGTGATTGAAGCGAGAGGTAAATGCAGGAATTTTTTGTAAAATTTGAAAGTTTATCTTAGACGAGAGAGTATCAAACTTTTATAAAAGCCCAGTTTTCATACAGCCTCAATCAAAAGTGTGTTTCATTTGTTTCATAGGTCTTTATTCCAATCCAATACAACCCCACATGCTGAATATCAAACCATTAATGATGCATCTCGATCCTTTTCCAGAAGAGACTTGATGTGTTTACAAAAGGCTTTCCCTCTCTCGCCCTTTGAATATTCATTTCAGTTCCTCTGATTATGTGCCCACTGGCAGCTTTGGTTCTCATGTGTATGAGTGATGCCGAGGGCAGATAAACCAACCTGTGCTAATGAAATACTCAGCAGCTGACAAATGACAGTCTTCTCAACACAGGCTTTATTAGGTTCAGCCGTCCCTAAATGTCTGTTCTGAAAACATACTTTCGGCTGCGATGTGCACACAGCACAAACAGGGTTCTGGAGCATTAACTTTACTTTATTATTCTTAAGATCACTATGAACTTCTTTGAAGTTGTAAAATGTTTCTTAACAGCCGAGTGATTAAAAAGGAAAACATTCTTTTGACATTGCTTGATTATATTTTTCTTAGGCAGACATTTTTTAACGCTACAACAAATTCACAACTTGTTTGACACAAACAGTGACAAACTTTGCCAGCTGCTGTTAGAGAATGTTGTCCAGGTGTGTCTGTAGACTAAACTTAGCCAAGAGTTTTACAGCCTGTTCATTGACAACACCCGTTCAGAACAACTAGTGTAGGCCAGTGTTTCCCAACATTTTTTGAAGCACGGCACACATACCCAACCCTGGGATTGAGTACAATAAGATGAGGAGGAAAACAAACACCCACACATTTATTCTAAGATGATACAACTGCATTATATTTAGTGACGCATTAGTAAACACTCAGAAACTCCTGGTGGACTAGCAGTTACTACTTTTGATGGAGTAGTACCTGCAGACTGTTACTGTGTTTGAAGGGACATCTTTACTTTACTTTGCTTGGCAGACGCTTTTATCCAAAGCGACTTACAAGGAGCTAGCGCTGGGTGTCTGGCTCAGGGACACACCTGGTAGGGGATGGATTAGGAGTCAGACAGGATTCGAACCTGCGACCTTCTACTCTCCAGTCTGACGCTTAACCCATTGAGCTACCAGGCCGCCTCACCTCTGCATCACTCTCGCATACAGGATCAAAGATTAATTGAAAACACAGACGATGTATTTTCACATTAATTTATTTGTAAAGCAGCATATATTAAAGCAATATATATTAAAGCAGTGTGATGCATGATAAGGGTGCTTTTGTTCTTACTAGTGGTGATATGTTACAAGCTACCAATGTCCCAAAACTTTACTAATCAGACACTTCTCACTTTGATTCATTATGTTGTGTCCATTAACTTTGTTTGTACTCACCTGTCAAAATGCCAAAACACACACACACTTTAGTGTGAAGTCTTTTCATAGTTTCTTTGTAGTAAAGAGTTTTTGTAGTGTGAAGGTTCCTGTCATTTCCAATAAGCAACTCAGTGTGTTCTATGTTCACCTGTCATCTGCCTTCTGTGCGAGTCTCACCAGCGTGGAAGATGACAGAGAAAACGTTTTAATTTTAACATTAATATACACATTTCTGCTTTGTAGAAGACACAAAGCATACGTTTAATAAATGTATTGAACAAGAGTATGTGGAGGAGCATCAATGGGAGCTACAGTGGGTAGCGAAAGTTTGGACAACATCTTTATGATTTTCCTGTATAAATCGTTGGTTGTTATGACAAATACAATCAATTAAATATATCATACACAGTGATAATTGAGAAATGAAACTAAGTTTATAGGACTTACAGAAAATGTGCAATAATTGTTGAAACAAAATTAGGCAGGTGCATAAGTTTGGGCAGCACAAAAAAGAAATGAAATCAATATTTAGCAGATCCTACATTTGCAGAAATGACAGCCTCTAGACGCATCTCTAGTTCATTCAGGTTTGATGGCTTCCGAGCATGGACAGCTCTCTCTAACTCACACCACAGGTTTTCAATGATATTCAGGTCTGGGGACTGAGATGGCCAGTCCACAACTTTGTACTTGTTCCTCTGCATGAATGCCTTTCAACAAGACAGGTCGTTGTCTTGTTGAAAGATCCAGCCCTGGCGCAGCTTCAGCTTTGTCACTGAATCCTAGACATTGGTCTCCAGAATCAGCTGATATTGAGTGAAAACCATGCGTCCCTCAACAGTCCCTGCACTGGCCACACATATTTTACTGTAGGTAGCAGGTGTTTTTCTTGGAATGCTGTGTTCTTTTTCCTCCATGCATAAGGCCCCTTGTTTTGCCCAAATAACAAAATGTTAGATTCATCAGTCCACAGCACTAAAATATAAAATTAAAGCTGGCTTGTCCAAATGTGCTTTAGCATACCTCAAGCAGCGGTTTGTGCTGTGGGCGGAGAAAAGGCTCACCTTTACTTTACTTTGCTTGGCAGACGCTTTTATCCAAAGCGACTTACAAGGAGCTAGCGCTGGGTGTCTGGCTCAGGGACACACCTGGTAGGGGATGGATTAGCAGTCAGACTGGAATTCGAACCTGCGACCTTCTACACTCCAGTCTGACGGTTAACCCATTGAGCTACCAGGCCGCCTCACCTCTGCATCACTCTCGCATACAGGATCTCCTTGTGTAAAGTGCGGCGAATAGTTGAACGATGCACAATGGCACCGTCTGCAGCAAGATGATCATGTAGGTCTTTGGTGCTGGTCTGTGGGTTGACTCTGACTGTTCTCACCATTCGTCGCTTCTGTATATTCAAGCCTTAACTTGAACTGTGCCTGTGGTCCTCCATTTCCTTAATATGTTCCTAACTGTGGAAACAGACAGCTGAAAACTCTGAGACAGCTTTCTGTATCCTTCCCCTAAACCATGATGGTGAACAATCTTTGTTTTCAGGTCATTTGAGAGTTGTTGTGAGACCCCATGTTGCTACACTAGAGAGAATATTCAAAGAGGAGGGAAACTTACAACTGCCCCCCCCTTAAATACTTTTCTCATATTTGGATTCACCTGTGTATGAAGGTCAGGGGTCACTGAGCTCACCAGCCAATTTGAGTTTCAATAATTAGTTCTAAAGGTTTTAGAATCAATAAAATGACAACGGTGCCCCAAACAGACACAGAGTCAGGAACAAACCCTGGACAGCAACACAGGAGATCAAGCAGGTTAAAAGGACAGTGAACAGGTCAGGAAGTAATCCGAGTGGAATAAACCAGACAGTGGGCTGGACCAGAACAGCGGGGGTAAACAGAAAAACCAAGATGAAAGCTGCATGAGATCGTATCATCCAACAGAAAACCACTAAAGCAGGGAATGGATCGTTACAGAGTGGTCCTGCTTTTTTACTACGTTCAAAGATAATGTACATGTGACTGAAGTCTATCACAAGTACATCAACAAGGCATAAAAACAAATCCGTCATGTCCAAACCAAAGCTATCACTGTGTCATAACCGTCAGCAAACAAACACTGTGCTCAGTTAATTTCCATTGTCGTCTTGTGACTGTTCAATGTTTAAAACAACACATGACACAGAGGATGACTCATTTATAAAAACTGGGACACAAGCAAAACAGACAGGTTTTATTGACCTCTTCTCTAATATGCATATGGCTTGTTTAATCTGTTTCAGGAGTTTTATTACTACATTACATGGGGGACAATTTTATTGACTTCTACATTAGCGTGTGACTTTCTAAAAGAACTATAATGTCTTAATTTTTATGAATAGTGAAGTGTTATTTGCTTGAAGTTGTTAACTAGAGATGAACTAGGGGCATATCAACATCCTTACAGAATTCTTTGCTTTCTTTATTCAACTAACTTTTCTAAGGCTGATTGCTATGTTTTTAGGCAAATGGTTAACACTAGCAATTGGCCCCGCAGGTAAAAATTTTAACTCCTGTAATTTAAAAAAATTACAGGAGTCTTTAGCACTTGACCTTAGCATTGCCCAAATTCCTTGCAGAAGCTCTAGGTGTCTACTGGGAAGATACTAGTATCCCTGCATTTGCTGAAATAGACAATTCATATTTCAGTGTAGCACTACTAAGGTAACAAGGTAACAACCCTGTCTCCCAGAAATTAAATTTATACAGTATACAATTGTTTTCTAATTATGTAGTGATAAAAAATGTGATCATTAAATTCATAGGCGGCATTTATTGAGAAAATTAAGCGCTATGTGTATTTATATTATACCAGACTCAAAGTCCTATGCAAAGTTGAGATAGATGGTTTTCATAAACTTAGAAAGATCTAAGCAACAAAAGCTCTTTTGGTTAAACGTGAATAAACATGTTGAATCTGAATCAAGGTGAACCTTTTCTCTTTTGAACAAGACTGTGATATTTACCTTTAACATAAAAAGGTGTGCAGTAATAATGCTGCAGTTATCACCAAATGTCATATTTCACTCAAGATTTGTTTGTTTGCCCACATTCTCCACTAAAAACAGAGAAAACTACAAATATAGAAGCCAAAAACATGAAGGGGTTTTAGTGGCCTGATAACACCAGAATGGAAAAGCAGTTTTTATCACAGGAGGTTCCTGTAGAGCGTCCAACATGCAAGCGGACCAAAGTGGACTATTGTTGTGTGTCTCAAACAGTCTATTCCCCCATTAATATTCATACTAGTTTTCCCACCTTGGTGGACCAGTTTCTAAAGGCACAGTTGGCTGTCAGCCTTTGGCTGTGTCCACATGGTTTAGTGTTCCTATGTTCACTGTTGGGTGAAAGGGTTGTCAGCCTCCCACGCTTAAAAATAGAATATGTACTCCACTGTCACACAGATGACCTGTAATTATCTTTATTTATTAGTCTAATATGTTTAAAAGACATAAATACCTAGATGCCTGGATGCTGTACAAAACAGAGCTTATTCTATTGTGATCTGAAGGTGTGTACATGAACTGAATTATACTAACCTGACCTGAAAGAGACAAATGACTGATGCTCTGGGATCCTGCAGCTGCAAAACAGTGTGAGACTGGTTATACTGGGCAGCTCCCAGGTTTGAATGTGTCTCCCACTGGGGTGCTGCTCTACATAATAAGGTGTTCTTTGTCAATGTGCGTGTTTTTTAAACAAAGGCTTGCCGCGATGTAATACTTACACAATTATTGTGATAATTAATTACTTTAATCTCCACTTCCACTTCATCTAATTCTATCAAAACAAAAGAGGCATGAATGTGTTGTTGAGTCACTGCAGGAATATACTTCAACAACAAAAACTGAATGCACAAGTATTTGTTTATCAGTCTGCTTTGAGACAGGATAATATGTTCTTTTTATAAGAAAAATTTGTAGAGCATATCAGACCATGTGTATTTCACATTTTTATTTGATTTGACACAATTTTATGAACAACAATTTCAGGCAACTTAATAAAAGTTGTAAGCACTATTTTATTTTAGTAGGCATATTGTAATAGCAAATAGTCTAGGAAGGTTGTATTCAGTCTGTAATGTACTCGTACTGTTTATTTGTGTATGTTTTTTGTTTGTTTTAATGTAACACTGACTGATCGGTGATCTGTCTGTAGAGTAAAAAACACCCAGTTACTCCTCCGGGATTACAAACTGTGAAGAGCCACACCACTTTTCTTTGTTGGTCTGTTTCTTTGTAATCTCTCCATTGAAGAAAACATCACAAATTAATAATTAATAATTAAGAAAATGCAACAACATCTGTGTAAAGGAGAAACATTCTTCATTGTGACAACTTTTCCATTAAATCACATCCAGTGAAGCCTGGGAATGATTCATATGGCTGTTGCTGCTTTACATAACAAGGTATTTTATTAGTATCACCTTTGTGCACTTTTGGGAGGTTGAGTGGCGACGAGTCGGGGAGGGGGGTGGGGGGCGGAGGCTGCTAATGCTGGAAGCAAACACTAACAAGAAAAAATCTGCCATTTGGGGGCTATGAATGAAACACAATGCTTCGAGTGGCAAGCGGATATTGCAGAGGCTAAAGCGTTGTATGATGAAATCATTTCTTCAAATTAGATGTTTACTCATCTTTGGGAGTAAAGCGGAAGAGAGCAGATATAGGTTTGTGGTGATGTAATGTAGAGTCACAGAACAGAACAGACAGTGTTTGATGTCTAAATACACAACAGACCCCAGGGTTCAGGTCACACTTAACAACCGTGTCCTGAAAGCGCTACGACCATAACCAACAAATTACTACCATCAATAAAAATAAAGACTGTTTGAAGTATGTGGAGGATGGCACAAGATGTCCACGCTGGTTCGGAACACACGGCACCACCCATACTGTTGTTTTCACTGTGTTTTATCGAATTATGGCCGCATGATCTATTAGAAACTATTGTGACTATTGTTTGAGTTTATTGTGAGACATTTTTATGTATTTTCATGAATGAGTTTTATTGTAGCTGGTAGCTATTCAGTTTCTAAACATACATAACATAACAAATCTGATACAAATATGTTCCCACAAAGTGATTGTTAGCTTGATGTCAGGCTATAAACCTGCAAGTAATTTTCCTTAGCTCAGCTGCAGTTTACTGAAGTTCTGTGGAGTCAAAACTGTCTTTTAGCTTGTTCTGAATCAGTCGCACAGGGGGAAAAAGAAACCCTACCTGCACAAAGATAAAACAGTATTTCCCTCCACAGTTGGTAGAGACCAAAGTAGAACTAAGAGGTTTAAGCTAAATGTAGTTTGCACTCACATTTTCCAGGTGGCCACGAATAAATATAGAGACTGTAAATATAAACTGTTTACCACTGAGTCGTGTTTACAACTTGTCACCAACCATTGCTGGTTCAAGCGAAACAGCAGTTAATTTTTATTAATGTGCATAAGTATTTCCATTATGTAGAATCAATTTAATTCAATTCAATTCAGTAAGTTTCCTTTTAGTTGAAGACCGATGACATCAATTCCCTGATTGTTGTTATTCTTCAAATGGAATTTCATGAAAGTGCATATTGCATAAAAAGTCATTTCAGTACTTCAGTGATTTTCTGAACAAAGTAGCAGCTCTACTTCTGAGTAACACAAGTAAAACAGTGCTAATAAAATTAGATAAAAGGCACAATGCAGAATAAAATTAAAACCCAAATATCATCTGAAGAAAGCCAATTTAAGAGCCAGAATAATGGAGGCAGACATGAGCAGTAAAGCACACAAACAAGGAGTCGAATGAAACAGTTATGAAAAAATAGATAATAAAGAGTTTTGTCATTTCTTCAACACAAGGTGCTTTATGTCAGTCTATGTAAAGCAATAACACAGTGTACACAGACACACACACACACAGACAAGCTTTTCTATCATTTGACAGTGACAAGAAAATACATGAAGGCAGACATTCATGCTCACACAGACACTCCTGATCTAAACAACACGCGCTCTGTTTCAGGTACACAGACACACACGCGGCTCCAAACCAAAGGTTGTGGTTACTGTCAGTGACGGGGCCTCGTCTCCGTCCCTCAATCATCCACTCAGTTACCTTTGCTTTATGGTGAGCAGACCTTTCTCAGAGGAAACCCTGCAGTCTCTGCCCAATCAAATAACGCTGCAGGCAGTGTCTGATGAAGATACCTTCACAATCCCCAAAATGCTTTTGTTGGATTTGTATTTACAACCAATTTTGTAGTCAATTGTGTTCCAAACATTGCAGTGTTGTTTACAGCCTCCCTCATGCCACTGCAGCACATTTAGCAATTTACTTATAATTGTACTGCTTGTACATGTTCTAGCTTGTATAGTAGTGTGTAAGTTCATAATGTTCCTGTAAAATCACACCGTGAGCATTAATACAACACCTTTGGGAGAAGGAAAAATCCCATAAGGTGCCTGTAATTGAATCGGGGTAATATATGATAAGCCAGTATTCCTGAAACGTAACAGCCTTCACCTGCCTCCTACCGTATGTACGGGAGACGGGGTGTGTGATGGGAAGGCACTCTAAAAATCACAGGCAGCTTGTCTCTTATCTGCAGGCAGCAGTCACATCCCTCTGCCTTGTGTCTGGGCTGTTGTTTTCATATTTCTGCTACAAGTTCCCACTTACTCAAATGGTCACTGGGGAGGAGAGGTCACCAGATGCAAGAGGAGGAAAAGGAGGAGGAGAGAGAATGAAGAGAATGAGTAATGACAGGGGGGAGAGTAGAGAAAAGGACAGAAAAGGAATTGAAAGGAACAAGTAAATCAAAGGACAAAATCAGACAAGAAAAGCAGAGAAGATAAGAGTTGAATTAAAAAGAGAAAACATGTGAGGGAGAAAAAAGGTGGCGAGAGAAGAAAAGACAAACGTGAGTAAAGGAGAGGAGAGCGTAAAGGATAAGATGGGAGTAAATCAAGTATAAGATAAGTAATGAGGAAAGATGATTAAGAAAGGAAGAAAGGGAAACAAGAGAATGGCAAAAAAATAGTGGAATTAACAGGGGAGGTGTCAATGAAAGACAAAAAGAAAAGGAAGACAGAGGACAGAGAAGACATATGAGGGGAAAACCGGTGGATAGGAGAGAGAAGAGTGGAGAGAACATGATGGGAAGAGGAGATAGAGCTGGGGGGGGGGGCAGTCCCACATAAACTTGGCTGTTTATGGTTCAATCCCCCAAAGAGAGTTGAAATCCTGTGAGAACTGACTACTGTGGAACCCTGGACAGACTCCATATGGAGAGGCGCCACACACACACACACACAGACACACGCGCGCACGCACACGCACACGCACACACACCTACGATCATAACTCAGCAGGGTGCTGAGTGTTTTTTCTGAGTGACTTGCCACCTGTTAAGTCTATTCTGACAGCTGAGATATTGATAGAAAAAATGTTCACTGGCACTTTTATCCGCGAATTAAGTCATAAGAAATTGATTTTACTTTCTGTCAGGGTCTAAATGATGGATAACGATGACTGATAGCCAGAATGTAAACATCCGCTCGCTGGGCTTGATGGACTTGTGACATGTTTTATGAAATGGGAACAAAGGTTGCGAAATGTTTCCCATGCGTTTGTCATAGTAGGGCACGGATTTCGAGCATCGCATCACGTAATTGTTGACGAATGCCTAACAAAGTGCTGAGAGCGCTACTTTGATGTGTTTCTATTTCTCCTGCATGTTATGAGAGATTGATGTCTGCATTTCCCACAGATAACTCCCCCACGGCCTGAGTAATTCCCCGGGAAACAAATAAGACCGCGGAAAACGTGACGAGGAGAGAGTGACAAACCACGCCAGATGTCATCTGTTCTTTTTATTTTCCCCTCCATAGACCAACGCTGACTAGCTTTTTCATGCACAATCAAAGCACAGATGATTATCCCATCAGTATTCACAGCCAGGCCCTCTCCTCAGTGCCGTCTACCTCTCTGTTGCCCATGCAAAACTCTTACTTTCAGTCTCATTTTTCACATTCTGCGACTCTGTTCCAGTCCACCTCTAACACCGAGCTAGAAGGCTCCAAACATTTCCCTAATGAAATAAATTAAAGCAGAGGTTGGACAAGAAATCTCTGCGCGCACACACACAGTGAGTTGCGTATTTAGTAGTCTCCTCAAAACATGCCCACATGGGATGTGAAGTGAAGAGGCAGAGGGTGGGGAGGTTATAGGGGAAATACAGTGTGATGCCTTAAGGGCAGATCTGGAAAGAAGCTTCTTGTCTTTCTCTTACTACAAAGTTTAAAATGTGTGGCAGTCTGAGTCTTACTCCTACACGTTAACACACACACACACACACGCGGACAGGTGGACAAACAAACACACACACTGTGTGAGAGGCAGCGTTTTATTGATTAACAGTGCCCTGTGAAACTGAGAGCAAATAATGCGGCACCCCGCAGACTTGCTCAGAGAGCCGTTTTAACGCTGACCTTTGTTGGGAAGGGATGCTATGAATTCATTGGCATAGTTTGAAAACGTTTCTCCAGAACACAACCTGCAGAGCAGAGATCAGGCGTCATAGACAGAAAACTCTCAGATACAGTTGTATCAGTGTTTTTTTTTTACGATGTTAGAAGACTGTTGTGTAATATTTCGCCCTCTACTTAGAGACGGTATTGGATTTTTGTAACAATGCTGTATGCTCTCTTTCACATAACAGCCTATTATTTAAACCGTAATTGACAGCTAATGTTCGGCAACAGCATCATGTTATCACTTTGCTTGTAGGAACAAAGGTTGCAAAGAGCAGCCACCACTTTTCTTTTTTTGTATTTGGCTCCCTGGTTTCTCTAGAGCAGCTACATTTTATTTGTCCACAACTCAAATATTTACAAATGCACAATCTCAGGAAATATTAAATTGCATTGGAACGCGCGCTTAGCGGGAGGCCATGGTGCAGGAAAAGAGCACAAAGTTTTTTTGCTTGATGTTGAAAAAACACACACATTTGCTTTTGTGTTGAAAGCAGTCAGTTAAATTAAGACGGGACAGACGCGCTCCCTCACTCTGTTTTCACGCATTACAATATGCAACTGTTTTTGTAATGACTTTTTCCAATTATGTACAATGTCCCAGGAGCTCCGAAGCCATCCTCTCACAGCCGCTCCACTGTTTAATGTACACACTACCGATTTACTGGGAACAGTCCAGAGAAAATACCAACGTTTTTCTTTCATTTGTGTTTGCCAACCACATAACCCAAATCACACATAAATATGAGTTATCATGTCCATTTTCCATGCCTGAGCCTCACTCTAATTTACTACTGGCACAGATATAAAGATGAGCCTTATGTCTCAGGGAAATGGGATTATTCTCGTTGATGGGAAGAGGCTGATTCACATCAGCTTTGACAAACAGTGGACTGCTACATGTGGAGATGGCAGAGAGCATGCAGGAGGCAATGGATGCGGGAATTAGCAGGTCAGTGTTTGCACGGGTTTAAAGATCCTGTCATGCAGATAGTACGGACAGATTAATCATATAGATTCCCAGCAAAAATGTCCGGTGTATCTCTATCTCTATCTCTCTCTCTCTGAATTTCACGTAGCAAACACCTGCTCTAGTGTTTGGCTCTTCTCTCAGTTAGTTGCTTGTTTTCACAATATCACATCATCCCAGGAGTTTACTGCCTACTTTCTCCTTCTCCCTGTTACTGCTTTTCCACTGTCGCCTTTTCGCCATTATTGTATTTCCACTAGCATTTCAATCCGTCTCCCTCGAAACAAATGGGATTTTTGTCATGATAACACCAACATATTAGATCATAATCTGCACCATTTGGGTTCATGCTCACTGACACGCCCCTTCCAGTTTTCTATGATGCTGATAATTACCTATAATGCAGTTATGTATCTGTGATTTTCTGATTTCTGTCTTTTATTTCCACTGAAAGGTTTAAACTGCATATGAAATGTCATGCTTTTTGAATAATTCATATTATCAAGGCGTAGATGTGTCTATGTAAAAACATTGCTTGGCTTTTAGAGAGATTCATTCGTGGATGAGTGAGTGAGTGAATCATTGATATAATAAGGGAACTCAGATTGCTGATTATTTCCACAAGTGTGTATAATTTCATCCTTATACTGTGATTTGTGTCACACAGAACTAGAACACAACTCTGACAAAACTGCAGGAGAGAGCCGACCGGGAAACAGAGTCTAATGTCTGTTTGTCATGGTTTGTGGCCTAATATGGTCATTTCCTCTGTCTTTCTCTGCAGTCTGCTCCACTCACCTAACCAGCCAAATCAGTAACACCTGTCACACAGCAGTTCTGCAAACCTCAACACGCTGCCAGACTGCCTGCTGTCCTGGTTCCCTGAGCAGTTTCCTCGGACCTGATCACGTGATTTATAAAAAAAACCCTGTTTTGGACCTGAACCAGCCTGATGTCTCTAACCACCTTTTGGCTTTATGAGTTTATGTTTAAACTTTGCACTCACCTAGGGAGCGTGGAGAGCGACACAATATTCAAATGTTTTTACATTTATTATATTATGTCGCTCCCCACACTCCATCGTGACCCAGGTTGTAAAAGATATATATTGTGAGCTGAAATCAGAAAACAAAGGAAAGATGAAGTGACATGAACAGGTACAGGAGCGGCGATGGCAATGAGGTGAGTCCTGATGGAGATGGAAAGCAGGAGATGAAGAATCAGATGAAAGGGGAATCAGGCAGGTTGAGACTGGTTAACTGGGACCAGCAACATAGATGATAAACTGAGAGGACGACTTCAGGTTAGTGCATAAGTGATAAGACTGGGCTCAGATGAGATGGAAGGTCAAAGTAGTAAGTGGTCAATAGAAAGTTCCAAGTCTGAAAGAGTTCTATTCCCTGATACGGGTCCTCATCCAAAAGTCCACATGCTCAGTAACAGGAGTAGATCCAGAGCAGAGACAGGTTCAGGTCACAGGACACAGCTCTAAATTTCCAAATAACAAAACAATTGATCCACAGTTGGAGGCTGAAGGTTAGTCAGGAACCAAAAAACACACGGTTAGAGAAGAGGGCTGAGCCACAGAAAAGGTTCAACAGAGGGAGAACCGTAACAGTCTACAAGTACTTACCTGTACCCACTAGACCTCCAGTACTCATCTGCTCCCAATCTGGTTCTGGTTTCTGCCTGTCCTCACTTTCTTAATCCTGCCTTACGTGTTAATCAAGTCTTTTAAAACCAGTCCAACCGTGCACACTGGGTACAGTAATTGTACTAATGCAACATCTTTTGAAGCTTGTTCTCCTTATACAGTTCAGGTGTCTAAACGTAATGGTGTAGTATGTATTACAAAAGTAAAGTAAGTCTGTGATGTGACTTTTTGGGTGTGCGTGGGTCCCACTTTTCATATGACTGAGGGGCCACAGTAGAAATCCAATCTGACTGCGGGAATAAATCATGCTGCACTGAGCTATAGTGAAATTGGGACACAAAGACTTTTATGTGTGGTGTCTTTAAATTTACAACCCGAGCTTGAACAATTCAGTGAACAGGAGACTCACAATGGACAGGAAAAGTAATTGAACAAAACACATCTCATTGTTGCTATGGCAACTTTTTTTTTTGCTCAGCTGTCTCTGTTTCTTTACAGCTGCACAATGTAAATGTTATATCACATCCAGGGGTTCTGCTTTGAAAAAAGTATGCAACTATTCTGAAGTACTAACCTGTTATAGTGAAAATACATTTGTATACCTATTATTATAACTTTAAATACATTTTTATGTAACTTTTTATATTGTAATGTGACAACACTGCGGGGAACATATCCGAATAGTCTATATTTGCATTGTGCGTTTGCCACAAGTATGGAAATACTGATTAACTGACTATTGCTATATTATATGTAATAATATTTCTTATTTCACCTACCACTCACTGTATGAAACTGTATTTATATGAAGGGATCTGAGGGATAAGGGAAAAAAAGCATTAATAAAGATGTTCTCACTGACTCTACTTGTAAGTTACTATTTAATAAAAAACAAGTTTTAATAGCTTCAAGTGTCTGGCAGCCACAAAGCAGAACAATCCATCACAGATACGTGAAGCCCCGTTTGGTTTGTCAAAATCAAAAGGTTTCTGGACTTTTTCTGTTCACAAAAAAGAACAGAGGCGTTAAAAACTCAAACTTATCTGTGCAGCCCTGATTAAGAGCTCGTTGGCATGCTGCATATATCCAGTCAGGTTGTATAGCCTAATGTGTGCACTTTACTGATAACACCTCACAGGATTTCTGGGAACTGAGGTTCACATTTCTTTGTAGCCCTTGTAGCCCCTATTACATTTAGACTAATGTATGGGGTTGCTTGATGCAGCTTTAAAGCTTTACGGCTGTTTCATAGTAAAACATTAACTATTAAATTCTGCCACTGTATTTAAACACTAAAGGATTTAAGAATGCTAAAGACCTTCAGGATTCTGGTCTATTGCAATCATATTGTAAATATTTGCAGTTTTAAAAGTGATTCAGTTACACAACCTACACAAAAGTCAACTTTTAGTCAGAGAAATAAATTACAGAGATACAATATATGCAATATTCAAAGATAAACATCAGAAACTCTTGCTGACTTTGTCTTTAATGGACACACATAAACACTTCTGCTATTCATGAACAAGCTGCTACCATCATTAAGAGCTGCAACAATGAAACAGCGCAGTGCTCAGGTATAATCTCCTTTAGACGCCCACCAGCCTGCCCATCAGTACACACTAGACAGTCATTACACTACACTACAGCAACCACTTCAACTGCCCTCTCTGCTTCACACTCACTTTGCTGTTTCTGTGTCACTGTATAGATATTCTTCTCAGCTGTCTGTCACTCGTGGAGAGACGGGAGGTGCTGGCATAAAGAGCTCAACTCTTTGTTGCTTTTATCTGCAATAATTAGTCACACAGTGTGCTGAGGGCTAGAAATGTGTTGGTTGTTTCCTTAATCCTCCATCTCTGTTAAACGCCCGCTTATAATACTCCTTTAACCATTGTGGTGCAGAGACACAGTTCACTGGTGACTGATGTGTGTGACAGGCCTGTGTGGAGATCGACCATCAGGATAATCGTCTCTTTAACAGGAAGTTCTACCACTACAGAATTTGTTTGTTATGTTTAGTACTTCTCAGTCAATTAGTCAACAGAAATGTGCAATTAGTTGATAATAAAAATGGATTAGTAACTATTTTAATCATTTAGTTCATTCTGTTGATATGGTTTATATCTAGAAAATACATGAAACCATAAATATGGTCATTCTTAAATGTGTCACAAAAACCTAGGCATTAAAGTGGCACAATATCCTTTTTCAAATTTAGTTTTTGTCAATTAGGGTTTAAAAAGGTTGTTAAAGAATCCTCTCTAATGATGACAAGGCTTAGGAAACTATCACATACGTGGTGGTGACCACTGTTGTCGGGAAAGCTAACAGCTCATTTCTGATTATTTGTCATTTAGTAGCTAATCTTTCTAGATTACCTTGTTAAATCCACCACAGTAGCTGTGGTCCCATCATGTCAGTGCCTTTGTGTGACTGTTGGCATTGTGTCTTTATCTGTTTTTGACTTTTTTGTCATTTAGTGGTGATGTAGATACTCAGCTGCATTAGTGTTTTATGTTTTAAAAAGTAAATTATTATTATTTTCAAAAATTGTATTAAATTCAAATAAACATTAAACAACATTAACGAGATTACAATTATTGATTTCAGTAATTGTTTTATCTATCAAAGAAATCCAGACTATGAGCAAAATTCCCGACCAGACTAATATACTCATGTTTAGTTTGTTTTTTTGGTCAAAACTGAGACAATATTTTACTATGTCCTTATTTTACAGGTCCAATTATTAATCAGTTAATCCAGACAAAGTCAAAGTAAAATAGTTGCAATCCATTACTTTCACTCAGACTACCTCCAAAACTGAGCTTGATTGGCATGAAAGCAGAGACATCCTCATGAACACAGCTGTGAAAGGTCAGATGTACACAAATCATTTCCATTTGAGATGACAGATGGACAAGTTATGTGGTCAGAAAAGTCCAAAAATCAGCTTGATATTGGTAAAAATAGATATCTATGATGAAAAGATGAAATATAAGCAAAAGCCAGCATTTGTGATGGTACAGGGAAAGATACAATGGTATGAAAAAGTGTTTGCTCACTTCCTGATCTTTTTACTTTTTTGGATATTTGTCAAACTTAAACGGTTCAGATCAACAGACACATTTTAATATTAAACAAATAGAACCCAAGCAAACATAAAAGCATAAACTGTCCAAACCTACAGTAGCCCTCTATGAGAAAGTAATTTCCCCCTATTTTAAACAAGACGTGATTGTGGTTTATTGTTTATTAAACACCTGGGTTAAATTTTACTACTACTACACAGGCCTGATTACTGCCAGACCTGTTGAAAGCCATTATCCACAAATTGAGAAAACTTGAAGCAGAAGGGAATCTTCCCAGAAGTGGTCGGCTTACAAAAAATGCCTAATGAGTGCAGCAAGGATTCATCCAAGAGGTCCTAAAGGAAACCAGAAGTATATCTAAAGCGAGTTGCAGGCCTCACTTGCCTCAGCTAATGCAAAAAAAAACACTGCTGACCGAAAAGAACAACCATTTCACACATGCAGTATAGAAGAACATTGGGACGCAAAATTGTGAACCCAAAGCCCTCCCATAAGACTGAGGTTACGGCTCTAGACCAGCAAATTAAACTGAAGTCTGACTGCGACACTGGTATTTTTTTTAGTCAAAGCAGTTTTCTGTTTTTTGACAAAGCTAATTCAGAAGCTAAATACTGAACCGTTCCACAGAAGAAGCCCACAGGAAAAGATGAGTTTGTTGTTTTTCCTGCCTCATCTGTCAGCTGTCAAGAAAAGAATAAGCCTGGATTCAGACAGGTAATATGGATTTGATATATTTTTCTGATAAACTAAGAAAACATGAACAGACTAGCAGGTACGTGAAAAATGCTAACTGCTACATGTCTTACAACGATTAGTATAACTGCTGTCAGAAACCAGTTCATGATGATAAATATGTGTCAAATTTGTGTTAAGAAATAAAACCGTTTTGTGTGATGTAAATTAAGATATCGATGTGAGGTTTGATAGCTACGTTAAGTCAGTGTCTCATTGTCAGCGCGGGGCAGAGAATGAGAGAGAGAGAGAGAGAGAGAGCTGCACTGAGTTGACAGAGGATTATGTTAAAGTTACGTTGCTGTGTTTTGAAAGTGAACATTCATACAGTTTATTACTCTCCCCACAAGTTGAAGTGACCAATGAGCTATGTTAGAATCCCTGTTACAGTATGTTTATTGCTGGTGAATTAGTTAGCGTCTATCAACATTAAGGTTAATGTGATTGTCTAGTAACCGTCTTATAGTTTTACTAAGCAGTGAGCTGCTTGACTGCATTTTCTCAGTTAAAGGAAAGAGAGGCGAAATGTACTTAGAGTACATAGTAAATGACACAGATGGTTTAGTTTCATGTTACTTTAATATTTTACTTTGCTGTTTCCCATGCCCCTTGTCCACAGGCCTACCAGCGGTCAAGCATGGTGGTGGTAGTGTGATGGTATGAGGACCTGGAAAATTTGCTGTGGTTGAAAAAAATGCGAATGAAAATATCTGACCTTGAGTTTCTGACCTCAAGCTGAAACGCACTCGGACTATGCAACAGGACAATGATCCACCAGCACACACAAACACACACACACACACACACACACCAGTAAGTCCACCTCTGAATATCTTCCAAAGACAAAATGAAGACTTTGGAATGGCCAGACTTGAATCCAATTAAATTGCTGTGGCATGACCTTAAATAGGTGGTTCATACACAGAAACCCTCCAATGTGACTGAATTAAGACACAGAGTGCAACAGAATTTCTCCACAGCAATGTGAAAGACGCATTGCCTATTATCGTAAACAAGAGTGGAGTGGCCCAAACAGTTATTAGGTATAGTCCCTACATGACTCAGTATACACACACTGAATACACACAGGGGCCGTGTAGGTTTGGATAGTTGTTTTCCTTACTTAATAAAATCATCACCTGTTTATTTGAGTTATCTTTGTCTAATATTGGATTTGGTTGATAATCTGAACATTGTGAGTCTGACAAAAAATTCTTTTTCACTGTACATTGTTGTTGTTTTTAGAGAGATGCACCATGTGGCTTCTTTCTTAGGGATTCATTGAATATATCTGCAGGACATTACCAGGCCTCATTCTGCAGTGCCTCAGCTTGGCTTCATAGACAGAGTCTGCTTCACTGGCCTAAAGAAGCGAATCAGACAATAATGTTTATGGATATGTTTTGTATCCAGCAGGTTTTAGGTTAGTATCAGCAGTTCTTAATGTGTTTTACAGTGTGATTGTGTTATAGCCAGTAAATGTGCTTTTATTTACTAAATACAATCAGGTGAAGTAAGCCATCGCAGACTTTAGTTTTTGTTGCATTTCAGAAAAAGGGGGGCTTTTTAGTTTTTCTTCTGGCCTGCATGTAAAATGGATATAATCCAAATTGTGAAAATAAATATTTCACACTTTGGTTAAATTGGTTATTCTCATCATTTCTATGTTTTAATGCAAACCACTGAACTGTCAAACCCTGTGCCCTCTGCTTCCTTTAGCTATAGAGAATTACCTTGCAGGTCTAATAATCATGTCAAATAATGCTGTGCGGTCTCTGGGCCGATGGGAGCTGATTGCTCTTGATCATAATGAGCTCCTGGAAAATAGATTTGTCTAGACAAATTAATTTCCAGGGAAATATCCGTTGCCCAGTGTTGTTTTGTGTCTCCAATCAGGCCCAGAGGCCTGACAGCTAATCAGCCTGCGGTTAATGAGACTGGGACTCTTTTAAATGATACATCCGAAACACTTTTTACAGTCCTCCCTCAGTTGTTACACGATCCTAGTATCTTCTTGTATTTCGTAAAGTATCATTTAGATATTAAATACAGACTTCCTGTAAAAGTGCCACAATCAAGACAACGAGTCATCGTCAGTAACACTGTGAATAATCATGTACTAGTATGTGCAGCCACGTCGAATAGGCATGTGTAAGATAAGGGAAAAAAAGAAAGCTGTACAGGTTGTAATATGTGGGTGCCTCAGTCAACATTCATCGTCATCATGACCTTTTCACCCAGCCACCTACAGCACACATGTACAGAGATGACACCGCCCATCTTCCCACATCCACACATAAACATACCCCCTCCCACACACACACACACACACACACACACACACACACACACGCCATGCAAAGAATCAAGCACTAGACTGTCATCTCAAATATGAGACAGTCAAGTCAACTGCAGCTTCATCCCACCGACGCCCGCATCCTACAACTGAAAACTATTGTTTGTCGTGTATGGATTTCTGTGGCTTCTGACATTTTGTCTCTGTCTTTCTTAGTGGTAGCCACAATGTTTGGCCTTTGAAAGACGGATGTGCACTCTAACCTCATGATCCATCCCCCAATTCCCAGAGGCTATGTACGTGTGTGTGTGTGTGTGTGTGTGTGTATAGACTTTAACAGCTGGCTTCCACCAATAGGCTGCTAGTTGATGTGTGAGATACAGAGAGCAAAAGAACAGTCAAGAAAGACATACACATATTTATCAGCGTTAATGGATAGACTCACAACTTCCGTCTAAAACTGCAAATAATTTAAGGTGAGGGAGGACAGAGATATCACTGTAAGAGAAAAGATTAAAAATGTGTATTCTCATTCTGTGCTAAAACCTGTTGAACAGTGGTCATTGTTGGGCTTCAACTTATTTAGTACAATCGAGTGATTTTAGCCTCATTACTGGGAATTTCAGGGTTAGGGTGAGTTGTGCAAGTGAGCCAACGTAAAGTCTACTGAACAGCGACCACTGCGGCCACAAGCGGTAATTATATGATCACACTAAACATTCAAACACAGTGTAATAAGAGAGCCATGAAGTCAGCATACTGACACAGTAGTATGACTAATAATACCTATCGTCAGTTTACTGCCTGGCTGTGTTGGTTAAAGCTACAAGTCTATGAAGGGAAATAATGTATTTCGCTTATGAATTGAAAAATGTGTCACTATGCGGTAATACAAGGACGGCTGCTGCTTTGATCAGCAAGCGTAGTTAAACAGACTAAAGAAACACACTGGACTATCTTGAAGAGTTTTTAACTTGCTTTGCTTCCTGTATTTCCTGTTTGAAATAGTATGAAAATGTATCTAAGCCCAAAATGTTATGGTGTCCCCCAGGGATCAATCTATGATGTGTGATGCCATTAGAAGACCAAGCATCTCCTTCCATGGCTGTGATGATAACACCCACTGAACTTTAAGGCTCATGTGGAGTTTTTCATCAAATCAGCTTTTTATCATTTTATAATCATTGCCAAGCTGCAGCCATTTCCCTAATACACATTCGTGCTCTCTCCACAGCTAGTCCTGGTCAGGACCAGAAGGAGAGAACACTTTACACTGGTTGCTTTCAATTTCTGTTACCTGTTTTTAAAGCACTTGACGGTCTGACACATTAATTGTTCCAAAGTGCAGGACAGAAGTGTATGGTGAGGCAGCTTCTTATTTTCCCATTCAGCTGTGAAACATTTTTAAATTTACCTAAAGGTGGCATCTAAATACATTTCAGACATATAGGAAGTATCACGCAATAATCATTCAATGTACTTTAAAATAAATAAGCATGCAATATAAGCATTGAACCTTAAGCATTATCAAAGTCAGAATAGATTTGATCTTAAATACCATTAGGATTGATGAGGTCTCTTTTTAAATAGGGTGTTTCACAATAGAACATCATTCACACAATTTTACTTCTGAATCCTAATTTTTTCCTATTTTTATACCAATATTGCCCAATGTCCCACAGAACCTCTCCCCTAACTCAAACTGAACGTGGACCATCAGCTTGACAATGGTAAACTAGTCTTTCCAGTGGGAGCTCACACCTTGTGTTTATATATGCTGCAAATACACATGCACATTCTCACAAACATTCACATCCTACTTCTCACAGACTATCCACAATTACACATTTTACAAACGTGCAGGGAAACACTCCACACCAGTTCAATACTCTGCACGCTGGACGAGGTGCTGGACGTCCTCCGAATAACCATTTAGCTTTCTGTGGATGGTGCAGTTCAGCTGCCTTCCTGACTGTCAAAAGGAATGCATTTATTTAGACTCTCCCCACTGGGAAAAGCCATATTCTCTGTATTCACTTCACGGCTGATAGTTGCTCTTTTGTTTTATTCACTCATTCTCCTGGAGTTGACAGAAGGAGCAGAGCAAAGACACAGAGATCAGTCAATTATTTTCTGGGTTGACACGCTCCGTGTCTTTACCTAATGATGCATATTGTGATAATACAAGATGGTAAATGAACTGTAACTTCTCCACTTCACGTGCTCTACATTATAAGTATTCATCATCCACTGCTGATTCATATACTGACTGTAATATCAAAGTCTACAAAGAAATACACAGTAGGAAGAGAAATGTAATTTAATTTGGAGGAATCTGATGTCTCAGACAAAATACCTCCATCTAATCACAAACATGGTTAAACCAAGGACCAAAGAACATTTGCACATATTCCATTGAGGCTCATTAAGCACTAAGCTTCCTGTTAATCTGCTGCAAAGGTCAGATTCAACAGACCAGTAAATTTGCACTTTTCTGTCGAAGTGCAGCTGAAGGGCCAGCTCTGATCTCCCATTCACTGCACAAAAGGAGTTTTCACACCTGAACCAAAAAAACACCTTTTTCATTTTGGGACTCTAAACTCTTCGATCATGTTCTGAGAGCAAATACGGGCTCAAATGTCTTCTACTGTTAAGTTTACTGCTCCCTTTACTTGTTCACATTGCCTCTGTTATTATAAGCGTGTCGGTGCGTGTGTGTATCATACAACATGAGATTACATCAACAACATGATGCCTTCCTGTGGTGCCTTGAAGCCAGTTCAGGTAATGGTGTTTTATTTTTGAAAGAGAGGGCATTTGCCCCACATCACCATCGTCACGAGTGACACAATATGGTATCCAGAACAACAGTAATAACCACAAATATTCAGACGAGTAATTTTGTACAACATACTGTCGTAAGGTACAATACATTTCATGGACTTCACTAGATTTCGTTCAGAAAAAAACAAAATAACCTTTACGATAAAACGCTAACAATAACTTTTTACTGTCATGTTCTGTTTAAACCTCTCTCTCTGAAATGATGGTTGGTGTTGAAGCTGTGGGTGGTTGATGCTTTTTGAAAGGATGCTGCACATAAAGTCCCTCCGGGGAAAGGCTTTCCGAACAATTACACCTACAGCGTTCACAAGCCAGTGATCCATTCACAATGGTCAATGTACTTCACAACTTCTGTGCAGTATAGTAAAAATAATATGTACATAACAGTGGATTCTGTTATACGTATCTCCTCGTGTCCCTCCTGCACAGGATTTTTTTGAATGATCTCCTGAAGTCATTGTTGAATATGGTGTAAATGATGGGGTTCAGCGCACTGTTGCAGTATCCAAACCAGAAGAAGAATTTAAACAAGGTGCCAGGCACCGGGCAGGAGTCACACAGTGTCATCAGCATGTACGTGAAGAAAAAGGGAAACCAGCAGATGACAAACACTCCGATGACCACAGCCAGGACGAAGGTGAAGCGCTTCTCGCGGTTCTGCCGGCCCTTCCAGCGGCTGCCCTTGGTGCTTGGTACCCGCTTTTGGATGTCACTGTCCCCCGGCTTTATTTGGCTCAGCTTGGTTTTTCCCTTGGCTGCTTTCTTTTTGATCGAGCAGGGATTGGTCACTTTGTGGTCGGAGGATGAGGAGTCTTCAATGTCCATCCCGTTAACCCCTCTTTTCTCCTCATCCGCTCCTCCTTCTGCTTCCACTCCCTCCTTCACCTTGATGTCCTGCTCCCCGTTCACCTTCTCGTGGCAGAGGGGCTGCTCAACACCCACACCATTAGCCTTCAGGTTGGCAGCATTGGTGGTGGTGGTAGTCTTTAGGGCCCCCTGCCTTCTGTCCCCTGGAGGTGCTCGTGTCCTCTTTTTGGCGATCTGATAGATTCGCACGTACACCAGGACCATGATGACACAAGGCAGAAAAAAAGAGCCGATGCAGGAAGAGATGACATACCACTTGTCATTATTGATCTTGCACACAGGGACCTTCTCGCTGTTTTCCTTCTCCATGGTGATTAATGGTGGGAACGAGATAACCGCTGCGATGACCCACACAATGAAGATGATGCATTTGATTCGCCGCGGTGTCCTCTTCAGGTTGTACTCAATGGCCTGCGTGATGGACCAGTAGCGATCTAAGCTGATGGCACAGAGGTGAACAATGGAGGCAGTGCAGAAAAGGACGTCAAGGGCCAGATATATCTCACACCACACTTCGCCGAAGTACCAGTATCCCATGAGCTCATTGGCCAAGGAGAAAGGCATCACGAGTGTGGCCACCAAAATGTCTGCCGACGCCAGAGACACCAAGAATAAGTTCTGCGGAGCCCTCAGGGCCCGACTTGTGAAAACAGCTATGACCACCAGCACGTTACCAAACACTATTAGCAGGATCATGAATGCCACCAGAACAGTGAGCGGCACAGAGATTCGGAGGCTGTAAGGAGCCCCCGTCAGAGAAGTTTGGTTGGTCTCGTTAAACTCCATTAGACCACTTCCCAAGGAAGCTCACCTTAACAAACGTCATCCAGGAGGGAGGACAGAGCTAGTAGCAGGCAGCAGGGGTGAGAAAGGAAGGAAACGAATGACTCCCCAGGCATTTTCCCAGATTCTTCTCTTTCATTGTGTCCCGTCTCTTCAAGGATAAGCTCTCATCACTCAAGGTTGTCAGTTCATCTGAGAATATGAGACAACAAGAGGAGAACTCAGGTCCTTCCGTTCTGTCACATATCATTTTACTTTCATATTACGAAGTCCCTCATCAATGATCCCAGACATTGCCCAATATGATAACGACAAATATGAACTCACCTAAGCAAACAAGCGGTGGTTCAGCCTCTTCAGTGCCAGAGACGCGCGCACACTGAAGGAACTGTCAGCGGGGAACTTCTTTAGGCAGATCAATGGGAAGGAAAGATCCATGTGGCGGAGGAGGCGTGAAGTCTTTCCTCCGTGTCTCCTCTCTCTCCACACACAGCGGTCCCGGTGCTGCATCTAGTGGTGTGCAGTAGCGGACCTAATAGAGCGCTAATCGCGTTATCCCGGGCGCTGCCGCGCTGCTGTCTGCGCGTGGAGTCGCTCCTCAGTGTTGCCCAGAGCGCCACTCCCTCTCTTTATAACCCGCACACTGCAAAAAAAGGAGCGCTCACCAGGAGGCTGGGAGACGAGTAGTGAGGGAATTACAGAAACAAACACGTGGAAATACAAGCACCAACATGCACTATGTACAACATCTCTATTTATAACACATTATGTCTACACACTAAATAAGTCATATCCTACCTTTAAGGTAAGTAAAGCTTTTTTAACACCTTTAAAACGCAGTGCTCTACATTTAGGACATTAAAATAAGACATAGCTACATACAGTGCAGCTACAGTGGAGAAATAAGGTGCAGCAATCTGGAGCAGAACGCACCTGAACAGCAGTGAGATATGTTCCAGCCATTAACCAGCTCCTGCACACTGGCCTAACTTAAGCCCGACTCCAACACTTCATCGACACTGAACTGTTGGAATCAGTTTCCAGTTCTTGACACTGAGCTCAGCAGTCGCCTTTCACTTTAAAAGCTATGCCAGACACTTTTTGCAGCGCTGAGCAGCATCCAGTCACACAGCATGGACCATACACGGTCCAAACCTAATGTATTTCTCAAGCGTGGAGCTACCGCGCGTCGTCAGGGGCAGACCCCACAGCCCCTCACAGACCTCTTGTTTGCCCCCAGGAAGCATCCAACACACCTCCACGAGCGATTATCTAACTTCAAATGAAAAAGAAATAACACCTTCCTAGTCCCTGAGGCCGAGTTTCTACTGTTCGCCAGGGATCATCCCACATCTCCAGCCGACGCCTTATCTGTGCGCAAACCATTTACAATGCATTATGTGAGTTTCGTGAACTGGTCGCTGGTCAAAGACAAATATTGAATCTTGTCTGACACCTCAGCGATGTCTAACTGGGTCATGTTTAGCTGGCGTGTGATACGTACATCGTGAGCTCTATCATGTTGACCTTCTCCACATAATTAGGATGCGACAGGTGATGGCAGACATGCAGCAGTCCAAGTAGGCTTATTAGCATTTTTATTAGGTGGAACAAACTTGATTTGGCCCGAATGTCACGTGATGTGACGCAGCAACACGTTTCCTAGTTCGTATAAAGGTGAACATAGAAGAGTAATACCAGTGTTTGTGATGCCCTGTGTGGTGAAATGAAAACTCGTAACCTCGTCCAATTCCTGAGGACCCGTGGACACGTGATCACACCCCTGGAGGAAAGCTTATTTTACACAATATGTTTTGAAGTGTCACAGCAGGTGTAAATATTCAAATTGATGGCGACAGCTTCAGTTTGTTGTACTCACTTTAATAAAGCAGTATTCCCTCTAATATGTCCTACACGTTTCTAAAATGAAAGATGACTAGTCACTAGAATTTTTTTAAAAAGCAGGATCACTAATAGTTTTTTTAATAGTTTCATTTCACAGCTTGATGCACTCTTCCCTTCCGATTTGTCAGCACAGTGCGCACTTTGAACAGCTGAGGACTTCCATTTATAAGAGCTGGACACATGTAGCTGTCGGGCCTTGATTGACTGTCTCTGACATTACTTCACGCATGTTTTTATGTTTATGCTATGAATGCAATTTCTACCGAGCAGCACTGTGATTTGTATTTATTCCACTTTGTGTCCTGAAAAGTACAATGTTAAATTTGTCTACAGGCAAGAATTTAATCTAACACTTGAATGATAAATCTCCATGAATATTTCCCAGGGTTAATTTTCAATGAAAATCAGAATTAATCTATAATTCGTCTTATGAGAAAGCGTCTTGGGACAATTATTTAAAATAAGCATAATTTCTAGTTTCAATAATTGAATTCATAATCCTTTTCCACATGAAATTAAATAGTTTAAACAGAAGGGGGCTGCCTCAGTGGTGCAGCTCTCTGCTGGCTGTGTGAACCGGACATGCGCCTGAACGCCGCTCAGTGACGTCACTGACACCTGACTGACTGGTTTCGCTGTGTCGCCGCGCGCGTTGATGTCATGAAGATAAAGCGCAAGGACACAGTGACACCTGTCGTCTCCTGCGTGCTCCAGGAGGACTCTGTCGGAACATGTGACCACTTCACGTCGCTACCACTACTTGAGCTTTAGCAGTGAAAGGAGCATTAATGTGACGGTGGAAGGATACAAACACACTGGCGGACTTCAGTGACTTCGGATGGCTGTGTCATGCACGGAGCTCTCAGAGAGAAAGAAACACAGGCAGCTTCAACTTTCAGTCACCAGCAGGGGGCGTTGCTGCACCAGAGCAGAGACAGTACAGGCTACTGCTGAGAAATGCAGTCACAGCCGCCTTACATTGTTTATTTAGGAAACATTATTATTATTATTATTATTATTATATGATAGGTTTGAAAAAGTGCAGCAGGAATCAAATTACTACAAATCAGCTTGATTTACAGCTGATGTGTGGTTTTGGTTGTATGGCTGAATTAAAGTAAAACATAGGGACTGCATAAGACGATGGTCAGATTTATTTCTACTTATTTAATGTTATCTGTTAACATATTACTTCCTGTTTTTAATATTTTTCTGTGATGGGGACAGCAACATGTGGCGCCCACTGATCAAATACACTTAGACCAACATAAATTTGTAAATATTTATCAGTTTATTACAGTTAAAAAGATGTATGTACATACAGAACATCACCAAACATGATCATTTCACTCGCCTGCAAAGTGGAACTCTGCAGCTAGTTGTTTCAGGATAACTGTCTTACAATGGGGCGGCACTGATTAAGTTCGTCATTTACAACCAAGCACACAAACTAATGTCTTCCTCCTCTGTTTCATTTGCCAAACAATACTTAAAAAAGGAAAGGCATGTAACCAAAATAACACAACAGAAGGATGTTTAGTAAAATTAATTGCTGATTTGCTGGTCCAATTCCAAGTCCCTTGCTGCCCACATGCAGCTTTGTACAGTATGTACACAGGTAGAAACGCCTCAGACTGGTTCTTGGTCTCTGTGGTTAGCAATGAAGACTCACATAGAGGTAGTCATGTCTGCATCTGCTCGTCCAGTCAAGAGACCACTCACCCAAAAACATCAACGTCTGTTCAATCCGTGGCCCCAGATCCCTTTACTGACATTAAAGAAACAAAAAGAAAAGTGATTATCCGTCCTTGCTGATTAAATCAAACGGTCATAAAGGTTCTGCTTGGTGCACATAAGGCAGTCAAGTAAATGTATGGAGACAGCGTAGAGGGGTGTGTGAGTGGGTTGTAGGCAGGTATGCAGTGGGAAAGAGCAGGCTGCTTCACATTAAAGGGCCGTTCCACCAAAAGTGGCTTGGTTTAGCCAGAAAAGGTGGAGATTTATGTAAAGTGTATGTTTTACTTCTTATCAGGGCTCTTAGTTTGTATTAACTCATAATTTACAGAACACAAATGGTAATTGCTTGTGTCTTCTTCTTGTAAGTTGCTTTAGATAAAAGCACCTGCCAAGTAAAGTAAAGGTAAAAGTGTCTTTTTTATGGGCACACTTAAAGATGATTAATGTTTGTGGTATGAAGTGTGATAAATCAACTCAACTTTCAACATTCGTGAATCAAAATGGATCATTCAGGGGGGAAAAATGTTTTCTACTAAAAAAGCTTTCCTAGCAGAATAAAAATGCAAGTCAGATTTGGTGGAATTCCCCTTTAATGCCAACAAGTGAGATGCAAGCTAAAACACATCCACTTGATAGAATAATGGCATTATCTTCCATCCATAAAACTCTCATCACATGACAGCTTTTTGTAATACTGAGTCTACCGTAACGTCAGATTACTGTACAGAGTAAGAGAAAAGAAGACGGAAAGAAACTAGACCCAAATTTACATTATAACAACCAGTTGCTTGTCATCAAGTACAGTCAGTGGCCATAGACACAAGGAATAGCCAAACAGACACATAAAAAAGACCATTAAGGCTGCTTGTCAATGTAGATTAATTAGGATACGCATTGCCACACAATGCTTAGATACCCTTTGCAATATACAAAAAGGGAGCATTTGCAGATACACCTATAGCCACTAAATCAAAGTCCTCTATGCAAAAACGCCCAATTCGGACCCAGACAAATTATTTCAAATATGTGTTTAACATGCTTGTTTCCTGTACAAAGTAACCGGGCAAGAAAAAGACAAGTTGTATGATCCCAGAAAAAAAAACAAGAGAGGAGCAAAAAGACTTTGATTCTACGATGCTCTCTATGGCCTAAAATTACAAACAACAGAAAAGTAAACACCAATTTTACTCCGATTAATTTAGATGCACCAGTATGCAATCATCAATCCATCACGCCTTAAACTGAACAGGCCCATTTGCAGATGTGTAGCTCCTCCTCGTCCTCCACAACAAATCTAAAATATATTCCAGGACCTGGTAAATGCCCAGTTCAGTTCCTGGCGCCATCATCCGCTGCACCGTCATACACTCATTCAGCATTCTCAACCTTGCAAAATGGCAGAAAGTAAAAACAGAGAGACTGAATGTAAAAAAAAATGGGTCACAGCGCCCTTGCTGCATACCTAATGCACATCTCACCTTTGAGTACTTGAAGGCATTTTTTCACACAATTGTTTACAGCTAAAAGTAAATACACAAAAAAGTAACTTCCAAAGCTTTTATAGAAAACCCAGGAATGCAATGCCTCCAGTGTGTTGAGCGTGAACACAGAAAGCCCTTTTTACATTTTTTTTAGTCTTTTTCTGACAGTCTTGTACTGTAACTGCGTTAAGCTCAAATATGCACCTTGTTGTGTTGTCTCATCGTTGTGTCCAAACGACTCGATCTGTGTGAAAACCACTGGGCCTGACGCCAAATCGAAAAGGTCAGTGGATTTGTCCCTCGTCAGGTTTTTTTTGTTGTTTTTCTGACTGAAGTCTGTATCACCGTTGGGAGCGGATCCTCTCCCGCCCTACCCCCGTCTTTTACAGCATGTTTTAGTCCATGAAAAGCAGCAACGGGTTCTGCTGGTAAATTAGAAGCAGCGGTACATAGTTTCGCCTGACCCCAACCTCAGGCCTCCCAGGAAGGAGACAGGACCACAGCCCACACAAAACACACCAAGCTGCTGCTGCTGCTGCAAAAAAAAAGTAGACCCACACATTTCAATAAAAAAACAGAACCATGACTGAATATAAAGCTGAGATGCAACATTTTCAAAATAAAAAATAAAGTTTGGTTTGATTACTTTTTGTTGGGATTTTTAATGTCCAGTCATTTGAAATAATACTAACTGAATACACATAATTCATAAAAAATAAAAACACTCGTAAATCGATTTTTATAACAAACAATGGTGATCTGTAATAAGTTGTTTTGTTGCAGTGGAAAAAGCAAGATATGGGAAATTAAAACCATCTTATAGCCACACAGACCCTTTTACAGTTCAACAGAGCAAGTTCTTATAAGATTGACAGGCTCAACACTTTCCCGAAGAAAGGTAGTTATATCTTACTAGCCCGAACCTAAGAAACTCAAATATTTATATACAATTGATAGAAATTTACATGACAAACCGTTTAACAGATAAAACATTTATGAAACAAAATGACCCCATTCAAAATAATCAATGAGAGGCTACTGTGTTTTTGTCTGATGATGCCAATGTCTTTTTTTAAAAAGTGCATAAGAGCAGCAGCATTGCTGGGACAGTGTGGGACAAAAGAAAACATTACATTAAATTAGAAATGTAACTTAAGGGAACAGTTTCTGTGAATTAACCGTAACTGAGTCTTCTGAGAAGCAGAAAAAACAGAAAAATTAAAGGATAAGAGTAAAAGAAAAGAGAGGATCTGTCAAGAAAAAGGTACCTGCCAATGTTTTATTATCAAACCCTTTTGAAGCTAGCTCTGATACACTTGCTTCACAACCCAGATATTTTTTTAATAGAAATGCTTGATATGTTGGTCAACGATCAACTGGATGACAGCTGTTTAGCCCAGCACCCTAACCCAACAAGCAAATTTAACTAAAAATTGCACTCACTGCAACAACCGGGATTTGTGTGTATATATTTATATATATAGAAAAAAACATCACCTGTCACGTATCCCATCACCTCTGTACGCTTCCAATACCTGTTCATCACATAAAAGAAAAATAGATGTTGGTCACAGCTCTCCCCCCTCCCCTTTTAGAGAAATGTCCAACGTCTTTCTTTTTCCCCCCACCAAGCCTGTTTTAACTACTGCTGCGATTAGTTAAAAATATCTTTAGTCCCCTATTTTACAACTGATATCACTGGATTTTACAGACTAATGCAACAGCAAAAGGAACACTAAAAAAAGTAATAAAAAAAGAACTAGATCTTTGTATTCTCATGGACAATTGTGTTTAGAATTGAACCACCGGATCACTCTAAACATAGGCACAGTTTTTAAAAAACATACGATTTTTAAATAATACAAAAGAGTGAATTATAGACACACCATCATTAGACCTTTGTTCTCTGTGGTCAAGCAGTTTAACATAAGTTACCTTGAGGAAGGATGATGTAAAAAAGAAATAAGAGGGAATATCAAAAGAAAATGACGATAAAATTACGGCAGCAGCAGTAAATGAGAAGTTCAAAAGACTTTTTTTGTTTGTTTTTGCATACAATTGTATCCTTGCTCACATAATAGATGCTTGTAATTACTGTAAATACATTGGCAATGGGAGCATGTTTTATAAGGTTAAAAGACTTGCCACTTAGCTCACAGTTACTCAATATATATAACTTTATATATCTTCAGTTTTGGCAAAGGGCTGGAAATAATTTCCCTGTGTGATTTGGAATGAAGAATGAGCAGGAAGTGGCTGGGGTCCTAAAATCTCTGGAAAAGACAGAAGTCAAGTCTCTGCAGATTTGCCTCGTTTCTGCCCAAGAATGGTGAAAGAAGCATTTTCCTCTTCCTCCTCTTTCTGTTATTTGCCCCCCCCGACACTTGTTGTGGCGAGTCAGTTTTCTTTACAGTGTATGTTACACAGAATGGTGGCAGGGCGAGTGGAGGGTTTACAGTTGAGGACTGGGATTGAGCTGCTCTCCGCTCAGACCATGGCACGGTATGGTCCCTGCATCTTGAGGAACTGGATGATGAAAGAGGGGCCTCCCGCGACAATCTGTGGCGGCAGGTGGCTGAGAGGACAGTTCTCGATGCTCATGATGGACAGTTTGCTGCAGAGGGCCAGCTCAAACGGGAGGCTGTGCAGGTTGGGGTTGTCGTTGAGGTATAGTTCCTCCAGATTCTCCAGTGTACCTGAGCACAGAGGTCAGTGTTAGTTGGGGTTTATCCTGCAACTGATGCAGTCTGCCTGGGAAACGGAAATACAGTCCGTCTCTCGACACTCGCGATCTAGTATACACAAAACAGAATTAGAAACTTTCCCTAGATTGTCCAGTCGATCCAATCAATCCACCTAATATATGACATTTTTAAATAACTGGCAACAACCAATGCCAACACTGGCCAATATGCAGCCAACTCTGGGATCATTTTACGCTCATATGCAACTGACTATGATCACATATGAATGAGGCATTTTTTGGGTGCACCATGGTGAGTGAGTCACCAGGATGTATTTTATCAGCACTTGAAAAGAGAAGTGAATGAGATTAGTGGATCTCATATTACAGTTTCAGTATTTCTGCTGCGGCCTGTCCTCGCCGTGTCTGTGTCTCTGTGACCGAAGGTGAGGCAGAGGGTGTGACAGAGCCAGACAGAGAGGTCGGCTGAGGCTTTAAGACCACGACTGTATGTCGTTATACCTGATTTTTTTTATTATTAGACACTACCAGTCATTAGTTTGGACATATAATGAAATGGCTATGTTTTTGGAATAGAAGCAGCTATTTTAAGATCCAATTCTAATCTGAAATACAGTGTAGACAGTGTTAATATGAAAAATTACAATTGTATATAGAAAAAGAAGGTATCTAAAAGGAATATTTACATAAACATATAGATGCCTATTATCATAAAACATTAATGGTTAACGTCTTGCAATAGCATATAATGTTTGCTAATGGGTGTCCAAACCTTTGACTGGTAGTGGATGTGCAAATAAAAGCCAATAAGGTAGTTTATCAACATTACACCTCTTGAACATGGGAAAATCTAAGAGAAAGGAATAACAAACATGGAGTATTGTACGTTTTAAAAGCAGCTTCCTGTCAGCTGCACATTACCTTTTGCATATCAGATATTTCCTCACTTCTTAATAAGTAGACAGGAGAATACCATGTAGCATGAGTGGCTGTCCTCACAGCTGTAGCACAAGTGAGCTGTTCAGAGGGTGTGTGGAGTCTAGGTCATCCCCGTTTTCAACTTTCTTTTCATAATTAAATAAATTCCATTTGTAGTTATTAAACTGTTGTTAATATATTTGTTTGATTCAAAAGTAAAATAAATCATCAACAACCAGAACAACAATATTGGCATTAATAAATAGCTTGGCATCGCCCATTGAAATAACCACTAGTCAACTACTAGTAGCTCCCCTTTAATTAGAAAATGTCACTGTGTGTATGGTTGTGTGGGTGAGTTGACAAGTCACCAGGAAGAAACTGCCATGATGTCAGAAGGTTTTAACAAATTGTAATAAAGGCAAACATCAGACATTTTGTATAGTCGTGCTAAAAATGTGATGAAATCTAAAGACAATGTAACACCTATAGGTCACAAGCATTATTTAATTCTGGGCTGAGTCTTCATACTCTAAAAATACAACTTCACTTCAGCTCCTTCCTGCTCAGCTTAACCTCAGCAGCAAACTTTTAAATTCTAATGACTAAGTTTAGCTTTTACTATCAATCAATATTACTTCAAAGCACAGTTGGTTTGTAAAATTTGATTTAAAAAAAAGAAACTCCATTTTGTTTACGACTACACAGAACATACAGAAAATGGCTATAGACAAGCTTTGACCACCTCTTGATATTATACAAAGTGGTGATCCATAAAGAAATAATAGATTACCTAAGCATGTTACTGATATAGGTGGTGCAGAGTCTATGGGGGAAATACTTACCAATCTCCTCAGGAAGGTGCTGCAGCAGGTTCTCTCCCAGACCCAGATGTGTCAGGTTTGTGAGGTGGCCGATGCCTCTGGGTAACGTAGTTAGCTGATTATTTGTCAACACCAATTTCTAATGAGAGAAAGAGAGAGAGAGAAAAAATAAGGAGGACAGAACATTTTTGAAGGGCTTTTTTTAATTATGAAATTTACAGGCTGTGTTGCATGAAAACAAAGGAAAAATCAGGAAGATGGGCAGGAATTCCTGACGCAGTGGAAATAAAAAACATCCTTATCGTTGTCAATGTTATAAAACCCTTCACATCATGCTGTAGGTCAGTGCAGATGCTGTGAATGATTACGTACATGGATAAATGCCCATGAGCCTCCTAACTAATCTTAGGCTGGGTGTTTGGTTTGTATTCGAATCTAATCCAGCTTTTTGATTTAGGCGGTTTTTGGAGCAAATATGAAAATAAGCCAAAATAATTCCTTTATTTATTTTATCACATGTGCCACTTGCAAACCACATATGAAGAAACACAAACAGCAATAGGCTTCAGTTATAACAGAGAGAACTGCAACTCTTTGAACATACCTGTAAATCTTTAAGATAAGCGATTTCATTAGGGAGAGATTCCAACTTGTTCTCCTCCAAGTCGAGCTCCCGTAGTTTTCTCAAATTCCCAATACCGTGCGGTAGCTTCTTGAGAAGGTTATTGGACAGAATTAACACCTACAAAGACAACGGTATTTTTAGCATCAATAAGTAACTACAGGCCATTTCATCACTGCACCGTGACAAGCAACTTTTTTCATTTGTCTTTACGTCTCTTACTTTGCAGAGTAGTAAAAATGTAGGTCACTGTAGCTTTGATACAGTGTTTAACCTAACCCAAACTCACTATTTGAGTCAGACTTCTTAATATGAACCAGCCATTATCCTTGAAGATTTACTCAAATCACGGGGGTTGTGATGAGTAGACATAACAGCTCCATCACTTCTATTCCTAATGACCAGTTGCATACATTAAATGATATATTCTTCTCTGGCCCTGCTGGAGACTGCAATAGGAATCTACTTCGTACTAGACACTTTGAGTATGAAAGACTCACCTCCAGAGAGACCAGACCACAGACGTCCTCTGGTATCTTGGTCAGCTGATTGGTAGCCAGATTAAGTTCTACCATGCTGGTCCATGTGCCAAAGTCTAATGGCAGAGACGTCAACTGGTTGTCCTGAGGGAGACAGCGCATCTTTATCAGCCATGTCTGGTCCCACAAATAATATTTTTTTGTGCTAATTTAAATTCAAACCACATACACATACATACATGCCAGTTTTAAGGCAAATATAAAACTGCAACACTTCGTCCCACAGCATCAAAGCTACTCTTGGAAATTATGCACACAACGTGGAAGTTTCATTACAAACTGATTTCCCTGCAAAGCTTTATAATTTCTCAAATGACTGCATGTTATGAACCAATAAGAGGGGCTACTTCAATATCATGTTCCTGAAGGCATTTTGAAATATGCCACAGTGAAAGAATGCAACTGTAAATAATGAAATGAATAATGGCTGAATTCCATTTCTGGGTATTTTTTTTTTCTGGGTGTTATTGTGCATGCTGGCTCACAGTCACTGTCAGGCCTCCAGAACACAACAGAATCATTGTTAACGTTATTAACACCTGTGCTTTTCCTATTATGACAAGCCAGATTTGACTGTCTTGTGATATCATAATAACACCTGACTTTGACAAAAAGAAATGTATAAAGCAAAAGTAAGTGGTGATTCATTATAACTTCTACACTTCTAGAAATATTATCAACACTCATTTTGCAGATGAACATGCACACCTTCATGTTAAGCTTGCTTAACACTTTTGCCCTAGAGAAGATGCCAAATGGGATCTTGTTGATGCGGTTGTGCTCCATGTTGAGAGAGTAGATGGTGGAGAACTGGGACGGTCCACCCACAGGATATGACTGAAAGCAGTTCCTCGCCAGTGTTAGACTCGTCAGGTTCACCAAACTTGACAAAAGGCCCTGATAAAGCACAAAAACACAAAACAAGGCAAGAAGGTAAAAAGATTAACATTAGATAAGAATTTTTATTTTCTTCTTAAAAGCACATGTACAGATGGCTATAAGCGCTAAACATAAATGTGTTGTCAGTTTGTTTTGTGTCTGTGTTGTTTTGTGTTTTGAAAAGCGTTGCAGGAAGTAGTTGGTGTAGGGGTGATAGAAATAAAGACTTCGACTGATAATTATCTGTTGGCATTCTGTTCTTGGTTCTACTTACCTCTGGCAACACTGAAATATTGTTGTTTTCGAGGTTTAACTCCTCCAGTTCTCGACATTTGGCTAATGATCTGGGTATGGCTGACAATCTATTATATCTCAGACCTAAACGATTTATGCTTGCCAGATTGCCTGGAACGACAGTAAAAGAAATATGTTACGTTTTGCACCTTTACAACATATAACATATCTAGCTGGAGACACAGATTGGAAACATAAAATAATAATTTTGCTTTTGAAACCAAAATATACTTAAATCACCTATAGTTTCTGGAAGGTCCAAGAGCTCGTTGTGCTGCAAGTCGAGGTTGGTTATCTGTGTGCAATTTCCAATCTCTTTCGGCAGGTGTTCCAACTGGTTATGGGCAACGTCCAGAGTAATGAGGTTGCATAGCTCACCTGCAGAAAGATGCACACAAAATTAAGATAGCCAAGTTAATTCAAGGTGAATGTTTGTTGTTTTTTTTTTTTTAATTACCACCCTTGGTCCAACAAAAACATCAAATGACTCACTCCCTCATCACAGAATCAGAATGTAGGTGTTGCACAGTTTATCGCAACGCACCAAGTTAACGGGCAGAAATCTCTCCTATAGTACAATTAGACTAAACTGGAAATAAAAATATTACGACCAGATGGACTCACGGTATGGGCCCTGAATATGGACTCCGTTGATCACATTCAACGGAGTCCATATTCAGGGCCCATACCGTGAGTTACCTTTGTTATAGAAAATATAAAATATTTTGTAATAGAATAAACCTTTATTATCAGGCGAATGAGAAATCTAAGTGTTACAGAGCTCCTATAACAAAGGTATATAGTAAGTAAGTAAGTCAGTGGTCAATGTACACAAAAAAGCCTACATACATAAGCAACCCCAAAAGCTTTTGCAAGACCTACAGAGATATGTAGACAGATGTGAGTAGGTGTACATGATCCAGATGAGATAGAAAGTTATTATTTTGTAAGATATAGGGAGGTTGAGCACATCTTTCACTCACAGTATCAATACATCTTATATAATTACAGGATGGCCTACACTGATGATGGAACTTTGCACTGATTAAATGCTACAAACCAAACAGTGGCACATTACAACACACAGTTATTTCTCAATGATGATCAAACATTAGCTTCTTGCCTTGCCTAGACAATGTTTTTACTTACCTATCTCTGCAGGCAGCTGTTTAATCTTATTCTCGCGGATGCTGAGCATAGTGAGCTTGGAGAGGTTCCGGATGTCCTTCTCCACTGTTGTGATGCGGTTGAAGCGCAGGTACAGAGTTGTCAAAGACGTCAGCCGGTAGACGACAGCTGGTATCTCTCTCAATTTGTTGTGCCGGAGGTCGAGCATTCGAAGCTTCTTTAGGGAGTCCAAGGAGTCAGGCAAACTAGTCAGAGAGTTCTCACTCAAGGCCAAAGTGACCAGGCCTGATAGGCAACCCACCTCAGCCGGAAGGCTCTGCAGCTTGTTGCTATATAAGTAGAGTTCAGCCAGCTGCGTCAGCTCCTTAATGGAGGTGGGCAACATGTGAATAGACCGTTTGGAAAGATCCAGTCTCATCGAGTTCTCTTCCCGGCACTTATTAAGTTCTTTGATCACCTCGGCATTGCTGGACTTTTTGCGTGTACCTGGTGCTGGGTTTGGCCGCTTTATTGTATTGTCAACAGAGAAGGCAACACCCGGTGTTGAGCTGCTGGTGTCCTTCTTTCCTTCTTTGGCATCTTTCCCTTTGGTCTTAGTGTCTTTGCCACCATCCTTAACTAAGCTGGCCAGAGCCTTGGCCTCCTTTTCCCTTTCTTTCCCCGCCGGACCACCTTTGGGATCCTTTTCTTTCGAGTCTTTTTCTTTGCCTAAAGTACTACTCATGTCGACGTTATCGGGCCTCCTACAGAGTTGCTCATGGGAGTCTCTCTTGTCAGGTTACTTACTTTGGGAAAAAAGGGACACAGACAGCCAAAGAGGCTTCTAAAGAAAACATCACTGTGCAGGCCCACACATTTATGATTAGCTTTAAATAAAAGTCTTGTGATCCAATGGTTTATTGAATACTTTTGATACTTTGTTAAAATGCCATGGGAGAATAAATCCTTTGAAGTAGCTGGACTGTGGCATCCATGGGCCACATGCTTAAGTGTCTGAACTGCATACAATCCCAGATCCTTCAGATAGAAGTTTGGTCAGGCTGCAAAGGTCATAAAGGTATTTTTAATCCTGTGGAGATTTGCTGTTAGGGAAAAAAGAACATGTGTCCAAATTTAAATCATCTGTCACATTTTAAACATTCTCAGAAATAATGTATATTACCAATAATATATCCCTGATTCCTGGCTTGCTGTTGTTTTTTAACTTTATTTTCTGTATTCTATTATGGATAGAAAACTAGTTATTTCAGGTGGCGCCAATGTTTGGAGACTAAATATCAAATGTGTTTTTGATGGAAGATTACTGGCTATGTGTTTATTTAAAATGATTCCTTCATGTATCTGCTCTGCATCATTAAAAAATTTACCACTTTGTCTCGTTGACAAACAATGGTAAAACAGTAAATGGTTTAAAATACTAAACAACAGCTGACAGAAAATGAGGCAATCAGAGATGGGCACATTTTTAGGCACATTACAACTCCAAAGAACTCCTGTTAACTAAAAACATTTTTAAGCTGTAACAAAAGAGAGGCTCACCTCTCAGCAAACAGTTTGGGATAATATCAGAAATACTACCAATATACTTGAATAATGTATTGTTTAGACTAGTTTAAGGACTGTGGAATAAATATGTACTTTCAGCTTCACAGTGCAGTAAAATATAAACAAATATAAGAAAAAGCCCTCACAACATATTTTCTTTATACACAGACAGAAAAAAAACACATCAACAGGTTTGGTGGGTTGTCAGCACCATGAAATATGTGGTATTCAGTGCGTTGTGCTAGTCCAAGCAAATCTGTTGACTATACTAAGCATAACCTCACACCAACTTACTCCTACAAAACAAACACAGCCCAGCGGGTGCTGACATTACTCTACGCCTACAGCCCCACCTAAACATGCTTTCCTCTATTTAGCTATCCCCTATAAAGTGTGTAATGCAACAATCACATAGAATATTAATGTCTCAATGACATCCAGACAAAACACATGACACTTTGGATCTTTACATGACAAACCATGTCTAAATGTCTCTTGCAGCCTGTCTCTGTTTAGTCTCCGTTTCTGTTGTACATCTGTGACTGTATAAATCTCTCCTGCACCAGTAGAGGTTAAGTCATGGCAAAAAAGAGAGGTGCATTCGGCTCAGGATCAGAGCTAAGTTAAAAGGTTAGGACTGCTGAGAGTAATCTTTAGAAGTGGCCTTCAAAGTATTAAGTCCCCACAACAACAGGTCATATGACCTTTTTGAAAAAGAAACATTAGGTCAATAGCGGAGCCCTTGATATAATTCAATGCTGAGCAGTTTACTCTGTAAATAATAAAAGGTATCCACTGCTATTTCTGTATATTACAATTGGGGAAGTGATTTAACAGTGTTGTAGAGGGCATACCTGTTTACAGAATATCGACAATAGCCAGACCAGCCCATTTGTTGGAGCCGTCTAAACTAAACGGTGCACACTTCTTCCTTTTATGGTTGTCTTTCTGTGTCCCTGCCCTGGTACAACAGTCTGCTCATAATGTTCTACATGTAAATGTTCACTGTACGAGTTTATCTCCATAAGTGGCTAACTGTTTTTCAGTAACCAAATGACAATCGACAAAAAGTTTACCCTCCATTTGCAAGTTGTAAGTTCATTTCCTAAAACAAACATAACACTAACCAAACAGAAGACTAATACTTTGCAGTTGTTAATCTTGCACATTAATGCAGGAGTTTCTGCAAAAACATAGTGCCTCAAAGTCCAGACAACCAAGGAAATTCTGACTAAAGTAAAGGAAGAAGTTGAAACACTAGTAATGGCCATATTGAAAACCACAGGAGCAGGGCTTCGTCCTATTCAGTGACAATCAAGAAAGCACATACTGACTGTTCATGAACGTAATGACTGAATAACAATCGTAACAATCTGTGCATGACACCATGAATATGCAGAGATGTAAATAAACCCTAACAGCCCTAAACTGTGTTCAGATCGGAAAATATGCAATTCAAACTATCTTCGTTTAACAGTCTATTCTTTAGCTGCCCATGTGTTGTATACTGGCTAAAGCTATGGAACAATGCTAAACAAAAGGGCAAGTCATCCAGTTGTGTATATGTTGTGCAAGTGCCATTAAGTTAGGGCTACTGGTTTGTTAGATGTAAATATGAGGCTTGGCTCATATATAAACTCAAAGGAAGTCTAATGCATGTCCATCAACACTAATACAACCACAATAAAGTGCTACAACACACTTGGACTTGATGGCACTTGCAACCCACATAGAGACTAATGAACTTTCCATTAAGGACATCTTAAGCCCATCTGATAATGCCAGTGCATTTTAGCCTAGAAAAGAACTGTGTAATATCAGCTTTTGTTTGTGCTACAAAATAATCTGGATCAAATAGGGAAAAACATCAATGTCAGCTAATCACTAAGAAAATTGTGTAAAGCAAGCATGTTGTTTGACAGTTCACTATTACACCGGTAAAATAATTAAAACCAGGATTATTACCGTCAATTTAGACGGTGGTACGTGTGATACTGAGGGCAGGACAGCAAAACAGAGGTGAGGTGAGGTGGCAGCTATTGGCTACTGCTAAGTTCCTACACTCCTTTACAGGACGCAGCTAGCATGGTGGCTACGTGTGCCAATGACAAATCCGTAGAAACAGATTACCGAAAAAACGGTACCAGGTCGGCAAGTCAAGTACCCTTTCGTGATTCATTAATTTACATAATATGATCACGTAAGGAAGACAAACCATGGTCGCTGTTGTGCAAATAAAATAAAGCTACACGTTATGTTGTGGCTGTTAACTTAATTTAGCCAACTCACGTAGGTTTGAAATGTCTAATTATCACTAAGACAGCACAGGAACTAACTTCTATCTCTTCAAAGGGGGAAACACACTTGCTAAACCAGCTACAACGACTGACAACAAGACAGGAAATAAGAACAGCTAACGTTAAGCAAGCTAAACGTCAACAGCAAAGCAAACGTCAGGCATGCCAGACTGCTAGAATTGCTAACGTCAGCTAGCGACCAAGTTAGCAAGCAGCTAACTGCATTTTAGAGCGCACCCATTGGAGTCCAACGAGGAGTAACACCACGGTCAGGAACATGTAACAGACGGTTATTGTTAAACGTATCAAACGATGCCGCGGGTGTGGAAATTCCCCCCGATATATTTAATCCCTCATACCCAGCGGTTAGCTTCACGTCAGGCTGAGCTAACTGTTGGTGTAGGCCCAAGCGGAGGGTTGTCGGACGCGGACCAGTCCGCCGTGAGTTCGACCGAGAGAGGAAACCTCAGCTGCAGCCAGCTGAGCGCAAACGATTAGACAGCCAAAGAGCTCGCCCGGCGGAGGCAGCTCATAAGCCAGCAGAGCGGCCACTACAGGCGCGCACGGCGCGGACGAACTGGAACTCAAAATCTCAGCGTTGTTCCCGTATTGAATATTAGCCGAGAAAAAAAGAAAACACTGTGAAAAACAGCGGCCATTCCGAAGCTGAACAAAAGAGAGCGTCCGTACTCGCCACCGCAAAATGACATTTTAGCGCCGTATACGCCTTAACAACAGCCCGTCAACTGTATTATATGTGGAGTGATGCATTACTGTGCAGTGGGAGTAAAACGTCCGTTGTTAATGTGATAATATAACTGTTTTACCTTCAGAGGTGTGACTCCGCCATCCTTGCTGCTTCCTCCTCTTTTCCTACACTGCTGCCCTGCTCCCTCCCTCTCCTGACACCAAACTGCGTCATTCGCACGCCTAACCAATGTTATCACGAGACTTTGAAATGCAATCAAATATTTCTGGATAAATATTGGCTTCACTTAGACCACTTTGTATACAGGCAAAGGTGTGAGTACAATGGGCTGTCTTTGGTTCCGCTTTTTTAAACAATGTAGGTCAATACTGAATACGTCAAACAGATAAAATAACACGTTTTTTCAATAAGAACACATGTGTAAACAAAGAAAAAACGTTTCAATTGAAATAATAAAAAATAGTTACTGTTTGCCCTAACTAAATATCCCTATATATAAAATACGTCTACTTAATAATAATTACGTAAGTGGTATTTTGATTATTTACATCGTAAAAGCATTTTATTACCACTGTGCTGCTTGTTAATCTTAAAATAGGTTAAAATACCATTACTCCATAATTTAAAGTCTTGAATATAAAACTGAACTTTAAGGTAAGTGAAAAGAGAAGAGTGTATATGGCCTGTACCTTTTTCATCATACTTGTGTAAACTAGACCTTGACATTGAACAGATTGTCATACAACTAGACAGATTTAACATCGTGCTTGTATATACACACCTTAAATAGATCACACATAAACTTTCCCTACTCATTAAAACAATTTAAGCAGCCCTGCTGGTGTCAAAGACTACGTTCATTTTCTGTACAAGGAAGATCAAACATCAAAGTGAATAAACAATAAAGAAACCAATACAATCATATTATATATAATAATATATAAAAGATATATGTAAAGTAACACATGAGATATGGTGTACAGCATGTTCCTCTGGCATGTTGTTAAAGTATACATAGCGTGTCATAGAAATACAGAAGTATAAGTAGGACAGTATTGTCATTGCTGAACTATTCTATAATACAATAAATGAAATAAACAAAGCAACCAAACGGTTCTGTAATTTTATCAATTATCCCTTGGGAATTATAATCTTCATATGTCTAAAATCAGTCACTTGCTTAAACTTAATTACAATTCCACAAACAGAGTAAATGGCATTAACAAGTAGTATGAATTGCTTGAAATACTTTAAGATCTCTTATTTAGCATAAATACACACCACACTATATATATTTTACCTAAGAAAAGATTAGTATATTCATGTGCTTGTGAACAATGATTCCTATGGATATCCATACATGGACGCTTGTGTCTAAATAAATATTTCGACTATATGTATTATGTTGTAAAAATGTAAATATAAATATAATTACGTTAAATAATGCAATGAGAATGCAAAAGCTCAATACTAAACAAACACAGCATTCACATTCACAGATATTGAGAACCTTCACAGAACACAGCAAACTTCATTTTGTGTTGTTCTAAGAATCCTCTGTAGGTGTCAGTAAAACACTGTGACTTTGAAATAAAGCGAAGAAGAAATCACGTGATTCTCGTTAATGCGTTGGCTTGACAACGGCTGTACTCTGCTTGACGTGAAGGTGGGTTATCAAATATTTCTGTTCATAGTAAGCTTTTTTTTATATTAAGTGTTCACAAAAAGCAATGAAAACGATTGAGTATATTTTTAGCAGCGACAATTGTTTTTAAATGGCATGTCTGTGAAATAATTGTATCTGGGCCTATGCAGCAATTTAGTGTTTGTTAGCTTGTTGCTAACGCTACGTGTTATGTCAGAGTCAGATAAGGGTTTAGCTTTTATTCCAAATTACCAAGTTAAACCAACCACTCAAACGGACGCTCAATTTTACTGGTATTTCGCACATTAACAAACTAATGCTACTGACGACATATCAAAACAAGTGTGTATATATGTATATATTTTGTGTGAACTGAGGCTAGTGTGAACTAGTATGTTTAATGCAAATAACCTCATAAAACAATGGGTCAATGTCGAAAAGTGGACAATTAGCATACAACAATTATGCCGCGGTGCAGAGTCAGTACTTATTTTTCCTTTAGGTTTGTTTGATGTGAGTGTTACTGATGTATGTCTGAGGTTAGTCTATGACTGAACCTCTAGGATAATCATTTACCTATGTTTGTAAATATGCTTGTTGAAGTTCAGTGTGCCACAGATCCTGCATAAAAGGCATCTAATCACCTTTTATTATTACAACATCCAACATGATTAATTATAAGCTCTATGAACCCCAACTTCTTATAATGCCCCCTATACTTTGGTTCCACAAATCTGTCTGGTAAAACGTTGCTAAATGTAATAAAATAATATGTTGACATTTCAGTGAGAACTCAGAAGAGAAGGATGCCAGAAATCAAGTCAATATTCAGAGAAGTTCTGCCCAAACAAGGTTTGTACTACAACAATTAGCTATTTGGACAGCGGTAGTTAAAAACAAAAGTTTGTCAAACACTACACAAAGATCTGCAAATTTAGTCAGTGGGCAGTCTGCATTGTGTGTTCCCTCTTTATATCTCAATAGCAATAAATATAAATACTAATCCTTTGGATCAGTGCCATAGCTGGATAAGAATGTATTTCTTGTTTTAAAAGCGTATTTCCACGCAACAGTTCCAACAGTACAAACTAAAATTTTAAATTCATTAGTAATGGACAACGGACAGTCTACAACTATAACAAGCCTGCAGATGTAACATTAGTTCCCGCTTTAAAATTCTGTAGGTGTTCAGCAGAGGTGCTCTCAGAGTTGGACTTCAACATGTTGCGATGAATATGACATTTCTCAGAAGTTCTTTTTTTGTGAAAATAATATACAATGCAGTTTAAGCTGTTCTTTGTCTTTACTTTAAGTCAAGGCTTGTTGAAGGAATTTGAGACTTCATGTCAGTGTTAAGTGATTTCTTACTTATTGTGTTTTGGCAATATCCACAGGGCAGCTTTCTATGGAAGATGTACCTACCATGGTTCTGTGTAAGCCAAAGTTGCTCCCACTCAAATCAGTCACCCTAGAGAAACTAGAGAAGATGCAGATGGAGGCTCAAGAGGCTGTCAAACAGCAGGAACTCACGTTGAAGGAGCAGTCACAGTAGAGTTGCGTTGGAGGATTTGTTACAGAAACAGTGAAGCTGGCATGAAATTCCATGGGATGGATGGAACAAACCCGGTGTCTGTCAGCGATGGCATAGTTTACATTTGTATGAACAGAGAAGTGCATGTCATGAAGTTACTAATGTCTGGTTTTAGAGCGCAGTAGTGCTCAGGAAGTGGTGACAATAGACACCTGAGGTTAACCACCCTACTCATCTTCCTGGTCATTAGTCTTTCTCGAATGAGCTACTGCATGTTACTAGTAAGGGTTAAGTGTGTTTAGCTACCAAGACTCCTGTATTTTATTAGACTTTACAGTTATCATTGTGCCTGTTATATGGTATTAATGGGTCAAATTAACAGTCATTTAACATCTTCCTCTGTCACAGTAATGCAGAGTAAATCATGTAAAGTTAAATCACAAAATGTTGTATGTTTATGTTGTGATGTTCATAAAAGCAAGTCTTTCATTATTATTTAATAGTGGTTTAATGAACAAACAAGGAGCAATCTGTGGTACATTTTAAACACACCAATACTCCCCAGGTATAAAAATAAACACTCTAAACACCATTTTGCGAGGTCAACCCACTGATATTTGTTTTTGCACTTTATTTGTGTCTTGATTCCTTCAATATTGACATCTTTGTGTGATTTAAAGGGTAAAAAGGAAAAAGTCAAGCACAGCATAGAAACAGCAGCTATTGGGAAGCCAGACCTGTATTGAAACAACATGCGTCTTTATTTTTTATACCCCTTTGTAAAGCTCTGTACAAACACTGCTTTCTAGAAAACACGAAGGGAGTGGCAGTGAAATCAAGAAAGTACTGTACAAAACATGGAATGACTGACACTGAGGTGTGGCACTTCAGGGGTTAGCTTATGTAAATGTATATTGAAACACGTTGGACAAAGTGATCTACTTCAGTTTCAATCAAAAGTGCAGTTTTTAGCCCACCTAAATTTCACAAATGTACATTCTTATGACTTTTGAAGGGAAGAAAATTGCACCCAGCTATGTTCTTGAAAAATATCCAAGTAAAAAAGTAGCTTTATGCTTTTTTCAGGAAATCTGGCACATAAGGAGGGTTCCTCAGTAGCTTTCAAGTTTGACAACACCACCATCTCCCTCGCTGACAAATCTCTTCCGGCCCCTGACAAGAGATGTCACATGAACAAATAAGTTAAAAAACAGAAAAATCAATCTTCTTTTGGGGATATGCCTAAGAAAACCTGCAGCAAACACTCACCGACACGGACAGCGATCTCTTAACTTTACATCAATAATTCCCATATTGAAGCTCTTATCAACAAATTGGTCCAAGATGAAGTATGCACGAGGAACATCAATATTAATTTCAGCTATGTCCATATAAACTCTTTCATATCCCTGTGAAAGAAACAAAAATACACAAAGACAGATGATCTTAGAGGGCTAAGAAACACATAATCTGGTTCTTGCTCATGAAATAATTATATGCAATGTGCATTTCAAACACCAGGTGGCATCTTACCCTTCTCATCTGATCCACAGTGATGATGGAGGAAGCAGCAAGTGACTTCAGTAGCTGCAGAACCATTTTAAATGTTTTCTCTCCTTTGGACTCCAAGACCATCACTATGGCCTTAGCGGAACAGAAACTTTGTATTAATGTTCAAAATTGTTGTGTTGTTCTATGTTACTGCAGTAAATGTTTTAGGCACATTTACTGCAGTAACATAGTTGTTTAAGACCAAAATAAAAAACAATCAGTAAGGTCTTTCAATGATAATGGATTGGCATGAAAAAAGTTGTCATTTTTCTTGAGCACATATTGTTCAGGTAACACATCGAGTTTCTGACTCGTCTTTGGCCTCTTCCACACCTGTCTTTGTTTGTTGGAGTAAGAGGTTCTGTTCCGAGTGGAGCCCAATATTTACCTCATAAACAAACTCGTGATGGAAATGGGGAACCTCCAGGTCACTTAAGCATCTCTCAGCCTCCTTACTGTCTCCAGAGAGGATGTATTCCTTCAGCAGCAGGTTCATCTGACAGAATAGATGATGACAATTATTAACCATGGTATTTTTTTTTCTTACAGCAAATATTCTTTAAATTGACTTTTTGTGAAAAACAGTACGTTTGAAAGGGACCAATACAGTTAAAATAAAATGTGTTCTTAAGCTGTGGAGGAAACCAAGGAACAGACTTCCTCGCAAAATTTAAGATATTGCATTTAAAGCAATGTTAACAGAAACCAAATCCTGATACATAATTAGTTTCCCAACAGTGTCTTTTCCAGTCTGATCCAAGTCATTTACCTCTTTGATAAGTTGTATGACAGGTCTTTGGCCTCCACCTGACCCCCAGTGGTTTTCTTTGCGAAGACCACCCATGCTCATCTTCAGGAGCACTGCTGCCCTGTCCAGTGCTGCCCTGGAAGATTAAAAAGAAACCTCCATTGTTTGTGGGGCACATATATCACACTGCTATATCAGTGTAGCCTACCTTTTTAAGCCGGTCTTCAAATAATTAATATATTAATGAAGGCCCCATATAAATATGGGATTATTCTTTCATGTTTATACTTTCCACTAGAGTAGGTTTTTGTGAAAATGCTTGTAACAAATTTAGGGAAAAAAATCATCTTTTCCATCTGTGCCATATGCCAACACCTTACAAGTCAATTATTTTGTTGATAATGCTGCAGCTTCTTTGTGTATGTAAAGTGAATACATGGTACAATTCACAAATATGTAGCTTAGAACCGACATTATTAAAGATGGAAACAAGGTGGCTAGTCACCAAATTAGATAAATCGGGCTTTGCCAGTAAGAGACTGTAATAAATAAATTAAAAAAGGCAGGGAAACTCACTACTTTTTTCTGTTAAAGTGGGGTTTTGTTTTTTGGACAGTTTCTTAATTGGCATTTGTTGGGTTTTTTCAGATGACTTGTTTTGATTTGGTACTATACAAATAAACTGAATTCAACCTAAATTCACAAGTTTTTGCTAATAAATTACATACCTTGCATATTCACAGTCAACTTTGCCTTTGTAACCATCAATGTAGTTCTTGGACAATATTTGATCACTAACAGCACGTGCAATAAATTGGCCCACCAACTGGAAATGAAACAAAAGAACAAAAACAATGTAAACGACCTCCAAATAAAGTGTATGTAAAGTGAGACCAAACAGTGGAATCAGCATTTATGTTCATGCCTTTTTTGTTTTGGCTTTTATTTTGCAAAAAATGTGAATGTTTTGGATTAAAACATCAGATTTATTTATTTATATTTATGTATACACATAGTTTTCTCAAGAACAGCACCCCTCGTGGCAGAAAATAACCAGGTTTTCAAATGGAAAAAAAAAACATACAAAAAGTACAGGGGAAGTGTTGACTGTAAAAATCACCTGTGTGAATGCCGCTTTAGAACTATTACAACAGTGTTTTGGTTTGACGAACTGGCGGCTCCACAAAAACACTGACATGACAGATGGCCGTCAGTGGCCTCAGGGGCACGTTTGTGTGCGCTTGTTTACAGTAGTACGAGCTCATGGTTTAGAGAAACGAAAGCGCTGGCTTTGCATTTCTGGTCCTCTACAAATCCTGTGCTCATCAGTGATCACTGTTCCCGTTTAGACAAGAGGCAGCACTGTCTCAGCTGACCTGTGGTTAGACTGGCTGGCATTAGTGGAGAACAAGGAGAGTGAGTGAATGGATGGATGTTTTAGAGAAACTGAGAAAAAGAGAGAGAAGGGGTGAAGGAAATATAGTTTGAATTCTTGCATGGGGCCAAATCAGCCTGTGACAGTGGGTTTGTTGGGGTAGCACGGGCATTCTTTGCTGAGCTTGCATTTCACACAAACAATGTGAGCCTGCACAGCCTGCACAATGTTTGTGCAGGCTGAAAAAAAGCTCACATACACACTACTACTACTACTACTAATAATACACACACTCGAGCACAGTGTTGTTCCCCTGTGCACCAGAGCAGACATGACAAGCCATGTGTGTTTAGTGTAAGATAATATCAGATATTAATCAGTTCTGCGAGTCAGATTGTTCTAGAAAGTAAAAGAGCTTTGAAACATCCACAGCATAGATTAGCTGATACTCCAGCAGCATGTGCCTCCCTGAGCATCAGGCTCATTCAGTATCCTACTGTGGGATTTTTTTATTAACAACCAGAATTCAGTGCCTGTATAACTATGAAGACTAGTGTGCAGCACAAAAACACACACACACACACACACACACAGTAAATAAACTGACAAATGTACACATAGACCAATTTTCAGGCTTTCAAGAAGCTTACCTGCGGGGCTCCTGGTGTGTCCAGGACCAGGTCAGGCAGCTCTTGGAGCAGTTTGTCGAATGAGTTTTCCATGTCGGCTCGAGACAAAACAGGTCCACATAAGTCAGATAGCAGTCTGGAGGCAAGCTCCCGGTGACTGGCTTTAGCCTCCAGGGCCAGCGACACGGCCAGTGAGGGGAAGTTTTCCCGCATAGGCCCCAGATTCAGTTCAGCGAGAAGCTCCTGGATGCAGAAAGTGATATTTACCTTAATGCATTGCCACATTTTTTCAATTCTGTCGATATTGGATTCTGTGAAGCATGTTTACTGTTGAAGTGTTTCCTGCATAGTACTGTGGCACTTACCGCGACTTCATTTGTGTCACCGTGTTCAAAGTACTCTTGCACTATGGGTGTAACAGTCTTCTCAAAGTCTCTTTCATCCAGTGGAGGAACCACAGTCTCATACACACAGTTTTCCTGTCGAAACACAATAACATTGCAGTTTTAGTGTTTGCTGTTCCCGCTGGGAACTGTGTCAGGCACAGCTTTAATACAATATGTTTATAGGTTATATTACTTTTTTTTTCTCTATCCACTTTGTCAACCAACAGAGAAAAATACAATATGATGCAATGTAGTGATTAACAACGCAAGTCATGCTATTCAAAAACAGCAGCACTGCAGTCTGTACCTGAGCTTCATCATAGTTGGGGTCTTTCTCATCTACCGCCTCCGGTTCATACACTTCACCGGATCGTCCCCACACACCTTTGCCTCCAGCCCCACCTGTGTTCACAGAATAGTAGTGATGGAAATATTATGTGTGATAACTTCATAACTGTCATGTTCATACGAGTGTCCCACTTGTCAATTACATAAAAAATTTATAGCACATCACTATTACTATGGAAAGAAACTTCACTTTCTTAGACTAGACGTAATAAGGATGAGATTTACTAATATGTAAACTGAGAGTGATCAACAAGGAAACATGTTAAATTCATTTTCACAAAAAAGAAACTAGTAGACATTTAACTCAACACAGACAAATGCTTTGTATTTTACTCTGAACCACAAAACAGAGATCAACTAGTGACAGTTCACTGATGCTGCAAAAGAAAACCAAACAAACCACATAACCATTCTCTCTAACTTCATTCTCTCAACTAACAGATTTTTAAAAATAATACTGACTACTGGTATGTACAATGTACACATATCATCCATCTATCTAATTATCCATTATCGGTAACAATTGCCATCGCACCTTTCTTAAACCCAAGGACCAAATATTTTGTAAGATAATCTCTCTATTCTACACATTCACTGCATTTGCATTTCACAACTGCACTGCATGAACTTGTATTGCAGGAGTGTTGTGCTCGGTTTACAGGGCACCACTGGCGTGGCAGTTGTTATGTAACCAGAAAAACGACAACTGTGCCAAGATGAATTTTGCTCCAGTTTCCCTGCCCATGGGAGGGGACTGAACTGTACTTCAGTGGGCAGGGATTGAAGCAGCCACAGCACGCTTACATCACAGAATGATAAGACAAAGAGAGGGATAGCTGGACTACTGCAAGATGTTGGCACATGATATTTTCTGGTTCACTTTTATTTAGAAGAGACACTCTACACACACTAACACTGTTTAATCCTGCAAAGCTGCAACAAATTCATGAAGGCATTTATGACCCCTTTTTGCTCAAGAAATTATGATTTAACCATTTATTAATATTTTAGAGGCTCTAGCAGCTGCTGCTGTTTAAGGTATCCGTGCTCCCTGTTGTTCAGCATAGCCTCACACAAAAACAGACATATTAAAATAACCCAATATTAAACTAAAATCTCTCTTAAAGACTGAATGCCTATTCATTGATAATAGTTCTCTTATATATAAATTGTGTCACAAGTTACTACTATTACTAAAACTCTTACGGAATTTATGGAAATTTCCAAAAAAGCATGACTGAGCAGATGACAAGTACTTTTATAGTGGGTTGAACTGCTTATAATCATTTAGCCATTTTTACATGCCAATTTAAAAATGATCTATGTTGAAACCCAACACTAAATGTCCATAGCGTGTTAACTTCAACGGAAATTTCCAGAATTGCTTGGCTGAGCACGTGGCAAAAAATGAAACAGGTCAAGAGCCATTTGGTTACATGCTAATTGGTTTATGGCTTAGATGAAGAGTAGCTCACACAGTGATAAAGTAATAAAGCACTGAAACACTAGTGCTTTGAAATCTAGTCACCTGTGGAAATGACCAGTACGTAGCTGACTTAGAGTAAATTAAATATTTTATGTGAACAGTATCACAATGTTTTAAATATGGTGTAATCATGTCTTCTTACCTTTCTTTGGCAGGCCTCTTCCCTTGCCTAGTCGTGACTTTCTGTCCAGCAGCTTGCTCTTGGGGCTGGTGGGTGTTCCTGAGGATCCTCTGACCACATCCCCGTTATCACTGAGGGAATCCCCCCGGCCAGAATCCCTGGAAGAGTTCTTTCTCAGCTTCCGCTTGGCCTTTGCCTTGAGACGTGCTTCGTGGATGCTGTTGCTAGAGGTGGACAACCAGTTGCCATTGATCTCGTTGATGTTTTTGTTGGACACCGCCGATTCTCTATTGTCTTCGTCTCCAGACACAAATGAGTCACTCAGGTCTTCAGCTTCTGTTGGGGTGAAGGAAAATATTAAGAACAGTTTTTACATGCAAAACAGTTCAGAAAGGCCAAGGCTGATACCAATACTCACAATTGTACTTTTTATAATCATTTACATTTATATCACCACCTAAATGTAGGAGATCATCATAAAGGATCGACGCCAAATGAATCATAATTAAACCTAAACCCACAGGCTGTGCAAGAACCCAAGCATAGAACCACTTCCGCATGAAAAAGTCCCCTTGTCCCTCACAGGATACAGCTGATGAAGCTTTTAAATCGTCTTGACTTGCTCACACTCACCAACAGGGTTTGCGTTCAGCCAAGCCTCGCAGTCAGTTGCCATGTTTTACAGTAGAAGGGAGATTTTGCAGCAGAACAGCTTGCACAAAAGGGATTTCCAAATGACACCTGCAACGCTGAAGATGAAACAAACATTTTATACGCACTGAAAACATGCCCAGACATGCTGCAACGCAACAGCTTCCTTTGCTCCCCCCCGTTCATTCAGTCACAGTGTTTATAAACAATGGCTAACGCTGTATGTTAGCTTCGAGGTCCACGGTGTAAAAAGGAGCTGCGCCAAAAGACTAAAACCGTAGTCCACCTGATAGCATCTACAAAGCATTTACTCCACCCAAACAGCACTGAAACCTGCACTTTAGAGGCTGCTTATTCATGCGAATACACCGTCACTTATCACATTCAAAGACACAAACGTCGATAAAAGACCAAATCAAACTGCATTGTCCGCTAGCTTACAGTATATATTTACCCTACAGTGATAAAATCATGACGTCTCCAACAGATTTATCGTAACATGCAGTTACATCTCTCCTACTTTTGTCGTTATTACAAAAACGATAAAATCACTTACCGTCTATTGTGTCCAAGCGTCAAACTCTGACACGAACGCTGTCGTTTTACTTTTATCTACCCAGCAACGCCAGCACGTAGGCCCGTATTTACCTCCTCTGATTGGCTGAAAGTACAAGGGGATTTTAAAACTAAGAACCAATCGAAAAGCAACACGGGATTTTCTTCTCGCATTTTCTGTTGGGTCTACATAGTTTTGTAAGTGCTGCCCCCTGTCTTTAGCACGCGAGAACTGCACTTACTATTTTGGTGCAACATATGATGACAATTATTATTATTAACGGTGTCAAATATTTATCATCGTTTCAAGTAGGAAAAGTATGTTACCTAATCTTAACAGTTCACTGAAAGGTCACCGATTTTCAACTTGCACTTGCATTAGGTTATAGAGTTTGTTTGTGACCACATGCATCTAAATGTAATTACATTTCCTCCTGCCCTCCTATATTAAAATAGGTTATCTCTGCTTCTAGCTCAACAACTCCTCCTGATTATGTCTTTTGCAGCTCAGGTCATCTGGACGAGTTCAGAAAGAGCTGGTTGATTGAGGTTTCTGCTGCTGTAGTATGAGCAAGCAGATAAACCATCTGAAGTGAAAACCATGTCAGTTAGAAATTTCAAAAATCTCAGGGTATTTTAATGTAGGAAAGGCAGAGATACATTTTATAAAACACACATACCAGACCAAAACCAGGTAGCAAACTAAAAAAAAGTTTGAGAAAATTTCAATGAATAATATTGTGAGAGATTGCAGACTAAGATTTCAATGTGCATATGTGTAATAAAAATTGTAACAATTTTACATTGGGATAATAATAAATGTACATACACAATCATCATGTATTTATATCTACAGATTGAGGTTTGGTACACAGATGTGTTGCTGTTTCAACACACGGGGGGGCTCTTCTACAGCAGTCATACTGAAATAGATGAATAAATGCTTCATGGTTGTACCTGGTACCACATTGTTTACACAATATGTTGGAAAAAGAAGAAATTATTCTTTTAAATATAGTGGAGACAAATATTTTAAAATATTTATTCAAGTTTTCAAATTCATAAGAAATGTTTGTCAAACATAACAACATTAACATTATAGTCACAGGATCAGTATTCACAGTACACAAAGACAGAGTCTGGCTGACAACCTCTCTCAAGAAATCCCTGCAAAATGAAAACCAGCTTGTTTTACTGATAGATTCAACACATGGTCCAGTTTAAGGTCTCCAAAAGGCATTATACATATTGGCAAGCATGCCTGAGATTTTCGTATTACTTTCCAAACTATACTGTATTTTTGCCTAACAGACATACAGCATATTGCAGAGCTTAAAGAAGAAGAATGAAATGAAAGGCAGGTTCTTGCTTTTAAATAAATAAAATGTAAATGTTGTGTACTGAGCTGTACACTGAAAACAAACCTGAGAATCATCCTCAGTTTTTTTAACTGAGTAAAACATTTCTTGATACATATTTCAAGTAAATTTACATCAGAAAATGTAGCGGTTGATAAGATAATATATACGATTTAAGCCCAGCAAATGGACTAACATGAGCCCATACTGTATAAGTGTGTCTTTTCAATAATAACACTTCATTGTATCGACATTTCCATTAAAAAAATCACTGAAAACAAAACAACATACCCAGAAAATAGATTCTAAGAAAACTGATAAATCAAAAAAATGTGGTTAAATACTGTAGTCTCACTGTACATTATACTTCAAGTCCGTACAAAACCGAGAGCATCTATGCCCGGGACTGTCAGCGTCATTTCATGTATCAAAGCATCACTCTCAATACATTTCAACACCAGTGCAATTGTCCACATACTCCAGCTTTGAGGTGCCACATTTTCCATGCTGTGGTTGTCAGTAGCTGTGCACTAGCTGCACATATACAAAAATCTTCTTTCAGACGTCAAGCTGGTGTCACTGTGAAGCTGAAGATCCAGCAAGAGCACTTTCCTCTGCCAGCTGAGACAAATATTTCTGCAGACAAGTTGAAAAAAGATTATAGCATATAAAATATGATAAGTATAAAGGTTTTTGGTTCCGTTTGTGTTCTAAATGTGTGGTTGCAGTTATTCTTTGAAACACACCAACATAAAGTAGTGAGTGCTGAATTTAAATTAGATGGTAGATGATTAAGTAAAATGAAAGAGAAATCTGTAGTGAAAAGAATTCAATTCCAGGAAGCACATAAATGCAGAGCTTTGACAGACAGCACAACTGTTTAAAACAGTTTTTTCTTCTTGGAATGTAATCTGTCAAATGTTAGGGAATCGCCGCTCCTTGTGCTCGCCTCAGCTGTGCTGCCCGAGACGAGAGAAATGCAAGAAGGCCTGGTGCTGAATGGCCAGTAATCAGAAACCTAACATGACTGCAAGTTTACATGTGATGTGCTCGTGTGTAGGTCGAAGTGTGTGAGAATATATTGCTGCATTTGTGGTAGTCTGAGTTTGTCCATCTGACTGCGTTCACTTAACAACATTTTTAAAATTAATTTTGTTGCTCTATGAAATAGATAAATAAATCATTCAACAAATCATGGCGTGTGGTGACATCTTTTAATTGCTAGTTATGTGCAGGACAAAGACATCTAACTGAAAGCAGCATTGAAAAAAATTTCCAAATTGGAGAATTTGCAACATAAGACATAAACTTTATAATAATAATATAAATTGTCATTTGATTGATTTGTCAATTATAATAATACTCATTTTATGATTGTTTCAGACAAGTAGTTGAGTAAATTGCCTACACACTGGTAATGAAATAAATAAAAACATGTCAAAATATCAGAATACATATGTGCTGATTGTACGTTGTGTGGTTGAAACAAAGGGATTAGTGACCAGCCCAGCAACAGGTGGTGTAATCTCGTGAAGTTTGCTACCAGACCACACTCTCTGTGGACCTCACCAGTGGAGCGTGCACACATACAGACTCGATTTTTTTCACACAATACTTGCTAGTACAAAGGTTACTTTGTACCACCTCTGTGGCGTCTGGCATGCCCACATTCAGAGAGGAAAGAAAATAAAACATGGAAATGTTTCCTTCCAGATTATCATCATCTTTTTCTAGTTTGTCACCTTCATCATTGTGTTCATGAGGCGGACTGGTGTGTCATCATGCAGTGTGTACCTGCAGGTTCCTGTAGTGAACAGTGCTGCGGCAGTGCGCAGTCTTTGCAGTATCCTCACTGGTGTAAAACAGTCCGCAGAGTTTACAGTAAAATCCGGTCCTCGGCACGACAAACTCAACTCCTATTAAACAGCAATCACACAAATTAAAATTCAGTCTGTAAACTGAAGGACAGATGGAACCATTTGAATTATTAATGCACTTATTTGTCTTACTTTGAAAATGTAATTTATTTTTTACCCTGAGCCCAACTTTGTAAAACAAAATATATTTATTGGGCATCGTTTTCTTTTGCATTCACTTCTTTCATCCTTTTTTAGCTATTCAAATAGATGTTTTGTCACTGTGTCACTGATAGAAAAAACCTAGCCTTGCCTGACAGTAGCAGGCTGAATAATCTAACCTGTCTAGTTGCACCTTTCACCATGCATAAACCTCTAATCAATTAGATTTGTTTTGTTTTTCAACTTATTGCAGCTTTTATCAAACTGTTCATTTATAAATGTTTATGTCATTCACAAAAAAAAAGTATGACAAGCAGTGTTAACTGTGCAATAGTTCTACAGTTAGTAAGAACAAATAGGCACGTGATTTGAATCCTTTACAAGTACACACTGTGAACAACAGCAGCATGTGACAATGACATTACTGAAATGGCAACGGCAACAACCACATGACGCATCAGTATTATACTTGTCTCAGCCATGCTATCAATGGGCGCAGACACAACACATACGCGGCACGATACAACAGGAATAGTCACACAGCCCATGTCACACACAGCGCTTGTGTCCCTACTGGTCTGTTGTTGCCACACTGCACCACAGCTTATGTAAGTCCCCATGCCAGAGGGCCAACACTAGACCATGTGCTTGTTCGTGTCACTCTAGCAGCAGTGATAATAAAAATACTCTTCTCCCAGGGGAGCGTTTCACAAACTGGTCACGGAAATAGGTCAACAAAGTGGCTCAGCAATTCTAGCCAATTAGAGTGCTAATGCAACAGGTTGTCAGTGCACTCATTAATGGCGGACCGCATATCACTTAAGGACCACTGGCTCAGGACACCATGTCCGTGCAATTAAATATAGATCATCTCAAAGACGACTGGGATGAAGGATTCAGTTTTCTCATTACTAGTGCAGCTCAGACTGTTTCACATGAGCCGACATTTGATGCCAAAATAAGTGACTATACTGTACTTAGTGACTTCGTGAAAGTGATTACACTCACAATCAAAGGTTCAATAAAATGTGTCATGCTTACCTAGAGGGATGCTGACGGCTTTGGCCTCCTCACAAGATGGCGAAGGTACGTCCATCTCTATGAAAAGCAGAAATAGAAAAGCAGGATGCACAAAACTTCAGAGAGTAAGATTAGTTTGTCCAGCAATATATATATATTTAATATAATTCAATTTTAAAATCTACTGCTTCAATTGGAGACCAGTGGAATATATGTGTTCATCCTAACTAAAAATAATTTATTTAGGCCACAAAGAATTAACAGGTTCAGGTAAGAGAAGATAATCAGTCCACTCTGTGCCACGTCGTTGTCCCTATTTCTGCTATATTGTGCTCTGCTGCGCTCCACTACACTCTGGCCTCTACTTAAACAAATAAATAAATACAATAAATGAATGATAAATTCTCCTGTCTCTGCAGTGCAGGCAGTGTTGGTTAGTGAGTCTCAGCCACAGGAGGCTTCAACATCATCATTTCTCTACATTAAATTCTTTTCAAAAAGTGACATGAATCACATATTACAGTAAGTAAAACCAACAAATAATTCATGTTAAAAATGAGATGTGGAAGAGAAACAGTCCACTACAGTTAACCCGCGGATAACAAATCTGTCTTTGTAAGATATTAGGCAAAAATGCTTCCTGTTACCATCCAGTGTTAAAATAAATGGTTTATTTTATGAAATGTACCTTTTCTAAGAATTTCATCCCTCTGTTGTGTCCCATTAGTGATTGTTTCCATGATCTGTCCTACTTCCTCGCTCTTGCTGTCCTCTAATACACTCATGTGATTTTCCATTGGGTCTTCTGGAGGCCCACTGTTTGTTGCTTTATCCCCCAAACATGTCTCCTCCACTGTGGTGTTAAACTCTTCACTTGTGAAGTCACTAAGCTTAGTAATCAGTAGCTCGGGAAGCCCTGGATTAAGCTTCTGTTCTTCAGTGCTTGTCGCAGTTAAATTAACCGCCTCCTTCTCTGTTCTAGATGTTTCTGTCTGTTCTCCAGCATCCTCACGAGATTCTTCCTGGTAAGACGTCTTATTAAATGTCTCTTGCACCTCTAGGGATAAGGTTGGTGGTGCTATTTGCTGCTCTACTGTTTCTTCCTCTGCAGACTCCTTGGGGCCAGATGCATACGCTTCTAGCACAGGAAGATCTGGCTCCACAATGGAATCATCCTCTCCTCCAACTTCATCTACGGTGACCAGTTCCTCCATGTTCTTAGGATACCAACACTCTTCATCAGTGTCATCTCCGCCTTCCACCACTTTCTCCTAAAGAAAAAGGAACAAGAAAAGAGCCTTGAGTACAACTTTAAGCAGTTGTAAAGAAGTACAAACGTCTGAGTATGAATGTGTCATACTGGTCACACTGCTTACGTACCACGTCTTTCTCTTTAATACATTCCTTAGACTCTTTTGGCTTACTGCCTCTTTGGGGTGAACCAGATTTGTCTTTTGAGTGGCGATCCTGAGAAAGAGTAATACCTTCTTTGTTAGATGTGTGTGCCAAGTAATAGCAGTAATGTTGCATTTATAAAACGTACTCACAGTGTTTTCAATAGATTTTTCTTTCTCGTGTTTCTCCGCAGTCGTGTGCCTCCTGCTTGCTTTTTCACTCCTGCACCAGCTTGGTGAAGTATGCCTCTTGTCTTCTGGTGTTCTTCGAGGTGGCTCCTCAAACTCAGAATGTCTCATTCTACCATAGTAGTCTCCACCGTCCCTCCTCCTTGACTTTGTATCGTGCCTTTGGTATGAAGGTCTGGGCATCTTGTCAGACTTAAACATTTGTTCCTTCATGTAGAAGTCATCGTCCACATTCCTGTAAGAGTTGAAGGACATGCCTTGAGGGCTGCTTTGTAGGTGCCAGTCTCTGTTGCCCCTGATCCCTTCACTTCCTCCCCGCTCGTCTGCTGATCTTGAGCTTATATGATCCAAAGGTTTCTGGTAGGTCTTACGACGGTCCGCCATTCTCCCATTTGGCCGATCGTCGTCTACGCTTCCCCCATTCCTCCATGGGTCATCTCTCTCCCTTTCATCCTCACTCCTTCTTAAGTGTGTTGACCAGTCCCAAGAGCCACGGCAGGGGGCCAATCCATTGCCGCCTCTCTCCTGACCTCTGCACAGTGCTCTCTGGGGGCTGTGAGCTGAACTGCATGATGTAAAACTGGGACTGTGGGAATGAGGACTCAGAGATCGACTGAGAGGGCTGCGAGATCGTGCCCGTTCTGGTATGTAGCTATAGAAGGATGAAAGTTAGATGGAGGGATGTCCTACAGCTGAACTGTACACTGAATCAACTTAGGTAATACATGAATTTATTTATTTATTTCCCCCACTGGGGCTCAGCAACACAGCAACACACCAAATCAAGCATTCAAGACTAAAAGCACAATAAATGTTTACCGTTCAACTTCTTGCATCTCGTCCCTTTCCCGCTGAGAGGTGATATCCTCAATGATTAACTGAACATCTTTACCTGGTTTCTATACAGAAAACAAGTTATTAATTCACTAAAGCAGCCAAACATTTTCAGTTATCTGTGTGCTTCCAGCTTTACCTTGAGTTGCAGCTCTTTGTACCTCTTAGACATCCGTATGAGAAGTTTTTGATTGTTAATAGTAGCCGGAGTAAGTTGATAATACTGAACCATGGCCTGAGCTGCTTCAACATAGGCCATCTCTAGAAATGCCTGAGGGAGGAAAAGAAGTTTGCTATTAACAGTATTTCCACTCGGACAGTTATTTGAGCAGTGTTGTATTCACTGATGTCTTTTTAATTTGATGAAAAGGGAGACCACACTGTCTCCAAAAAGAGAAAAAAACAGCACGTGCAAAACTTTAAAAATGTTATTTTGAGTTTAATTTTTACATATGTAACTGACTACTACATAAAATACTGTATCATGTTTGATGTAAAATTTCAAATTGTTTCTAGAAAATTGACTGGTAAATAATACTGTTACTGTACTTGATGTGTAGAGCGCATGAGGAGGTAGTTAGTGACTTTGCCAAAGGGTAATCCCAGGTTGATGACATCATTCTCCGTGCAGCTTCCTTCAGGGAGGTTGCAGATGTGAACAACTCGTCCTGAGGTTGATTTTCTAGATGCAAATGCCTGCAAATATACATAAACAACCATGAATATTGTTCCACACAGACCGATTATACTGTATTTCAGGTTTTTAAAGATTCAAACTTCAGTGAACAAACCTGCCGACTTTATAACGAGGAGAGCAGAAATTGATATTGATCTTCTCATCTAACTGTGAACAGTCTGGCAGAGTCAAGCATACTGTAAGAAAGTAGTCTGTCTAAGACCAGTGTAACACTATCGCACAAGATATCGTGTCATTTCTCTCCTTGATACAGGTCACCTCATTGCATCTAATAATAGGTCCTCGCCACAGTGATAATAAAAGTCTTTTGGACTAACAGACTTGTCAGCTGACTGGCCTCACATAGAAAAACTCTATGCAAGTGCAGCAACCTGCATTACTGCATTAGTATATCCCTTTTTGGTTTTAAGGATGAGTGAATGCATGAGAAGTAAATTCAGAAGCTGCTTCACTGAGACAAACAGGAGGCTGCAGACATACAGTGCACAAGAGGTAAAATTTGTTTTGTTCTGTAGATATGTTAAATAACACATTACGTGCTACGAATCCCACCATTAAAAGCATGATAATAGGCCACTTATTTAATCTAGAATTGAATCTATATCCATCATCAGACTTGTCATGGCACATTCCATCTGACACCTCGTGTTCCTTTAACATCACTGCAGAAAGCAGTTGTAAATTCAGCTTGTTATATCACAGAGTCTTATTACTGCAACCATTGTGCTGCATCTGCATTTTTTCCAGTGCCCCTCCTTCTCTTCCTGCTTCTCCGGCTGACAGTCCTGACAGACAGTTCCATGTGTGAGACAGACTGGGGTCCTAATTCCACTTGAGAACAGGAGCCAGAGTCTCAGTTTTTACAGGGACTTTGTTCAGCGAACACCCAACACTAACATACACTTCACACTGTGTCCAATAGCCGCGAGCCTTCTACAGAAGAGAGGGGGACACTGACAATCTGAAAGTCTTTACAGGATAAAACATACTAATCGAAGTCATCTGTAATGTTGTACTGTACGTATTCACACTTACATGAAGCTCACAAACTCCATAAATAATATACGATTGTATCTAAATCACAAGCTGAGATAAAAAAGATTTGTACATTTTTATGTATGACTTATCAGACTGAACTGAAACCTACTGGCTCAATGTTCTGGATACTAAAGATTAGTGTGGTTCAATATGCTATGACTTTCTGGCGAGCAGGCTGGCATTAACAACTTCAGACGTGCCAAGGCCACGAACAGAATACACGAAGGTCAGTGCAGGTTGGACTCAATGAGCAAATCCAAGAATAAACTAGTTTTTCCCCTTTGAATATTAAAGAGAAAAAGGCTCTTGGTTGTTTGCTGTTGCACTCGGCTGTTCGACCTGTGAAATGTTGTCTGAGAGCCCAGACAGTCTGACAACAACACTGATATGGCTGTCAAGGTTAAACTCTGGCTACGAACAGAAGCTGTCAGTGTGGACCACAGACAGTGTGGTGTCATTGCATACTCACAAGGAGGCATTACACACTGCTAAGACCTCCTTAAAATGTTCTAACTAACAGACTTTCAATTTACTACCAGTCAAAAGTTAGGACACATCATCTCCCTGTGTGTTGTGTCTCCAGAAAGATATATCTATCTATATATATATATATACATATATATAGATATATATATACAATTAATTATATTTTCAACTGTTCCATAAAGGTGTGTATCGGACACATTCGTGAAACCTCTCCAGTCATCTGAAATGGTTTTCAACTGACATTAATGTGCTTTAAGCCATCAGTTATCTTGTGCAGAGGAGGTGGGCACAGATTTAATAATCCTGTTTTCAGGATCAGTATTATTGTACAATGTATGAAGATAATAAAAGATATAATAAAAACCACTGAAGAGGAACTTGTTTGTGTCCACACTGTGTATGTAAAGAAAAGGTTTTGGTAAACAAACTCAAAGAAACCATCTCACAGTTTGAGGTTTTTATTTTACCTCCAGAACAAATTAGACTCAGTTTAACATTGACTACTGCTTGAGTCTAATAATTGAAAGTAAACTAAATTATTCACATGCTGCCATGTCACAGAAATGCACGAGAAAGAAAGTGCTAAAAAATAAAATGTAAGTCTGATGTACTTTTTACATTTAAACCCAAGGATTTCGCTCTTATGTAGGTTTTATCTATTGCACCATTGCTTACAGGCTCCAGTCATAAAGATAATGTCTTTACCAGCCACAGCATAACAGCTGAATGGTCTGCTGCTGAAAACGTCACTCTCCCAACACTAGGTCCCGGCCTTAGGGCACAGAAACATTTCAAACAGCTTTTTTTTACGGACAGCATGCTGACTAACGTTAGCTGAAATCTAAGGATGAGTCTGTTTATTTGTACAAGTAGGATCTATGCTGGAGGATCCACAGAGATATTCAGTCTGGTTTCACAGTTTCTCCCAGCGTTCCGACAAGCAGCACTTGCACGCCGATGCCTCAGATCACATTCGCATGTCTCTCATCGGTCTGAAACTCAATACTACTGCATGGAGGCGTAAGTCTCAGTTCCTTAGGTCTATCCTCCATAATCCTGTGTTTATGTCCTGTGTTTGATTTCTGCTTTCACAAGAAGCTACTATGTTGCTGTAAGACGAGCTGCGGGACACTGCAGTCTCAGTGTGTGTGCAAACATAGATTTGTGTGCTTTATGCTTGTGTGTGTGTCTTTAGTCACGTATATATGTGAGACGTTACAAAAATGTTTTTATTTTGATCAAAAAATGTATTTTTTAACTGTGGCTAATTTTTTTTATTAAAAAGGTTCAATTACAGTGATTCCTACAGAACGTTTCTTGTATTGTTTTGTCCTTTAGAGTTCAGAAGTAATCATTTAATCTACCTTGTGTGCACATTTCTGTGAGTACTTTGTTCAACACGGCTTTAAGAATAGTAAAACCACACCTGTTCTGCTTGGACAGGTGTGTGCTCAAAGCAACTAACATTAGCTCATGCAGCAGAGCCTATAAATATTTTACCACCAGTAACCATATAGATGAAACATATGACTTTCACTTTTGACTCAATAAAAAGAAAACATATATTCTTAAACACATTTCTATTTTTCCATGTGTATATTGTTATTTTTTTTATTAAATGTTTATTTATTAATTTTTTCCTTTCCCTTTTTTGGAGGCTGAACTATTTATTTACCTTCTCCCTAAGTGACATCATTTCATTGCATCATTATGGACAAAGTTTGCTTTAGATTTTGAATTTCAGTGATTAATGATACAGATTAACTCAACTTAACACACGTCCGCTATATCAGGCTGGATTTCAGGGGAATGTTTATAAATGGATCCATGAAACTGACGCAAATGTAAGGAATGTCTTTAGGTATGTACTGTGGCGTGAGCTGCATGTTGAGCGCCAGAGAAAGCTTTCCTTACGTTTGTTGGAGCTAATTTCAGGCGCCTTTCACCTCACTCATCATCTCTATTTTTCAAGAGACCTTCCTTCTTGATGGATGCCTATCAACAGCTGTTGTTTTTCAATCCTATTTCCATCCGTATTGGTAACCCTAAAAAAAACCCTAAAAACCCTAATATTCCTAAAAATGCAAGTTTTCACCCCCAGAATGTGATCAGCAACAAAATCAAATAATATTCAATATTATTGAAAGCTTATGGCTATTGATTACAGATATCTCATTTCTTACCTTTGCTTATGTTATGCAGTGTCCGTGCACTTTGTTGTTGTACAACATCAGTTTCTCTTGACTGTGACTCAGAGTCTGTACCGACCACGCATCATGTTCACATTCTTCACTTAGTTTGAGTGTTTACCGGATGCAGATGAAATGTGAAATGTGTGGTTCTCTGCGTCACATTAACTGAATCAGTGGCGCAATTAGTGAAAAACGAGTGCACAAGTCACATACACTCAAGTTCTAAAGTGATGTTTTTATGTCACCAACATTATCTATTAGATTTAATTGGCAAGGGCAAATGCTAACAATCCACAGTGAAAAAAAACTTTGTCTGACCTTTAATTCCTGCTGTTGTGCAGCAAATCCTGTGTCTGACATGCCTGCAGCTGGCAAGTATGATGTATTGGAACCTGAGGATACATCTGTGAAAACATGGAAACAACACAAACGTTGTCCTCATACAGTAGACTAAGTGCGGGAGAAAGACTCAGTGTTACAGTATTAGAAACAAACTGTTAAATGTGTCAGTTTTTCTCCTTTCAATAGCTTTCCGTAAACTATTATTACAATGTATTTGTTGTAAATAGGATTTGAAAACAGCTCAAAACATAAATAATTGCCATAAACATTTGGGAAGTATCTCCATCTCTATACTGATGTGAACACACTCTTGGGTTCTCGGGTGTGTTCCAGCAGTTACTTTAGTCATTGTAAAAGTCTTCAAATAGTAAAAAAAAGGTTTATTGAAACTACAGGACAAGTTCTTTAGAATGTATAATTAGCGGTGAAAGTCTAATGTTACACATTTGAGTTTTTTGTAAAAAAAAACACACATAATACTGCTTGGTTAACAATAGACAAACAAGAAAAATATTAATCAGCCTGCTGCACACACGGACACTTCTATTTGAGGTAGGACTGGTAAGGTATGGTTTGCTGTTATGTTACTGCAACACTTTTGATTTCAGACTATTCTATTTTAACAGCAAACGTTAATATATCAAAATACACTGTGCCAAGTTATAAAAACACATTGCCTCATACTCTCGCGTAACTAAAAATACCCTCGCACCTCCATCTATCACTTCGTTTCACTTATTGCTGTAATCACAAAAACATCCTCGTCTGCAAAAACTTGGTTGGTGGAGGTGATGAATGGGTTCCCCTACCTTGACTTGCAGCTGAGAAAACCATGGAGTTCATCCCTCCGGGGTTCAGACTTCCATCAGAAGGCCTGCCAACAGTATAGTGACCAGCCCCAGCTGATACCATGGCGGCGCTGCAACAATCATAGAAGGCTGGTTTTAGCTGCCTCTCCCCTGCCTTGCTCACTCATATCTTGTGACACAGCTCATATTCATAGAAACATTAAGATCGCTGTATACAGAGCAAAGAAAAGGAAAATAAAATGCCTCCAAAACTTGGAGTTATAATAATTACTAATTGGTAAGAGAGTGAAATTCACATCATAGTTAATTATAATAAAACTTTCAGAAACAGAATACACGATGAAAAGTCACTAGCTTTGTGAACATCTGATTTTGTCACTCAGCTGTAAAGCAACAGATCACCAGTGGTGCACATTTTCATCCATATTTCGGAGTTGCAAACTACTCACCTTTCATTTGTGTACAGAGTTCGATTCTGCAGGTGCAGTTTTCCCTTTACATGCTGATCCCAGTCCTAAACACACACACATACATACACACACACACATACACAGACACACACACACCATCCAAACATAGATACAAATTGCTTAGACACACTGGAGGCTCACTGCTTGGTAGTTCTTATACTACCCGTGTATAAACTCGTGTCTAGAGGAATTAAAAAGAACATATATTGACTTAGACAACTGGTAGCTGCCCCTCGGCACATCAACAGTTTGCAGGCTTAAGTGTCAATTTTCTGATTTAATGTAGAATATAAGAAGATAGAATAGCCTTTATTGTCATCGTACACTGTTCAACGAAATTAGATTGCTACTCCTTTGGTGCACAAGACGCAAATGAGTAGAAAAAATACAATGATAGATAAATTGTTTTTATCCTGTGGATTAGTGGTAGTTACTTCTGTGTTTGTGTTCCATGGTACTGCTAATGTGAAGCACCTTGTGTTGTCATTTGACATGAAAAGTGCTATATAAATAAACTTTACCTTACCTTACCTTACCTTCAAACAATGATCAAACAATGATCTACACTAAATATATACACGAGACCGCAGCATTAATGTCGTAGTAGCAGCATTCTGTACTAAACAGAATTTGCATGTTCAGTGAACTGAGTATCACATAACCATATTAATGCACAGTGTCCCCGTTGAAAAATGGCAGCATCTATTGCACAATGGGCGAGTTCAATGCCACATATAGGATCTTATTGCACATTGACGCTATATGATTAGTTTGAGTAGATCGGGTTTCCACTGGCATTCCATCAGTGATGCCGTGCGTTAGGATGCTGAACCCATGTTTAGAGTTTGGAAATTCTTATGAGCACCACATGACCCCAAAAGAAATATTGTCTGCTTGCTCAGAGCTACAGCATGTAGCATTGTTCTAATATATTTTTGCAAAAAAAACTTGTCTTAGTGTGGAGAGGTGCCTGTCAGCAGTGTAGAGATATTCCCTTCGAATTGCTACCAAGCTGAGCTAGATAACTGAATACAACTGAAAGATATCACACTTGCTGAAATGCTGTGTTGGGTTTCTGGTGTATAATTCAAAAATAAAACATACATTTCCGTTTCGACTGATTGACTCACCTTGAGGTTGTAGACCTTCTTGTCACAAATGCTACACTGGTGTGGCAGTTGAGCAGGTGTGACCGCATGGTAATCATTCACTTGATAGGGCTGAAGTTTCCTGGTACCTGACGATATTGTTTCCTCACATCCGTGTGGGGGCTGGCATCCCACAAATCCCTGAGTGCCACTTGAACCAAAAGAGGAAACAGCACCGCTAGCATTGAACTTGGGGTCAGTTGTTGGTTCTTCGGGGTTATACAGTTCCATCCTGGTCTGCATTGGCTGCCCAGATGTTGTCCACACAGGGGCAGCATTAGAAACCACGTCCACCTTTCCAGCGTGTGTCAAGTTAACAGGGCCTTTCCATTGGTCCCCATGGCCAGTGGCGTTATAAACATTCATGTTCTGCTCACTGACACTGAATCCAAGTTGTTGCCCCTGCATATTCTGTCCATAGAAGTCTCTCTGAATACCAATATCATTTTTTGCCTGAGTGTTAATCACTTTGTACTGTTCATCACTAGCAGCGGCTGCTGCTGCTGATCCTCCACCTACGTTGTACGGAAGTCGCCTGTCAGTATCACAAGGGTATGATGAACCAGACTTTTTACCATACTCTGCGTCTTGTGGCCCACAAGACGCAGAGTATGCCCCGCCTCCACTGGGATTGTTCAGTCTCGCATTTCCTGGGTGTTGGTTGAATCCACCACCCACCAAGGCCCCCAGGGTTGAATTTGAAGAGGGAAAACCCAGCACCCCTGTGGGGAAGGCAGCTTGTTGGTTTCCAACAATACTCGAAGTCTGTAAGTGATTGAACAGGGGATGGGACATGGCAACATTGGAAAGTACTTGATTGAGAATTGTGGCTGCACTGGCCGTACTGCCCCCCTGAGCCAGTTTGAGACGATGAAGAGCAAGCTGAGCCTGGAGCTGAGCAAGCTGGAGGTTGGCTGGGTTCAAGAAGAGCTGCTGGTTCTGCTGCTGAGGCACCACCTGAGCACTGCTTGCAAGCTGGCCACTCACCTGAAGGCTCTTCTTATTGGTGCCGTCCAAAGACACCGCACTGATGCTGCAGAAAAACAAATCATGCCTTACTTCAGGAATCTACAACACAGCAAAATATAAAGACTACGAGAGTAAAAACCAGTGTGAAAGAAGCTGACTGACGTTTAACATTTTAAAATGCTATTTCAAGATAGCTACTGGCTAAACAGGATGTAGTTGCTGAGGTAGTTGAACTATTACGTCTTGTAAACGCAGATTGACACCTAATATTGCCTTTTATAATATTGATTTACAATGTTTTCAGCCTCTGCTGCCTGCTGAGGTGCAAACTGTATATCAGCATAATTTCGATGTGCTACAGATAGTGTCAGATACTGTATGTCTTGGTAAGCAATTCATGACGTAATGCAAATCCTTATACTCTTCAGATAATATGAATCAATGAACCATATTACACAGTGGACAAGGATTAAGATCCATGTAATGCTCTGCTAACTAGCTTGCATCTTCAGATTTTTCACTTTTGTTTGCATTGTCGTCTACCATCCTGTTTCCACAGTTTTACAGATATCGTTGTCAAATGTTGCCATCTATATAGGAATTTAATTTCCAGAGTTATAATGTTGCTGACTGTTGAGGGTTTTTTCTCACAGGGCTTTTCTACTTCAGCTGATATCTGTCCTTATTGTTTTTCCTTGTCCGACCCATTCTGCATCAATTTGAAGTTCCACAAAGTTCACACATATCAATAATCTTAGGAAAACAACAACAGGGAAAAAACAGTAACCCTAACCCTAACCCTAACCCAAGTGTGAAAGCTAAATGCTAAAGAAATACTAAAATTGAACTTTAAATTATGCTATTTAAAATTGGCTATATTTGTTTTGAGAAAGTTTTACACAGACTTCTACTCATCTAACATCACATACGGCAGTCTTAGATGTGGCAAATGTAATTTTGACACCTAACCTATTTCAAACAACTGACAGTCCCCAGTTTTGCTGTTGATTGTGCACAACCCTAAGAGAACGAGCATGCTGATGAAGAGATAAACTTACACCATTCTGACTTATGCCTCAAAGCTATAAATACTAGAGTTACCCTCTGCCTTCCAGACACAGTGTGCTTAATAGACTAATATGGACTCCTGCGCAGCTGGCACAGTGAGCGAGACACTTCAGGCCAATCTTGTGATGACAATAGTTGTCAAATAATCATCAACCAGGTGTGGATGGCAAGAGTTTAAAAGAGTAAGACTGACAGTTCTGTAGACAAGAATAGCAAGAGAGAAAAACTTCCTAATGAAATAATGAAGAAAAATGAGGCTTATTCAAGATTCAAGATTCAATTCAAGATTCAAAACACTTTATTAATCCCAGAGGGAAATTGTTTGCCATTAATACAGCCGCTCTCAATATAGAAAAATTAGAAGACCCACAACCATAAATAGCACCAACAATAAATAATATAGAAATAACAACTAAAAAAGCACAATACAATAATAATAATAATACAATTGTGATTTAATATCCCTATTTTGAAACTACTCTCACAGCCACACCATCATGATTCCCCCAGGACACACGCACATGATGAGCTCATCATTCTTTAAAATATTTTTGTACAACCAAACAATTAAAGTTAAAATGTTACAGTATCAGTAACTACATGCATTATACCAGTACCAGAGTACCACTTTTTGCTCTTTCTGGTAAATAGAATAGAATAAAAATGACAACGAAACTATTATTTTAATTATAGTTAATTATATTTAGTTTTACTGTCTGTTCTGCTTTACTCTGTCCACTCACCCCAGCTGGTCGAGGCAGATGACCACCCACCCTGAGCCTGGTTCTTCCTTTAAAGGGAGTTTTTCCCAGTTCTTGCTCTGAGGCGATTGTTGTTGTTTTTTTTAACCTTTTAGAGTTAGATTTTCAGGTGTAATTTCAGGTAATTCTCCTGCTGCATGACTCAAGTGCACTGGCCCCAGACCATCACACTGCCACCACTATGGTATGATGTTCTTTTTATAAAATACTGTGTTCGTTTTTCACCAGATGTAACGGATCTTAGAAAAAGATCAACTTCTGTTCTATTGGTCCACATTCGCTCAACACTCTTAAAAATAATAAAGATGTTTTTTTGGCAAATGTGAGACAAGTGTTTGTGTTCTTTTTGTTCAGCTACTTGGCCCAGTTAGTTTATTCGTTCATTCAATCATGAACACTGACCTTAACTGAGGCACGTGAGTCAGTTCTTCAGATGCTGTTATGGGTTCTATTATGACCTCATATTTACTTGGGTTATCTTTGTGTATTATTAATGTGTTTTGTAAAATCACTTTTTGTGCCAAAAAAATAAGAAAGGGGACACATTTTATATATTAAATATAACAATAACAATTATAATATTACATATTAAAAAAATTATAAACCATTTTTTTAATCTTTAAATTTTTTTTTTTAATTCACATTAAAAATTGTGTTATTGCTCCCCAAAGATAAAACTGTAGGAAATATCTAATCAGTATGTTCTTACAAATGTATGTTTTTTCTTGACTCTAAATCGTCTGTTTTTATGTTTTACTGTTGCCATGCTCTTCACAACGATTCCTCTGACAGACAAAAAAAAGCACTCCTAGTCAAAGCTATGGCATACCAGAGCCTCTGTGACTCTGACTCACGATTAGCTCAGTCTTAAGAATAGCTTCATGTTGTCATTAACAAATCATGCAAGTAAACAGATTTGCAAAGGTGCACACCTCAGTGTTATCCCGTTTTTTTCACAATGTTAAAGAAAAAAAGCCTAAATAAGGTTATAAATATGTAAAAATCTTTTATCTTTTAACTAATTCTAGTAATTGTTTGACTTACTTAGACAGCAGAAAAGTGTGTTAAATAGTGTTCAGAAATTACACAACCATTTTCTAACCTGTAGCTTAAAAAGCTTAAAAGGAACACTATAGACCAAGTCTGATTTTTTATTTAGGAAATTACAAAAATATGCAGAAATTATTCCTGTTTCAAACAACAACATAAATTTTTCTGACTATAACATTTCATCATAATATTTGAAGATTATTGAATTATAATGGTTTTGATTTAATATAACAAATATACATATAATTAAATGTATAATGTCAGATCACAGCTTTCAATCATTCACACTTTGTGTTAAATAATTAGAAAACAAAACTTGTGCTAATCATCAATATTATAAAGCACAAGAAGTAAATTATAGTGTGTGACACGTACAACAAAAAATCTTCACACATTCATAATATAAAAAAAACAACAACTGGACAACTGCTAATAAATGTGAGCTTATACCAACACATTTTTATTAAATATAGGTATGAATCCCAGAATCACCTAGTCTGCAAAAAAAAAAAATTATATATTTTAATTTACTTTTCTTCTTACACCAGTGAGAAACATCTGGCATCAACTGACACTCATAGTTTACTACTAGGTATTAAAAACTACATTAACAAGCTTCTACATCACAAACATGCATGAATATTGCTAAATATTCCAGCCAATTTTCAAAGTTTTAAATCTCTCTGTACATATTTCTACCAAGCGGGAATGACCTAATAACACGCTGATTATGGTTATGAACACTTTCGGCAAAGATTTCAGGACACCTTTGCAGAAACGTATTCACCATTAAGGACAGCTCTGTAGTCATAAAACACCACATGTCCGAAATCAGTCAACAGAGCTTATCAGAGGAAATAACAAATTAGAGGCAGCTTTAAAGTCCAGCCCAGCTACAGAATAGCCGTGTACTGAGTCCAGTGAAGGATCCAAGAAAATATTCCACAAGTCCAAACACCCTGCAGCTCCACAGACAAATATAAATCCTGCCTCTATGCACCCAGTGCAGCTGGCGAGGCTCAAAACCACTTAATCTACACTTAAGTATTGAAAAGCACACGTGGTGGTGTTCTAAGAAACACACAAACCTTGAAAAGAGGCAACAGAAGTCCAAGCTACACCTGTGACGTTACACTCCACACTGCTTCTTCATAGTCTGAACTCGGCTCAGCAGCTAATACTGGTGTACACTCCAACATGGGTGTAACATGATTAATGCTAGCACATTTACACTAACATAACATCACTGCTAGCAGTCTATACCCGTTCTGAGGACGCTACATCCATGTGTTAACCGAGCAGGCTTAGGAGACACAAGTGATGAAAAGTCACAAGTGGTCAGCATGTGTGTGTGTGTGTGTGTGTATGGACGGGGGTAGACCAGCACATATAGAAGCATTTGTAGAAGAGACATTTAGCTGCTGCTTTAATGCACAACTAAAAAAATGTAAATTATATGCAGTTTATAAAGGTAAACAATTAGTTGACTGTTAAAGAAACTAACATTCTTGTATACATGCTACATCTGATGAAACAAAGTACTTAAATAAATAAAGCATGACATTTTTACAGTCAGATTTTTATATGTGACCACTTAAGTCCCACGTAATGACATGAACAGAGAATAATTCATCCCTAATTTTTGTTTTCTCTTATATAAGAGGAAGGGCAGTGAATATTATGAAAGTATTAAGAAATGTTAATACTGTGAATATTTTTAATACTGACTTTGTAACTAAATAAATGAAGCTTGGTGATAATCTATCATATTTTCCACCTTGTATGAAAGATATTGAACATAAAGGCATAGTAATAGCCAATTGATATGATTTAGATTCAGTATGTTTGCTTCACACTGACATACATAAAAATACACTATTAACCTGGATCATCTGAAAGTAGGTGGAATTCAGCAAATATGTTTTATTTGTCAATCATTACATTGTGTAAACAAATTGCACAAATTAAATGTTTTTAATAATTGTTAGTAATATAGTATGTTTATATAGATTTTTTCATTTGTTTATGGTTTTAAAATACCATCACATTGTTTGTCATTTGTTTTTATGTTTTACTTGAGTGTTTAATAACACACCAATTAAAGATAATAAAAACTAAAAAGTTAAATACATATTTCCTTTCCATTTCTTTTTTAAAATATTTCTCTTCCTCCTTCTTCTGTAAGATGTTACCTTTATATTTCTGGCAGCAAAAAATGAGCGATTTATCTAAGCATCAAAATCTAAGGCCGACATGACAGATTTGACATTGACAGATTTACAGTCACTCCATCTGTTAGCGTCACACTCAGTTGGCAATGAGAGAAAGTTGCTTTTTATCCTTTGCCAGTACCACATACTAAAAAAAGTACTATACCACAATAAAGAGACATCTGTTATTTTCATATTGATATCACTATAATCATTATTATTATACCACCTTATTCCATTAATCAGTTAAATCATGAAGAAAGGGGTAGAGAGCTCTGCACAAGAATTCTAACGTGCCTTGACTTTTGGTTTTATGCAAAAATGGCAAATAAAAAACCTTAAACTTTAAACAATAAGACCCAGGAAAATGTTATGCTCCAAAACAGATACTGAGATATTTTTTATATGGATTCACAGGCAGCCAGTGTCCTGCACATAGTGACAGAATACAAGACAAAGGCAGGAACAGCACATACTGTACTCTATTATAAAAGCACAACCAAGTGGCTGGCATCATGTACAGGAACACCTGCACTGAGTATGGGATAGACGCTTCCTAATCCAGTAGGTGGTGTAACCCCATAGTAGAGCTGATATAATATTAGCAGCTGTCCAAACAACAATATCCCCACGGGGATAAAAAAAGTCTGTATTAATTACTTATTGTCATTAATATGGTAAATATTAACAACAACGACAACAATAATACTATTAGTAGTAGTAGTAGTAGAAGTAGTAGTATTACCTTGAAATTGTGCTAGAACGAAAAAAAGAGGTGCGTAGCAATTGTTTTTCTTGTTTTTTTTTAATTACAGCTGAAAACTTTGTGCTCTGTATGCCAGAAATCATGGATGTAAATCATGGGGCTGTTGTTGTTGTTATTTATAGTTTAACAAATCTGTTTCTGTTTCTTGCCACTGCGTGGTAGGAGAAAGTAAGAGGACACACACACACACACGCACGCACGCACACACACACACACACACACACACACACACACACACGCCCACAGCACATTGATGTGTTATGATACTCGCATACAGCCCACAAGGTGGTGCTACATATTGCTGAAACCGGCCCCAGGAGGTCTGACAGGGATGCATCAGCCAACCATGTGAGGGCACTGTATTCATTTTAACCAGTAGTTCTATCAAGCCTGATAAAATGGGATTCATGATGTTTGTAAATACTTTCACTCAAAATGAATTTCACATTGGAATAAGAAGACATATATATGGGTCAATTAACAGTATATAT
>JAUMHF010000001.1:14956607-14976036 GCA_032359275.1 Microctenopoma steveboyesi
TATTGATACCTCTCTATATCTATATTTATATATATATATATATATATATATATATATATATATATATATATGTGTGTGTGTGTGTGTGTGTGTGTGTATATATGGCAGATAACAAATGCAAATTCATTCACACATGGATATAAAAATATACATTAGGTGAAAACACTTATCAAGAGGGCACCATGCAACTATCACTCTTCCCAATATGGCTTAAACAGTTACTGACATTCCAGACCCTTAATTTAACTTTTCAACAAATCAGACACGTAGCTGGAACCTGCATCGTCAACACATAGCCACGATCATGCCTGACACTGTTGCATAGGGCGAGGTAAAAGTGAGGAAGCAGGGTCAGCTTGCTCTGCTCCACATTTGGCAAAGTTGCAAGGGGGTGGTTCTTGATTTATGGTGCTCTAGTACTGGGTGGGTTATCTTGGCCACACAGACATGGAGTCGGGCCCCTTACAACCCCCATAAGGCTGGCGTGTCCACAGCAACGCATTACTTTGATTCATACCATGTTTCTCTAATGAAGCTTATGAAATGGCAAGATTTATGTTAGGGATCGGTCACAGAGTTTTATGAAGTGATATCAGAAGCGTTTGTGAGGTCACAGCTATTGCATTGTCCCAGCCTTAGTCATTTACTGTCTCAACCTATAAGCTCTTGTCTGACTGAATCAAACACACACATCACACACATTAGGCCCAGAAACATGTGTCTAAACGCTGTGAGATGCTGGAGAAAGACTTTTTTTTAATCACATGGTAGCTATAGTTGATCTTGTTTCAACCTAGACGGTTTAACACGTGATATGGGGATCCCAGGGAAAGCTCCAGGTCAAAAGAGATCTTCTGATTTCACAGCTGCCTCCCAATTGTGGAACTTTGAGAGCATACCCACAAACACGTCCCCCAGCTGGAGAAGTGCAGCAAGTCTGCTGAGACAGTGCTCTCTGGAGAGACATCTGCTAAAGTCATTTACTAAGAAATAAAACATCACTGGATGCTTGATGACAAACCTTTATAGACTAGACTAAGATGTGGACACCATTTGCTTTTCTAAAGTAAACCAGTAAAGTTAACTAGCTTTTAAATGTGAACAATAAATTCCAACACCCCAATTCTTCTGACAGAATATCAACACTTGTCCCTCTTTTCCGGGCCTATCCGGTGTTCTTAGGTCAGTTTCAGTGTGAGAGTGCTGACAAGAGCTAAGAACAGCCCTCGGGTTACCTGGGATCTGCTGACATTGAGCGTCAAACTGGGTGCTGAGAGCTGGGGGCCAAGAAACAGCTTGCTGGACATTAGACAGAATGACATCAAAGATCCGTCTGGCCTGTCAAGGTTGCTACCGGCAAAAAAGAAGGATGGTGACCACACGGGCGCAGGGAAAGTCTACACTTAAAGAAAGCTGTAGCTCAGACAGATGTCACAGAAATGACCAAATAACTAAAAACGGTCAAAAGGTCCTTGTCTCTTAATCAGTCTAAAATCTGAGAGCAAAGGAACTACATGAGAGGGACAATTACAGTGTTCCCAAATCTTATTTTTTTTAGTAAATTAAAGTTGGAGAGGTGAAGTCAATGAAGACTGGGGAAGGATTGTGTTGGTTTTGACAACCGAGCCTCTCCAGCCATTTTTTCTTCTGCTCTGATACAGTTATTTTAAGCTGCTGTCCCAGCTTTCTGTAACTTCCTCTGCTTCCGTGCCGTCCAGTGACACATTAATAAGAAGAAGAATCTACTTTATTGTCATTAATACATTTTTTACATGTTACAACGAAATTTCTTCTCTGCATTTGACCCATCTCCCCTTCGGGGGAGCAGTGAGCAGCCACAGGCGGCGCTAGCGCTGGGTGTCTCTCTCAGGGACACACCTGGTATGGGGGATGGGCTGGGTGTGATTTGTTTTTATGGAGAATCTGCAGTTCTGATTATAAATATATAAACTAGACCTTTAAATTTACCCTGATCTTACTATTTATAAGTAGCTGCAGGTCCAGTAGGGAACATCCATCTGGAGTCTTCCACCCTAGTGGTCAGCAACATCGCAGCTATATTGGTGAACAAGATGACGTAGCAATAATTTTCCCAGTCCCTCCTTCAGCCCCTCTCTCCATCCTTCGCCCTCTCTCACTACATTATGACTTCTGTCCACTCTTCCTCATGTCTGTCCAAAGCAAGCAGTGCATTTCACCATCTGTTACTGGTGCCGTGCTCACAAACTACAGCTGCCTTCTCGTCTCCCATCATTTTTAAACTTCTGAATTTCTCTTGACAGTATTTTGGCTTGCCTTGGTGGTGGTGGTGGTGGTAGGGGGAGGGTTAAGTAAATTATTAAAAACAATAGAGGAAACTGAGCATGATGGAAAATCAATCAATACACTTTTTTGTGTTTTATATACGGAAAGAAATTATAAACACAGCAAAGAAGGAAAAGCTGTGACCACACTTTCTGTGTGTTTGCTTGTTTGTTTTGACCACAGACTTATGTACAGCTAACAGTTTATATGTTGTTGGGAAGAGACAATAAAGAACATTACACAAAGTCAATAGATATATGTATATATACGTGAGTTTATATGCAGGTTTCTAGGTGATGTCATGCGATTAGTAGCTACAACGGAGGATCTAAACATTTTAATAATGCAATACATGTGTGCTCTATTATTGAGATTGATAAACAAGTTATAAATAACTCAGTTCTGTGTTGATAAAGGAGAGAGGGATTAAAGAGTAAATAATAGATCATTACTACTAATATAAACCTGATATCTGTTTTTGATAGAATGTCAGCACCAATAACAGAAATGTGTTGAGTATAGTTTGGTTGTTTTCATGAGGAATAAAAATTGATCAATCTATTTTTTACTAGTGTTTTAAAATGTTAAATTATACTATAGTGGTATCATATTAATGTCTTGTTCAAAGTAAACAAAACAGATGGGGGAAACAACCATTCACACACACACACACACACAGATGGTGGACACAATACAGGGCTTATCCTGACAGGGCCCTCCCATAAGGAGATGAAAGGACAGAAAAAGAAATCCTCTGCAAAGCCAGTGGACACAATGGGTTGGCTATGCCCTGGAGTAATGGCCATTGAGGGACTTCTCTGTGGAGCCCAGTCATGAAGCAGAAACGACAGAATAAGACTTCTGAAAGTCATTTTATGGCTATAAATCGAATTGATTGGTTTCATGCACATTCAATTTTAGACTAAATTGCCAGTGTAATTAATAAACACAATCCACTTGTTCACTGGTTCTGCCTGCGTGCATGCATAACGTCCCTAACAAGTGAATCCCTGACAACTGTAGCTTTGTTTTTTTATGAACCGGTCACTCTTAGTATAATCCACAGAATGTCATAGACCTTTTCTCTTTGGTTGAAATAAAAACTTTTCAAAACAGAGGTCTATGGAATCACACATTGCTGCAGAATATGCGTATGACTACATATCACTCAGGGTAAGAGACAACATAATGAAATATTCATAAGCCACCAGGCCCAGAGAAGCTAAAGCGTTAGCAGACCAGGGAATCGGTGTATCCACACACCGCAGGGAGGCAGGAAGGTTACTGCCCTTCTGTCTTCACACTGATGAGTCACTGACAGCTGTGTCTGAGATGTTCCAGACCCACACTTTTCTTTTTACGTGTGCACTGTACACGCTCCCTCCAATAAGGACAGTCCCACAGGGGAATTCAGACAGTGAATTACAGCTGATTACCTGGGAGGTTAATCAGCAGGAAGGGGGCTTTGACCTCGTGCTGACAAACAGCATGCCACACACACACACACACGCACACACCTCTTTATTCATCCCTGACACTTGATGATAGCAGTAAGTGAGACACTGATAGCAGAAGCCAAAAATAGTAGTTAGCGTAACATTGTTTCTACCTTAAAGTCGTCTTCATGAGGAAATGTTGAACATGTTCAAGATCACAAGTTTGTTTTTATAATTCATTAAGCTAATTGCAACTAAAGCAATAAACATGCACATATTACATCCACCAATTACAACACCAGACACGGTCTGAGCTCTAGTAATTATATACTTATAATTACCTATTATCTACATTTAGAATTAAAAAAGTGTTTGGTTTGTAACATTATGATTATTAGCATCTCACTGGAACGTAGCTTTTTCTCACAGCTAAACTAGAACGGGACAGTTTGTTTACCATCATCTGTAAATAGGTAAAGCTAAAGAAAACAGCAGTGATGACTCCTCTACACAGTCTTCTTACCTGTGGGCACTTGAAATGTGCCAGTGTTAGTTTGGTACAGTAGGTTCCGAGTTCATCTCTGATCAGCTGCATATACTGTCCATAAATGTTATGACCTTGTTAATTCACAGTACATAAACACGCTCTCTAATTTCCATATCCCAATTCCTCTCAATAACCTCAAATCTTATTTCTGAACTCATATAAGTGATGAATATTCAGTCCACCAAGTTGCCAAGCTATAAACACAGGAATGTGTTGTACAATTATCTGAGTTTTGGAAATGTATGTGTCATGAAATCAATTACTATTATGGAGCAGAGAGTCTGGCAGAGTGCCATGGGTTTTTCATTACAGGAAAGATAATACAAAGTGGGCCTGGTGACAGACTTAGTCGTTCTCACTAGTGGCAATGTAGTCTCATGAGAGTCACTCTTTCTATTGCTTGCTCAGCCCATTTAAATCTAATCCAAGAATGTGAAGTTGTTCCAAAGTTGTGGGGGTTTCGCTGGTGTAAAATCTGTGGCTAAAGTGTGAAATAGCTCCAGGGAAGACTAGTTATATTAATGTGTAACTGTAGCTGCAGTGTTTCTGTAAAATATAGATCTGTTCACTCTTTAGAGGACTCGGGACAGCAACTGACCTCACTACGGACACTTCACCAACAGACACAGTGACAATTTTAGCCAATATTTGCTCGGATTAAGGGAAAGAGTAGAACAACAAGCAGTAATGAAGTAAGCTAACACCTTATATACTTTAAATACAACTGTAAAGTGTATTTTTCTCATCGTTTGTGCTAAACATGCACACATAGGTTCATATAATATATCTTACAAAACATATAGATTTCTGATTTTCTACATTTTGAGGGACTCATTTAAGGTAGTTCCTGAGATAGTGTAAGAGTAGTGGCAATGGTCTTCCTTTGATGGAAACGAACATATATGTCCTTGCAGGACACCGCTGACCCCACACCCATAAAGTAAATCGGGATATGTAAGACGAGCAACATGATACATGAACATAAAAGCTAGTTTTAGAACCTACATATGTTGCTTTACAAACCAAACTTACACACTAAACAACAACAAGACAGTTTTATAACACTTGGACACTTAGACTGGATAGTTGTGCAGGGTCTGGCGTCACAAAGGATGATACATTATTTTAATTTTTAATAAACATACATTTTCTTATATATACACGTGTTTGCAGTGACAGAGGCTGTCCATGTTGTCCAAATCATATTCAGTCTAAACAATCATAATGTGTGATTCTCTGTTTACTCCTGCGCCTTGTGTGTGTTTGTGGGTAACTCTTTGCCAGGTGCATTGCACATTACAACCAAAAAGCTGTAGAGAGATTATGTTACTCAATGCTAAACTAACTACTTACTATCTGTAAGAAGTGTGTACTTTACACCAAAGTTTGACCTGTGTCTGTCTAACGGTACAGCCGACATCTTAACACCTGGCATAGTTATGAGTAGCTTCAGCTTCAGCTTTTTCCTCTTCGTGATTAAAAGCTTAGTGGCAAAACGAACACTTCAACATCTCCCAGGTCTAAAGAATCTGACAATCTACTCCAGCTACTCATGTCAGTGTGAGTGAATCACATTTCACTCAAAGATAATTATCACCCCTTGTCCTATACATAGCCAGACTCTACTCATCCTCGCCACGATAGTGATTATTTGTGACCGAATTCAAGCCCTAATTCAATAATCTTCAACACTCTAGCTCTTATGATTTATATAACCAGCTGATTATCTCTTAGACTGTGACCACCCTGTTCGTGTATTTTATTCTCCTAACTTTTTTTTTGCCTCTGCAGTCACAAGCACATCCAGTCAGACGGCAACACACATAAATACGGCAATCACTATAATCTCAGAGGGAAATTCATTTGCAGAATAGTGTACAGTGAAGCTGCTAACTTCTCCAGCTTCTTCCCACCATTAAAATACTCCAGCACCCCCGCGCCACTAAGAGGACAAGCGAAAATTGATGGATGGATGTTTTATTCAGCTGTCAAGGGTGAGTAACTGAGCTTTCTGCTGCAGGTTATTCAGGTAGTGTACAGCTTGAAACAGTTGTATTGGCAGACCCACAAATAGTGTCGGGATGGAGAGATGTCGTGCTGAAGACACGGTTGTGTTTCTCACCTACACGCTGTCTTATGCTTTATGAGCCCTCTGTGCTTGTGTGTGTGTGTGTACATCTGGTATGTGCTGCACCTGTCTGCTCGGAGGTGCAGTAAATTTGATTTCCTGTATTCTAGCTCCCTCGCCACGTGGATGGAGGCAAGATGCCTTTGGGGTGAGCACACGTGCTACAGTCTCCCCTGGCCTCAGCTGTTGGTACCACCCTGACAGAGCAGAGCGGAGTGACTGTGGGATTTAATACATGGGCTGGGTTTATGTGTCACTTAAGCCCCGTTCGGACAGGACAGACAATACAGAGGAAGCTTGGGGATTAAATATTCCTGTGGCCTCTGGTAATTAACTCTGCCTCGATGATGGTGCTTTCAGTTATGTTGATAAACAGAAATGTGAGCTGAAGCAAAGTGTAAAATACGTTTTGTATGTCCACATATTAACTGAGCTCAAACTGTCCTGTAGTTTTAGATAGAAAGTATTAAATAAGATATTTACTAAGATAAGATATAAGATAAGTATTTGCCCCCTTCCTTTTATTTTTGTGTAATTCCCACAATTAGGCAGTTTGTTTTTATTTTAAGAATTCCACTTTGTATATATTGTAAAGATTCTCATTCATCCAGGTAAAGTTGTAAGTTGTTAGTCATGGCAACTGGACTTCTTTTCTTTTTGCCATGGCTAAACCTTCTGGCTATTTACTCTTTGATGATGAGTCAAGTCACATACGTCTGACAAATATGCAAAAACATGTATATGTATATATATATATATGCATGTATAAATATATATTTTTATATATATAGTGTGTGCGGGTGTGTGTGTCAGGAAAGGTGACAAACACTTTTTCACAGCACAGTCCTGCTCTTCAGTGTTCCAGAGAGTTGAAATTCAGTAATATAAGTTTAGGCTTTGTCCCCATAGATGTTTTATCAGTCTCTAAGTAGACAGTTTACAGTCTTTCATTTTACTCACTGGCTAAAACATTCACATTTGCTGTGACAAATAAATGCACTGCAACAATGTAAAACTCACTATGACCACACTTTGACGTTACTATTTAGAAGCATGTACTAAAACACTCTGCGTATTGTAACCGTCTCTGTTAATCACACTGCTAATCTTTAATAGCCATTGACAGGCCAGGGGTCAGCACTATAGAATTACAGTTACTAGTAACGTGACGCTGACTGCAACACAAGGAGCAGAGCGCTGACCTGACATGTGTTTCTTCTGTAACAGGGTTTACTGCGATTACTGAGAACTCTTGGTCAACGGAACAAGCCATACAAGAAAAATATCACAACTTTTATGTGTACTGTAAAAGGTACATTCTTCATGCATCATATCAGGAAAAAAAGAAGAAAAGCATGACACCACTTGTGTCACATTGCAGCTCATTTATAGCAGCCTCAGAACTGTGATGATTTTAGGATTAACTGGCGGATCCCATTCAGGCTTATCCAAGTTATGTGCAAATCTCATCAGTAAATATATATATATATATATAGTTAGAAATGTTTGACAACACTCCTTTCTCATTGCTGTCGTTCAATGTCTGTACAGTGTATCAAGACATTTAAGCCTCTTTAACTCTGTCCGCTGCCATTGTTCCAGAGAGCTAGCCGTGCTAAGTCTACCAACTCAACACCTGTAGAACATTTGCTTTTTCCATCAGGAAAAAATACTATATGTAGGAGGAACATCTGGTGATGAGTTCATCGATCTGAATCTGACATTCAAACTAACGTAAAATGGCACATACGAAATGAATAACGAAACGAAATATTATTTTTCTTCATCCTGTAAAAATATTTAACATTTTTTATAAATAGTTAATGATGTAGCTTTGGCAAAGGAATCATGGTGTTGAATGTTCAAAGCAGTGACCCAGGTAAAAACACCGCGCCTTGCAATCATAAATGAAACTTATGCACCTACACTTGACAAAACATCTGAGCACAAAGTGGATGCCAATATGGCCATGATAAGTCAAAGGCTCCTGCCCGGTGCCATACAACTGTCAGCCATTTAACATCAGGATAAGCCACAGTTGCTGCCATGTGTCAACACAGCCATGAACACATGCTTAAGGTGGTGCTGGGGAGCAGTAGATGGCAGTGACACAATAAACGTACGATTCCTGTAAACGAGGAGGGGGGGGGACTAAAAAAGACTATGGCACAACAAATTTACCAATAGAGACTCCAGCACTTCACTGAAAACAATTCATACATGACTCATATTCATATAAGAAATATCTGTTGAATATATATTTTGCACAGAACGTTGCACTAAGAGAAGTAATGTTACATCCATGCACAGGTGAGACTGAGCTGGACAAGAATCATATCACAAAAACTGGAAGAAAAGAAGAAAAGTACTCAATATACTTGATTCACTGAATGATTATAGGCACTAAACTGCCTCGACACGATTCCTGATTAAATATTTGTTTTCACCGGACATTCAAGTGAAATGCAAAAGAGGTGTTACGTGTCACTATGCCTCTAACTTAACAATGTTTCTGACAACTGAATGATGGATAAACATGTTCTCTCTATTTAGAACAGCAACAGCAGAAGCTACGGTGTGGGGTTGTGAAGATTTAATGTTCACATCCCCAACATCCTCCTAAACTCTCCAACTAAATAAAAGGCAGAAGATGCATCAACCATTGTTTCTTTTCCTTTACTCCGCGAGGACATCGCAACCGTCACAAAGCTTCAAAGCTTCTCAGGCAAAAAAACATCTGCAGCATCATATATAGAATTACATTTATATAAAAACCAGAACCATAAATGACACAAAAGTGCAACTCAGTGGGCTGCAGAACAAGGTCGGCTTAGATGGGAAGCACTTTGCCTTGTGTGACAAACTGCCAGAGTGATATAGAGTCGGCAGGTGGGAAAGTGTGAAAAGTGAAAAGGAGAGAGAAAAAAGGAAAAAGGAAGGGATGAAGGCTAGTGTGAAAACGCTCTATCATCATCATTTACCATTAACCAAACCGAACTTTCTATGTCGGGAAAACCTTTATTCCTCCCTGTGTGACATTTGTTATCTTCCTACTGTTTGTCTGAGGCATAAATAATAAGCTCCAGTATAAAACCAGTGTGAGTTCTTGTTTTTCTATCCTTAACCTTCAAACTTTCACTGCTTCTTTTACACATGTTTACACAGTGGTTCAGAAACTTAGCACAGAGAGTCAGCAAAGCAGATGTCGGTGCACTAAACCCTTAATCCCAAAGATAAGATAATATTAACTAAACCCGTAAGGACTATTTTAGGAGTTGCTCTGTGCATTTATTTTGTATTTTACCCTGGACTTAGATTAACTGCACTTCAACATGAGTACATTACCTTTTAAAATAACTTAATGGAAAGCGTGCCTGTGTGGGAGATATATAACAAAACGCTTTTCTTTAACTTCAGATTAAAATATCTCATTCTGCTCGGTGCTGTGGATTAATACACATGCAGCAATTATGTTCAGGTAATAAAAGCTAATTAAATTTGTTGGTTTCTCCAAGTTGACTCATGCATATACTTTCCGGGGCTGTGGTCCATGAAAAGAATTATGTGTATCTCCCCTACCTGCATTTAATCCTACTGATTCACCCTGTGATTCTTTTTGTTCCAGTTTTTGTGTGTGTCAGTTCACCCTGAATTGTCCAAGGAGGAGCCTGTCTCTTTGAGTAGCTTCTGCCAAATGTGTCACAATAAGAAAGTGAAAACAAACCAACACAAATACATGCAGCAGAGTAATTCAATTTCCGGATCTTATTGATCTGACTTGACAAACTGCTCTGCAAATGAGTACTAGTGAAGAAGAGCTATGGTATAGTATGGTCTGTATCCTATGGCTTCAAGTCGTCGTGTATTAACAAACCTTTATACTCAAATATTTCACAGAAGAAATATAATTGAACAAACACAAAGTCTTAGAAACATTTGATGGACTGTGGTTCAGACCCATGTAAAATGTCATATGAGCACATCCAAGATTCTGCTACCTAGTGAAGCAGCAAGAGGCCTAGATGCATTTGTGTCCATTTTTTCCTGAGTTGTCTAAACCGAGCTTGCAGATTTTATTAAAAACTTTCATGTGTCAGCACATTTTAAAATGGTGATGGTGGAAAAATATAAATGTAAACCTCTCATACATGTGCATAATGTTTTAAGCGGTTTTAGAAAGTATGTACTGGAAAATGTTATTTGTATAATTGTTTACAATTATTTATAACATTACATACAGAGATAATATTTATTGCTTTGATTAATATATAAATGTTAACATAAATAACACAGCAGCATGTAGATCATTAATTAGATTAAATGTAAGCTCGTCGACCTTTCACAGATTACTTTAGTAAAATCAAAATCAAAAAAATTATATTTAGTCACAGAAAAAACTTTGTCTAAATAGAAACGTAAACTTCAATCAAAACTATGCAGATCGCATTTCTGTGTGAACAAAAATACATGTTACTTTAAAGTGTCGGTTTTCATTCATTCTTTTAATTGAGAACTCATTTTATACAATGATGCTGCAACAGATAATGTTCGGAAATATCCAAATACTTCATTTTACAACAGACAATAGACTCTGATGTGGAGCGACACACACAGACCAAACGGTGCATGTGGACATTCAAGTACAGATAAAACTCATCTTCCAAGAAATCTTCCCACCATCTCAGCTACTTTTAAAAATTACAACATATTCATGAATATCACCCAAATCTCAGTGGAACAAAAAGATTTCCACACATCCATGTGAGCAACACGCATCTGCCTGCACACTACGTAAACCTTCGGATCATTTTCTCTTACCTTACCCCTTCACCCGTTGTCTCAGGTGGATATCCGCCACTTTCTCCTTTTCCCAGCATTTTTGTTGGGCCTTTCGGGACCCTGTGAAAGCTAGTTGTTGTTCGATTCCAAGATTGCTCCATGGCAAAATCTACTCCCTGGCACCACCTGCAGCCTTAACACTCCCAACCCCCCTCAAAAATGACTACTACTGTCCAAAGACAGCAAACTTTTCTTGAGGCAACCTTCTCTAGCCTGCTGTTTCTCCGCTGCCCTTACTGTATGGACAGATGACAGAAACACCAGCAGGCAGGAAGAGAGTTGTTGCTGACCATTTCCACTCAGCTACTCCTGATCGACAGCAACACAGGCAGCCAAACCCCCTTTAGCCCCTTCTCTTCAACCTATTGCCCCGTAAACTACACTACTGAGACTCCCCTTGACTTCCTCTCTTCTATCAAGTGTCAAAAAATGAGAAATTCAGAGCAAAACCTCCTCAAAGGGCAACAGGAGGTTGACTGAGGGAAGTTTATGAAGCAATGACAGAAGAGGTGGGTTCATGGGGCTGCAGAGGGAAGGGGGGTGGGGGGTAAGTTGAAAGGGACCAACTGGGAGTCCCTGCCTGGGACAGCTCCCCATGGCACAACAACAGGGGCAAGAACGTCCCTCCGGCCACCGCTGATTATCACCTCCACTGTCACGCACTCAGCCCCACAGACACAGGCACCCTCGCATACTCTGGCCAATGAAGGGATGAACTGTGGTCCTGGGAATGTCATCAGTCACTCAGTCGGTGTCCGGATCAATTTAGCTGCTGAATCATTAGAGGAGTACAGTCCCCAGCCCCCGGAGCCCCACAGTGTCTTGTATTCACATTTTGTAATGGTCTGCTAGTCTGTGGTTACACGTTTGCGAGCCAAAGGGTGGGGAGTGTGTGGTAATAAATCATCATTAGAGGAAGAATAGTACTGAGTGAGAGCACATCATAAATCCTTGAAGGGTACATCACAGCTCAGTAGGAAGAGACGGGCTTTGTGTCTGTTCATTTCCCTGCTCTTTGTTAATTTTCCCTGCTCTGGCTCTGTGCAGAGGATTATTGTTTACAGGTCAGCACAGCCAGGGCACAGGCTAATGTGAACATTCTGTGTGAACAGGCAAAATGTATGGTGTACTGTACGCGTGTGGTGGATTTGTCTTCTACAGGGTGACACCTTACCGCCCTCCACTCAGCACTGCACGAGGACCTAAATTATAAATCTGGTTAGGAGAGAGGGCATTTCCTAGTCAAGCAGAAGAGGTGGCGATCTCTTGTGTGCACAAATGTTTGCATATATACATGTGACAACTCTACATAACAACCCCCCCCCCCCCCCCGACACACACACACACACACACACACTCTTATTTTTGGCCTTGTGAGAAAGCAGATACCACTGTAGCATGAAGTGGTTTCTATAATGGTACATGCCTGACTGACCCAGTGTAACGCAGCAGTAACAGAGATGAATTAGACTCTGTCCAGATGTAATATTATAAATATAAAAAAAACAGTGCAAAAATCTACAAATTATTTCAGAACATGAACAAGAAAATTCACTTTAATGGAGAAACCGTTTATTGTAGTTTTTGCCTGTGCACACAGGCACACACAGAGAGTCACTAGGCTAAAACCACAGAAACTCTTTTGGGAAAAAAAAAAGGTTTTGGAAAACTAACCCCCTGACTTTTTTCTCAAGCATTTAATCTCATCCAAATCTTTCTCTAGTCTAAATGATCACATCAAGACACGGCAGTTATGCATGTTACAGCGTAGCCCACTTAACTGGTGATACATACAAAAAAATGAATATGCAATCCTACAAGCTTGGCCTGCAGACGTTTTATGTGACCGGGTAAGTTCATTGAGTGATTTGAAAAATATGTGATAACACTGTACTACCTGACATATGTGTAAGAAAAAGAAAATGGATTTACTTTTCAGCAGTACAGTCTGACTGACTTAAAGGGAAATTAAAATGTATTTAGAGTGTTTGAAAAGGAAACAGGGAGACACGTTGTCCTTCGTGCACATCATACTGGATGAACGATGTACCACAAATGATCCATTAGTATCACTGTTATATTGTGTGACACAATAATTCAGTGAATTAACGACAGCCGTAACAATCCATCACATTTGCCAAATGGCGAATTAAGACTGTGCTAAGTAAGAAGCAACTCCCTGTCCAAGCGATCAGTAATCTAGAAAATGCTCCCAGTACAGCTGAGAATGCAGCTCTGGAGCCGAGCTTTCCCATGAAGAGCGCCTCTTTTTTTAAGATGATGTGTGAAGACATTATTATTAGTTTAATTATTAAAACCAAACTAAAATTCTACCTTTAGCCTTATTACAAATATACATCAGTGTTGTGAATTAAACCGGCTCCGTGTGACACGGTCGCAAAACTCCGTATGTGAAGGTGAAGGTCAAATGTTCAGAGGAAGGTTATGTTTTTTCTCTAAGTGTAAGTGTTTTTGAGTGCTCAAGCTGTTTGACTTGGACATTTGTCCTTCATGGTATAGACACTGGTGCCCATGTGGCTAACCCAGACTTCAGAGAAGTTATGACCAGCTATCAGCATTTGGCCAAGGGTACAGAGAACATATGACCTCATAAAACAGGCTTAAAAAAGAAACGAGGCACCAGTAATCACCGACAACAACAGCCTGTAAATTCCTCTGTTCACAACGGGACAGCAGTTGCATTATTTTACTGTTGAACTAAAATTACAGTGACGCACAGCTATGCCACAGTATACAAAACCGTTACCATACAGTGGTGTAAAGAGAGAAAAGGAAAAGTCTATAAAAAACAGACGTTTTATGGACCTGAATGACAGCGACACCTGAACAACCTCCACTCTTCATGCATGACACGTCCAGTTGCCACAGAATAGGCCTTTTTCTTGGGAAGTAGCAAATAATCAAGTCTTGTTAAAGGACTGTACACATTTCGTCATTGCATCGGTAGTAGGACCTCTACGATCCTCTAACACTAATTAAACTGTGCCTTTAAAACTTCACACTAAAAACCCTTTGATGGTGCGAGAGGAAGTACGGACAGCTTACTCTGTTGAACTTCCTGTCAGCGATATAACACTATACTGTGAAGAAAATGATTCTGCAGTAGTACAACCGTAGGACTACAGTTTGGCTCCTGTATCACTCAAGCTGTCTCCTTTGATTCCACAACGTCTAAGCCAGGCCTCCTGCAGAAGTTCAACAGCAGGATAGCGAGGGTTAATGTCTGCCTGTCAGGTAAATAAACGTCACTCTGGAGGCAAAAGAAATATTACATTTAACTGGAATTACTTACTTGTGTCCACAGTTATTTGAGGTGTGCACTCAGGCTGCATGATTCAAATGTTGAGAAATTATTATTTTGTATTACAAATAATAAAAAAGAAACGTGGCTTAAACGACTGCATGTTTACGTAGCGGCGTTGAGATAAGGACAAAAGGGACTGGATCTGGACATGACTTTGGAGCATTCAGACGAGCTGTAAGGCTTGCGAGGCAGATGGACCACCATGAAGTGCAAGGACAGAGCAATCTGTTCACAGGAATCCTTCCTCCTCCTCTCGCCCTCTACCGCAGTAATAAGCACCTGTTAAGCACAAATTAAGTTGTTGACTGCACCGGGACAGCTTTATGCTCGTTTTTTATGAGAAGGAGCTTGATTATGAGAGCTGGTTGCTCTCATTCAGCTGACCACTGCTATACAACACATTCAGAGAACACGGGGGAGGGAGGGGGGGGGTTGGGGCTGGAGCCGCTGGTGTTTATTGTGTGAGAATGGAGAGAACAGGGGATGCCACAGGTGGTGAAAATGAAAAGGACGTTACAAATGACAACATCATCTAATACGTGTAATTAATGAGCAAACCCCAGGCTCCTATCAGAGGAAGTGAAATATAATATTACATAAAGACTTTCCTAAATGATGACATGAGAAGCTGTAGACCAACACTTTACTCCCTAAAATCTAAAAGCATTATATCTAGGTGTGTTAGCTTAAGCTAAGCTGCGGCTGGCGAGCTAAGTTCCAAACAGCGTGGTGACCTTTAAGACACGTGACCTCTGAGCAGGAAAAGTAAAACTACCAACAGCTGCTGCAGTTTCAGGGTCCAGGTAACGTGTCTGACACGTAAACATAGAGCAGACATGTACCGTGGTAAACCTGAATGTCAGGCCTGTGAAGGCGGGAGAGAGGACGTCATGGTACAGGACGATATGGGGGCCACGGACAGTAGGCAGCACTCTGAATCACGTCTTCCTGAGCTGCCAGCTGATTTGTTGACAGATGAAAGTTAATATTTAACCCGCAGAGGAGCAGTTCTGCTCTGGCAGGCAGGCCCGGGGCTCGGAGACATGAGGCGCGCTGTTGGTACAAAAACAACACAGGACACAACACTGATGATTATGTGTCCACGGGGGACAAACTGTAGACATCTTGGTCCTAACAGGATTTATTTTGATCACCTCTACTGCCAATTTTCAAACATTTAAAATTAATGTATTAATTTAAAGGCATATTTATGTCCATGTCACCTCAGAGTCCTTTTACTGTATATTGTTTCTAAATCCCTTTTATTTACTTCTGATCAGAAAATCTGTTTAAATTGCTGTTGGAATGTTCCATTATTACGTATCTCTGCAATCTCAATAAGTACTGTAAGGAGCCAACAAATATTAATAGCCTGCATAACTGCATTTCAGCTCATGTCAAGAAAGACTTAGTGTGAGAAACGTTGTTTAATTGACGTCTGATAATTAAACACGAATAGAAAGGTGCCATCACACAATATAAAGCCACGTAGATAAGTGTTCTTCACACACAGGAAGAAGGGAGATGCGGTGGGATGACGGGTTGAGATTTCTATTCTTACCTCCGAGGTGTGAATTTTCTTTGAGGAGAAAGCAGAACATGAACTTCTCTTTGCTCGTCTCCCACACTCATCGAACAGAGCTGTTGTCATGCGGTGGAGGACGTGCTGGTTGTGGATTCTCTGCTTTCAAAGGTTAAAAACCATCCAAGTCCCGCTGAAGGCTGTGGACCGAGATGCTCCAGAGGTCTGAGGTATTACAGCAGGGATCTACAAATCCATCTCAGGAGGTCGCAGCCTTTCACATACGCTGCCAGCGAAGGCTGATGTTACACTAGAATGACAAACGTGCCACATGGGAAATGTGGGATCTCCCCTGGCACAGAGCAATTGAACAGGATTATTAATGTTAAACAAAAGATAACACAGGTGTAAGGGCCGTGTAATCTGTGCCAGATAATGTCCCTGATGCCAGGCTGGTCTTGACCTCATGTCTGTGCCTCCCTGATACTGAATCCAAATCTGCTGTGGATGGAGTTTCCTTCTATTGATATCCAAGACCAATTCTAACCAAACCGGTTTCTGCCGATTAAATTAGTGGATACAATGAGTGGAAAACCTTTTAAAGAAGGACACAAATGAGAATAATCAATAATCTGAAGTACAATATACATGACAAATGAGTAAACTACTGTTTGAAAGAACCAGTTGAAAGTAAAGAATGAAAATCACCCAACTTATGTAAAACCTAAAATGAATTTAACAATTAAATTTTGATTATGATGCTGTAAATCTGATGCTGCAGCTTGACACTTTTTTTCTGTATTAAACTATAGGAAGATGTCAGTTGCAGTGGCGCAGCACCACCTAGTGGTCACCGTAAATACTTGCCATGTCATACAGTTTATTTAAATCTTTTATTGTTGCAAATGTTCTCAATTACATAAAAAGGAACAAAATCATTTAAAAAGCAGAGTTGAAACTAGGTACAACATATGAGGAGTTCAATCCTAAACAGTAGATCCATAATGGAACTAAATAAAAGATTAATTACAACTTGGAACAACATGGAGGTGTAATCATTTTAGGCCCCAAACAGACCAAACATCCCGTCTGTGTTGAAATATTGATGTGTTGTTTTCCAACATGGATACCTGGTGCTGAAGAATTAAACTTCTCATATACTTAAATGACCTAAAAACAGAACAGAAATTACAAAGTACACAAACAACCATAAAAATGAACAACAACCCTTTAAACATTTTAAGGCCTGTTGCCAGTAATGACAGATACATGTAAGCACGGTATCGTGAGTAAACATACATAATGTACAGGTACACCTTCTAGAACCATAACAAAACAAAGACCCACATCAGTCTTCTGTACTCAGTGTCGCGGTTTTAGATCAACAATCTTCATCTAAGTCGTATCAAAACGGTCAACTGTACACACACACACACACAAAGATTTGTTTTTGAACAGAAAAGGTACTGAAGGTTTGTCCCCTTGAAGAGCATCATCCGCGCTCCTCGTTTCCTATTAGATATTATGGAAAAGTCAAAATAAATCGTTGTAACAGCAGCTCTTCAGACAGAGTGAGGGTTATTTTCTCAGTGTAGGGAACTACACCTCAGGAATGTGCCAAACCCGAGCGATGGCGATGCAGGAAAACCAGATTCTCAAATGTGTTTCAACTTGAAATAGCCAGTTTGAAGTAATTTTGAGTCGGGGATCTCTGACATGTACAGTTTGTTTTTTAACAGAAAAAATTAATTAGATATTTATGGGCCCTGTAGTGGAAGGCTTAGAGCTACGCAGTGCACCGTAGAAGAGGAGGGGGTGAAAACAATGACGAGGAGCCGAAGACTATTAACCATGGGTGGTGTCATCCTCCACAAAGTCTTTGGCCTGCTCCGCAGTGATCACGTCAATGTGACTCACCTGAAAAAACACACACGGTTAGTGACCAACCACCCCCCCGTTTTAGCTGCTCTACATAAAAAGTGAATTCATGTTATAAAGCCAGTGAAATGTTGTTTTAATGATCGCTCGTCGGGACTTTACCCGAGGACGAGTTAGCATCTGTCCATACAGCAGTTAGGAGGGAAAATCTCACCTTGTTTCTGAATTTGACACCATAGAACTTGTCGGCAGACTCCAGCAGCTCGGGCCTGAAGGTGGTGGTGATGAACTGGGCGTGACCTGCCAGCTCCACGATCATGTCTGAAATGAACATGCAGCACAAAAATGTCACCTCTTTCCTTACAGCTGCTGGGTCCGATAAATTAGGAATCAAAATGCTTCTTTTACACTTGATCAGCTCCAAAAAGCCACAAAAAATCACTGATACAAACTGCATCAAACCACAAGTTGAATCAACATCCATCCTGCACAGTATCAAACACACTAGCGTTTTACCTGAGACAGCCTTCCTGTGCTGGGCGTCCAGAGCCTGGTCGATCTCATCAAACAGATAGAAAGGAGCTGGGTCACATTTCTGGATGGCAAATATCAGAGCCAGAGCCACCAGAGACTTCTGACCTCCAGACAGCTGCTGCATCTCTCTCATCTCACCTTGCTTCCCTGTGAATGATACCTACAGGACAAAGAGGTCAAACATTATTCTCTGGTCAAACGTCTTTACATTTTAAGAGGGTTGATCCAGCGAGTGAAAGAACGCCTCTGTGCTGCTATGACGGCTTTCATAATAACCAATTTATATTTAGAGAAAAGTGAAAATGACTCATTACATGATGAACTTTGCCTTGTTTCTGCTTTGTGTAGGTGGATCAGGCTTTTAATGCTCTGCTGCCAATACTCCAGAAACTCACAGCTCACCAAACAAAAGCACAAAGTAAATGTCATACAGTAGGGCAGAGCTATTCAATCACCCGTAAAGTCGGGCTAGAGTTTCAAATTTAGAAAGTTAGCTGGACTGAACATTTTCAGTGACAGATAAGCAGCAACTTAAAAACAAACGTCTCTAAATCCAAACAAAACAACACAAGCGTTAACAGTATCACCAACAATATCTTTAAAAAAAACGATATTTGAATCAAGTTCACAAGCCAGCTGACACCTAAACATTATCTTCTATACAATTAAAATGTCTTTGTGTTGTACTGAAACTTTCTTTTGTAAATGAATGATGTAATACGGTTATTAACGTGAAGGGGTGGTTGGAGTGGACGGAGGTGTTTACTGTGCAGGACTGACAAACAGGAGCCCCGAGCTGAAGACCAAAATCGTTGCGTTTTTCTGTCAAGGTTAAACGCGTTAAACGTCCGCTATTTTACACTTGTAGAAGTGTTTAGCTCTGTCGTAATCACCAGTCCCCACAATACAACAATAA
>JAUMHF010000001.1:14979563-15003163 GCA_032359275.1 Microctenopoma steveboyesi
AAGAACAATAGCTTGAATATAATACCTACTTGAGTCCATATAAGGTCTTGCATTGAATGTGTCTTTAATAACTTAGTAACAATAATTAAATATGAATGGATGGATGGATGGATGCATGCAAACAAATCCCATTTGGGAAGAAGTGCTTTCTGAAAACTGCGTTCTATCAACCTCATCTGCTGCTTGAACACTTCGACTATGTGACCAAGCTGTCCCTGGAAGAACATATTCACAGCAACTCACAGCAATTCTCACCATCTGCTGGAGGCAACAACCCACTGAAGACAGTCTACAGTTTCTCAATTTAGATTCCCAAGTGGAAGCACATTGGCTTTGAGACATAATAAATGAGTGAAGGTTACAGATACTAAATTAAAACATTAGGCAGTATTTCTAATGGGATTTTTTAAACAAATAATGCCAGTGACTCTAAAGTTATGTGACTCTTCAAATCATTGTTGGAGATGTTTCATTTAATTCATTTTGTGTGCATTACTTTGCACAATAATTCATTAACCAGACCAAGAAGACCAAATGACAATCACTGCAAACTGTTTTTTAAGGGACAGCATTTTGGTTACGTATCTGAGCTCATCCAAGGTAAAACTGCTACAATTGATTACATGTGAAAAACAAAATGTTCAGTTTTTAAATGAACAACTTCAAAACTTCTAAAAATCCTGGATATATACAATTAACATTTAATCAAGGCCCATCACAAACAGGCTTCTCCAACCTTCACACTACAACAAAGTCTCTATTGTCTGTGTCTCGAGTACATTTTGTACCTTCTGATCGAGCCAACGTCTCTTTGACGCGTTTATTGATACCGTCCAGCTCAGATGTTGTGGCTGTGAGCACCGTACCTCCCTCAGTCTCTCGCAGCTCATTTAGCTCCTGTGTCAATGCAAATTATGCCACATCAAAAAACAGGGTCATGAAAATTCAAACCTGCCTCTTCTGACTTATATGAATGAACACATTGAATACGAGTGATTCCATCTAGGACAGTACATAATTCAGCACACATTACATTAATTCAATAATCTAACAGCTGCAGATAAAGTGGGTTATGCAAGTAATGATGTATAATTTACTTTAAATATGACAAAAGAAATCTTACTGGACTGGATAAAAACATATTATGCATGCATGCTCTGATTATTCCAGGTCACCAGGGAGCTTCAGGGATTACATACCTGCTCCACTTGGTCAAGACGTTTCCGTAAGTTCTCGTTGAGATACGTTTCCACTCTGGTCATAATACCCTCCAGCTTGATCCTCTCATTCAACAACTGTCTGTTGTCCTGTCAGTGGGCAATCAAATGGATTAACAGAAGAAAAGGTGTCCTTCTAAGTCTTTACCAAGTGAAGATAAAGGACTCAGGACTATCCACCACATTAGCAGCATGCCTTAATTATAGATTTATCTTTATTTTCTTTTTATTATAATAACTTACTGATAAAAATCTATACAAAATGTATTATAAAATGTTTTTTTTGGACAGATACGGTATCTGCTTGGTCTCTGATTTCTTCTTCTATTCATCTTGGCTGCTGACTGACACTATAATATTCTTTAGAATGAAAAAACAGAAACAAACATGAAAGACTTTATGACGTGGTGGCGGAGCTGTTTCATAACCATGGTCAGAATGGCTGAGGGTTCATTGTGGTGGGAGCAAAGAGCAGCTGGCAGTGAAACAGAAACAGGGGGAAATGTTGGATAACAGGAACATCCCACACACAGCTGCTGCCTGCTACTCTCACCTCAGTCAGGTCATTTGAATAGTAACAAGAAGAGGGACTGGGAAACCAAGACACGGAAACATAGGTAAAAAGTGCATTGTCTGAACTACATACGGAGGGCTGTGTATCTACCCACTACTTTAGATAAACTGTGGCTTTTTAAAAAGCTTCTGATCCTTTCTGAGCAATACTTGATACAATTGCACCAGATGCCCAGAACACAGTCGTTTAAACTGAAATTCACAGTAGAAACAGAAACTACCTCTGAGACCGTCACCTATGTCATGTGTGGCAAACCGTCTCACACATTGTACGTCTCTGCTTCTTTATGTTTCTGACCTGCTGGAGCTGACGGATCTCATCATTGAGGTCATCCACACGCCTCTGGTCCTCCAGGCTGAGTTGAGAAAGCAGATCTGTACCCAGCTCGGCCTTCAGTGACTCCCTAGTGGACTCCATGGCGTGCAGGCTGGCCTCCAGACTTTGGAGACTGCGTTGCTGGAGAGGAAGCAGAGGGGAAAAAGATCCTTCAGTAGAAAGACCAGGCAACAAACTGGGAACATGTTGAACTTTAAGCTTACATTATGTAGTTGGGTCTCATCTTAACAGCACCAGTATAAAATTACCTTGGGCATGAATGTCTTTTCTGATTGCTGCCTTTTCTCCTTCAGCATCTTCATCTCTGACAAAATGCTGTCTCTGGATGCCTTAAACTTCCTCTGTTGAGTTTCAATCTGCTGCATCTGGTTCATCAACTGGTCAATCTCATTGTTGATGCGTGGAAGCAGCCATTAAGGAAATACAGTACGTATTGCTCTCAGTACGTGTTTAGCAAAGACAAGCTGAGATGACTAGTCAATTGCTGAGTTTTTCCCAACTTTCCCAATTTCCCAACCTGTTGTAATGAGTTTTCTGCAGGATATTATTGACTACATCAGCACTGCTTTTGTGCCTGGCATTGTGAGCACACATTCAATCTTCCTTATGCAACGGTGAAACTGTGCATACTGCAATTCCCCACAGGAAGGAGGTAGGAGAAAGCAATCATTGTGCACAAATACACTTAAAACAGAAAACAAAGACCAATTTTTGTGTCTAAGGCGAATTAGCCAATTATGTGTGGGGCAGATTCTAGGCTTTGTAGAGCAAACAAGTATTTTAATAATGCAATTTGGCTTCCAATGAAAGACAGTGACATCACTGAAATCTAGTCAGGGGATTAAGGAGGGCTGCACACAGTCATCATTAAGCTAATTTACCAGACAGGCTTATTGATCTTCCACAACCACAATACTCCTCTGGGACTCTGAGGTTTAACAAGCCTCTGTAAACACTCGATCGATGTGCTGATTTTAAAAAGGTCTACTGGAAGTTAAGACAACTGTCCTGCCCATTGTACAGAGAAAACATGCTTCAAAGAGGACACTTCGAAACCATTTAACATCACACTTTTGTGATGACAGCTGATCTCAGCGTCAGATGAGATATGGGAAACCTGCATTAAAGGATTATTGGAGAAGTTAAAACACAAGTGCAGATGCTATACAACCTCAACACTGGCACTGTAATTTGGTACTTGTGGCAAAAAGAAGAAACTTGAGCAACCTATAATAGAAGGGACAGGTGATGTCCATCAGCGTAATCTCATAGCTGGGCAGGACAGAGGTAGAGAGTGAACAACAAGCTTTTAAATGATTGATCTGTCCCATGAGTCACCGCTGCAGGAGTGAAGGACGAGGCAGCAGCTCAGTCATCCGTTTCCACTGCCTACTCACACACGTAAATTCCAGGCGCACAGTGACCTGCAGACACACTAGTGAATGTGACTGAGAAGATACACACAATCATACAGGTGTGCAAACACAGTTAATCATGCCTGGGCGTGACCACCCCCATAAACATGCCATACATATGTACGCAAATCCTCTCATGGGCCATCCAGTATTGAGTCATGGCTTTGGTCAACATAAACCAGTCATACAATAATCTTCTTGACCTGATTAGATGCTCTCATTGTATCCTCTCTCCTGCTGACATTTAAAACACAGGCTCAGCCATATGACATCAGCAGTGCAGAAGGCATACATTTTTCCTAGATAAAAAGACTTCTATGAACAGTGGCATGTAGATTAAAATCCTGACAGTAGAGTACGAACATGGTCTTTTTTAGACTGATATGTTTGGTTTCACTCTTTACACAACATATTGACAGAGTAAGATGTCTCATCCTCAGCTTCTTCGAGACCGTCTTCTCTTTCTCTAAGCTGAATCACAAGTGCCTGCAGTTTATCACACCGGTTATTTCAGTATGCCGCTGACATAAGCAAGGCAAGCCTTGCCTTGTTTTGTATGCCGTCCTTGAAAGTGTTCCACTTTTCATTTATTTTTATTTTTAAATGAAATTAATTATTTTATAATGTAGAAACATTTCTTGTAATGTCATCTATTTCTTCCTGTACATTTCATGAACTGAAACACAGACATCTCATGTCCTGGTGGAGAACAAATGGTACCAAAATTCGTTGGTAAATAATAAAGATGTTGATGACCATAATAAATGTTAATATTTTGTTGAATAAAATAGATAATTGCTTTATTAAAAGGATATGTTCAATGTTTCTGCGCAGGTTCTCGTTGAGTTTGGCCTCCAGCTCGCCTAGCTCCTCCTCAGCCTTCCTCATGTCTTTCTGGAGCTCCAGACGAGACTTTCTGGTGTCGTAGTAGCCTCCTGTCAGTGCTCCACGGTGGCTCACCTGGTCACCTGGAGGCCAATACACATTGTAATGTATAGCAAACAGGCTACTGCAGTTCTACCATCACAAGGAGTCAGCTCACAGGGTGGGTAGTTAAATTAATTGCACTTCTAATCAAAATCAAAGACTTGACTTTCAGTTGTTGACAACCAAACACAGAAAAAGAGCATTTTCTGCTTTTTCCTAACAAGAGATGTATAATATTCACACAGATAAATATACAGTGGGGTGCCTAAGTTTGGGCAACCCAGTCAATGTTCATGATTTTCCTGTATGAATCGTTGGTTGATACGATAAAAAAAAATTTCAAATAAATCTATCATATAGGAGACACACACAGTGATATTTGACAAGTGAAACAAAGTTTAAAAGGATTTACAGAAAGTGTTCATCATTGTTTAAACAAAAACATACTTCCCCTAAACCAGGGGTGGGCAAGTTCATTCCTAGGGACCGATCCTGGTCAGGGGTCAGGGGTCACCGAGATTACCAAGCCAATTTGAGTTTCAATAATTAGTTCTAAAGGTGCCCCAAATGTATTTATTTTTGCAGTATTTCTCAAAAGTAATGGTGTATATTCTACTGGGACCACAGGTCAGCTTACCCTCCAAAGTTATACAGTCCATGGTGAAAGCTCTGGCCAACTGGGTGGAAACTTCCATGCTGCGACAAATCAGGGTCTTTCCAAACACATGCTTGAAGGCTTTATCAAAGTTGGGGCTGTAGCGCAGTTTACTGATCATGGGGATTGCATCCTTAGGAGACAAAAACATGTTAGTTAGAGCAAAGTGGCAAAAATGACACAACCTCATAATGGCAGCAAAAAATACTATAATTTCTATTATGTTATTATGCTATGAGCTGGTTATAGTCACATGTCGTCAGACTCTACATTTGCTGTCTAAAAAAAATATGAGCATGTCCCTTACATTGGTCTCTGGGTAGGCTGTATCCCTCACATCCAGCTTGCTCAGCGGCAGGAATGTGACTTCTCCAGGTAGATTCATTTTGTTGAACTCCATTAGTATTTTGGTACTAACTTCGTCAGTCTCCACAATGTGGTAGAACAGCCTGGTGAACAAGAGCAGGAAACAAAAACAGGCACATAAAGACACGAAAGGATTGTTTGACACACAACTTATACTACAAACAGCTGAGAATATATGTGAAAAATCCGGTGTTGGTAATCCCAAAAAGGTTATTCAGTTGTTTTAGTGCCTTGAAGATGTTTCACTCTCCATTCCAGAGGGGCTTTCTCTGAGGCCGAAACGTCTTCACGGAACTAAAACAAGTTCAGTTGGCTGAATAACCTTTTTTGGTACATCTGAGAAAGTACAGACATCTATTAATGTAACGCGTAGACATGGAGTTAGATGTGCTTTTATAATATAAAGCATAAAAGAGGTTTCATGGAAAACATTCATACCTATCACAAATGATTCAGCAGTGACATTTTGACTGGAAACAATACCAGGAACTGGCAGTGAAAATATAAACATCAGTCCTCACCTGGTACCAGCAGTCACCTCCACACAGGTGTAAAAAGCCGGCTCACACTCAAAGTTGTTCATGACGATACCGTGATAACCGTTGATGACATGCTGGTTGATGCCCTTCCGACGGAAATGCTCAAGGACTTTGTTAATGCTGTCGATGCCGTTCAGAATGGCCTGGAGGTCCGTAAGAGAAAAAAGGAGTCACAGTTCAATTTAAACACATAGAAACGAAAAAAAAAACTCAACCTCATCTTTAATCAATCCTTCAAAAAGATAAAGCTGCAATATAATTTCACCAATCTATGAACATCAAACTAAAACCATATCTACTATTTATTAAATCAAGTTTAGTCTTGGTTGTTGCAGCAAATAAACTACACTCAATACTCCCCTGAAACCAATACAAAATACAGAAACAAAGAAAAAAGTAATGCAGAGGATAGATGGACCATCAAAGCTTGAATATGGGTTGAGTCAGAGGTACTTTAAAAAGAAAAAAAAATGTAATTCACGTACGAAGCCACGAACAGCCAGCTTTTATTTCAGCAGACATTATTCAGAAATTATATCTTATGTAGCTGCTGACTGGCAGTTACTAGATAAGGCAGAGAGAGGTGTCATATGCAAATGTATCTAGATATAAGGTGCCAGTGGTGAGACAGATCAGTGGTTCAATAGATCTATCCTGACAAATGGCTGAGTCATAAAAGTGAGTCAACTGCAGTAGTTGGGTCTCTCAGTAAGAGGGTGTGTTACTTTTTCACTAGACCCATTTCATGCATAACCAATTTACTCTATTATAGTACTTAACCAACTAAGTGTACGTGTCATGGTTTCATAGATACAGCATGGCAGGTCTGCCTCTGCTGACATAAAGAGAGTGGTTTGTGTGTATGAGCTTGCAGGTAAAACAACTACTGTGGTACCACTTTATCGTGAGTTTCAAACCCCTATAAATGTACTTTTATTTCTGTGTTCCCACACAGAGGTACGTCTTTTATACATGTTCAGGTAGAAGCATTCAGTATCCGGTTCTATTCAAGTCAATAATTATACAATCATGTTCAGTGACATGGACCTTTCCGGTGGCTGCCCGGAGAAGCTGCTGCTTCTTCTCCAGGTCCTCACGTTTGGCCGCCAGAGCCTGCTGCTCTGCGTTCTCCTCACGCCACAGGTAGCTGGAGAGACACAGACAGTCACACACTGTTAAGTTATGTCACTGTAGCTATGACACTCAGAGAAAACCGTGTAAGAACAGCAAAAAACCTGAAAAATGTACAAATGCTTATGATGCAAATAGATACAATAACTCAAGCTGATTTTACATTTCAGGGATGAACATTACCATTTTCATCACGAGTTATTATTTGTATGTTGAAATACAAAATAAATTACGGAGCTATTTAAATGTTTTAACTTGAATTTAATTATTTCCAAACTGTTTTAATTTTGTTCTCAATTTATTGTCCTTAACTGAAACCTTTCAGGTCATACTCATCATACATTAATAGCTTTCAGCAGTGTGGCCTGCATTATGTGTTCCTTCTATTACAGCTGCCAATTTGCTGCCTCTTCACCCTCTAGACTAAAACAATGAATCCCATTGAAGTGGAGGACAGGTGTTAGACAAACATGTACATATTCATCAATTGCATGTGCTTTATTTAGTTTAATAATAGTCACAAATAGCCCCTTCTTTGTATTTAAAGCTGATAATATGCAGTTCAACTTGCTTGTACCACCTCGCTTATTAGAACGACATCACTTTGTTTTCTTGTTTAAGAAGCAGGGAGGCACCTTCCCTGAATACATTTTCACAACACAACAGAATCCATCCACTGAAGGGAATGTGTCCCATGGAGCCAACATTCCTTTTTTTAATGCAAGACCCAAGACTTGTCTAAATAAAGCAATGACATACTCTGAGTAGCTACTAGAGGTGGTCGATACGGGCTTCAAATTATACCACGATATTTCAAAGGTAAATTTGCAGTAATGATGTACACAGGCACAGGCAGCAGCATTTATTAATGTGCACACAATAAAGAGCTTTAACTATCCTTCTTTTCCACTGACTGCATTTACATGCACTAAGTAACTGGGTTATATACAGAAAGCAGCTTTCCCAAGTAGTCAGGATACAGAGATTTGTTCTACTACTACTGTTTCCTGTTACACCTCCAAGTTATTCTGGAAGCTTGGCTCACAGATTTTACCTGCATAGTGAGAGAAAATTCTATTTTCTGATTTACTATTTCCCTTTGCTGTGTTGGTGTAGCTGCACAGCAAGAATGCATGGTCAGAGACGATGAGAAAGGGAAGAGAAACACAGCTTATGCGCAGCATCAACTGTTTGAATTAAAGAAATCAGCAGTGGAAAGCAACTTATTGTGTTAGTTTCATTAGTTAGTTTTCATTTTCAGTTGGACGAAGTGGTACTTCACTGTAATGATCTTACTCTTGTTTTACCTTAAAATGTTAACTTCCATGTTATTGGTCTTACTCCATGTTAGGGAGTAAACCATCATCAGCAGCTGACATGCTGCTTATTCAGACAAGGCCTGTGTTGCTGCTGTGCACGCTAGGAAAAGTATCACACAATTGCTAATCAATGTTATCACAAAACGTATTAATGTAGAAGAGACACTGCTATTAGCTACACAATGAAATAAAAACAATGAGCACAGTGCCCTAAATATCCGCAGTCAAAGAGAAGGTTGGAGGAAAATAAAAACGTTCTTACTTTCTTTCGCTCTGCAGCTCATCCTTCCTGTTCTTCACTTCATAATACTTTTTGTCCAGTTCCTCAACGCGCGTCTTAACCTCATTTAGATCTTGATCAAGTTTCTAAAAGACAAGTTAAAAGCAGGTAAGACACACACTGCTGATGTGTGTGTGCTTAGATTACATTAAAATTATGGATAACAATACATCAAAATATCATAAACCATATGTAATAAAGCATCAGAATCTGCCACCAAAAAACACAAAATTAAAACAGCAGCCTGGTAATAATGGAAAGTAAAGGTGAGCACTTTGTAGCAGAGGCAATATAAGTAGCAAAAAAGTTATCATAAACTGGCACTGCAGGGTAATAGAGCTACAAAAGATAATAATCCTTCTAATACCCCTAAACTGATGCTGATCCAAACTTACATTGTACTGCTCCAGGTTCTTTTCTTTGTTCGTCTCTGTATCCTCTAGGTCTTTGTGGATGGCTGCAATCTGTCTCTTTTTGTCATTGATGGCCTGGTCCAGAGACTTCAGCTCCTTCTTGATCCACTTGTCCCTCTCCTCCTTGGATGTGAACTGGCTGCCACGGCCCTGCTTCGCATACAGGTCTGTTCTCTCCTGTGTGGCCTGGGCCAGTCTGAAAGGCAATAATAAGAGGTAAAGAATATTGTACACGAGTAAGACAGACTTTATTATTTAGACCAGGGCTGCCCACACTTTTACGACTTGCGAGCTACTTTTCAAATGACCATGTCAACTTATGTCTGTTCTTTATACAACTTTATACTTTTATATCACCAAACATAATTCAATACGTTCATGGTGACTATCATATTAACCCTAACCCAGAAGAAGAGCTGAATACTGCAGTGTAGTGTTAGGTAATTTGCAGCTGTGTGTAAATTCCCAGACTGTGTGAGGGATCGACTGACTGTCAGTCTGCTGCGTCACATCTCCTCCTTAGCTACAGCCGAGTTCAGGTAAAACAACGTTGCTAATTTTAATGAGTAAATCAAGCTCAACTTTTTGCTGTAGTTTTGCAGTAGCTCGCAGGTGCGTAGTGTCTTGCGTGTTGGGGGAGACTTCAGACTGGCTGTACGTCAGATATTTTTTCAATAGCACATGATTATGTACCCGCACTTCATTTCTGATCAATCTCAGATTTAGACTGACAAAATATCTGTGAATATAATTTTTTAATCCTGTGACTTTGTGTTCCTCCTGTAATTAAAAATAAAACACTTGTAATATACTTCCACCAATTTGTATTGAGGCAGAATACACAAATTTCTTATTTGCATCAATCATTTAATCTGTTCCTGTCAAAATGTGATGACTGACTAATCAAATTATGTCTGGTCAGCACCTGCTCAAGCGACCATAACTAAGGGATGAGTCACCCTTACCTGGAGATTCCCCGCTCCTCTTTCTCCTTCACCGTGTTGAATTTGGGCTCCGTTTCCTGCAGCTCTTTTTGCTTCTCCTCAATTTTCTCCAGCAGCTTCTGACGCTCCTTCAGGAGGCGTTTCTAGAAAAGTCAGAATAACAGGACACTTAAACAAAGCAATCTTTAAAATCTAGGACACAAGTAATGAGGGCGGGGGGCGATGATGCACCGATTGCAACATTCCTAGTTAACTAAGATTTTTTTATAGTTCTGCCAATTCAGATTATCAAGCCTTCTCTGAACATTATCGGCAGTAAACGTGTTTCTCTGTTCACAATTTCTTTAACTAATAATTTAAGCACTATTTTTTTACGCACATTTGCCATTTTTCTTTTCACTCACTATGTAATTGTTTCCCCGATTTTGGACAGATTACTTTAAATAAGAAGGCAGCGTCACTTTATGTCACGCTCCAGTTTCCCACGGGTACCCCTGACACTACAAACCTGAAGCATGGCTAAGCACGAATAACAGTTGATGTAACAGGCCAGTTGATGGGTGCACCCCCACACATGCCAATACAACCTCAAACCTGATAAATCTAGGACCATGAGTGACGCAGTTCTTCTTCTCTTGCTTTTTATTGTGCTTCAATAACTTTTGGCAGAAGCTGTGCCAGCCATAGCCAGGTGGGCTTAATCCAACCGCCAGCCTGCATGCTGCCTGGGATCCTGAGACTTCACACACTGCCTGAGCCAATAAAACCTTTATGTATGAATATCATCTTCATACTCACATGTGCACATAAACACACAAAACACGAGGCCATATGGAGAGCGATCCATGCCAGCTCTGTACACAAAACCTACTGCCAGGAATTATGTAAAGTGGAACTAATTGCAAAGTGTCTGATATGCAGGCTGGTTCTTTTGGTTCTCAATTTATGTCCATATCAGGCATGCAAATGTGCTGAAAGATTCAGAGTAGATTCAGCACTAACTATATATATATTGAACTATAACTATATATAGTGAATCCGTGTTTTTTATAAATTCATATATCTTGTCACAATAACATTTTCTAAGAAATAAAGTAAAAAGTTGTGCCGTCTCTCAGCTGTCATTTTCATATCTCTGGGTTATACATATCTTCTGTTGTGTTTCCTAGTGGATTGGGCTGTTGCTTTTTGCTCCAGCCAACAAAATCAACCAGCCAATTTACAGAGGCCATACTTAATAGATAAGATGAGGAAAAGTCTACTTTGAAAGGTCACTTCCTGCCTGGTAACAACCAACCAGTGAATGCAGTAGACAAAAAATGGAAAAACAACTATCATATCTCTCTCTTAATTCAATGATGGTGCAGGGAAAGGGGCCGTCTTGTTGGTGCAACATCACATGTGCAGAGTGACGCAGATGGGAGGCTTCCATACCCTCTGTTCGCTGTTGCCTGCCAGCTCATCCTGCAGGTCCTTGGCCTTCAGCTCAAGCTTGGTCCTCTGCTTGATCTGCTCCTGGCGCTCAGCCGACAGCTGCTCTTTCTCCTCCTTCATGGCAGAGATCTTGGACTTAAGCTCTCTCACAACGCGCTCAGTCTCCTATAAAATAGGGGACAAAAAAAAAAGGAAGAGGATGAAAGAATAATGTCAAAGAACAAAAAATACAACAATTCAGTTATTTATTGATTTAACAATTATTTATTAATATAAGAACTGGAAATGTCTAAAAATATATTCAGATTAAAGCACTTTAAATGTAAGACTTTGATGACCTTAGATGTAAAACTACTACTCAAAAACAGTTTCAGAATTTTTCTAATTTCTACTATAAAAGTAGGACTGAATAAAGTGCTCATGCTATGATGCAATTTAATTTCTCTCAATCACATTATTAAAATATTGTTAGTAATTAAAGATCTCAATAATAGACTGACTATATTAAAAATCTTGGTTAAGTTCCACGAAAGTCTGTGTCAGACTTGGGTATACAGTGGTCCCAGTGAGTCACGTTCTAAAAATAGCCTGCAATAGGCGAAATCTGCAAAGTACTCAGCTTTGGTTGTTTTCGATTTTTATAGATGTTTTAAGGCTGTAAAACTACTCACTACACATGTAATACACTTTTCTCAGATGGGCGTTATCATTTTCACAAGTTTCTCTCATTTAAAGACTCTCAAAGTTCAAACAGCCGTAGAAAAATGCCCTAACTGGGATGCACAGTCAATAATTTACACATTAACGGCTTTGTGAAAATCTGGAATGCTTCAACAAAAAAGCTACAATGCTTATTTTCCTTTACCACTAATCACAGATAAGATTATATTTTTTGATGCTTTTTTTTACCTCTACTTTGTCTCTGGCATCTTGCTGAGCATCACGCAGCTGTCTGGATTTGTCTCCACAGGTCTCTCTCTTGGAGGACAGCTGGGGAAAACACAAAAACAAAATATGAAAAATCTCAGTACTGATATTTTACACAATACAGCATCATGCTATATACAGTATTTTCTTGATTTACTACCTCGTCCAGTTTGGCCCGAGTTTCATTAAGCTCCTGGTTGTAGATGGTGTACTCCAGAGCTCTTCTCATCTTGTCCCACTTCTGGTACTGAGCTAGCTCCTCCTTTTCATCCTCCAATGTGTGCAGACGCTCCTCAATGTACTTGAGCAGCTCATTGATCTTTTCTCGCTTTCCCTCTAAAAGAACACACACATTTGGTTTTTAAAATGCACATGATTAGTACGGTCACATTGAATGTTTCATACAGATGAATTAGCTGCAAATGGCTAAATTTACCCTTGTGTTTTGAAACAATATTGTTTACCTGTCTCTTTCATAAGCGAAATACTCTCCTCCTTGCGCTCATCATACACCCTTGTCCCTGCTACCTCTCTTAAGAGCTTCAGACGCTGGGAATCAGGTGCCGTGGCCATTTGGTTGATCTGCATGATACATTGAAATAATGAAGATGTAATACCCTGCCTTAAAAAAATAGAGACTGCATTTAGTAGATTTTTGATTCTTCACTCTGTTCATAACACAGATTGTAATTTAAACAACCAACAAGACATCAGCACTCTTGATGCTTGCTGACATGAAACAGCGTATTCACAGTACTGAAAAACAAGCTAAAATGTAGTAAACGAATGAGGTCAAGTTCCACTCCTTTCTCACCTTTCCCTGCTTGACGATGTAGTACGGGTTACTGCGGGAGAAGCCAGCACTCTCCAGAAGGTTCATGACATCATTCTTACTGCAACAATAACAGATGACATCAAAGAAACAGTTAAATGGATGGGACCACTGTGTCACTTCTGTGATTATAGCAAGATGGACAGCATAACCACAACAATACTTACGTCACCATCTTCTTGTCTAGGAAGTACTGGTCCTTCTTTGCACCAATGACACGGCGAAGGGAGACTTCCTCCTTGTCGATCTGGAAGAGAGATATTTATCCGTTGTTATGAGGTGTCACACAGCAAAAGAACTATGAGGCTGCATGATTATGCTTAGGCCAGGTAAAAACAATCTTCAAATTTCTAGATGTGTACAACTCCATGCCTTAATCAGAGAAACAATAGGCATTGTGTGTGCTGAAGGCAGATTGACAGTGGTCAGTGGTCATAACAGTTGTCTAAAATGTATTGAATATAATAATACGATAACATATCACTTCCACTGGACCAAGGATGTTTTGAAGATAATCTCAATATCTATTTGTCACATGTACTGACAATTATTCCTTAAATGTACTGCTGTAAATGTAATTTAATTATTTAAAATTGGCCATTTTAAAATATTTTATACTGTGGCAATCAGTATACAAACACATTTGTATACCGAGGTTAAATTGAGATGAGTCCTGCGTAGGTAGACAGCATGGCAGAAAAAAACTTGTAGCACTACTGTCAATAAACAAAACAACCAAGATTTTAACCAAACACATAATGAAATAGCTTCTCATGTCGACTCTGAAAACAATACAATTACAGAAATTAGATCAATGTAAAAATACATGTCATCCGTACCGGCAGTCGATTATCAGAGTTGTCAAAGATAATTTCCACAAAAGCCGAAATGACACGAGGACCAGTTCCCTCCTACAGTCAGAAGGGGAGAAAAGCATTTTAACCAATAGTTGTAAGCTTACTTTCAATGTTTCAAATATCTATAAAATGTGTAATATGAATTCAGAAATGCAACTAATTCTAAAAATACTTAAAGCCTGCTATCAGAAATTTACACAAAACAAATATTTCCCCACAACAACTATGTCAGCAAGTCACTGTCGAAATAGTAACAGTAACCTGTAGTTTGTGTGAGGTTTGCCTGTACTTACATGGAGCAATGCCAGGCGCTGCTCAGGTCGCAAGTGACTGAACTCATCACTGAGCACAAACTGGATGGCTAAAAACACAAGAGTGGAGTGAGTTTTGCACGACAACTAATTATAACACAAAGGTGAAAATGTCTGACGTTGGCGCTCACATACCATAAAAGAAGTTACTTTTTCCTGACCCATTTCTTCCAACTGTAACAGAAAGAACACCAGGTTTGAACGTGTCTTTTACCCAAATGATCAAAGTCATTGGCACGCCTTTTTGGGTCTAAAACACCAAATAGCTCCCGCTACAGTCATACACAAACAAAAGCATTAGCAAAAAATATAAGCTGAGCAAACACTTACCAATGACATTGTGCTTTGGACTAAACGGGTCTACCACAGTTTGGTCCCTGTAACTCCTGAACCCTTGGATGATGACCTGCAAACAGCCCAAAAAGACCGTGAGCACACGTTGTTGCTCACTTATGAAAAGTTCACTTGCAAGCTCCGAACTGTTCCTGAACGACGAAATATTACTTTGTCCTGGCATATAAGTCAATTTAATATCACTCATACATCAGTAGCATGCGTAACGCTAAAATAAGCGGGGCACATTTCCGGAGAGCACCTGGGCTGACGGGCCAGTATGGGTGGGCAATGAAGACAGTGGATACTACGTTTGCCAATAGTAATACACGCATGTTATTACAGCCACTATTTAATCATAACTCCTGACTGCATTTGACTAACCAAACTATAACGCGGTATTCTGCATATCATTTGATAATCATTATGTCATTAGCTTAGCATCTTGAAAAGGGGGGCGGGCAATTCAACATAAATCCAGGTACCGCTAGCTAGATTTAAAGAGCTATTCGTTTAAATTGCAATTGTGTTTGGCTTTCTTATCTCTACAACCAACTAACGTTAGCGTGCGTACAGTTTGCGTTAACACAGTGAACAGGCATTCACTGTAAAATGTTAAGCTAACGTTAGCCGAGTGACAACGTTAGCTAACCAGTCAGCAACACGCAAAATCCGGTGTCGTTAGCTTACCTGTTTGATGTACATGCCTGTTTAAGTAGGGTGTCTCCTTAAATAAATTTGGAAAAAACTCCCCTCTCCACTAAGCTGGAGACGGTGGGAATTTAATAACCCAAACTTAACAATAAATTAAAAACTGTTGCATTAAAAATAGGTAAAACACTGTGCGGCAAAGGAGAATAACATGGAAAATGGCGTCGGGGGCGGGATGGAATGGATCGTACCACTATGTTAAAACAGGCTCTTGGTAATTAACATTTACCACATTTTCTATGTTAGCGACATAAATGCGGCAAAATTTGAGAATTGGAACATGTTTACTATTGCAACGTAGTTTGGTAAACATTTGGTCTCTGTGTGTTTATATATAAACAAGACGTTTGACCACCCCGCCATTCCCTTATATACCTATTTGTACAGTTGGTACAGTCTGTCTGTCACACAGGCGCCAAAGACAGAAACGAATCAGTAGCGTTACCTTCGCCGTACGCTGTACCCTCGGTAGGAGCAATACTTGTTAATCGAGAAAAGCAGCTGTTCTTTCATCATTACCATAAACCACCTCGGTTTATAACATATACATTTATATATATAACACAATATTGTTTTACCAGTGGGAAAATCTAAACATGTGGTTTACATTTTCTAAATCTAAATCAGCATGCATCTTTTTTTCTGGCTGCTAAATTTGCATAGTTCTTTCTGAACAGACGCACTCTTCCTATAACTTCACTGAAATATGCTGCAAGCAAGGCGGATTGTCCAAACTTGCTCATGTCACTGCAGGTGTCACTGTTGTTTCTTCTGTGGTGTTTATGCCTGTCCTGTGATATCTGCTGCAGCGTTTTGAACATAATATAGATGTTTCCTTTAGCTAGTTGTGGGGTATAATGTGTTGTAAATTATAGGGGAATGCAATCCTATTTTATCTGAGCAACAGATAATTCTAGAGTATAGCAGAACAATCAGGGCATTACAGCAAAATTGGTTTGTGGTGAAAACATTTATTAAACACATATTAACATCCACATTATTGGAAAAAAGACAAACTTTAATGTTCAAATAAATTAGGTTAAATGCCGGATTGTATAGGCAAACAAATCACTGTATCAACCTAAGGCATACTGTATATATTGCAGTTCATCACTGTGCTGTGTTGTTTCATCTCTGCAGTTCAGAAGACAGGAAAACAGAATAAACGTCTGTAACCCATAGATGTCATAGACTTCAAACTCCCATCACATAAAAATTAATACTAATATCTTGCCTCTTCTCTGTTACTGCTGCTGTTTTCCAGTCTGCTGGTTTCAATACCAGGCACACAGAGAGCATTGTATTTCATTTTTTCAAGTAAGACTACAGGCAGTCACAGTTTGTTTTAAGGCAGTGCAGTTATTGGGCTCAGTTTGAACTGGTGGTGGACCGGGGACTGCAGGCAAGAGGTAGGGAGGGTGAACACGGGTGGCTCAAAGTTTTTGGTGTTGAAGGTGGTGGCAAAGTCATTGGCAAAAAAGGAGGCAGACTCTGGGGCGCAGGGTGTGGCTGGCTCAGGTGTGGCAGCATGAACTGGAGCCATGGAGAGGACTTCTGACTCAAACTGGAGAAGCTGACCCATGAAACTGAAGTTAGGTGAGATGACAGCCCGGCGCTGCTTGATGATGTCAAAGGCTGCATCCAGCCGCAGCTGCTGTGTCCTCATGATGTAGGCCATACAGATGGTAGGTGAGCGTGAGATGCCTGCTTCGCAGTGGACAAGGATCTTGCCTCCAGATTGTTTCACATGATCTGGAAGGAAAAAAAGAAGGAAACAATGAGTCATCTGTCGTCAGATGGGGGCACAATTTTTCATTCTTAATAGCTGTGAGCATCTGTAAAATTGCAAATGAATAACTGAAACATTTTTTCCACTTCAAAATATAGACTTATTTATTTCTATTGCGTGCGTCTGCATCTTTAATTGGTACTGATGAAGTCAAATCATGTGATGGAGAGACTACCATGAATTAATGGGGTATTTAAAGTGTCAAAAATAATAAAATGGAAAACACAAATGTCTAACTATTATCTACCCCCTTACTCCCACTCACCACTTCATAAAAACATTTTTGTGCACATCCTAGAAGCAGGAGCATCTACCATGTCGGTAACTTTATTTTGCAGGGACACAGAAGCGTACGTACACTGCTTCTTTATTCACATATTCCGTACACACCAGAGCTGCTTGGGGTTCAGTGTTTTGCTCAAGGACACGTTGAACATATGACGAGGGGCTGTGAATGAAATATCCAACCACACAACCGGCGGATAAAAAGCTCTAGCTCTTCTTGAATTACAGCCGTCCCAAGTCGTGTGTTCTAATTTAGCACTTTATGATTACCTTTGTGTTTTTATAGCTACAAAGAAATCTAGTTTCTCTAAGTGTCTCTCACATCACATTCAGCATGTAGCTGATTCTTAGAACTACTGCAGATTACTACACGTCTCCTTTCTCTGTACGTCTGTGTTTGAAATACCCTCAGACACTGGCTCCACAAGGCCACTGTAGACACCTACACATCTCTCTCTCTTAAACATAATCATGCAGGGCCACTTCTGTCTGGCCCTGAGAGTCACCAACAGGGGAACAAGAATGATATCTGACAGCTCTGCTCCTTGATAAACCACATGAATGAATCACCATCCCACCATCTGAAATGAAGGATGCAGCAAGAGGGAGGAGAGCTGAAAAAAGTGGTTGACGGCAGGAGTGGGTGTTTTAATGACCATCCCCGAGCGATGCACCTCATTGGCTGGATATGTCATGACATGCTTAAGAAGCTATTTTCATCGAGAAGGTCAATAATATTTATTATCTCTTATCGCACAAGGTTTTCTGGGTGGTGACTGATTTTCTTTTGGGGGCCAGAGAAAGCTCAGTGAGTATTTGTGTGCACCACATCTCTAATCACTTGGCATGGATGATAAATTTTGCTAGCACTCCCCGAATGTAGGCTAAACCTGCCACTGCAATCACTTCCTGCATTATGTAACAGACAGGCTTATTCAAAGAGACCCTAAATGAGACCCTACGTCCCCAAACAATGCACAGTACCAACAACAGCAGGCATCTAATTCTGGTCAGCCAAGCCGCCTGTAGGTGAGTTTTGTCCTTAGTTCTACCAGGCTATAAATAGCCACTTGGCACATTGTGTATATCATTTGCTGTGCTGCTATTATCCAGCACCTCTCTCCTCTCCCACACACTCTTTCTCCCACTGAAACACATTCACTGCCCTGCTGCTTTCAGGTTCACTGTGATTAACACCTGTAAACCACCAGAAACCAGTGTGCTTTTATATTGCATGTCAGTCCGCTTTTATCCTCCACCCAACCATCATAAATAACTGTGTGAAAGAGAGAGAGAGGATGTCAGTCAGCACTGAACATCCTCCACCCCACCATTACTAAACACGGACAGCTCACCCCGTCATCTCACTGACTGGCCACACCCGGCAGAGATTAGGCCTGCGAGGCAATGACGGCATGGGAGCATCTTTCCAACTTAAGATGGGGAGAGGATTGAAGGGAGGCCGAAAGGGGATGAGGGAAGTGTGTAAATCCCGAATGACGGATAGGATGCAGGCAATCAATTTAAAGTTTTTACAGTTTCTTATAGGCCTCTATTTGTGAATGGCAGCAGGTGAGAGGCAGCGATAAAGGGGCTTATTTCAAGATGCATTTGAAAAATAAATACACCTGTGTATTTATTTATGTCAGCTCAGGGGTACTTGAGACTCCTTGAGGTGATGCCGCACGATAAATACACTGACACTGAGGTTGGACTTATTCCAGGAAACGATTCCAGTGGGGTATTTATTACCATCTCTAGGAGTTTTTAGTGAGCAAACTATTCGAAGTGCTAAGCCGACGGAATCAACTACTTTATAATATATAAAAAAACATTCCTCTGGAACAAACCTTTAGAAGCAAACCCAGTGAACCAGAAAGTAATGAAAAAGCTATGGCTACCCAGACAGATGGACAAAATGTGCATTCCCATCAACTCACCAATAAACTCTATGGCCTCCTGGAAGTGTGAGCTGATGTCAGCCATGTGGCTGTCCTCCACCGGTATCCACTTGTAGTCGTAGTGACACTTGGCCGGCTGCAGGTCCCTGCGCGACACATTGAGCAAGGCCGTGATGTGAAGGTCACTGAGATAGTCCTGCCTGGAGGCGTGGTAGGCACTACCGAGGTAGAGGAAAGGCAGGATCTCTACAGGTTTACCCTGAGGGAAACAGGCAAGAAAAGAGGCGTGAGAGAAGTAGAAAATGGTCCGAAGCTACAACAAACTCCTAACAAGACATAATACTGAACCCCAAGCCCTGATACATCTGCCAAAGCCCAGAGAATACATCAGTGATCGAAGCCACAACATGCACACCTACACTCAGGACACTGTGTTCATCTGCAGACAAAACGTACATAGCTGTCTGCAGCCAGGGGAATGGATTTCCTCTGTTATGTGAACCATAAAGTAAAAGAACCCACAGTGTGACAACAGACACGACGGAGTGTCCTTTGACATGTGAAGCAGCTACATGCTTTCTGTTTGGACAGCGGAGAAGACAGAAGAAAGGTCAAATATGAAAGAGTGTTTTTCTCTATGGGGTGTCCAGTGTCAGGGCATCAGTGAGAGGTCTCTCCTCTTTTTGAGTCAAATATGAGGTGGCCAGGGAGCAGGGAAGGTCAGAGAATATGGTTTGATCAGCTGCTGCCAAATAGGTCTCTCTGATGTGGTTTCTTTTTTTGTGGGTGGAGGGAGGGTCTAGGTTAAAATAAAAAAACGGGTAGTGTTGGCTGAGTAAGAGAAAGAAAGGATGGGAAGTACTATACTGTGAGGGTGTTTCCATACCTGATCATAATCTGGTTTGTGGTGAGAAAGCTTCTCACTGTGGCTGATGACTCTTTTCTCGGTTTCAGTTCCGCTGTGGTCAATTGTTTTCACCTCAGTGCAAAGTTCAGGGTATTGAGAGTGGAAGTTCTCGTATCCTCCTGAGCAGAAAAGAGAAACCCATGAAAACACAGCAAACAAATAAGCTTAGACTAATACAGTGACACACACACACACACACACACACATCTTGTGAAATGAGCAGCGTTTATGAAACAGTCTTAGCGGGATTATGACCTTTATAACCTGATTACAGGCGCGTATAATTAATTACAAGAGTCGGCAGCTGAAGGACCGGTAATCCTTTTAGGCCAACATCCGGGCGCAGAGGTGACGCGCGGAAATGGGCGCGTTTCAACACTCTATTACAATCTCGAGGGATTAAGTAAATTGAGTTTTGTTATGCATATGTATCTATTTTTTTCAGTCAAAGTCTTCACGCCGCCAATTTGCCTGCGCTTCTCCCGAACTGACTCATGCGCTCCGGTGACGCACGCCGCAAAAGAATCGGGGTTTCTTTCAACGCTGGTGACACAGATAGTGAGTGAAAGAATAGTACGTGGGCTCCCTCAAAAAGTAAAATCAATATAGGCTATATTACACATACTAGTCCCTAAAATAGACCCGATGTTACTTCTTCACACGATCATTTAGACGCACTTAATCTTTAAGATGAAAGAAGATTAACAGAAATTAATATTGAATATTCGAGAGAAGCCAAGGTTACCACTAAAGTCAAAATGAGGGAAACTAAATCCTGCACGTAAAGCCAGACTGACGCTCGGTTAAAAAAGAAGTATAGTGTTTTTTCTTTATCGTTTAATATAAATCACACATGAAAGGCTTCATAAAACGCGAACAAGCTGTAAATCTTTTCTTATTTTACAGTAAAGTCAGGATTTAAAATAGACCAGTAAACACATTTTTATTTCCCCCTTTATGTAATAAACTGTTTCATTTCCCAGAACTCTCACCTTTCAGGAAACAGATGTTTGCCCCGCTCGTTAGATGTGAGAGGGTGTTTATTACTATTTGTGCTACACTGTCCTTTTTCAGTTTTTGCCAGTGGGACGTCCGGTCATCCAGAGCTACGATTGCCGATATGCTCCCCTCCCGAAGCCGAAACAGGGCTTTCTCGTCCGGGATGACAAACTGCAGTGGCACCGGTCCTCCCCGGGACCTCCGGACCACCACAGAGTTGAGATTGACATTGACAGAGCCTTTGATATTGGAGTTCGTGAATGAGAAATAAGGTCGGCAGTCCACAATAAGGCAGCTCCCGCACTCCTTCCTGACGATTTTCCTCAGACGCCGGCAGTCTATGCTGGAGACTTTCATTTCGACGTCTAGGACTTGTGATTATTGCCTAAAGAATACAACTAGATTGCTCCTATGCGGTGAATACGGGCGAGCGAGGAGCCCCGTGTTCGTCTGTGTCTACATTTCCTCCGAGGGGATTCCGGCCCATCAGTTTTATGTGAATGGGACCTCCGGCGCGTGACGTCACGAACCATATATGGACACCGGCGAGGTGTGATCGTGGCGGAGACGCGCCTACATCAATGACTGCGCCCAGGCTCCTCCTCTGGTCCTGGTAAATAGAAAAAGCCTCCAGCTGATGTGTGCCTGATTCTGCTATCACTCAGTGTTCTTTCCCCGCACCTCCACTTTTAATTTTCAGGTTCCACTTCGTTCTCAGCCACCATCTGCATGGCGTAAAACCAGAGGAGGATCACTCACTGATGATTAGGTGACAGCTACAGTTACAATTCTTTGTAAGAAAATACCACAACAGAGGTGACATAATGAGGTGAATGATGGTACACATGAAGGTATAAGGCTACTAATATAGCCTATAGTCATCACTTCCACTGGTTATCTTTTTTTTTAGTTATTTGAAGATGCCAACAATGTCAAAATTTTCCAGACCCCACACTGATGTCGTCAGATGTCTTAATAATCAAATTAGCAGCACGTCGAATGCTAGAAAAGCTAAATCCTCACACTTTGCTTAAAAAATGAGTAGGGGGAATTAAGACAGCTAATTTATTAATCAAGCTCCAAAGAAAAGCGTTGTAGTAGTCACAGCCACACACACACACATACACACAATGTTACACAACAAGACTAACTCACATGCACACATGCATCATCAGGAGAACATTACAGTGTTATAATGGGAAACTATAAAGCATAGTTATTGATAAAGAAGTGATTGATTAAGGTTATATCATTGTGTTGACACTATAAACTCATCAGAAGATAGCAGACGCACTATGGTGTAAATCTCCAAATGTGATTTTAAAATTTATTTTGGGACTGTGTATTAATACTCTTTAAAGGAGATGGATGACAGGGAGACAAAAGCCACTTCCGCTTAGTCCCATGTATAGCCCAGTGAACCTGCCTTATATCCCTCAGTAAGTAAGTCTAATGACTTAACAGGCTTAAACGTCACACTGCCTTTACTCACATGACGTGCACTCAGTCATTACAGGCAGCTGGGGACAATGTTTGGGTTTTGTTTTGCATGCATTTGGATTTAAGTATGTAACCACCAAATGTCTCTACTAATCCACCTGAAACCATTTTGAATTCACAGTATGTCATACTTCCAGGAAAGAACGAGTGAGACGAGCGTCACAACAAACCGGCTGCTGCTTCTTTTCACATAGGTTCTTGATCAAAATGCTAATTAGCCAGTTCACTTAAAGACGTGTGCTGATATAATTAGCCTGTCTCTGTCCACACACCAGCCCCTCTAAAGCTCACTGTTTATCACTTTTTATCTTATCTGTGGATGAGTGCACAAACCAGAGTGCTAATATATGCTAATATTTGTTTTTTGATAAATATTCTACAGCTTAATTAAACAAGCGATAATTAGCTTAGCTTTACAGGTGGCGGATTCTGTCACCTATGTTGAGAGAATGGCTACTTATTTCCTCCTTGTGTTGATTAAAACACACAGTAAGAAAGTTAATAAATATGTTTCCCAAGGTATTACAAAAGATTCCATCAATATGTTTGGATGACTATAATTGCTGAACATCCCAATTAATCTCAATGTCTGACAACCGGTCTACTGCATGTATTATAGTCTCATCCCACTCAGTTTGTGACAATGGTTCAAGGGTGAAACCCATGTACACAGTGTAAACAAGAGGTGCTGAAATCCT
>JAUMHF010000001.1:15003263-15059695 GCA_032359275.1 Microctenopoma steveboyesi
GTAATGAGAGCAGGACAGAGACAGAAAGAAAAACAGAGACTAATCAACGGAAATGGGGGCGGTTAGGGTTCGGTTGGAAGAACAGGTTCTCCTCAAACCAGAGGGCTGGTAGGTTTGAGCCCTGGCTCCTCCTAGCTACATGTCAGAGTCTCTTTGGACAAGAAACTGAACCCCCGAGTAGCATTTGAGTGGCAGCTGTCCACAATAAATTCCCCTTTTTTAAACTCAGTAAAATGTGACTTGATACAGATCGACAGACAACTGATAAACAAAGTTTCATTTAGTAATAGAGAAAGGACCCTGCATGTGGACTTAGACAGATGCAGATATTATAAGGCTGCACTGTAAGGTGACTTGGAGCTGTGTGGAGAGTTGCCTGGATGGCGGCTGAGGATTAGAGGGACAAGCAGGCAGTGTGCCATATGGTCCAGTCTAATCTGGGCTTGTGACATCATGGCTGATAAGCGGGGAGGCCCACCATCCGTTTTCCAAGCCCTCATTTCATTATGGTCTTGCCAGTGTGAACTGTAAATAACAGCAGTGGACTCCGATGAGCCAGACAAACAAACCCGGTTCTCATCCAAACGTTTTATTTCTCCTTCTCTCCATAGCACCTCTCATTTTCTTCCTCTGCTTTCATCACCATCTTTCCCTTCCTCCCTCTCACGTCATGGGTTATTGATGCAGCCCTAACAGGACTGCATCAGCAGGTGCATCAATAGATTCATAGTGAAGCAAATAGGAAGCGGACATGTAATGTTTCAGCCAGCCACACGCCCGTTTGCGCAGACTCCTGTAAGACCTGGTCAGCTGGGTCACAAGTGCAGGGGGTCAATTTGAATTCCTGTGATGTTTCTCTTTAGTGTTTGAGGTTCAGGATATTAACTAGGAAATTAATGTTTAAATGTGAAATGATTAGTTGCCCAATTGACTGACAGGAGATTTACAGCAATTATTTAAATCATGGATAAACTGGTGATGTCACTTTTAAACAACTTTTATCTCACTGTAGTATCCAGAGTAACACGATAAAACTAAAAACCTAAAAAAACCATCTAATAACCAAAGGGTGCGTTAAGAAAATGAACAATCGTGATCTCAGATGAATATTACATTTCTAGGCATTTTCAATTCTCAGTGGAGAGAAAACACAAAATGTGTGAAAATGTTTCCCGTTTTGATTTGTGCTGTTTGGTGCTCTCCAAACTGTTTTTCACCAGTTAAGATTAAGTTTAATACCTGCTTTCCATAAACAAGCCTTTCCCACAGAAATGTATCAATTTCCAAAAAACATTCCATCAATTTTCTTTTCAAATACCTGCAAAAACAGTCCACCCAGTCTTATTGTTGCACATTGTTTTTGCCTATTGAGGCATCTCTCAGCCTAAAAATATTTATCTGCCTTATCTGTTATTGATTTCTTGCTTTTTCACTGTTGAGCAATGATCCAAAAATAGCGGTTCTCGGAAAAATCTGTCTTTGACTCTGTGCCCTGGAGTTTACTGTCTTTGTTTTGCTTTGTTCGCAGTCTAAATGTTTAAGGCTGTTGAACATTACTGTCCATGTTTTGGTAAGAAATATAAAAAGCAAAATATGGGCGGTAGATATAATGTATGCTTTCTCACTACACAGCGCCAGTTTATGTGCCTTGGATTTCATAAAGTAATATCTTTATTTGTTGACGGAATAGTTCACACTGCAGCCATATGTGTCTGTGTTTTTGTGCTGAGTGCAGCTCTTTGACCAGACAATAACGCTGATTGCATTAATATGGTATTTGGCCGCATCAAGTCACTTCCTGTCCAGAATGTCCCTTCTTACATATTACTTATTAAAAGCCCTCAAACACAATAGGTCGCCTTCTCAGGGATATGTACCCTTTCTCCCCATGCTCCCCCCTCGGTTGCACAGGTGCTTCCTCGTTTGCTGACTGAGCTGCCAGATGATGATGCTGTTTCCCAATAAGGCTCACATTACTCATCTCACCTCAGCTGACCACTGAGTACAGCAGGCTGGAATTCCACTCAGGTAGCAAAAACAGTACCATTTTATTCTCTTCTTATCACTTCTTCTCCCACGGAGTAAAAAAAAGAAAAATCACCATTCACAATATGACAGTATGATCACTAATAATCCGTTAAATCAATCTGAGTTTTACTACTGACGATGAAAATGATGGGAAATGATGACAAGAGTGTGTCATGTGTGGTTCTTGTAGTTTTATTTGTTGATTTTATTAGTGTGAGGTGTCAAGTGATTAAGTGTTCAGTCAAAATGTGAATGTACTCAATTATCAAAAATGCCCAGCAGTAATATTACTAAGCCAACTTGAAATGTATCCACTCTTTGCTTCGTTGTGCTCTGCTAGAATGAGCTACAGTCCTCCACACAGGAGATAATTATCATTATAAAATGTTTTAATAATAAATAAGATTATTATTTGGTTGTTACCTGAGGTTTGGGACCTTGAAAGGATCATCCAGATCAGACGTCTATGACATGTTGAGAGAAAAGTGTTTGTTTACTGCACAAGACAACAGAAACAGTTATTTAAGTCTTAAATGTAAGTTTAAAGGGCCAGTGTCTCTTTGGTAGAACACGCTAAACTTTTGGTAAGACTTTTATTGTGAACCTTCACGTTAACCTCTATGGGTGTCTCAGTAATAATACCTCAGGAGATGCTGATGAATGTAGTCACATGTTGGCTCTTGTTTTTGGTTGGAGACAGCAATAACAAACGTCAGCGCCATGAGTAACACAAGACTCAAATTATATCCAGTCAACCTGTGGCTGCCAAATTCAATATGAGACAAGAATGCTTGGTATTCCGGGGTTAGAGTCATGATACGATGGCTCTGATGACATATGATGAACACGTACACCAATGTTCCTAAAGGCCTGACTCAGTCCCCATTTCCACCCACCGCTCACTGTGACATCACGACTCTTTGAGGCAAGCCAGAGTCTTAGGCAAGACATGGTGGGGGAGAGAGAAAGAAATAATATTTTCTCTATTCATGGTAATTATCACAAGAAAAGTCACCCCGGGTCTTCAGGTGAAAGTTTCACTACATAAAAATAGCGGAGGCCTCAGGTGGTGACAAATTTGGCATTCCCTGTTTATGATGTAGAGATAAGAGTGCACCGGGAATTCAGTGTGGCGCTGGAGGTGCTCTATGACACGCTAAACGTCATTTTATGTCCAGATGCTCCACAAGGCAGCGTTTCCGGGCCATAAGGATCCTGTAACTAAAAGAAAAGCAATATACTGTACTGTGAATCACAGCGTGACTGGGTTACTGAAGAGGAGTTTTATAGAAGAGCCCACATTAATCACATCTCTTAAAATAACACAGGTACAACCAGATCTGTGAATGCTGCCATGACAGATGACAATCCAGGAAAGCTGACTCTATGTTCCTAATCCCCGGTCTTTAACTAGTAATGGGTAAATTATTTATAGCCGAGATCTAACACAACCAATGCGGTTAAAATGAATGTATCAGCAAAGAAAACAGCGTGTAGTCATTTCCTGTTTTGCAGTGACCTGTTGCATCAAACAGCTCCTGTTGATCCGACTTTCTGCAAACATTGTTAATAGTAAATAATAATGCCTGATGTAAGTTATCCCTCTGAGCCAATGAGATTCAGTTTCACATGCAGAAAGATATAAAAGATTAGAGGTGCTAATTACTTTTATTAGGGTGACATTTGCTAAGAGATACCCTGTTCAGTTGCCATAGTACATTCTCATACCCCTCTCTCTTCTCCCCTGTTTCCTGTCTGCCTCTAAGAATATATTTAAAATACACTGAAAAAGAGCAATCAACCCAAGATTCCTCAGACAATGCTTTTGGTCATTTTCTGTATTGGGGAAGTGAAAAATCTTTCACAACGTTTTTATGATATTGACATATGTTCTGGTCTCTGAATGTTCCCTGTTTAGTTTCAGAACAAAAAAAACAGATCTTTGCTGTGTATTATATATCTCTGCTCTTGTACAAATGTGTATGTTTGTGCTTCATTAGTTCACCTGACCTCACTCAGCAGATGTAAAATGAGGGCAGAATAGTGACTTTGGTGAAACCTCATGACCTCAGTCGTTAATCAAGTTGAGTTTATGACCATGAGCTCGATTCATTTGTAGCCCTCTGTGTGCCTGCTTTGTGCTCTTCTTCCACATCCCATGCACCACACAAAGCTGTGCCTTCCTCTCTAGCTCTATAAGCCAGGTTGGCGGTGTTTGTTATCTGTCTTCACTTCCGCTGAGTGGGTCACATATGACACGGAGAAAGATAGAAGATAAATAAACACCTGAGCAACACTGACAGGGTTGTATGAATGAAGGAAGGCCTGATATGAAAACACTAAATATCATGGACACTGGGGAGTAGTTCACCTTTGCCCATGTATAAAATTATAAGGTGAATTATAATAATTCAGGGGAAATAAAATATTTAAAGGTTGAGAGAAGAGTTTAAGATTGTTGAGGCTCACATAAGCCAAAAAGCCCTAATGCTGGAAAGCTTCCTAAAGTTTTGCTATTCAGTATTTGGGTGCATATCTTTCCTTCTCATTGCAGACAACCTAAAGAACAATCACACGGATTCAGAGGGAAAATAGCCTTCAGTGTCTGTTGAGAATTTCCTGATTCTTAGCAAACTGACCTTTGTTGTTAAAGGAAGTACATTCTCCCGCAGGCTCAAAAACATTCCCAGAGACAATTGAACTGCTGTATGTGCAGCTGTGTGTTTTTCAAAGGTGAAAGTGCCTACAGCGAGGCCTATGGTCTAGGACTCAAGCCTTGAATTAGTAAGTAAACACATCAATGAAATATTACACATTTAGAAGTTGAACAAGCCCCCGAGATACTTAAACTTCTCCACCTGAGGCAGCACCCTGTCCCCAACCCGGAGAGAACCTTCCACCCTATTCCGGCTGAACCAACCAACCCGAAGGGGCAAGGAAGCAACCCTCTCATCTAATGGGGAGAACCCCAACGTACAGGCACCGAGCATGGGGGCCAGGAGCATCTCCAGAATAGAACAAAGCCCAGCCTCTCGCAAGAGGAATGGTTCCAGAGCCCGGACTGTGCGAGGTGAGCCCGACTAGATCTAGTTGGTACCTCTCGACCTCCCGCACCAGTTCAGGCTCCTTCCACGTCAGAGAGGTGACATTCTATGTCCCAAGAGCCAGCTTCAGCAACCGATGGTGGGAACGTCAGGGTCCCCGTCCTCGGTCACCACACATAACACTATGCACCCCACCCCTATGGCCCCTCTTGCAGGTGGTGGGCCCACAAGAGTGCAGAACCACGTGGCTCCTTTGGGCTGAGCCCGGCTGGACCCCGTGGTCCATGGTCCAGCCATCAGGTGCTCGTCTGAATATAGAACAGTAAATATGAATATGTAACATCTGAGTATGATTAAGTATGCACGCATTTTTAATGTCAATTTTTTGACATTTTTTAATCAATAGAGGACTATGGCTCATCATGGAAACAAATATTATGTCATTGTCATGGGGAGAAATGTCAGAAATCCTCCCACACTTGGAGTCACAGAGATGAGGGATTTTTAATTTTTATTAAATAGAGTCATTCTTGCACCCACCCCCCTCTGTCCCCCTGCCAGTCTTTACTTCCAGCCCCTTCTTTCATCCTCTATTGTCCAGCTTGCCCCCGCCTCAATCCTCCCCATCCTCTCGTCACCTGTGTGGGAGGCGCAAAGCCAGATCCACTCAGCTGGGATTAAACTCGCTGGAACCTTACAGATTGCACTGCTCCACATTAATCACACACACACACACACACACACACACAGATACATGCACCTGCAAACACACACTGATGCAGTCGCTTTCCCACTCAGTGGATGGAAAGACAGAGGCAGTAATGGAAAGATGTAATAGATATGAGCTCCGGGAGCGGGTGGTGACTGAGGAGTGCCCACGTCGTAGGAAGTAGGTATAAGCAACTGTCACATATAGGCAAAGACAAACACACACACACACACGTCAGTGCAAACGCACGCACAAACTGTTATCGCAGGGAGCAGGTGTGACAGAGAGAGATAGACAAAAACATTTGCAGCAGAGATTGTAGTGACTCTCGATGTGCAGAAATCATAATGTGGCAGTGCACATGACATTTTAGTTCCATTGGGGTCGGCTATGACTCTGCATTTCCACAGATTAGATGAAAATTATACTAAGACATTTTACTACGGGGACGTTATTTCATATGTCTCACTAATTTGTGATTTCTCAATTTTCCTGTGGTTTTCCACAGTTAGAGAATCGATACCTTTCAATCAGTGGTGGTTTCATAGCTATTAATCATAATAACAATGATGACGACATGACATACTTTATTTAGCTCTTTGAGAAAGTTGTTATTGCTCAGCTGACAGACATGTACATGGCAGCAGTAATATATGTTTTCTGTATCTTGCCCAAGAACACTTCATATATGCAGGGGAAACCAGGTGCACGATACACAGTACTGACTGTACTTAATAAATATACATATGTAATTATATACTGTGTATTTATTTTGCAGGCAATTAGTAACCACGATGTTTGCATGTGTTTGTGTGGATGCATTAAGGTGACTGAATATCGTCATGACTTTATATAGACTGTCAACTGGATTTTGACCTTTTTCTCTTTCTATATCATTCTTAGGAGTCTCTCAAGGGAGCTGAGGTAGGGGCCAGGCTGGTGACTCATACATTGTCTGTCTCGGTCTAACTTCCCCCCAATCAGCGATAAAAGGAGGGGAGAAGGATGTGGGAGGTTTGACTCTTAATTTCTTGTGATTTCTTTTCTTGCCTGTAACTCCCCAGGCTGTCACCAAGTGACTCAGGGAGAAGAGTTTGGTTGGTTGCGAGGACTCGAAGGCTACACATCCCATTTCGCTGGAGAAATTCCTCCCCCGCTGCCCCGCTCTTATACACCTTCCTTCCTACCCACAGAGCTATCTGGTAGAATGAGGGTCTAATTTTATCTTGATAAGCTGCTGCCTTGATTACGAGGAACCGCTGCTTCTTGATAAGACTTGTCTGTGGGTGGGGTGGTGTAAGGAGGGGCAGAGGAGCAGTTAATGACACTTGAATTCCAACTGTGATGAAGTGGCCGCATCCTACTCAAAATGAGATGTTGGGTGAGAGGGTGTAAAACCTTCACTTATATGAAACAACCATTTTTCATGTAAGTGAAAAAGCAAAAGCAAAAGTGTTTCTCTATTCCCTGCAACCTCTTTATAATAATCAATAATTAGAAGCAACCTGTTTGGCTGCTTAGAAAAAGTAGTGTTTATAATAATTCATATTTTTACCTTAGAGCTGCACATACATACTTCTATAGCAACAAATTAATGAAATAACTACACAAAATGTGTTAGATATTATTTATAGTGACACAATCTACAGAGAATGATCAACTCTGCAGTTCAGCACAACAGACGAAGATAGCTAGTGAACAAAGTGGATCACTTAGATCACTTAAACCTCATTTAAAAGCAGAGACTATTCGACGCGCCCCGATCACATGCCCAGAAACATGGGTACAGCTCACGCTAGTCCTTTGCTAGATACAACCATACGAGCAGAGCCTGAGCGAACATGATGCACATTTCAATAATGCTCATGAATGACTGACTCATAGGTGATGCAGTGGGTTACGTGGGCACTGGAGAGGGTCCAAACCAAACCACATCTGGGCTGGTTTGCTTGCAACCTGAGCCAACTGAGTCCGTGTCCCAACAGATATGTTGCAAGTGTTGGCCTAATGCAGTGAAACTGTGGTGAGAGGTTTGTACCTGCTGATCGCGATGACACACTATGTTAAGAAAAAAAATCAGTGCTGGGAGTGCCTTAAATGTCAGTGGGGAGAAAACTTTTTGTTCCATGACTCAAAGTAAATGAAAATGTTGGATAAAATATATAAATATTATCTCAGAAAAAACTGATTAGGGGAGTACATTTTTATTTGTCAAGCTTCATAATATAAACAAACCTCAAATGTCTGCCTGGGATTGTGGCCATTTGTATTCATGTAAGCTGTCCTGGGGATGAGTCAGCGACTAGTTAAACTGGTGAGAAGGAGGCGGTGGACACGCGGGAGGTGAAGGAGAAGTTCAGCTGTGCGCTTGCTCTTTTTAATGGGAAGGTTTATTATCAGTTTAATGAAAGACATCACTCTATTGTTTGACAAAATAGTTTCCTCTCATTATGTAACCTAGAACAGCATCTCTAAGATATGTTTAGAGACTGGTCAGCACAGTTTTAATTTTTGCCTCAGTCATCAGCTGCTCGTCTACCAGGTGAGTAGGAAAATGCCTCCATGTTCCTACAGATGAAAAGCAAGGTCATTGGAAGCTGACACTGCACATTTTTATCTTGTTGGTACCTTCATAATGTTGTTTGCTGCAACTATTGCTGCTTAATATTTAGTATTAAATGATGTGTTTATTGAGGTTTTTGCAGTGTCTGAGTATTTATTATATACTGAGAATAGAGGCGAATGTCTTACATTATTCATAACATTACTTTTCATTTCTAATTCCTGCTGTGTTTGGTACATGGCTCCATAACCTTCACATCCATCATACACCTCTCATTTTGCATTTAATACATACTGTATAAAAAGATCTCACAAGCTCAGCCTCTAAATCTCTGTTGTGGAACACAGTACATAATTGTGTAGAGGAAGACAAGAGACCAAGTTAAAATGACCAACATACTGTACATACACATGCATGTAAGTGTGAGTGAGAGATGACCTTTCCTTTTGGCCAGTGGTTCATGACTGTTACCGAGATGATGATCAAGATGAGTCAGTCTGGTGAGAAATACATACCATTCCTGAGTCACTCAGAAAGCAACGATGAGCAAGAAAAAGTCCATCACAGGCTGTGGTTTGTACCCAGCAAACTCACGGGAAAAGACACAAAGCAGTGGAGACCAGGGAATGTCCTCACACATTCATTTCTGGGCACACAGATTCCTTTGATAGCATACTTTAAAGACAGACATAAGAGGCCTGACATGAAAGGAAAAGCCCATTTTAATACAAAATGACATTATTAAAATGCACTGATCCATTTTGTGCCATGAGTCATTTAGAAATAAAAATACAGACAAACGTCAACATCCAGCTTTAAAAACACAGTAAATCATAAAAAACATTTTTAGCCCGAATGAATGATACATCTTGCAATTACACCTTTTTTCTGAAGACATGTCATAATGTTCACAACCCCCCTTTCCACCTACTCAACCTGAACAGGCCCAGGCATGTGGTTTCAGAGTTTCAGTTTCTCATTCTTGGCAAGGTGAAACCATTAACAGAAGCAGAATGATCTGAAGCAAGCCGAAGCTAAGACCACAGACTAAAAAAGAAACGGTCTATTACAAAATAGCTCCTGGAAGATGCCAAGAATGGTGGTGACATCCGAAGTCAATGTTTTCCAGTAATAGTCAGTCGTGTTATTTCACCTAATTTATTTGTTTTGTATCTGTTTTTCCTTCTTTTCTGTTTGCATCACATCTTACCCCTCTGCTCTCTCACATTACGATGGCATCACAAGTCCAAAAGTCTAAATGAAAAATGTGCTTTAGCATCACATTCTGATTCAGACTGTGTTTTAGAGGCGGATCATGGATCCAAATGTCAGCTGCAGCATCAGGAGAGTCGTGACTGGTCAGACTTGATCCGCGAATTGCTGGCAAAATTATTTCATGCCAGTCACTCAGGCAGCGAGCACATCGTTTGTTTTCATGTTGTAAACTTCCGTTTACCTGGAAGAAGGTAAAAGATCAAAAGGTAACTGCCTGTGTGCTAACAGTCAAGTCTCTGGTGCACGCTAATGGCCATTTGATCTACCACTGATGCTGAGGGAGCATTTTACTATGATTCCTCTCTAGATATAGAGGAGAGCAGATACATTCAAATCCAGGTTATCTCTGCTCTTTGTTTTACCTCTATAAATGTAAAGTAAGGAGCCGTGATTCTAAAGGCTCCACGGTGTCTGTTCATTAAGGAAGCAATCAATGCTCTGGAAACGAGCCCTTCCACCTGAATTCAATCAGTGACGGAGTTAAAGCCTGTTATCATGAAGTACCTCTGTCACTGATGAAAGGGGATGGCGCAGGCAGACGTCTCTCTGCAGAGAGACGAGCCGGGCGGGACTGCATAATGAGGCATTTCCTCTGTGAATTCCTACAGAGGCAGGCAGTAAAGAGGTGTACAACAGTGACAGCGAATTAGAAAACTGCCACACGTGTTATTGTATAAAGCTCAGATGAGGAAGACATAAAACAGGGCACCTCTCTCACGGGTTACAATAAAAATAGAAACTTTATTTCCCAGCAAATGTCGAAAGACGACACCTGTCACTATTTGAGCAGCTGTTAAGTTTCACTGTTTGTCACGCACACACAAGTACATTCATGGAGTTTGTCTACCAATACTGTGCAGCTATCTTTAAACAGTGCAACGTTATTTGACACACCTCATTACACCCAGTCAAGAAATGATCCTGTTTCGCATATTTGGTCATTGTTCATGTAAGATTGAGTGGATGAAAAACTAGTTTGACATTTTATTTGACTTCCGCTGATATAAAATCTCCCTAGTGATGTGTCCTCTTCTCTGAGATCACATCGACAAAGAAGCTTTAAAGCATCAGGTGTGCCTGAGACCGTCATGAAACAGGATCACGGTCACATGAGCTGCACAACATCTTCTGAAGACTGATACTGTGTGGAAGTATGTTCAAAAATCCCCAGTGAAGAAACTAAAACCAACAGTGAATAGCTCGCAGCAAGTGTGGTTTCAGTTGTGTGGTTAATATACTTTCTAGTTCTATTATATAAGTCATTTGGTGGATGTTTATAGGCACTGGCTACACAGCAAAAGTGCACTGCCATATATATACTATTTATCTGTCTGACCTGGTTTTAACTATTCATTTAATGTTGATATTAAATACCCCCCCCCCCCCACGCACCTGAAGACACTCGTTTGACGCTTAGGTGGACAAAAAAGAGAAGGAGAAGGAGATTTGAATAAAGTCTAAACAAGCTACAGTAGCGTGGATGAACAAAATGAATGAGTCAGACGAGTGACCAACCCACCAACGCTCTGGCTCAGTGACAGCTGATAACTTAAAAGCTTATTTTATCCAGTTTAATGCCAATTACTTTCCCTCTTGACTCATCCTTGCAACTTGCACTTTCCTTTCACCTGTCGCTCCCGCTGCAGACCTGATAAATGTCAACTCAAATAGCCTTCACTCTTCACATGCAGCGTGTCTTGCCAGCCACCCCGCCCCCACCCTATCCTTAAACTGAGCTTTACCCGCTGTGTGCTTCTGCCTTTTTTGAGCCTGAACCTATGCAAGTAACCCTCTCGCTCCCTCTATACACACGCGAAGCTTTCCTTTAGCCAGACTCCATTTTGCTTGACTGTGGGGATCGGGCATCACCTGATGAGTCACCGCCACGCTGCTGCCCACCTGCATTCACACTCTTATTAGCAGCTGCCGTCGTCAGCGTGGTAATGATGCTGCTGACCTCAGTGGTGATGACTGTCTGAGGTCATGCTGAGCCTCGACTGAGCTGATTGCTGTGTTATTTTGTGTGATTTCACCATTGAAGGGTAGCGACACGGAGCGCACTGAGATGGGTTTAACAGTTTTATGGTACAGTTGTTTTTAAACATCAGTATCAAGGACCATGACTATCCCATCCTATCAATGATGACTAACGTAAAGGCTGAAGCTGAGACTGAACAGCAAATATCCATCCATTTTCCTAATCACGTCCTCGTAGGGGCTGCGGGAGGTGCTGGAGCCTGTCCTCAGATGTTAGATGAGAGACGAGGTACACCTTGAACAGGTCGCCAGTCCATTGCAGGGCTGACACACAGAGACAAACAACCATGCACACTCACATTCACACCTAACAATTAGGAGCCACCAATTAACCTGCATGTCTTTGGATATGGGAACATGAAAAGGCACTCAGCAAATTAGTTGTGAGGCTCTGAATAGTAGTTAGTGACAAAACTGATGCAGCTATGGTTAAAAAAATGATTTTTATTTTATGGCCCAAGATCAAAAAGAATTTTATTGAATGCTCACTGAGTGGTAAGTACCCAGAAGTCCAAACTCCAAAAAGCCCATTGATATAAAAGCAAAGTCTCCCACGACCCTGGCAGGTCTGATGTCATCTGTGACAGGTGTAACCCATGTGACAGGGAAACAGAGTTTCTTGTGTAAAATCCCCTTTAATAAGAAATTAGTAATAAGAATTTTAACATAGTTTTATCATAATTGATTATTGTATTAGTACAATTATATACAGTATAATTAATAATAAATATAATCCTAAATAAGAACAGGACAAGATTGAATATAACTAATGCAAAAAACAAATAACAAATATATTTCATTTAATGCAATCCAGTAGAACTGTTGAGCCATAACGTAAAGCACCTATTGAGTCCCTAATAAAAAATAATAAAATATAATTGTTAGAATATAATATATTATAATCGTTATATTTAAAATGATTGTAATGGAGTCCTCTGTGACCATGCACCATGCAGTTTTCAGTTTCAGTGCTCAAACTGTACAGTGGTTTATCGTACTTCCTCTGAAACACGAGAAGGTAGTTTTTGTTTTCACAGTGAATTCCCCAGAGGAGGAAACACATGTCTAATGTCTAATTATGTGTCATCTTTTAAAAAGGAACAAATTAACCACGATCAGGTGCGTGATGAGTTTTATTAATGTTAACCAAGGTTTCCACAGAAGGTTTGAATGTTTTAGGTAGAAATGTTTCTACACATTAATTGCATCAGCACAATCTCTACCAAAATGTATTTGTGGTGACAATTTGTACATGAACATAATTTGTAGGCAACAGGATTGCACTTGTCAGTAATTACAACCACGTGAAATAAACAGGCGCAGGAATAAAAGTTACTGGTTGCTACATACTCTTCAGCGTGGAAGGCTGTAACAAAAGCACATCCCTGGATTATATGCGCAGTGAATAAGTCCTAAACAATATTTTCTGTGGTTTGACGGTGTGATACCGTAGATGAAAGAGTATTCAGTTAATAAAGTAATACCATTGTGGACTGATAGGATCAACGGATTCACTACTTCATGTGCGTAAAACTAATCTATAATAACTGCCCCAGAAAGGTTGTCCAAATACAGCTCTGCACAATGTTTGCTATGCTGAAGGGAACAGTTTCCTGTCAGCCAGTGTGCTCTTCCTGTCATTGCTCTGGGCAATCATGTACTTCCTCTGTGACAGGAAAATCAACCTGCTTTTGTTACAGCATTTACGTCTGGGGTGTGAAGTTTGCAGCTGTATGAGTAACTGGAACCTCACGGCAACCAGAGATGTCTGAAAAGGTACGAGAAGTTCTAAAGAGGCAGTGCATGTGTTTGAGTAAATGTGGTTAGTGTAGCCAAACTGCAATCAGCAAACAGCACCGCAGGGTGTGTTTGAGTCATCATTAACAGCATGAATGGTATCTTTAGAGAAGAGGAATCCTTCATTTATAGCACAACTAAAACTGTGCTGACTGTGGCAACTAAACTCAACATAAAGGTCAGAGTGAGAGTGTGTGTGCGTGTGTGCGAAATAAAAACATGTGATCACCTGTGCACTACTGTGTGGTGTGTATTTGTCAGCATGCGTGTCAGTTCTTTTGGAGAAATCACACCCACATTCGCAGCAACTCTCTTAAAGTGAAACACAAGCATATCACTGCTGATCTATAATCAGGAAGGACTGGTCGTTTCCCCGGGCAGATCCTGTTTCGTATGAAGAAGTGTCACTTCCCACTTCGTGCTAGTTTAGTCAAAGTAGTCTGTTGAAATCATTTTAATATGTAAATTCTAACGGTGAGGGACAAAGAGGGAAAAAGAGGCACAGGAGTCACGTGTGTCTGCGTCAGAGTTCCTGAGTAAGTGGTGCAGGTTCACGCTGTGTCTTTGTTACTAGTCGGTAACATGGGTCTCATGATGGAGACTATTATAATGCACATTGTAGGGACATGCATGGACTTGGTCTTCTCTAATAAATCATTTCATTGCTCAGACATATTCTTTAGCTGAGTTACTTTGAAGCTGGGTGATCTAATGTGTACCCTACTTGCGCACATGCATCAAGTTGCCTTTTCAGCTCTTGCATTGTGGTTTAATTGTATTCCTTTCTGTCACTGATTTGATTCGTATCTCCTCTCACATGGTAAACACTCCCAGTCAAATTGTCTGGATCCTGGAAGGAAGGAAGCAGAAGGGGTGGGGGGATATCTGAGCCTAACACTCTAGGCCCTTGATACCCCCTGTTTACCCACCAACATCCTGCACAAACAGGCCTGCCCCAGAGTCAGACAACAGTGACTAATCTCAGCCAATCTGTTCCCTCACTTCTCTGGCTTCGTCTTCGTCCCAGCAGGCCCCGAGCCAAGAGCTCAACTTGCATCATGCAGATCCAGCAGGCCGGAGGGCAGTGTGCTGTGTATGCAGTCAACGCAGCTAGTTATATACTGTAGGTGTGATGATGAGAGCATGATGATGACAGGGACGAGTGTCAGCGAGGATGATGACGATGAGGCCGATGTACAGTAGCAAATGGATCCCATCTGGGGAGAGATTTGCTGTTTAGGGGTAGAGCTGGCAGTCAGTCTGTCTCACTCTCAAGTGAAATAGTTGGACAGTAGTATTTGTGTATTAAAATAGACAATGTGTTCCCTTCTCAGGAACCTGTAACATATAAAGAGGCAACGTTCGAGGAAACAACACAAGTGAAAAAGTAAAAAAGTCAGTGGAAAACACCGTCAAGTCCCATTCTTCCAACTTCCTCCGTGTTCTTTACTTGTTTCAGGTTTGTTTTGCTGTTGAGAAACATTTCCCATGCAAGCGCCAAGTCTAGCAGGTTTGACCTTAATTATATTCAATGCGTCTGGAACACATGACGCTTAGACAGTATCTCGCCACAATAAGATTAGTTGTGGAGTATATTTCTAAGAATAAAGTGTTTTATATTTTGTATCTTTAATTTACTGGTTGTCAAGAAACACTTCCAAATGTAACTCTTGAAAAGGTTTATTTTTTGTATGTAGTATCTTTCTAGTCACAAAACATAATGAATTATCTATTTAGTTAAGTCTGACATGAGGCATTTACTTCTGAATCTACGGTACCTTCAGTACATAGGGGAGTGGTGTTCAGAGGCGATGCCGAGATCTGTGACTCAGCCGCGACAACTCTGTGCCATGAACAAGACTACTTTATTTACCCATGAATATCCCAGTGACCTACTTATCATATCATGTTCTCTGTTTCTCTCATATGACACTGAGCGGGGGGATAGGTGCTGTAGTATCATACTTGTGTTGGAAAAAGCTTGGCGACACAAAGAGGAGACAGTAGAGGGGTGCACCAGATGACTCTCGCTGGACATGCTTCTTGTTTGCACACAAGCCGACCGAAGACGAGTGTCCCTAAAGACACGCCCACTGAGTTGTGTGTGCACATGTTTTCTTTGTGAGTCACCAGCATTTGTGTTGTTTGGTAAACTTGATTTGTTGTGTGTAACACAACACCACGCTGATTCTGCACAAGCTGTTTCACGAAGGATCATGTGACTCAGAGTCATCATTCTAAACTTATTGTATATTGTTTGATAGTTATCGCCTTGTGGCTCTCTTAGCTGCACCAGCTATTAACAAAGGTACCTGCATTACTGATAACTATCATGTTTTTTAACCATAAAATGAATTTAAACACATTGCCACCTGAAAGTGAATTAAAGTCAATTAAAGTGAAGTCAATTACACAATTGTGTAGACCATGGGCAGGTGTATAGTATGGTTTAAGTTGGATCTTTGTAGTGTTTCATCTTTCTCTTGCCATAGTTGCCCTCTCCCATCTTCACTAGACACCAGGACTTGAATTAATTTTAATGAGGCGAAAGCCTCCTGGGTACAACCTTGTCAAACACCTTTCCCACATATAGTATCTCTAAGTCATAGTTATTGACTTAGAGATACTGCTAAAACAACATTTAATCATTGTGCATCAGACACACGCCCTTAAATTCCAATGCCATTCCTGTACAGTCCTATCTTTGGCAACACTCATCCCTTTTTCCACCAAGCCAGTTCCATGGGCTGGTCCAGGGCCAGTGCTTAATTTGAAATTCTTTGCATTTTGACAGCTATAGACCTGACTCTCGGCCAGAAAGACCTGTTCCAGCCAGACGCAGGCTCTTCGCTGGTCGAGAACTGTAAAATGCTAGTAAATGAAATGGGGACTGGACTTTTGTGATCAGTAACCTCAACCAAGGCTTTGTTGTAAAGATAGAAATAAGTGTATCACTCATATGATTTGTTTAAGTGCGATTGCCATATAAAGAGTCACTGAATTTCTTGATGTACATGACGCCCTGCATGAACCCGTAGACAAAAGCAGACGTGTGGTGACATGATGATGTTCTACAGCGGTTCTCTACTGTATGGAAAAAGCTGGTTCTCAACTCTGAACCAGCACAAGCTCCAGGTTCGTGTTAGTTGAAAAGACTACCTGCTCTAACACCTTGAGGCACCCCACTCTCTGCTGATTCATATCCAGACACAGCTGTCTTCAGCTGGGGAGAGAGTGTCTCCCTGTACTCGGAGCTTGGTAAAGGCCACAATCATCACCATCACTGCTCCGCAACCTCCCACGAGCTCTCGTGGGAAGACTTTTAAAAAAGTAAGGGTGGGATGGGATCTGGAGCGCCTTACTTGCGTATGGAGATGCATCATCATGTAAAGCAGTGGTAAGTTGGACAAAGCAACTAAATATACTCCTCACTGCTTCTGTTAGATTGCATGCACATGCTGTATGTACGTTTAAGTGCATGTTTATATGAGACTGTAAGCGAGCAGGTGAGAACGAACGCTGGCCTGTGTTCACTTACGCATGAAAATATGTGTGAAATATACAGTGAGAAATGAGAACAGGGGTGTGCATGTGTGTGTTTCTGCGTGAGTGTGTGTGTGTCTGCGCACACGTGGGTGTGATCCTACCTCTCAGTCAATACACAAACTGTGTGAGTCTTCAAAAGGTTCTCGGATGACGCACATCACAACAGGATCTGCACAGGAGGAGCTGCAGAGGCCAGAATTTACAAACTAAAAAAAAATATATATATATACTGTTGGTTTTATTTAAGGAACCCAACATGGAAAAATGATTCATTTAGTTCTGTGTGTAAATCTGCAATACACGACTAATGTCTGATGTTATTTTTGAGTCAGATATTTTCAGCAATAGCTATTTTATATATTTACATTTAATTTTATATAATATATTAATATTTAAATCTGCTATTGGGAGTTCTTGAGTATTTTTTTAATAGTGTCAAATCCGCTTCACTGTGATGTGCTCTGATCACGTCTGTAATGAATTCTGAATCATTAGTTAAATAGCCTATTATAACCTGTGGTCTGCATGCTTAAACTAGCACTTCTGATTTATTTCTGTCAAAGTAGTTACTGAGCTAAGTTACTCAGATTAAGTACTACTTGCATGACTAAGCATTATTAGTTTAATGTCTTGTCAATACATACGCAAAAACAATGACAAATGTTGATGACTGTGAAAAATAAATGCTGTGACTGAAGAATGCAAACCTTATAATGAACTAAAACATATTTTTGCAATTAGAAATTCAGCGATCTAAAACCATAATAATTACTTCTCTTAATAAATGAATAAAAAAAGAAAATAAAAGCCTGGCATTTACTTTCATAACGGTTACTTTTTGTACACATAGGTCAAATGTTAGAACAGTTGTTTTTTCTAACAGAGCACATTCTTGTGAATAAAGGTTGCTTCTCTTTAGTCTTAACATTAAAAAACTTTGAACCCTAAGACGCCAAGCTGTGGTTTAAACCACCAGCGGCTGAAGCTTCGCAGCTATTCAACATTCAACACGCAACACAACAGCAAAGTCATCACTGACACCGTCATAGGACACCTGCCTGCCAGCGTCACAGAGTAATGACAAGTCACGTAAGACATCATTGCCCCGCCTCCTAAATTCATATTTGTCATGTTTGTTTGTGACTGGTCACCTCAAAGCGTGTCGCAACAAAACATGGACGTCAGCATGAGTATAACGTTTGTGTCTCTGATGATGGTAATCTGCTGCAGAGGACAACTTCCAAATAACTTTCATAGAGAGTACGGGATGTTGCGTTGTTTTCATGCAATACAAAACAAAACCAAAAAAAAAAAAAAAAAATTTCTGATGTTGCATCAGAAATTTATTTTTTTGATTAGGTTTTGCTATGGTTAATGTCCCATCATGCTACTGTGTTGAAGGTCCATCTGTTGATGTGAAATACATAATTAATGTCTTAAAACACACAGGGATGCAGGCGGGTGCATGCACACACACACATATACACGCACACACATCAGTGCCTGTGCACATTGACAGAGTGACAGATGGAGGAAGAAAAAGAGAAAGAGAGACTGTGATAAGCCTGTAGGTCCTAACACACTTTCAGACAGACAGAGAGAATAAGCCTATTAGAAATAGCGAGAGGGAGAGAGAGTAGAAAAAAGAGAGAGAGCCTGCAGGCACAAGCAGAGCAAAAGAGAGAGAGAGAGAGAGAGAGGCAGCACATACAAAGAAGCAGCTTTAATATATAATCAAATGGTGACTCATACTCCTTTTCAATACACGTGTGCACACGCGCACACACACAGAGAACACAAAGCCGTGGCTGACTTTCTTTCTAAGGCCTTTCAAACAGCACATGAAGGAGGCAGGACACTGGGGACTGAGATGGCAGGGTGACCCATACACCCCAAAATTGGCTTTATGGAACATAATGTGATCCACTCCACTGACCTGCCAAAACTGCAACCTGCCTCCTTCCACAGGGCTACAAACCTCACTTCACTTCACAGAATGTTACGCGTGTTCGTCTCTGACAGAAACAGGCCCCAAAGTCAAACCTGATCTTGCTGAGATGGCGTCGGTGCAAAAGCGCCGTCAGATTCCCTGCCCAGGGAGGAGCAGAGAAGCGCTGACTCATAATTAACTTATTGATTGCTTGTAATCGCGCCGCACGTTGTAACCACATTGTTTGCTTTCAATCCGAAACATGATCAAAATATGCAGGGAGTGAAACGTGGTTCGGTTTCACTCACAATTTATCGTGGAAGTATTTAACGGTGGATGAGTTGTCAAAACAAACAAGCCTGTTCACTGGAATGCAAATACTAGAATTATTCCATGCCAAAAAAAACAACAACTGACCAAAGCAACCACTTCAGTTTCTGTTTCTGTTCTTTGTTCTTCCGTCCCACCTGCCAACACACGGCAATGACACAAAGATTCATCTGGACAGCCTGGCAGTAACATTAGCTCAACAAGAAGCATCTCTTGAAATAATTAAAAAACACAGATTTTAACTGATTTGCAAGATAATTGTAACACGTTCATATTATGTACAATACAGATAATAATAAAAAATATCACACAGAAATCAGCACAGCGCAAACGTGTGGATAAGAGTGTGTTTCTATAGAAACAGTACATAGGACAGACAAAATGTCTACAAATGTAAATCATCATTCTTACGCTTTATTCGGGCAGAAACATTTCAGAGGGCAGTGCAGCTGCACAGCTGGTTTTTGCTTCTGTTGCTGGAGCGTTAGGGGTTAACCCTGACCCTAACCCACTGCTGCTGTCTGCACAGGCGACAACTTTGATGTTTGGTACAAATCAGATCCAGAAATCAAATTCACGTGGACTGAAGTGTTGAATTAGCTTCACTTCCAATCCCATCATGTTGTTCTTCCTCTGTAAAAGGCCACACGTGCGATACAACTATAATAGCTGGTCTTCACGGAATCATGAAATGCCATTGTTAAATGTAAGTCTCAATGTCATTTAATGTGTGGTGAGCATTTATTGTAATGACTATGACAGCAAATGCATTGTCAGGTTCTTATCTTGTGCACTAGGCCTCAGTTTGCTATATTATGGTCTAGACAAGCCAATTTCAGACTGAAAAGTGCTCCAGCAGGCGAAGTAATTTCAAAACACCAGAAAAAAGAAGGTGGATAATAACGAGACACTCTTCTGCTTATTGTGTTTAATATGAAGTAGTGGGGACTTCTTAGAAAACACATCAAGTCCTATAACAAGGGCTTCATTAAGACGTGTGGTGATTCACCTCTCCTCATTTCCTGTTGACCAGAGTCACAGAGTCACAAATTGGCACATGGACCGAGGCAGACAGAATGTGCAGATCAGAGGCAGATAGAGCAGGCAAAAACGTGACTCCGTCATCATCACCAGCGCTGCCACACCAGAGAGTTCTCATTAGTGGCCACATGTGATATGATAAGGTGTGAATGACGCCGGGCGTCAGGCGTACCAGATCATGCACTGTCACAGTCTCACATCTAATTGCACTGGTGGCAGTTTTGCTCGCGCTGTTGTTGGTTTAGTTGTCGAGGGAGGCAAGGCTTCATTGCAGGATGCTTGTAGACAGGAAAGCATGAAATAACAAAGGAATGTCTGTGCGCCCTTACACACGTGTACGTAGACAAAGACATGGTCGTGAAAGACAGTTTTTGCTACATATGGACACGGACGCGCAAACAAAACATACTCACACACACACACCAACACACACACACACGCAGACACACACGCAGACACACACGCAGACACACACTCCACTCTGATCTCTGTACCTGCAGCCGCACAGAGATGACACAAGGAATTTGAATTCCACACACGCTCCGCTGTTGGTGCAGGAAAGCGGAGGGGGATGGTTCTGCTGCTTGTGGTGTTTGACGTATGCAGTTATCGCTCTCGTGCTGCAGAATTACAGCCAATCCTTGAGGATTAGAAACACAGAAGAAGCAGAGTTAGTCATTATCCTCGTATAAGCGTCATCTCTGTCATCACAGCAGTCGTCTGTTGTGCAGATATGTTATATGATATGTTAGGAGCTGGAGCGGTGATAAAGTCTGATCCAGGATCTGTGGGAGATGTATGAGGATGGAAACTTTTGAAATGCTTCCTCAACAGCAGGTAAATTCCCAGGGCTTCCTCCATCCTGTGTGCAAGGCAGGATGCAGCCGACAGAGTAGTCGGTGCAGAACGACAGGGCGTTTACACATTCAGACTCGTGCATGTGGTCGACAGCTGCTCTTCAGCGTCAGCGAAAAGACGTTGACTGGTTAAACGCAGAGCAGGTCAAATACTAAAACACGTTCGTATTAACATTATAGCTGTAGCAGAAATGTGGCCAAATGGTGCAAAACACTGGCTTCTGTTGTTGATCCAAACAGGCCCAGTTGTTTAAGGAGAGAGGGCTGTAAGACTGCTGTGCACCTGTTAGGCTGATGGAGACGTCACAGGGCGAAAACTGTGCCTTGTCATACACGCCAAAAGCGCCGGTGACTCATCAGGCCCCTCTTGCTCTTTTATTTCTTTAGACTTTATCACATTTCAATGCTGTTTGTTTTTCAGCATGTTAACAGTTTTATCTGTGTCCCACAGCTCTTTTTGTTGTCCTTCAAACCCCCCCCCCTCACCCTCAGACAGGCAGACACACACGCACTCACAATCAGATGCCCGCGGATGATGTGCTGCTGACACTTTCCATGATGTGTTCCTGTCTCGGCGCTGACACGTTTGCTGTTGTAATCAGAGCGCCGCAGAGTCACTCCCTGTACCGCAAACACACAGCAACATTCATAAATCTGCTTTCGTAAAGCCAAACCAGGTGCACGCTCGGTGAATCACCGTCAGCGTAGCCAGGTGTGAAGTTGCAGCACTGTTGCCAGCCTAAGAAAGTCAACTTTGTAGGTCTAACTGAACATGGGTTTTTCAAAAAGGTTCTATTGTTGGGAATAAACAGGAAGAAGTGCGTAGCTAGCATTAGCAGACATGAATCACCGTGTACGAGTCACAGATGGTCTCAGCAGACAAAACGGTGTGACTGAATATAAATAAGTAGCAGGCCTCTGTGTTTCTGATGAATTCCACAAATGTTTTATCAAATAAGATAAATCTCACTCTGTAAAAGGTATTCTCTACGTTGTTTCATGAGGAAATTTAAACAAAGTGACACAAAATGCTCCTCACTCTCCAAATGGACTTGTGGTTGCACACATCACCTGCCAAGAGTGCAGATGATTATTATCTGAGACATCTCCAGGGCAGCTGCTGCCTTTCCACTGCCTCAGCAATTCCACTCCTACACATCGAAAGTCACACGCAGACACGCAGGAAGTCGGATTTCTATTTCTATAGAGGGTGCAAACAGCCCGTTGGAGGATTTCCCTGCGTTTAGAGACAGCTTTTTCAAACACAGCACAGGATTTCAGACTTGATAAAATATGAGACGCTAGGACGTCCTCTTCGATTTGATTTGCTAGAGTGAAGTGCGCACCGTTCCCAGTGATAATGTTGAATGCACACTCTCATTCACTGAGGCGCCGTCACCGCTACGGGTTCATTCAGACTGTGTGAAGAAGCGACGGAGCAATGAGAGGAGAGGAGACACGCTGAAGGCTAACTGAGACACGAGGATGGATCCCCGTGGCCTCCTTCTAAAAACAGTGCAGTCGTCACAAGACACAAAAATGGAGGCAGACAGATAGAAAGGGGATAAGAAGAAATTATCCCAAAGACAGAGAGAGAGAGAGAGAGAGAAGGAAAGAGAAGCAGACAGACATTAAAAAAATAACTGGAGTCAGAAACCATCAGTGTTCACTTCGATGTACGAACAGCATCACAAAAATAATCACAGATGACCTTGACCTTGTCTGTGTGCGTCGAGTGAGAGCGCGACCGAGTCAGCGCGGCGTGTGTGTGTCACCCACATGTGCCAGTTTTCGTTAGCGATGTCGCTGTGTGCGCGTGTGTTGAGCAGGAGAGTGGAAGTGACATGTCCCTCCATCAGCAATGTGTCATTTCCCAATTTTGCAACAGTCAAAGCTGAAGAAACGGTGCTCAGCAAGACAGAGAGGGAGGCGGGCCAGAAAACAAAGATCTTCTTAGCTGACCACACAAGAACGAGATTCGTCACGGGTGCCCATCTGTTACACTGTGAGGCAGGAAGGAAGACATCAAGCGCTGGCTACTAGTCATTTATGAGGCGCTTGATTTCTTCCAAGCTGGAACCTGAAAGAACTCGACGTGCTCTTTTCACATTCGCCACTTTGTCACTTATCCTTATATGATTTATTCTGATGTTAAGGCAGGGGATGAATGAAACTGGCATTTCATTCATCTTCAGTTGTTTGTGCCAGCATCCTCTAGCGAGAGGTGAATTATTCATGTAGTGGACCTTGGGACACAAATGAGCTCAGTGTCTCTCTGTGTGTGCATCACTCATTCATTAGTAATCCGTTTGAAATAACTTGACCGTATTTTAGTTTTTTTGGAAATAGACATCGAGCTGCATTCAAAATAAACCGATGTTACTGCTTTAAAACTGAAATGTAGAAAGTATGATCACTGCTGTTCTCCAACACTTGTGGCTGTTAGATCCTCCAACAAGCAGCTGATTTAACGTAAACCACATTTGTCAAACTTTAAGTTGTGAATTTGAACCGTGATCTGTCACATAACTGTACACACACACACACACACACACACACACACGTACACACACACACACACACACACACCAAAGACTTGTCACATTTTCATGTCATTTAGTATTCAACAGGGATAATGAGGAATCAATTTGAAAAATGATTTTGTGTCATCTTAGAGGACGTGAAATAGCATTTCATTTGAAGCCAGTGCGACTTTGAGATCAGATACTAGTTCCAAAGCAGAAGTGTAAGATTAACGCAGAAGGATGTAGTAATACAAACACACATCACTACGTGAACCTGGACCCTTCAGAGGCACGTGTCCAGTCGGTCAGTTGCTTCATCTGCAGCAAATCTGCATGGGCATCTCTGAAAACACAATTTCCTGCAGCTGCACACGGACTAGCCACTTCATTAGAAACACCTGTCCAATCCAACACAGCAGCTCAGCCATGAATTCTCTATTTACAAGGGTATAATTTTACAGTTGTCGACAGTGTCAGAAAGGTGATAACTCTACCATATGTTTATTACCAAGGTTAACGAGGCTGGTGGATGTGCACCAGAGTTTATTATATATTTACTGGAAGTACATCTTACTGAATGAGACAGGAAGAATAATTTGCGTCTCTACACCACAGCTTTCCTTCACCATGTAATGACAGCTTGCCTCACAAACAGTCCACCTGTCTCCTCAGGCTCCTGCACCTGCTTAACAGGAAATGTATTTATGGGAGTGTAAATGGGAAACAGGGAGCAGTTGTTTGTGTTATTAAGCTCCTGCTCGCCTCCCCAAACACTTTAGTGGATGCCGAAATTACAAAATTCACATTTATTCACAAAATCCATTTAGCACTTTCAGAACAAGAAAAAAAAGATGAATAATTGTGCTTTCAATTAAAAAAAACAGAAATAAATGTTGTCTACTGTCTTCTAAATGATTCTTAGGATAGAAATTTAAGTTTCTGGTTTTCAAAATGAAAAAAGTCCCATAGTGTGCTGAAATGTATCCAGATGGTGTAAATGGCCTTTTTTTAACGAAAAACACCTACACGGCGTGTCAAAGCCTCCGATTACCCTGCTGGATTAACAACTTAAAACTGGTAAACACACTGCTAAGAAGAACCCTGCGTGAACCCTCTGATTTCCCTTTGCCCGGGTGACTCATGGGTCGCAAGAAACTTCATTCGGGCTTTTCCTATTTTGTTAACCAAGGACTGTACACGCTGGACTACGTGAGGTGAAGGAGGGGCCTACGTGCCTGCTGGATGCGCTCCTCCTGACAGCATGACCACATCAGAGAGACAGACGGAGCACTGGAGGGGTGGGGTGCTTGTTATGATTGGGTGCCCTTAAGCCTGGCCTGGCCATGACGTCCACCAGCCTCCAAACCAGCCCTTCACCCAGCAACTACAATTACTATCATTGTCTGTCACAGTGATGCACACAGACACACACACACACACACACACACACACACACACACACCTGCCTTCTCGTTACAGAATTCCAAAACACCTCAGGTCTTCGTGCCTCCAGGCTCCTCAGAGATGTGCAGCATAGTTCCCTGTGTTGTGAGTCCCCTCCTCCCACATCCATTAGCACTGAAGGACGTTTGTGGGAATTTGCTTTCCTCTGCTTATGAGGCTGCTGTGATGTCAGAGGCCCAGTCGCCCTGGGGACTATGACTCATGCGCATCACCCGAGGAACACCACCCCCCCTTTTCCTAGCACATCCCCACACAGTGAGCCCCAGTGGCCTGCTTAATTTCACCTTCTCATATTCCCCCGTGGACTCCTGCAGTGGCACTATAAGCGCAGTAATGGCTTGTATGGGTTTGCTTCTCTGCAAGGACGAGCACGGGGGAGGGAGGGCTGAAAAACAACAACTACAGCATGGAGATGAGGTCCAGAATATGAGTCACGGCGCGAGAGAAAGTGGAGCAGCGCTCCGCCTGTGACATTCCTCGCGAGCAGCAGAGCCAGCCAACACTCACTCTCTCTTATTTCAATCCAGGAAATTGAAAACATGCCAGAAACATTTTGAACAAGCTGGATAGCCTACTCTGTGTTTACGTTTCAGTAGTCAATGAAGAGAAGCGACATGCACCTGTCACCAAGCCTTCATCGGGTGCTTTGCACAAAAAGCTGTCTGAAGATCTTTATAAGTGAAAGTGGCAAAAACACTTTCAAGGTTTGATGCAGTTAGAGGTGACCTTGACAGAAGTTCAAACCCAGTGAGACAGAAAACCACATTTTCCAGCAAATAAAGCTGTACTTTTACCTGCAGATGGACAGTGCAGACTTCAGTTGGCAATTAAGTTACTAATAAATGTTCACATGTTCTTTAAATTCATCCCAGCTCATTGCTTTCACCTGCTGTCTCAGGTGTAGTCAGTCCCTGATTGGGTGACTGCTCTTCATCACAAAAACGCCCTCACGCATCAGAGAAGATGAGGAGGATGAGGGTGGCACCTGATGAGACACTTAGATGTGAGTGCAGTTGTGATGAGCTACGTTGGAATCCAAATGCATTTCATAACGTAAGTTCATTCATGAATAAACATGTAGCTGCTTTAAGTAAAGTGTCACCTTCTCTATCAGTGTGTCAGCAGTGATCACCATCACCATCTCAGAAACATTTCTGTGGGTTCTCTCTTTTCGCTGATGAAATTCAGACTGAGCTCACTCCTCACTCATTCCTCTGAGCAGTGGCTTGAATTGCATAAGTCAAAACACTGACTTGTTTTTAAATGAAGGAGTCAAGTCAAGGCAATTTATTTAAAAACAGCACAGGTTGACCAAAGTGCTGGAAGTAAAAAGAATAGGAATAAACAACATTGATAAAGTGAAAATGAACATATAAGCATAAATAGAGACTACGAATACAACATACTTAAGGAATTGAATCATGTTGGTTTGAATACCAAAAATAATAAATACATTTAAGAGAGATTTTGAGAGATATTGTGGAGATTGCTTCGATCATACTCTGGTGTCTATTCTTGTTCTTCATATAAAGGACAGTGTTGAATACTTGCAGCTCTGCTGTTTTATGCTTTGACAGGTGATCTTGGATTCATGGTGCTGTTGTGCAGCCTAGTGGTGCAATAAAGAGTAGCTGAAAACTATTCAGTTCAAATGAATGCATTTACAGAATTACAACAGACTCATATCAATGCACTTATCATATAGAGGTTATGATCAGGTCAGAGTGGAAGGAGGGTGGAGAGAGAAGGGAAGAGCAGGCAACATGCAACAGACAGAATATTTGTCCGGTTAGAATGATAGCAGCTTATCGCTGCAACCAAGACCCGGGCCGCTTCCTATCCCCATCGAGGGCGGCAGTAGATCCGTTGTCTTCAAACCGAAGGGGGAGAGAGTTCGATTCCCAGTCCCACCAGGTTACATGGACAAGACACCGATTCCTCGTAGTAGCCAGACACAGGTCTAGCAGCTGTCCAAACAATTTCCCCAAGGGGATCAATAGAGTATTTATTATATAGAAATAGAAACCACGGTCAGAGTCGAGGAGAATTGCAGTAGACAACTCAGACCTACAGGTGAAGGCTTTGATCGTATGAGGCCCAACAGATCAGATAAGGTCACTGGTTTGATGGTCCAATGAGCATTTAGAGGTTAAGTTGAAATCATTTGACTTCCTAATTACAGATACACCACCACGTTGTTTAGTTGCCTGAGCAACACTTTTCTAAACTGCTGACTTCTTGGTTATAAGATGACTGCTCTACCCACTGAACTATCATACGACCCAAAGCATAAAAGCATTTTACTAATTTAAACCAGAAGGTTAAATAATCTTTGTGAGTCAAGATAATTTGATAACTCATGTCTTGGATGCTGTCATAACCTTGTGGGCCAAACATGATAAATACTAATAATCTCCCCACTTAAAAAACAACACATTATTGCAAAATATTTTGTGACTGTGTGAAATGTTTGCAAGCACCTGTAAAGCCTGGTTGAATTTCAGACTAATGAAAAACCACTGAGGCTGTGGCTCAGCAGGGGGAAAGTCACAGTGAAAGGTGTGTTCAACAGATGTGTGTCAGCCTCAGAAAAATCTCAATGATGCTAATTTGCAGGCCTCTTGTGCCTCCTAGTGGTTTCTACCGTGTGAGACAGTGATATGGATGGTTTGCTAGCAGTAATATCCAGGAGTAAACAACAGCAGTTTGGTTGAGTCACTGTATCAACTAGAACCACACACTGTCTACAGAGTGTGTGGTTTCGTATTAAACGCCAGACCCAATGTTGCCCCTTTCCCTTTAAGGACGTTTTATTGAGCTCTTGTCATTTTATTTCTCACATTAAATATGTGTACATTCTATAATTTACTGTTAATGGTTGCACAAAGCACTGTTAGTACTGATGACTGCATTATTTTCTTCTTTGTGAGCAGCTGAAACAGGCGGTGACTCTGTGGGTTTGTTCTCTAGGTGGCAGCCTTTCACAGTGACGAAGTGGTCGTGTGAGACTCACTCCCACAGCTACTGCAGCATCATCAGAAAAGGTGTTTTTTTTTATCATAATGCATTCTCTGGAAACTCTCACAGCACCAGAAAAGGAGAACAGGACGTTCAGTCTCTGAAACACAGGGAATCATTCCGTGTGTGACGTCAGTGTGTGTTAGTAGTGAGGTCAAACCCGGAAGATCAGTATGAAACAATTGCTGCTACATGTAACTAGAAAAAGTGCTGGTAATATATTTGAGTTGCCAGTCAGTCGCTCGTTTGGAAAAAGCGTGATCTGAATGACTCAGAATGTCCGCAGACACTTGATGTGGTGTGGTAATCTAAACCACATTGTTTGTAGATCCAATCAGCTCTTCGTGACACTATGATCTTTATGTGAGGTTGAACCTCCTGACGAGCAGCAATCACTTGAGAAGAAGAATATTGCGTGTGGTGGATGCTCATGTGGTCGGCTATAAAGAACTGAAACTTGTAGCTGTCCCCGCGAGGCTCCTCTGATCACGCAGACATCATGTGACTTTTGACAGATTTACAGCACGTGTAGGCTGCTGCTGACGGTCTTTAACACGCAGCACCGGGACGTCAACTTCAGGATAATGTGACAACGTTTCAAGCTGAACTACACTATAGTACTACATAGTATTTCATACAAAAACAAAGTAGAGTAGATGTTTTGTGCTTTTTTATTTTCCCATGCCTTTAGGTTCATCTTCCCACCCCTCACATTCATTTAGACCCACTGAAGGGGTCCTGACCTCCAGTGTGGGAACCCATGATCTATGATATATCACATGTATGAGTAAAATATTTGCTTATATATATATATATAATAATATAATAAATGAAAACTGTTGGTTTGACATATTCTAGACACGACGGTGACTCGTTATATGTGGATAAAAGACACAATGATGACTAGTGTAAAGCTAAATCTATCACAGTACATTCAGGACAGACCGGTTTAGTCATTCAGGTTTGAAAATCTTGTGTTTTTATTATAAGTATTGCATCTTTCACTTACACTGCTAGAATCGTCATCAGAGTGCATGTTTCACAAAGGTTGGCCACAGGTTCAGAACAACAGGAGGACCCCCTCCCCCACACGTGGGACTGCTTGTTTGGTCGGGCTCACTTCATCTCATGGACCCGCTGGCTCAGAGTCAACCTCGAGTGTGGCTTCCACCTAACTGGGCTGGTACATTTCTGGCCAAGCTGCAGGGCTTGAACTCTGCACTCTCGGAAACCTCGACCTTAAGCACAGTCTAAACCTACAAACCTTAAACACAGAGGTAAAAATATAGCTTTGTGGTCATCAACTTATGAAGATATGCTGTTGTTTTGAATTTGCAGCATAGTCAGAAACTCTTTATCATTATCTCCCAATTAACCTGTGCTGATCCTCAACCAGCCTGCAGTGAACCCACACTTAAGCTCAGAGCAAAATTATAGCTGCAGTTTACGTGACGTAGCTTTCATCCCACTGGATTCTTTTTATGACAGATACTCTCTAAAAGTCTGATATTTACTGAGTAACAGCCCAGCTGAGATCAGCACAGACGTGCCGTGGACCAGGTGCCTTTCTAGAGCTCAGCTTTAGTAAAAACATAGAGCACACACACACACACACACACACTCTTTGATTTATCCCGTTATGGAAAACCAGATCAGAGCGGTTTGCCACAACAGACAATACAATGAGTGCCAGAGAGTTTTCACACACGCGTTGTGGTAAATAACAGAACCAACACCACCAGAATCAGTCCAGTGTGGTAAATATACATTGTAGTCCGAACAGGTTAAAACACAAACGTGTGATCTAGGTCTGCACGAGTCAAACATGGGAGCTTTTCCTGTCAGCAGTACAGGTTCAGAAAAGCAACACATGAAGGAAACGGAAACAAAGAGAAGATGAAGGTTGATAACTTAAACGGGGGCAGAGTAAATGTAAACCGTCCCTCAGAGAGAGGGAGATAAAGAGAGAGGACACTGAGGTGTTCTGAGGTGGTTTTGGCATTTCTGTTTTTATTTATGTAGTTGAGCACCAAAAGCGGTGTCTTTCCGATTCTTTGCCAAGTCAACAAACTCTACACCTTAATCATGCCCTTCAGAGAAACCAAATGATTTGTTCTTTTTCTTTTATTCTTTAAACCCTCAGCCGGAGGTACTTGTAAGACACGTTTTGTCAACTGAAACACATGTCTAATAGAGACTACAATCCTCCTAATAGAGGAGAGTGGAGTTTTAGGCCCCTTTTATTGTGTAGTAGCTGGCTCAATATTTGCCAGTAAAGTCTTGGCTATGAAGACTTGCAGAGAAACACCCCCTCAGCGCAGATCCAAAAACAACCAGACAGGCTTCTACCAGCGGGCTGGGTCTGGAGCTTCAGCCGTGTCGTTTCTTAAGCTGTAGCGGGAAGTGGAAAGTGGGGGAGTCCGCTCTGAACAAGGCTGGTGACTCTAAACAGGCGAGGCTCAGCACTAGGAGCAGCTTAGGGGCCAATTACATTTCAAGTGTCCATAAAATTTCAGAAAAAGAAAAAGGCTACATTTTCATGTCCCATCCCACCCTCCCCCCCGCCCAAAACATAACAATAACCCATCATATGTACAATTCAAAGATAAGGAATGAGGATTAAGAATCAAAAGAAGAAGTAAAATAAGACAAAACCAGAAATAAGTTAATTTCTTTTCCCTCACTGCTCGTGTTCACTGAGGGATTGGGAAATAAATATTCAAAAAGGGCAGTGCTGTTTTTTTTTCTTCTTTTTACACACAAAATGGTTCATGAGAGCTGGAAATGACAGCAGAAAAGAAAAAAATGAACTGTGGTTGAAGTGCAATTCTTAATGCCAGTGGAGTGGAGATGGCCGACAACTCATTTCCTTCTCTCCACACTCTGCACACGTTTCCTCCACAGATCAACTGACCCACAATGGAATGCCACATACAGCGTTTTACCCAGCACTCAGAACCTCACAAACAAACGAACAAAAAAAAATCGAATAAATTAAGAGTGTCACACGAACTCAGCATCCTGCCACAGCGGCGCGTTTTCTCTGTTGTTTTTATGGTTTTCTTTTCCTTCTCGGGGGCAGCGTCACAATGAGACACCTTCAAACGTTTCCACCAGCACGACAGTGTCCACGCCACCAAAAGCTTTCCAAAAAAACTGAATTTCAAATGCACAAGAAACACAGGTCAACGCAACAGAGGCATTAGTTCTATCCATGAGCTCTACCTTTTTAAAAACTCCGTTGAACTTTAATTTATTCATATGTACAAAAGAAAAGCAGGAAATTAGCTTTTTTTTTGGACGGCCACGCATGTTTTTAGTGAGAAGAGGAAATAAAACTGATACAAGTTATTGCTTATTACTGCTGGAAAGAGGATGGACATCTATTACAAAGTTTGTTGTTATGACTTTTCCGTTGTTGCTGTCGCTTTTGTGTTTTTTCTCGTTACGTCTTGGTTGTTGTGCCGTTTCTATGGACAGCTCTACAGTAGGCAAGTGCAGGATAGCTTATTGTAGCTGCTTGTCGAGGGGAAAGAAAGCAAAAAAAAACACAAACAAGTTGCTATTTCCACCCTTTCAAAAAAGCACAGAGCACCCGCTTTGGACAGGAATGTTGTCTTTTCCTCCGTTTTTTGTGTGTGGTTGTTTTCTTCCGCGACAGACTTTCTCGGCAGACACACTTTGTTTGCTTTGAAAAGCTTAGCGGCGGTGGTCCGATCTGCTCCCCCCTTGTCTTGTTTTACAGTAGCACCAATTCGAGTGTCCAAGCTTCTGCGGTGTTGAGCAGAGGTAAAGAAAATGAGACGAGGGTTGAATTCAGGGCTGGAGGGACGTTTCTCGTGGGCCACGCTGTGTCAATATGGCAAAGTTCACCCACAGTGTTCAATAAAGTCCCGATTATATGTGCTCCCGTTTATCCAGGTCCAACACCAAAATGTTAAGCTGGATACACAGGATCAGCTTAACAAAACACACACACACACACACACAGGAGAGGGAACTGAACAGAAAGTTTCAGTACTACATGAATTTAAGTGCATCTTGAATCAAAACAGGGGTTGTTTAAAATCAACGTGATGTAGAACTTTTATATTGACCGAATTTGCCTGTTAAAGAAGGTTAAAAGCAAATGGTGGTCTCGCTTCACTGAGTTTGGGTCCCTGGTGTCAGCGACTCGGGAGTTTGGATGTGAGATAGCGCATCCAAACTCCCGGGGGGGGTAAATAAAATGCTGGGAGCAACAAGGGAGGTAGTGGTTCCTGGGTAGGCCGAAACAATGACAACACTTAGCTGAGGGAGTGGCCGCTGTCAGAGGTGACTCAGTGTTTGTGTGTGGACATGGCTGGGGGAAAAAAGCCGAGGGGAGGGCAGGCTGGTTTGGCAGGGAAGCGGTGGTGTTGGTACTGCTGTTTGGGGACTCTAGGAGGAGAAGGCAAGTTTGACACTGCAGGAGGAGTAGCCCTCGTCGCTGGCCATGCTCTGCAGGCTGCTGTGGTCATCCAGGTCGCTGGTGCTGGCCGTGCTCACACTGTCCAGCTCTCCATGGGAGAACTCTGTGCTTTCTACGTCCACCTCGATTTCCTCTGCAGGCGATGAGAGAGAGAGAGCGAGAGAGAGAGAGAGAGGAAACGTGTTACAAATGCACACATTTTTATGTGCCACAGAGGAATACGCTGTGTCAGGTGTTGGCTACAGAAATGATTTTGTTCACAGGAACAAAAACATAAAGAAAATTGAAATGATTAAACATGTAACTGTCCAGAGAAGCAAACAATAAACTGTGTGCTTCATTTTCCAGTATCTTGTTTTCTACTCACACACTGTAAAATCTTGCTTTAAGACAGAGGCCTCACTCACCTTGGTCAGAGTCGGAGCGATCGGAGCAGAGGGTGGAGCCCACACTGTCCATGCGTATCCTTTCCCCCTCCCCCAGGCTGCTCTGGGCTACAGCACTGCTGCCGCCCCTCAGCAGCTCCAGCTGGCGCTGGAGATGCCTCTGCTCACGCTCCAGAGACTCCAGCTGGTACTGACTCTTCCTGTCCACCTCTTCAAGTTTCTGGTCGGGGGAGAGAGAGAAGGAGAGCAGTGATAAAGTTGATTATGTTTCCATTCCATTACAGCATCAGGGAGGGCTGATGCAGCCATGTTGAGCTCTGACCTAGTAGCCTTATGTCATAGTCGCCAACAGGGATGAGTGTGACTCCCAGCGACGGACCACAACAATAGGCCATCAAGAAGCGATGCAGAGACGTTGACAGCAGCAGAAGTGCGAGGAGCAACAACGATATTGGCGTTCTACTTCCCCTCTCCGTTATGTGAACGTATGCTACACTGAGCTTTCCGCACACACGCTGCTCAATCTGAGGCGCTCACATGCTCGCTCCAGTTCAAAGTGGATGGGAAGGCATGAAGCGAGATGTCTGAACAGGTTACACGCTCCTCAAAACTGGATGATCAGCGGGGGATTATTGCCAGCCACCAGATGAATACTGGTTGAAACTGAAATTCACATTTGGACGACGTTTGTGTCCATAATTTACAAACCATCTACGGGTGAATGTAATCACATTCAACACGTGCTGTAAAACCTGAGAAAAGATGTTTTTACACTTTATTTACTTCAAATAAACAAGACAACCATGTCCGGATCCCTCCAGATGCAGATGTTTGCTTCTTAAACTACCATAACTACCATAGGAATCTGACAGTTCTGACACAAAATGCTGTCTGTGTGTCACCATAGTAGCTGTGTTTTTCATGGCAACGGTGATTCACATTGTTGCTGAGGGACCCACTTTAGCTCTGGTTGGAAATGTTACCTTTATGTGTGCTTTGGCTTTGTTGAGTAGGCCCAGAGTGGTGTGGCGGTTGCAGTCGGGACCCAGAGGTATGAGCGTCTTCAAGCGCTCCAGACAAAGCCGCAGGTGAGCTCGTCTGCAAACAAAATACACAAAGATTAAATAATGGTGGACAAGAAGGAGAGAGCTAAGGCCTTCACAATACCGTGTAAACAGTTTTGCATCCTTTGCATAGACTATTTCCATAATTTGCAGTCCATAAACAACTGCTCCACAGTCGTGTTGTGCACACAACTGGTCGAACCTATTTGACTTTACACCCAGCTTGAGAAAACAGAACTAAATTGACTTTTGCTCTTGACACAACAAGATCAAATGCTAACAATACTCTGTCACCTTGTAGGTTCTTTAACGCACACACACACACACGCACGCACTGGTTGTCTTGCCTTCTGAGAATCAACCAGCTTAGGCAGCACCTCATGTGTTCCCCAGCTCGGAGTTCACGCCACAGCAGGTTACACATGATTCACGTCTCGCTGAAGCCTCGAGACGATACATTATCCTGCAGCCAGCTTTAGTTACCCTACTTGCCTACATTACAAACAACAAGTTTCATCTGGGGGGGCAGGGAGGAAAGTTGTAATGGCATTTCCTGGACTCTGCTTAGCTGCTACACTCCATCATCCTGACAGTCCCTTATTCTGTGACTGGAGAAAGGGCCTGGCTACTATCTATCCTGCTAATGGCCCAAGTTGAGAGGTAAAGAGAGATAATTGTGGCTCTAACACAATCAGCGCTCCATTAGCAGGAGCTGCCCTTTCAGCTGGCCTGAAGGGAATGCTGGTGAGACATTAAGAGTCAGTTGACTCAGTGCGGCGACTCAGACTCGGGAACTATCTCTGAGGCAGCCCAAAGGAGACAAGCTCAAGGGTCCAGACGAATAGGCTAGACTGCACTCTGCTATGCTTTGGCAATCTAAGACTGGAGGAGACATGTGAGTGCACGCTGTAGTATATCTGTCTGTGTGTGTGGAAGGAAGGTAAAGCTATGCATGGATGACGCTGATAAGAACAAGAGTGTACAGTATGCGTGAGAGGAAAGAGAAGACCAGCGCTGCGTTTCTGTGGAGTGAATGAGGAGTTGTCCTGATCCAGTCTGCATTTCACAAGTCTTTTTGAGTCTGGAAAGTTGACAGCATGACTGTCAGTCTGGTTCAGGTCATTCACCAGTTCACCTAAAGGCAAAAGCACACACCCAAGCAGACATCAGCTGATAATTAATCACATTCTCCTTCACAGCAGCCTGGGGTGACACACGTGGAGATTCATGCTAGAGAAATGACAACACGGCTGAGTTTCTACGTCACCATTCCCAGTTCGGCCCAGTTTGTTTAACACTGCAAATATAGTTATTAAATTGTCATCATAACTATGCAAACATCTTCCCACACACGGGCATGAAGTGCCTAAAGAAGCGGAGCTGTGTAAGCAGATCAGAACACACTGGTTGTGAACAGGCCCGTCTGTCTGCCCTGTCAGGTGTCAAGTTAATAAACACCAGACACGGGTGACCACAGTCTTCTGCTCCACCCCCATCTAGATCAAGACAGCCGTCTCGGCAGAGGACCTCCGAAAACCCTCACTTGTAACAATTCTTGGCCTTTTCCACCGTCCCTGCTCCCTGAACCACTGGCATGATGGATGTACAGAGGAAGCAGATCATGATCATGAGCAGGAGGAGCAGGAGGAGGAGGATTCTGCCGGTCTGTCACTCCTTTGAGCACTTTGTGTCCTGTTTTTGTCCTTTTCACAGCCAACTAATGTGCTGTGTGTCCTCCTCTGATAGCAACACTCCACTGATTGGCAACATTCAAACCCCATCCCCGTGCCTCTTATTGATAGACATGTGAGACGTCTCCGTGGCATTTGGCCTCATCTCTGGGTGCATGACGTGCTCTACTCTAGAACACGGTGATAACTACAGAAGGATGAAAAGATGCTGCAAAGTGAGGGAGTGATGAAAGGACAGCGTGTACTGTTGTGTAATTCATGGTCATCACATCACACACTCTCGATGTGGAAATTCACACACACATTCTCAGTGGTCACTGCTTGCAGTGTTTTAGAAATTGCTCCAGAAGAAAACTCAACTGAATATGTCCCTAGAGCTCCAGGCAACGTAAGATAAAGGCAGAGACAGTTTTATCATGTTAGTCTGCACGTCCAGCACCACTATCTCACTGTGGGGTTAAAGGTCATAACCTCAGAGCTACTGGTGACGCCCCAAATAACGGGTATGCAAGCCATGAAAAAGTCTGTACGATGTATACCACCAGCTGAAGAACTCAAGCCTTTTCCAGCTTAAATTATAAGTGGCGGCGTGTGACCATAAATACCTACGTGCTGCAGCCAGAAATCTCTCTTGTTGCCATGTGACACAGTAACAGTACCTCCTCTTTCCCTGAGTTCTTAGAAAAGACGGGTACTCGTTACACAAACAGCTATGGGCTTACTGTGCAGGCTCATACCTTTATTGTCCTGGTTAAGGAAACTCGGTTAAAGTAAACGACAGCACGGGACCACGCGGTGCGAGTGGCTGATGTGGCACCTCTCTCGACATGGGGTCTCCTGCTCTCTCAGGAGGAATGGTCAGTAGTGGTATTGTGTTTTAGAGCCAACACAGGTTATACAAGTTGTATTTAACATATCAAGTTGAGCTAGGAGCATGGGTTAGTAACTTTAGATGTAAATAATGTGATATATGCAAATAAAATATAATAAAAAAAGAATCCGTGATTAATGAAAAGATCTCTAAGGCCAATAGCAGTGAAGGCTATTGATCTTCACTTTATATTTCCAGTATTTAATGAATGGCGGATTACATAACACGTGGCCAGTTGCTACCAGGACCAAACTGGTTGCTCCAAACTGTCACGCACAGCAGGGATATCAAATCCCTCACTGACAATAAGACAACACAGGCAGAACACGCTTGTTTTTCCTTGTATTCAGGAGAGACAGATTTCTGGGAATGTAGGTGAACATAATAGCGTGATTCATTTTTTTTTTTAGTCAGGAGAACATACCTTAGTAAACAGTCTCTTTTGTAAAGCCGCAGTCTCTCTGGCAGGGAAGCTGTAAGCTTTTGTGGACTTAATACAGATCGATTTCTAAAGCTGTTGCCGATCTCTTACAAGTTCATAGCTACCTGAAAAGTAACATTAAAAGCATTTATAAAAAAGAGCTTTACAAGCAGGAGCGTGAGAAGGTGCCTTGAGATCATTTAGAAAGAAATGCTGTATTTGTATTGAATGGAGAGGTGGGGTTTCAATCGTGGAAAATTGTGTAATAGACCTACTTGCTTTACAACAATGCATCTTAAATGTGTCTGTCTATTATGTATTCAAATCAACATAAGCTGTATATGTTCCTGCACTAGTTACTGCCACCCATACAGTATATAAACATCCAAGGTGCATCCCAAAGACAGGACTTGTAGGTTCACTACTGACACACTCAGCCTTCCCTTTCCCCCTGAGACAACGGGGCACTTCCACTCTACCAGTGCATGTGTGTGCATGTGTCACTTTTAGGCTAGCGAGTGTGTGTGTGTGTGTGTGTGTGTGTGTGTGTGTGTGTGTGTGTGTCCTGATGGGCCCCAGATGGGTACGCAGGCAGGGAGCTCTGCCTTTTGGCTTTGACATGCCAGTGAGCAGCCAGCCGGCCCCGGGTCACTGCACCACACCTTTTCCTCCTCACCCACCATCCTCTCTCATCCCATTTCTGCATGAATCACGTGCATGCTTTTTTTTCTCCTAGTTTTTTCTTGCTTGGATTTCACAGATTTCAAATGCAAAACTTCACTGTGTTTACAAGAACACAAGTAACCCAGTAAAGTGAATAAGCCGTTAAAATAATGACGGGAACATGTTGTCGTATCTGCGTCTCTCTGCACATCCCTGAGGCTGTTTCACTTGTGGCTGAAATGCGTCAAACCTCCTGCAATGTGAGTGAAGTGGAGTCCTTTTTAAAGAAGCACTTTGAAGCTCTGTTGGTATGGGAGAGCTGCCCACCACAGCTCTTACAGAACCTACACACATCATATGTACATCTCTCATCGGCACAGTCAACAACAACCCCCCTCGCTGTTGTAACATCCACACACACAGGTGCATGTCTTTGGAAGCACACACATTACATAGGTCCTTTGCATACACACACATCCTGTTAGCTAATGCCCCTGTAGTTAAGGTAGTGTCAGACACACACTAGATAACCCTTCATACAGTAGGAGTGATGTGGGTCTGAAAAAGTCTGACAGCAGCGACATGCCGTAGTTCAAACATTATCAAAACGGCACGAGTCACCATTCAATTTCAAATATCCCAGTGACTCTGGTGGGATGATGTGAGGAGGAAGCGTGAAGTTGAAAGTGAAGCACAGCTGTGCAAAGATAAGAGCACGGACAACTTTAACACATCCTCAGTCGTTTCGTTTTTATTACATAAGTCCATTATTCCTTTGTAACGCTCAAGACACTGCACCTCCTGCAGTGTCTTGACTGCTGGACTCCCCAGGAACAGAAGTATCTAAAGACAATGATATTTAGAAATACCAGTGTGCAGTTATGTCTGTCAGGAGGTCGTCTCCTTATTAGGAATTGGGATGGGTCATTTTGACACAACGCATCAGACCTCCTGACATATGCACAATAGAAAGAGGGATGTAACGTACAGTGACACTTTGTCAATCTGCTGGAATCTGTCTTAATCTATAAATATGACCTAAAACATAATCCTAAACGTAGATAGAGGGAACCTAGTTAAATGATAGAAAAGGATGTAAACCGCTATGTTTAAGTGCAGCAACACTATGCCTTAGTCAAAGAGAAATCACAAAGTTGTCACAGACTTTATCACTTCACTGTGTGTCTCATAACAAGCTGTACATTATTTGTATGTGTAAATAAACTTGCCAAATGTATTTATTGGCACATATGCAGGCACATAAGGAAGTCTCTGAGTTAGTTCCTGAGACCAGCTGGCTCTCAAAACCCAACATTATCTGTTGCTAACAGGCTGCAATCGTCCAGTTATACCTTTTTCTTCTTCAACGGGGCGGACGTCACGTCAAAGTTATTTTTGTTTTGCAGTTGTGTCATTTTTAAGATTATTCCGTTTGTCCGTCTGTCAGGTGGCATTTATTAATACTGTGCAGAACATATGTTTGAACAAACTTGGAATCTCTTTTATGTGTCAGACACTTAATGTGTGCAACTTTTTCTTCTCAGGATATTCCGAGTCTCTGCTTATTTTTCCATCCAAGTCCTCTGGAACCAGCTCTGATAGTCAGGGCCTGGAATATGGCTGCCCTAGATTCTGAACTTGTGAATATATAAATAATGGATAACATCTCAGGTCCTCAAAGATGTCTCACATAATTATTGTACATGTTCGTAAAGAGGAGCGTAGGATTTCCGGGCCAGATACCAGTCGGTACACTTCTCTATAGCAAGTCCTCAACTCACTCAAACTCACTTAACACTCGCGCATGGACATGCAGAAATACACACTCCCGATTTGACCTACTTCGAATATGTGCAAAGGGAGAGGAAATCTGACCCTTCACCCAGTTATTACACTAATTACACCTCACTGATGACCGTCTCAGTGGTTAATCTCCTAAAATGACATGCAACAGGAAATTACACGAGTCCTATTAGTGCTAAAGAATTGACTTTATGGGGGAGTTCTATTGTTCCTCCTCTGCCTTCCTCCTTGTACAGTGTCAAGGCTCATTTAGGGTGGCCGCAAATCAAGATTCACAAAGATTATTGGAGTGATTAGAGTATTTTGTAACGCAAAGCCCCATTTAGAGTAGACTAAGCCATGTCCTTAGAGCATTGCAACAAATCAACAGCAAATTATCTCACTATGTGGAGGGTGGAAATTTAATCAAACACAGAGAAAGGCATAGATGTTCTTCTTTCTTTGCTTTCATCATTTTTTAGCGTTTGAGAGGCATACGAGATGCATAAGCAAGTGAAGCTTGTGAAGTTCATTCTCCCAGATCACAGTGGAACAACATGTGGACATGTGGCACACTAATCCATACTATGCAGATGGTGACATGCAATATACATGCAGAGGGGTAGGGCTCAACACATCGCATCCAATACATTTGTTCCCCAGCTTGCATGAACATGTTTTTACTTCAAAATACAGAAGCATGATTTGGCTTCATTTTCAATTGAAATAAACCTGAAAGGTACTGTGCTGTATTTATTCTAGCCTATACATATAAACATCTAATGTCCAAGTCCATGCACATCGGCCCTCACTGTTTGCTCACCACCTTTGTTTATTGTCTTGCTTTGTGAACAAAAAAGAGCAGAGCTGTTTGTAGTGCCAATGATGTCTCCCTCTGCCTTTCATGGAGCTCCTCTCCTCTCATGTCAGACTGCAGCTATAGTCACATGTTGACCCATACAGACAGTGGCACCTGACTGAAAAGGTCTTTTTAACAGGGGACTGCTGCAGATCAAAGATCCACCAGTCTAGTCAAAAAGCCAGAGTCCGTGTGCATCAGTCAACCGCAGCTTTACTGTATGAGCTGTAAATGGTGAGTTCAGGAAAAAACAAATGCAGAGGGAGAATGAAGTTTATATGTTCAGTAGCTCTGGATTTGGAATATGAAACATTATTATGCCCTTCTTGAGGAAGATGTGATGAATTATGAGCTAAGTCATCGTGTGTCATCCATAGAGGCACATGATGTGTAACCCATGTTGTACCCGACGGACAATGTACTGGACTAAACTTAAGGCAATTTCAAGTCTTTAAATAATATCCTTGTATCCATCCATCGTCGACTGTTTCGTCTGTCACGTGCACGTGATTTGAACAATTTTCACCTTATTTTTTTCTGAGAGACTGATGATTCCCTACTCTCCTTTATGAAACAAGACAGATGGGCTAGATGCTGAGAGAGTAAGCGCCACATAGAAAGAGTGAGCGATATAAAGAGTGGGGGAGGAAGGGTAGCGTTCTGTCTGTGTAATCTGCCCAGAAACTAGCCATGGGCATAAACGAGAGCCAGTCTGTCAGAAGTTCCACTTAACAAATGATAATAATACATGTCCTCCACTCCATGTACTCGCCAGTTCAATCATCTACTGAGGATGTACTACACTTCTACTGTTGACAGTCTCCTGTCAAATCTGACTCATTTCTCTCCCATGCAGTAACCAATGTCAATTATTATATTAGTCTTGGTATGGGGACTTGCTGAAGCTGAGTGAGGACCAATATTCTGGTTAGATGGCAAGAAACAAAGAAGCAGTGCAGATGGAGTGAAATCCATTGCTCCATGTGTGGGGGAATGGGACTTTGATATTTCTGAGGATTCAAGCAGTTGTGACCTCAATCCCAAAAAAGAGATTCAGCGCAAGGAAAGAGAGAGAGAGAGAGAGAGAGAGAGAGAGAGAGAGAGAGAGAGAGAGAGACTGAGAGAGTGAGTGTAATTCCAAATAAAAGTAAAGCTCATTGTAAAAACGTATTTGGTTTCAGGGCTGAAACACACTGGAAACTTTGGACAATAAATAGGAGATGAAACATCAGTGTGAATAGGAATCTAGTACAACTCTGCTCAACCAATCGTAAGACCACAAGGTCGTAAATAAAGTGAAATGCAGTTGATTACTAGGCCGACCGATACTGTCGTAACACTAAATCCACTGAAGTTGCTCCAAGCCACAAGCGGCATCAGTCATGAAGCATAGCAACAGTGAAGTGGAGGGATGGAGGACAGATTAGAACAACATGGAAACAGAGCGGAGGAAAGGACGGGTGAGTGTGTGAGGAAGGGAATAAAAGAATAGTGGAGCAAAATCCTCCTTCAAGCAGCCACAGACATGTGCTTACACACACACACGTGCAGAGTTCACCGGAGGAGAGAGAGGGAGCGGGGGGATGCTGGGGCTGTACAGAAGGGCCAAGAGACTCTGGGGCTGAAACCCATCACTAACACACGGATTAGTCCGCACGTGCACACTGCCTTTTAATCTGCTTCACTGACAAAGGTTGGATGAGAGAGGAAAAAAAAGGGTGAGAGACAAAGGGAAGAAGTGAACACAAATGATGACCAACAGAAACAGCACGAGAGATGGGGAGGAGGGACAGGGGAAGGAGATATAGAAGTGAAGAACATTCCCTTAGTGAATGCTATTTCAACTCAAGCTGCCCAACACTACTAAGTGTCACCGACACACCCACAACCGTCATTTCCCATTCAGCCCAGTATGTGCAGAAGTTTTGAAATAAATACTAATATGGCCTTGCTTCTAAAGTCAGTCAGCCAGATGTTAGCTCTGGAGCTGAACTACAGTGTGGGGTGTGCCTGTTGGAGGGGGGTTGCCTTATCAGATCCACATCCTCTTAACAGCTGTGGACACGGTTTAATACGTGCAAAAGAGGGTGGGGGGTAGGTATAATCCCAATATTCTACATCAACCTTTAATGTGTGCGTGCTTTTGTGTGTGTACATCGTGTGTCCAAAAAACACAGATGCACACACCTACACTACAACACTCATTTTCAAACTCACCTAGGCTAAGCTAAGCAACTCAGCTTAAGTCCCTTAACCCAGTTGGCTCTCAGTTTGTTCCACTGGGGCTACACTTTAGTCACCGAAGTGGCAAATCGTTCGGCAAATCCTCTGATGATGAGTAAAGATGTGAGGTAGATGATGAGGGAGTAAGGGGTGGGACCTTCGCTCCTTGCTTTCATTGGTGAAAAGCTTAGCTCTGTGATTGGTCAGAAGGCAGTGGTGTTTCCCCCTTTTCCCCAGCTGTATGGCTAAAAATAAACACCATAGTCAGATTTAGCCTTAATTGAGTCTGTCTTATGTCTTCGGAAAGCATCCTATTTTTCTCCCTTTCTATCTTCGTCTCTCTTTCTCTCTCTCTCTCTCTCGGTTAGCTCAGCTGCTAACGTGTCTGCAGGAAAGAGAAAACAGCAACGTTTTTTTTTCCTGAACACTCTGCAGAATATTGCTGTAGCGATCAAGTTGATTTATTTGAGCCACTACAAACTACGATTTCACTGGAATGTTCCTGAATAAAAGAAGCCCTCAGTTAAACCTGTAGCCTAAGCGTGTCTGACAAACCTTGTTCTAATGGACTGTCTCTCCATACGGTGTTGTACAGATGCACTTTTGAAGGATAAGGGCACAACAAAGACTTTTCCAAAATAAAGTCAGTCAGGGGTCAGAACAGCGAGACGAGATGTGAGCGATTCTTCAAGCAGTGACATCCAGTGTGCAGTCTTCTATACACCTGTCTACAGAAGATCTGTGCAGGAATGCATACGGATGGTGTCAGGCAAAACAGTGTGACGCCATCTTCAGCCAGACAGACAGACAGTAGGCCTCTGAGCAAACCAGAGTATGTCCACATAAAGGCTAGTGAGGGCAAGTAGCCCTCTTGAAAGTTATGTTGGACCGTCTAGTGCCGACTCATGTCTACTGTGTATGTTCTATGGTCAGAACTGGCAACACACCAGGCAGGTGAACTGAAGGGTATGTGGAATATGTGCATTTCTGTTTTGCACCAGAACCAAAGCCGTGCCAAAGTACACAAAATTAACAAGGTACTTTCGCCATCTTATGAGCCAGCTGATAATCCTCATTACAGTTGGGCACCTGCCATGCTGCTTGGTCGAGGAGTCAGACCTGCAGCCGCAGAATGTTTGTGGTGGCTGATGCAAATATCCCCCCTGATACTGGCTCATGTCTCACTGTGTTAATTACAGAGCGGAAATGCTCACTGTGCACACACTGACACAGTGGGATTTAAGATCAGGCTTGCGTGCTGCTCAAGACTTCCCTGAGTCAGGTGTGTGTGACCTATCCCTCTGCTCATCCCATCAGCCTGTCATTTACTTCCTTGTCCTCTGACACCATTGTTAGTCAAGCTAAAGCCAAGTTAGGCTATTAAGGACTAGCACCGGGTGGCCCGAGAGAGGGGGTGGAGACACGTCCTTGCACGTGTGTGCTCTAGCTGGTTCACCCTACCAAAGATCAAGTCCCTTAAGCTGCTTTCTGAGCCAAGAAAAGCTTACAGGCCATCACGTTGGTCAGAACAAATGGCCCTAGTTCTGCGCCCTGCAGCAGAGATTGAGAATAGGCAGCACTCTTTTGCCAGACAAAAGAAAGACTGGTAAGGCAGTTTGGCTTTCTTCAAGGAGTATCAGCGCAGCCAGAGGTAGCATGACCAAAGCTTATTCATGTTCAACTGCTCATGCAGTCTCAAGGCTGAGGTAAAAGCACAGCGCACTAATTAGAAATGAAAAGAATACACAAAAGGCTTTAATTTAAATCCCAGAAACACAGACTGACTGGAATATGTGACGCTGATATTTAGTTGTGAGTTTCACTGCCTAACCTGGACAACACATGCACCAAGTAAAAGTTAATTGCAAATGAGGCTTTACGATTTTACATCCCACGGATGCAAAACAAATCCCTAGTGGACAGACCTCACCCTAACCCCTAACCCTAACCCTAACTCTTTACTTTAAATGTAGAACAACAGATTCCCTGGTATAACATTAGGATCAGGATAAATGATAAGTGACTGTCAATGTCAATTTATTCCAGAAAATATAGCCTGTTGTATAAACTATTATCCATAAGGAAAAAGACTAACAACTAAACAAATAAATAAAGAATACAACTGGAAGCCAGAAAATACCTGTAATTCATTCCTTACATGACAAACAAGGATCAACCAACAACCAACCTGAGCAGAGGAATGTGTTAACAACATGATTAAAAAAAGATTAATAAGCAGAAGGTTGTGAGATCAAAGCGGTGGAACTGCATACTGTTAAACCCTACTAAGGCGGTGTTATTTATGTCATTGGCGTGTGAAAGTGAAATAGCGCTGTTAGAAGGTGTGTGATCAAAGCGGCCATGTTATCTGGTCCTGCTGCACAGTATGAGCATCTGAAATGTGTTTTTTTTGCCTTTATCTGCGCCCTGTGGTCTCTGCTGTCACGATGGGCCTGCTTGTCACAGAGGTTATCAGGACCTGTGGTTGCCATGCAAAGCGAATAGTCTCACTGGCAGCAGATATACAAAGCTGATATTTTTTAAATGGCCTCAGTCAATTTACAAACTGGGAAGTCTTTGAAGGTGGAACATACGGTGCTGCTGTTGTAGGATCATCCTATAAGCCTGACACACTTGGGTGAACAACTATGCCTGATACATATAGCTTACAGGGGAGCATGTACTTAAAGGGAATTGGATTAATCGCTGGCCAAAAAAAAAGAAGGTCGGATTATAAATGATCCTGACTTTAGGCATACTTCTGAAAAGATGGATTACCATTTCAATTTTCAGCCCTTACTTTCTTTACTAATGGAAATTTAAATTAGCCTTGTATGGGTCAACACCTTACTCTGTGTTGAGCTCATGAACGACAACAAGCGCGGGGAAAAGAGTCAGCAGCTGGATGTAGTGCAGTCATATAAAACAAAGTGGCCTGTGCTGCAGCCTTGTCTCAGTGTGCACAGCTATGTGTATCAGCAAGGTGGAGCTATGGAAAAGAGGAGGTAGAGGATGCAAATTTCAAAGGCTATTATACACAACATGAATAAAGAGGAAACTAATTTAAAAATATACTATTTCTAACACACAAATAAGTAGGTACAATCAATAGTGTCCTTCTAAATGACCCTGTAAAGGTTTTTACTAAAAAAGTTTCATTAATTACTCAATTATACATAACTATAACTGAGTCATATGCAATCATGGAGAATCAAGTCAGCATTGATTCCCTGTGTTACACTAGACTGGTCTCTAAAGAATGGTTGCAAGAATGTGGATGGAAAAACAGCCTTCCCACCGTGTTGTAAGGATAAGCAAAAGAGTTGGCACCTTCTCTGAAATGTATTTCTGTGTGTGGAAAACTGAAAAGAAAAAACCTGCATGGGTGCCGCAATCTGCCGAGGCCAGTCGGGCGACTAGCTGGCCTTGTGTGGCGTTACATATGAGCACTAAGATGACACATCAGCTCTCATCTATATTTAACTCACTGGACGCCTCACTCTCCAATGTTCCCAATCTCTTTGGAAAAGGCTGCCAACGAGAATGGTGAAAAACAGGCCGAGGTGAGATGTAATTACACTGAATGGATCTTGCCTCCCACGTTCTTTCATTGTGCCAACTGCCTCAGAGATAATGAAATGGAGGGCACGCTTTTTTAAAAATTCTATTTACCATAAATCCTGCTAGTCTAGCCACTCTTATTTATGGTGTTGAAAAAAAAACCTTTATGGTTTGACTCTCGAAGCTTGCAAAGTCACAGAGCATAAACACCAACAAGCAACCTATGTGGGTGGTGCATTCAATCTGATAAGGGCTTCTAGGAAATCCTCTCTGCAGAAGACTGTGTGGTAAACCAACACAAACCAAGGTCTCCCTGAAGAGCCCACATTTCTTTCACTGTAGATGCTATCTGAAACGCAGAGACATAACTAACTATGGAACTATGTTCCTGTTTGAAAGCCACTGAAAGGGCATTGTGTCCAGGTAAAAGGCCGATTTTGTTGCCAGCATCACATACCAATCCAAAAACATCATTGTATGAAAACACTCAACTTTTGACTGTAGTCTAGGCTCTGCCTCTTTGCACCCTCACCTCCCCATATAACTTGAAGACCTTAGCAACCAATCTGCAGACTACATACCAAAAGAAATAGGTGCAAACAGTGTATGGACCAGAAGGGGAAACTAAAGTAAAAGCAGAATGTCTTAAATGGATATTACTGAGTCACCCCTTTACTTTTGGTTTTAAGGACCTGTTGAAGAGGAAGTGATTACTTAAAGAAAGGAAAAATGAAAATAGAACATAAACCTATTCTTATCAGGCCGGTGTGTGTGTGTGTGTGTGTGTGTGTGTGTGTGTGTATGTGTGTGTGTGTGTGTGTGTGTGTGTGTGTGTGTGTGTGTGTGTGTGTGTGTGTGTGTGTGTGTGTGTGTGTGTGTTTGTGTGTGTGTGTGTGTGTGTGTGTGTGTGTGTGTGTGTGTGTGCAGGCTGCTGTGTGCTGTGATTTAAAGGTAAAGAGTTTAGAAAATTCACTGCCAACTCACCTATTCTTTTCCAACTCATTGTGTGTGGACCTGCAAAGACAGAAAGAGACGTTAACAAAGTGCAGCTCTACAGTATCTGTTTGTCCTGAAAAGGCAACTCACTCACAAGTTGTCATATTAGGATAATATGTATCTAAGCTAACGAGAGGGGTAGAGTACATTAGCCTGTCCAATTTGATTTACAAACGTATTAATGAATCTAGAAAGCATTTCAAGGCCCAGTCTACTGTGGCCTACTTCACACGTGACAGCAAGGCATGCACTGTGGCATTACACAGCCTCTTCCTTAATAATGCACAGCACAACTCTGGGAGGACCTGTGCATGTGTATATGTGCATTTGCTTACACACACACACAAATCCTCCACATGCAGCAGCCAGGTTCAGTGCTCTGTTAATAATGTAAAGTGAATCAGCTGGTCCCTGAGAGAGGTCTTTGTATGGCAACATACTGAAGAGAAGACAAGCGCTCCTCCTGATACTTGAATGGCCGAGTTCCACATACATACAAACTGCACTCCACCTCGGGGGACTAAGCTTTAAGTGGGGGGGGGGGGGGGTGGCATGGAGGCAACCTCTCCTGAGTCATGTACATAGCACTTCTCTACACTGTGGGTTATCAATACTGCACTAGTCTTTCTCCGTCTATGTTTCCTTTTAATGCTGAGCTCAGCTGATAAAACTGCCATGTTGGTAATAAGGAAGCAGGAACTACAGAAACAACAGAAGATAAGAATGGGGGGGGGGGGACTAAGAGAGACAACTGTCCATCGTCGTAGTGTGTGCAAAAATTGGCCTGACCTCAGCGGAGTGTTTTTTGTTCAATCTTATAAGAACACCCTTATGTCTCTGTTGGATAACATTACTGCTCACTTCACTGTGTATGCCAGTCTGGACGTTAACATGGGGAATACACTGGTATGGGCTTTTAGGGGGCCTCAAAATGCTACTTCAGGTACTCACGTGAATGCTCTTGACAGGCTTCTACTTGCATATGCTACAATCCCTGTAGTTGTCACGCATGGCTGTTTGGGCCACAGTCAACTAGCCACACACATTAAAATTGCAAAACTGGTAAACTTAAACAGGCCTGATCTTTTCTGTTCAGCTTCTAGCCTCATGAATGTGAACCCAAAAATGGACACCATCTTGTGTCCAGTGAAGGCTCTAACAGATGGTACACATGAATTTACTTTTTTTGGCAGTGAGTCGACTGATTTCTGGACCGATTGTGAGTCAGTGCAATAGTTTTAGAGAAGACGAGTACTTTGGAGTGCTATAACTTGCGTCATCGGCTGTCACAGTGCTTGTTCTGTGTCTGTGTTGCCTGGTAACCCTCATCTCAATTTGTAATCTTTATCAAACATAGCTATTCAGCACAATCTGATTCATTGTATTATGTAATAATGACGCTTTTAAAAATGATATAAAAATGTTTTCTTGGTGGTGGACTATTGTAATTGTGGCCAAGTCCACAAGGCATTATTAAATAGCAATCAAAAATTTCATGAAAATTAAACAGGCCTTGGTTCAGTCCAAGCCCACCACCACATAAGTAACTTTAGCATAGTCCCTCATTACCGTGAGATCAATATGAGTCATTTTCCCCCATAGGCTTTCATCATCGCAAAACACTACCTGTCTCTGGAATCAGATATCTGCAGTTCTGGAGCTTAACAACAATGCCATATGGATTATAAAGTGGCTCAAGGCCACATATAACTACAGCAGGCGTCCTTCTGTAGGCAGGGCATGCATATGTGTATGTGCATGTGCATCCATATGCGCACAAATAGACTGGGTCAATGAGATAAAGCCAACACTGCTAAAAAAAGTAGGCAGAAGAGGACAGGGTCAGATAAGCCCATTGCTTTAGCTTTAAGCCTCAACATGCCACAGAAAATGTAGCTATTACTGGGGTAAGTTAATGTCAAAAAGCACAATGTATTTATTCTGATGAATATGCTATCATAATCAGTTTTGGAATGCCCTCAGAGTGATTTTAAGTGCACATTAAAACATTAACTGTTAGTACAGTCCATGTTGTACATCATAAAGTATGTTTTTTTTTAAGAGTTGGTTTGCTCAGACCTCTATGGCAGATGCACAATGCCTTAATTTCTGTGAATACTAATAGGTAATATCACACTAAATTACTAATTTGTCATTGTAAGGAGATAAAAATGTTTCACAGCTTGGACTTTTAGCAACATTTCTCACCAGTGCCAGCAGGTTATAAATAGGGCTGTAGTTAGTAGACCTCAGAGACTGACCGCTCTGGGGATATCTAAATAATGATGTTTGTTGGATATGGCCAGCTCCAGTGTCAATTAACAACACTACATTGCAATATATGGAAATAAAAAGCTAAATGGTGTTATCTCTACCAACCATGTCTCTGTGGAACCCGGAAATAACAACACCATTCCCGCACGTCTGATCTGATGTTAATAAGAATGAATTTTACAGTCTTGTCTGTAGTTTGTGCAGCCATTTTTCTCCTGCATAAGAAAATCACTCTGAATGTCAACCTAGTCCTAAATATGTTCAGAAGCATATCTAATGCTTTGTGGACAGTTTATTCCTTTTACAGGATTTCATTTTAGACAAACAAGTAAATTCTTCTGAAATAGCATACTTTAATTTGATATAACATATTTAATATGTAGAACCTCCCCGTAAAAACCAAATCTTTGTAAGCTTTATGAATATAGCATCAGATCTATATCTGATCATCGCTGTTGCCATGCAGGAGTAGGCAGCTTTCTGCGCACATGATGAGAAATGCGCAGTTCCTGTTTGTGGCCGTACTTGCATTAATATTAAAAGGCTCAGAAAAAGAAGCAGAGTGGGGCTTGCATTTGATGTATGGCTGTCAACTGACAAACTAATGTAAGCAGCCTAGCAGCAAAAAGAAAAAAACTATTGCAATGGGTCCTGGGAGATTGACTAATTATTTCAAGTTTCTGCCATCAGTGAAATCATTGTGGACTCTAATGTTCAGAGCATCTAATGAATAAATATGAGATAGTGTTAAATCAAGCTACACAATAAACTAAATTATTAAACATATGTTCCACAATGGAAAACAGTTTTAAAAATTTGCCTAGTAAATGTGCCTTGTAAATTATTATATTATATACTATATATTTATAATATTATTATATTTAATAATTTACTTTATAGAAATTGATTCAACAACAACCTATCTTTAACATTATCAAACCCAGAGAAAGCCAACCTGGCCATAAATAGCTGATTTTCCCTTTAGGGCAAAGCAGAAAAGTCGTGCCCTCTCCCACAATGTAGAACATATATAACATGACAGTATTAGCATAACTACTGACAAATAATTTATGAAATACTCACTTTGAAATACATCCATATGTAATGTGTATATTTAATTGGCGTTGAGAGGTTTGCACAACATTAGAAATTCTTTTTTTTTCGTTTTACAGTTGTCACTTTCACCTCGATCCCTAACTTTAGCCATAGCAGTCCGTTTGACAATCAGCTGATGAACAGCTAGCACAGCCTATGGTCTCACCCCCCCAGCCACAAGCCAGCCACACGGGCGTCATATGTGCACCTATGAGTTTACACACGCTTCAACAACTTTGAGCAATATCTTACTTTAAATTTGCAAACTTTGCAACAACAACAACAAAAAAACAACTTGCGATTGTATATGCGCGTACTGCAATAATCACAGGTAGAATGTTGAATGAGTGGTGTAACAGCAAATACATGAAACAAAGCGGTTTCTTACCTATTGTGGTTACTGCTGAACTTCTTATTTCGTAGTTTCCTTTGCCTCTGGTAGTTGGTGTTCTGATTTGACGGGAATGTCGACGCATATCCGTGTTCGCACTCTGCAGAAAGAAAATGTGGGGTTCATAGTTAAGCCACGGGCCCGTTTGAACACTTTCTCTCAAGTATGCATTTCAAAATGTGTCAAGAACATTTGAAACTCTCCAAACAGACCGGCTCACAGTCACTGACACTTCCCTTTTTGTTTCCTCGGAACAACAAATTACAGTACGTTACACTAAACAGAGTTGGACGTCGGAGGGTTTGTTTTAATAAAGGCTTTAAAAAACTTAAAAGATTAAATACCTCTTTCCCTCCTTTCTAGGTATTCCGCAGCTTCCAATAACCTTTGGATGTTTATTAGCTGAACAGCCGTCATCGTTTCAGCCGTTGACGTTGCCGTTAGCTACGCCACTCGTTTAACGTACAGTCGCTCAAACACGGGGAAGACAGTGCATCGGTTATTACTACACCGGATAACACTTATGTATTATTATCTCGTTTAGTGTCCTGTCCTCGCTGGCTCATCGGCAACCTTTGTCGAACGGAGAAGAAAAATTTTAGTATTTCCGAGCTAGCAAGCTACAGCCAATGCTCGCTCCTGGTTTCGTAGTTGGAGAAATGTCAAAACCGGTATATTAAAATATTAAAAGTTTAAAAAGGATATGATATTCATTTTTTACAAAAACGCATATAAACCATATAAAACTTTCCCGAGGGAGCCCAGAGGCAGCAAAGTGAGTGCTGCTGCTCGTTTCCTCGTCTCTCCCTGTTTGTTTACCTAGCTGCACAGCTGAGAGGCGGGGCCGTAGAGGAGGGGGAGGCCTATCCAAACGGGATGCATTCTGGGAAACTGAGTATTTTTATACATTGGTAAAATCTTGTCAAACTGTAACAGTATTTGTCATTGTCACAGGTTACCCAGACTTCACTGTCATATATTAAGCGGACAACATATGTAACTAATTTATGATGTAACTGTAAGGTCAGTTAAATCGATAATTGCACAGGAGAAATGGGAGGTCTAAGAATCCACAGACATCTTTTTTAGATAAAATGTAATGATTATTCGTGCAAATTTTCATCTAGGTTGTTGCTGCTGCAGATGGAACGAAGTTGTGATGCATGTATGTATTGTAATGCTAAAATATGCAACGTCCGATTGACGGATCAAGGGACAATATTACAGTTTGATTCACCTAACACTATTCTCATAAGTCTCCCGAATCCATGACTCGCCCTACAAATCCCATGATTCCCCGGTACCGTGGGGGTGTCGTTGCAGGCTGAAGCCAGGCCCAGCAACACGTGACGTCGCCACGGAGCGGACGTCTGATTGGTTGTTGGCTTTGACAGGCTCCGAGGGTTGAGCTCGCCTTTGACCAACCACGGCCGTGCTTTGCGCCATGTGGAAATCAGTGCGACACGCCCACAAATAGCAGGAAGCAAACAATCAGAGCTGTAAGATCCGCTGAGATGTGCTGCTGCGAAATTCCCACGTTACATTAGATTAGGTGACATTACTCACAGGACTTTTGCAGAGCGCAGCAGCTCATATGCTCGACTCTTTGCACAAAAACAACCAAAGAGCCCGAGCTATGGCTTTCCATTATGACTACTTAGAAGGAAACTAAGTGTTATTTTAAAACACATTGTTTAATAATGCATTTTTAAAAAACGATCCGCAATTAAGTTGTATGTAGGGCAAAGCTTACGAAATCATTTGCAGTCAGCCTATATCGAGCAATTCCCCGTGAACTACAAATGATAAACACGCAAATTACACAGACAGACATGATTGTGTCTTCTAGGCTAAACGTCAGTCATCATTCAGTTGTGTCCCCGGCCTTTTATCTATAAAGTTTTTGTTTTGTTTTTTTTTCCTACGGAGTCTGCGGGGGCAACAATGACATCATCCTAAACTGAGTTGGAGGACGCTGCAATGTGGTCAGATGTATCACATCGAAGTGGTAGCCAACATGCACACCCACACACCTCATCATTATGTCACATTGCTTCATCTATGCTGCAGAGGGGGGGGGGGGGGTGTTACAGATTTCTGGTTTGAGAGTTGTGCAGCCGCAAAGCGATGCACGGTGCTCGACATGCAGATAATGCAGACAACATATTCCAGGGAAATTATGAAATACATGTTTATTCTCTGCTCTAACGCAACGAGCAACCCACTCGTGCCCAGGGACTGACTGACTGCGCTTATGGCAGGCGATGGTGCTCGTAGTTGAATAAACTCAGCCCTTTGTTGTCTGAGTCTGTTGACAATGAAGTCTTTTTTTTTCTGAAATTCAGAGGCAAATGAAAAGGATCACACGCAGCACAAATAAACTCACTTCCGTCTTTCCTCTCGGCGCTCTCAAGAAACCTAGCAGCCTCCAGCAAAACTTGTACGTTTTTCAGAAAAGTGTTGATCTGCTCCATGTGGGAGTCTTTGGACTGGAACACGTCACTGAAAGGGTAATCAGACATCTCGAAATCTTGAGGATCCAAGAGAGACGCGTCGGAATCGAAAAAGAGCTCCTCGCTCTTCAGACTCCGTGTTTGCGTTTCACTTTTGGCCATTTCTCCTCGGAGTTTGTTCAGCTTCTGTTCTGGCGAAGTGCTGCGCGCAGAGACCTGTGAGCCAGCTACCAGCAGACGCTGCTCTTGTCAGATGGTTCCTCTTTTCTTTTTTTTTCGGTTTTATGAATGCGGGCTGTTTCATGTGGAGCAGTGGCCAATGCCAGTACATGGTGCTGCACGGAGAAACGACAGTCCGGCCCCCTCAGCCCGAGAGCTCGGCATGGTCCCTGTGCCCCCGTGTATATGTTATTATCACACAATTTAATGCTTCTCATTAAGTAACTACAGTGTAACGATGACGTTTAACACATGACTAGAAGTCGAAATAATGGTACAAGCAGATAAAGTGTTAATAATAGTATCAGGTGTTTTACTGATGTATTAGACAGCTTTAAATATAGCCAAGGGATTAAAATGTAAATGTAAAAATGACTAAATCCATAGGTTTTCCTACACGGAGATACCAAATAATTACAGAAAGTAATGAAACGAAAAGTGAAAATAACTGTTGTGATTTCTATGATGTCAGTGTGAGTGGACAGAATCAAAGTGCATTGTTTAGTAGGAAGAACAAACTCTGTAATCATGTATTACCAAAAGGAGATTTATCAATAAAAATAACATTATCTGAGCCTCGAAGACTGTTCTTCAGATTGTGCGTCTATAGCATATCCTGTATGTGACAGCAGCGGTATCTGAGAGATAAGTCTTCAGCCTTGATCTTGTGCCATTCTCAGTAGACCTTTAGCTGAGCTGTTTTTACACTGCCGCGCAGTCCGTTTTGAACCGGAACATGTCGAGGCAGGGGCCTGCATTCAGCTCTGATAGACCCCCTCTGCCACTTCAAAGAGCAAACAGCAGCCCATAACTGTTTGATGTAAAGTTCACAGAGAAAGAAACTTTCAAGTCCAACGCACGAGGGAATCTGTGAAGGTCCTCGCCGCCCCTGCTTTACCTCTCCACCCTCAGTCAGGGGTAGCTGTAGCGGAGGAAAGCCCATTTGAGAGCAGTTCTGTTAGGAGTTTGAAAGGAGCCACCGCCAGCATATTGACAAAATGAGTGGATTATGAAAAGCACACAGCAACCGTTTTCCCACTTTGAGTTACTGTGTGCTGTTTGGTAGGCTTTTCCAGTCACTTCAGTCAAGCAGATATTAAACCTAAAGAGTTTGAAAGGAGAGCACGGGACGCTGTTTATGGTTGTTTATATTTTCATCTTCAGCAGTTCACAATGGGTAATAAGACAGACACTTCACAATGCATCATTGGACCAGCCAGGTCACGTGATGCGAGGAAAGAATAGAGAAATGCAGGAGTGTGTCATGTGTCCTAGCAGACGACTGTGGTCACAGTGGGAAGGTAAAGACTTCAGAGAAACTACAGCTCTGGGGTAGGAATGTCCTACAGACACATTGTTTATAGCTTCCGCCTACACAGACAGGTCAAACCATTCCTCTTCATGTCATCATTCTAATTAAAGGCCTCCCCATGCTCTTTTAATTAAAAGACAACACCCATGTCAAAACAAGCAGACACGCTCAGTCAGAAAGCCTCAGAGAACCTCGACTTCCACAGGAGCGGCAGGGACAGAGGTCAAATATTTTCAATAAGACCAAGCTTTAGATGTAAGAGACAACAAACTCCCATCTGTCAGTTAAAGGAGGGATGCAGCTAAAAAGCCAAATGAAATTAAGTAAAGATTTAAATGAATAAATTTTTGATTATGAATTTCTGTATTATTATTTGTGGACCTCATGTTGGTGTGCTGGGATTGGGGTTTGATCCTTTGAGTGTTTGCATGTTCTCCTCCTTAAAATGGACTTTTATGCACTAATGATTTCAGCACAAATGTGTTCTGTAGTTCAAAGGAGAGCGGTAGTGGTTATAGACCCACCTTAATGGTAAATAGTGCAACTAGTTTATCATAAGAAAAGGGTTCTTTCATACTTTCATAGTACACGGAGTCACTGCATTTTGCATGATTCCTGAGTTCAGTCTCAGTCCGGTTTGCAGTTACACTAGAGTAGATGGTTTGACACTCTCTAATCTTCTGAAGCATTAACATGGGGCTGAGAGACACACTGACAATAAAAGCGCTTCACTATAATGGGTTTTTCTTTCCAGTTTTTACTCCTCTGAAAACTCAATGACATTTTCGTAAATGTCACCAATCTACGCTGCTCTCGGAGGACTGCTTCAGCTGGTGGTGTTCATGGGTAATAAGGCAACATCCACCCCATGCATCTTGCACTAATGCGTGTAGAGCATGCGGAAGGGGAATTAATTGATTAGGTTTCTCTACAGTAAACACGCGTTGCTCTCCAGAGTGAAATAATAGTTGTGATACTGTGAGTAGTGTGTGTAGAGATTTGAAGAGCGGCTATTCATACTGCTGACCTTTTTACAGCCTTGTATTCCTGTCTGTTTAGACTTCCAAAATCAGCAGAAGCACCCTCATGGTTCCCAGTCATCAAAGCAGCCTTTTTGACCTCAGCCTTCACTACACTTGTTCCACAAGTTGAATGGATTCAAGTTAAGGCTCACTTTTAAAGGATTTGCATTTAAAAGTTAAGCAACTGAAACATCCCTAAAATGTAAAGTACTGTAAACATGATTAAACGCATACAAAGAACATTATGTTCTGTGTGTGTGTGTGTGTGTGTGTGGCTGGTCAGCTGCAGGTTAGTTATTAGTTATTTTTTTGGCCTGTCAGTAACACAGATGAAACATGAGTACGTCATGTATGTATAGCTGTGTAGTCATCATTCACGGCCCTTTATTTTATTGTTTTTCTATCTATATCTATTCCAGTTACAGACAGGACCTAGGGATATGAAAAAGGGGAAGAGAGAAAGAGAGAGAGGAAAAGAACAAAAAGGTGGGGAGGGAATCGACAGATGATGGGACAACAGATAAAATGGATAATA
>JAUMHF010000001.1:15059795-15074195 GCA_032359275.1 Microctenopoma steveboyesi
AAAGCGGGACAGAGCCATCATCCCCACCCCCACTACGTAATGGAGCTGATCAAAGGGGTCCAGAGAGAGTGATCTAAGTTAGCGCCTCACTAAATCAACCTTTCTCCTTGGTTTCGGCCTCTGTAAAAAGAACGTCATCCTTAACCTTTACATTTCATCCTCAACAGCCACAGTAGGTATTTGTTCTCCATAGGAGGTCTGATCACACAAACACTAACTACATGTCCTGCCCTGGTGATTTCTTTTCACCACAGATCAATGACTGTAATCAGATTATATGCAAACTAACTGTGTTTACATTTAGACACGTCGGTCTTTCTTCAGTTATCAGGGCATATTGCGTTCTCTGTTTCTGCACCGTAACCTTAATATTCACAGCCAAAACCCTAATCTGCCCACACAAACCCCCCTCTTCCCACGCACACGGCTCTTGCAAATCCCCGCATTCTTTGTCCCAGTTACACGACAAATATATACGCTATTTCCTAAACTCTCTGTGCAAACTGACAGCAAGCTAGTACAGGTGCGTGTCGGACGCACAGCGGGATCACTTGCTCAATGTGCATCAGTCAGTGAGAGTGACAAAGTGGTTTTTTTGTGGGAGCCTGTTCAACTGACCTCATGTTGACACCATGCTACTGTCAGTGTGCTTATTTTCCCAAGGGTCTTGCGCTGTGTGGTTCTCTGCTTTGTCAGGGCTTTCTAGCCAAGATACTAATCTGTCCTCCATCAAGATTGCAGTCAAGCTTTTCTTTTGTTTGACTTGAGCTGTGTGGCCACTGGGAAAAGGCTTCCTGGGTATTATCTCCATTCCAGGATATTCTCAGCCCTTCCTTGTGATACAGTATCAAAACAACACATTATACAGCTGCACCCCGCCCTGTTCCTCAAATCAGCACTGCTGACTACTGCTGAACCTCCTGTCAATTCTCACTTCCTGTCTCAACACCGGTCCCTGGGGCATTTCGCTTTTTTTTTTTTAAAATACACTTCACTTCAGCCTCCTCTTGTGAGAGAAGTCACCTGAAGCACCCACTTGCTCACAAACATGCTGATGAAATCACAGGGCGTCTGAAACACGGGTATATAAACCTGTTAAATGAGAGACTGCTGCCTCCCCCCCCCCAGGCGACTGCCCTTTGGCTCTTAGTGACTATTGTTCGCCTCTGTTCCCAGGCACTGACATCTGGTGACAATGGCCACGGCGGGAAAGAGGAAAGTGCGTGCACACATGCACAAATACACGAGTACAAACACAAACATATTTGCAGGCATCAGAAAAATAAACAAACTTGGGTGCAAATAGAACTGGAACAAAGGCAAAAAACACACAATAAGGCAAGAGCTGGAAGGAATGATAACATGTAAACAAGCTCACATTTGCAGTTGATTACACACACACACACACACGCACTCCCCGAGTCCTAGGAGAGACTGAGACTCAGACACACACACACACCCACAGGAGCCCGCGCAGAGACACACAAGTGTGTAAATGCTTATTAAAAGTTTAGGGATTATAGAAAATTAGCACACACAAATGCATTAGGCCCCAGTTAAAGGGGAAAGTTGGACAAAGACAGACACACACTCAGCATGTCTTTTCTCCTACTGTCAGCGGCACTAATAACGATACACCAGTTAGAATACTGTTTGCTTGAGGTCCCGTGTTAACCTGTCATTTATCCACAGGGGCCTCAGACTGCCGTCTCTGTGTCTCTGCTGCTGCACTGGAGGTGTGGCAGCTCGCTCTCCTAAAACATTGAACCAAGCCCCCCCTCCAGCTCCCCACCTCTACTCAGCGTCTCTGATGTGGGATGCTGCCAAATTAGCCAGCGGGGCTTTAAGCCGGTCTCCTCTGCAAATTAGAGAGAAGAGAGAGAAGAAGGAAAAAAGGAAAGAGAGAGACTGCAGGTTCAAAGAACTGATGGCCTGCATAGGAGGGAAGAAAGTAAAGGGAGACATGACCTCATCGCTGCTCAACCTTTAGCCAGATTGGACCTGATAGTGGTATAATGACATTCATTTATACGTCCCAGAAAATAAATAGGTGGCTCTGGAAACACGTGCTACATCTCTGGAGCAGCTCAAACTGTGAGCGTAGGCAAAATACAACTGGATGGTGTGACACAGCCAATATGACACCTTCTCCATTTTCCACAAACTTATTCTCTCAGTTCCCTTAAATGGTGAGAAGAAAGTTTGCACATTTGACAACGGCACGATTCTGTACGTCAGAAGAAAAAAGGACAAATGCACCAGTTCAGTCTAAACACGGAGGAAAGGAACTGTCTGCTTGTATTGGTTATTTCTTTAGCTTTTATTATGTGTCTATTGTAGTTTTGTCTTTTGAATTAGATTTAGCTCGTACATTTGTTTCCATTTGTTTATAGTACTCTTGGTTTCTGTCATCCCCTTTTTTGGTTCCAATGGTTTGTTCAGTCAGTATATATATACACACCATTTTGTTTAGTTTGTTAGGTCAGTTTATGAAGTTACTTTGTTTCATGGTTTTGTGCAGCTTACTTTACTTACTTTTTAAACCTTAAATCTTGTTGTATTGTTTTGACCTCATTTAAGGGCCTTAAGGTTATTTTCTGGGTTTTTTTTACTGCCTGTGGCTGTTGCTACCTTGCACTTGGTCCATCACAGTAGGCTTACACCCATCTTCCTTTGGATATATGCTGTTTTTGTCAAACACAAAATTTGTGGCTACACGATTATTATCTTATACATTAAAATCCTTCAGATTAAAGCGTTTGTCCCCAGCACATACACATACACCCACTGAAGTGGTAGATGAGTAGCCTCTGACCCCAAGAGACACCGCAGTGTGATGATTGTGTGTGCTCAGACAAGCTGATGGGAAGGTGAGAAGAGGAGCTGGAGGAAAGCACAAGGAAGCAGAGTAGAGGTAGAGGAGAGGAGATGCTGTGGGAATCCTCCCTCTGCTGTTTTCACACTGGCTTCCTGTTGTCACTGCTCCCATTTCCTGTCCCAGAGGAACTCATCTATTCCTCATCTCACACATCCCACAATTCTCCTCCTTGTGTTTATTTTCCCTCCTGGTCTGGTGAATACTGATATTTTTTTATTTTGGTTGTGAGCACTTGTGATATTTTCTGAATGTGGAACCTGTGTTGATCACCACGTGTCTTTATGCATACAGTATGTTAACACTGACCTTTGTCTTGTTAAGCACAATGAACCACCTACAAGCCCCTTCTTATCTTCCCTTCATTCCTTTTTTGTTTTGCCAGTTTCTTCTTTCTTTCCCTCCCCCTCCAAGGTCTGTCTGCAAATCTCCTGTCCCTCTCCTCTCTCTCTCCCTTGTGATTTTCTGTCTGTTTTCTGAGGGAAGGGGGTGGAGAGGGTGCAGTCTGGCTGGGGATGCTGCCTGCAAGAGAAGTAGTAACATTTCTTTGGGTCTCTGTTGATTTCATTAGTTTCATTATTGTGGGGCTTCCACCGTGGAAATCCCATTAGGATAAGACGGGGCCCAGCAGGAGAGGGCGCGCTGCCTGGGGGTGTCGGGCGTGTATGTGTTTTTGAGTTTATGGTATGGACATCCCGCAGGATAAAAGATTGAACTTAAACATGGTTGCATCTATGGAGATAGCCAGGGGATCTGAATTATAAACGTCTCAGCTGTGTTGTATTTGCCTGTTTGACTCTAGCAACAGTTGTATAACATTTAATATAGTTAGTGTTGCATGTTGTGACTCCTCCTGATCTGATCCAGTGAACATCTGAGATGATTCAAAAGATTTGCTTGCAATTGCACTCAGAAAATGCAGCCATAGCAATGTTCTGTTGCTTTCAGAACCAAGGTACCCCAGAGTTCAACAAAAGCTCATTCCCAGCCTGTGAGCCCAGAAATTCTAACTTAATTCCAGCAATCTCAAGGATTACACAAACTGTAGAGGAAAACATTCTCCAGCAACATGTTGTATATTTATATATATATAGAATAATTGTTAGCCTGAGGAAACCTCTTTGTGTTGGTCTGTCCTGCAATATTGCACAGCAGGGAGGAGCAAAGTGTAGCAACACTAGGAGCAGAAATATTGCACTTAAAACCAACTTTCAGCTTGAGTGAACCTTCCTGACACCAGGGTCTCATCTTCTCCTCTCCTCTCTCTCAGTCCACTATCATGACATCATTACATGTTGTTAACATTGTGTCTTCTCTCTCCCCAAGTTGTGCTTCGTCCTTCTGTCTCTCTGTACCTTTCTGCAGTCGTCCACGAGTTGTATGATTTGTGGCCGCTGGTCCTACCAATCTGCCGGTGCTTCGTCTGCTGCTCCTTGTTGTTGTTGTTGTGATCTCTGTTACGTGCTGTTCTTTTCTCTCTCCTCTGTCCACTAACCCCAACCGGTCGAGGCAGATGGCCGTCCTCCCTGAGCCTGGTTCTGCTGGAGGTCTCTTCCTCTTAAAGGGAGTTTTTCCTCTCCACTGTCGCCTTAATGCTTGCTGAAGTGGGACTGTTGGGTTTTCTGCATTATTCTGTTTATATTTAACTTAAAGTTAAATGCCTTGAGATGACATGGAACAAATAAAGATGAATTGAATTGAACAGATACTTATAGTCTCTATAAAAGACAAAAAAAGGGATAACAAAACATAAACATTTCAGAACCTTGCTCTATGTACTATATGACAACTGTAGCATTAAATACCAAGCAACAATTTCCACATTGCATTGCGGATGATTCTTGGGCAGAGCTGAAGAGCATAGTATTGTCTTCAGCAATCTCCTTATAATATCATCGACTGGACCTGAACTCCTGTCCAGCGCTCAGGTTAAATGCTGCACGTTTTTCAGGGGATGTCTGGATGTGCACATGTGTGTTTGTGAGGGTAGGGGGGATCAGGAAGAGATGAATGACTCAGAGGTCTCACTGAAACTTAGCAAATACTCATATATATACTGTATATACATGCAGCAGATTAATACAGACAAAGTCACATACTACACGGCCACATACAGATACTGGTGCAGACACACAAATCCACATACATGCAAATACACATGCATCTACCCAGCACTATAATGGTCTTGAGTACAACTACAACTATGCTCTTTACATTCATTAATGCAGCAACAAGATCCTCTTTGTTGCAGTTAGTAAAATAAATTACTTCTCTGCAAAGACATAGGCTTTACAGGATGCCCTGTTCATGCAAGTGACGTACAAGTAATGTATTGTATTTAATCTTGAATCTGATATTTTGGCAGGGTCCAAGCAAACTTACAAGCAGGATAGAAAACACTAAAGTTGCAAGCAGATAAAAGCTCTTTAATGAAATTAGGGTCGGGACTGCAACATGCTGTTTGTTATCCTCTTGGTTACCGTGGAGATTAAGATCAAGTGTCACCACTGCTTGCACGCACACATCCTTGTCTTCCTGATGATCTTCCCCTATGGCATGCCAGGATGACATTCACTCAGTATGAGCAGCATGGCGGTGTAATGGTTAGCACTGGCACCTCATAGCAATGAGGTCCCGGGTATTTTTCTATGTGGAGTTTGCATGTCCTCCCCGTGTCTGCACGTTCCAAAGACATGCAATTAGGCTAACCGGTGACTCTAAATTGCACATAGGCGCGAATGTTAAAGTGAATATTTCTACATGTCAGCTCTATGATAGACTGGCGATCTGTCCAGGGAGTACCTCGCATCACACCCAATGACAGCAAGGACCGGCTCCCATGACCTTGGTTAATAGCAAAGGTGATTAGGATAAGGAACGGATGAATGACATTCACTCAACACCGTCACCAATCTGAATATTCAAGGATGTTTTCCTGGATGAACAACTACAAATCTCCATTGAAGGGGCTGTTCAGAGGCTGGTTTATTTCATAAAGCTGCACCAATCAGTCTAATAGATAATAACAAAAAAAGACAATAAATCTTTATAATTACACAAGTAACTATGTGTAGCTTGAACATAGTGGATCATACAGATGGTCACAGAGATTTATCACTTGAAATAACCTTCTTCTGCTCATTGTTTAGGTTTTACAGCCAGTAGAAGTGCTGTCCTTTATCATTCTTACCACTCTCATCTGTGTAGTTCTCAGCATATGTAATCGCTTTAACTAATCAGAATAATAATAATAATAATAAACCAACTATTACATGTTCAATGTACAATATGATCTGATCTTCAAATCAGGTCACACATATACACAAAGATAATATTTCTTATATGATATTTCACAGTGATTATCTTCCATGTCTTTGTTAAACCCACCCATGCAACAGTTGGCAGCAGTAACTTTCATTGCATGTGCTGTAGCTCTTTGAAGATCTGCTGCTTATCTAAGGTTATGTTGATTCAACATTAAGTGCCTAATTTTATCGTAGCCTAAACCCCACGTTTTTTGGTGTTTTAAAGACAGTGTGTCCAGACATGACTTGACCAACCTCAAGGCTGATCGTGTGAGTGAGTGTGATAGTGTCATGTAAAGTTTTTTGTGCAGACAAATTTAATGCAATCTCCATTTGGATAGATAAAAACACTCTTCTTATTGATCTACAGTAGGGATGGGGTGACCTTAGCAGTTGGTTGTTTATGAGTAAGTAGGTCCAGGATGGGCCTCAAGCAAGGCAGAGGCCCATCCAAACAATAGGAGCCAGAGGGAAAGAGTGGTGGAGAGGGTCCTCCAACCTCTACAGCCAAAACTAGGTCTTCCATTCACTGAGCAGTTCTCCACAAACAATGGGGCTGGATGGGGGTGAGTGAGTAAGAGAACGAATGAGTGAGGACATTATAGACATGTTGAGATTGCCAGTGCCGGGCAAGTGGATGAATAAATGTTTCAGGCACGCGTGCACGTGTGTGCTATACTTCTTTCGAGAGGGACAGATCTAAATAATCCGTACATACAAATACATGCTAATGTACACAAACACAAACAGATAGTTGAGCTTTGTAGGTTCTCTGAAGTCTAAATATGTATGTCTCCCTAATTAACATCTCCCTCCACTATTCATCTCCCACTCTTATAGTCTGTGAATGGTCATTTAATGTGTATCGTTCAGCCCTCTGGTCATGAACTCTCCTTTGAGACATTTTACCCGAAGGGAGGTTTTATAAAAAAAAGGTGGAATGGGCTTTTAGTGTCCCATTTCCATGGCTGATTACATGTCAGATGTCACTTTTTCATCCATTTTCCCTGGACAGTTATTATTATATTATTATGAGTTATACCAGACACGTATTTTTATTCTTTTTTGTCTCTGCATCATAAACATAATGAAATGCATGTAACTAATGTTTTATACTACACAACACGTTTGTGAAGGGTTTCAGGCCGACTCGTCTGTTGACATGTAACTAGATCATACAGTTGAGACTGTGTGAGATGACCTGAAAGCTGAATACAGCACAGCGATACAAAAAGTAAGGATAGACCAAGATTAACATCTTCCAACGTGATGGATGCCTGCTACCGGAACAGGTAAATGCATCGAAGCTAACTTGGAAGAACTTTATCAGGCAGTGAGACAACGAATCACGGCAGATTGCCAACTTAACAAAGGTTTTTCAGAAGCCTTTATTGCACAACAAATACAAGAGTTGGTCTTGTCATGTTTTTTTTGTGTTCATAATTTTAGTTTACTTTATGAAATCTAGTAGGTTTTTCTCTGCATTGTAGTTTGTTAGTTCAACTTAATTTTGCCAAATGTTGTCATAACTTGAAAAAGGCAGATGAGAACTGTTGCATAATTTAACTTTGTTAAACGCAAACTTTTTTTTAGATATTCAAATGTTAAAATCTTAACCCAGTAGTGGTTGAAAAGCTGCTCCAACATGACATTTTGGGGGGTGTCTAATCTTTTTTCCCCTGAAAACTCTGGCCAGAGACAATAGGCTATGCGAACAATTTTGGCAAGTCAATTGGCAAATCCTAGGCAAACACAGCCACTCATTGTGTGCTCAGTGGGAGAGACTGAAGAGAAGAAAGAAGAGGAAAAAGTAGATATTTCATAGTGTGTGAGAGGAGGGGCAGAGCTGAACAGAGCCAGCTGCAGCAGAAAAGAAATGACTGTCTCAACTGTGTAAATATGAAGTTTTTCTTTCTTTCTTTCTTTCTTTCTTTCTTTCTTTCTTTCCTTCTTTCCATGGACAGAGAAGAGTGGGATTTCCTCCACCTTGAACAAAGTTGTGGTTTCGGGTTGTGTATGTGAAGGGTAATGTAGAAAAGAAATGGGGTAGTTATCCCCCTACTTTAGACAAAGGGCGCAGATGGCTGGCCAGCTTTGGGGTGGGGTGGTGCAAGCAGACGCTTACGACATAGCACTGTGGCCTCCCATGGACTTCATTTCAGTTCTTAACTGAAAGAGACGGCAGAAAGGGGGGCCCTGCTTATAACAAGAAGGGTTTAGAGACCCCAAACGCACCCACCCCTCCCCTTTGACGCCCCAACGCCCCCTCGCCACTGGCCTATGACCCTTGATCCTCACTAGGTCACATGCATAGTTACAAAGGTGGGAGGAATGCCAAGACAGAGGAGGGAGACAGGGAACATGGGATTGAAAACTGACCATGAAAACAGGATTGGTTGAACTCATTTTACTGTAATCTAAGACACATAAGAGCCTATCAAAATGTTGTTCGACTGGTTGAAATGCAAATACAGCTGAAACGTGTGATTCTTAAAATTGGCTTCAGTCGCCAGTCTTCAGTGTAGAAACATAATCCTTAACATGATCCATAGCTAACCACCTTGTTGTGTTATGGTAACCCAGTTCAGATAGCTTGTTCCTACTTTGAGAGATCACCCACGTCCACTGGCATAACATTATCCACAGATAATCTGCAGGTGATTATCTGTGGTAGACAGGGAAGCGGACAGAGGAGGTACGCTCACAATTCCCATGTAATACACATCACTTATTCTCTTTGACCCATTGACCCATATTTGGTCTTGTTGAAGGGGAAGCATATACTGTGATATGCAAAGGCTTACAATGGCTTATCGAGAAGGGCCTCAGACACAGTAAGGCGCTTGTCCCCCCCCCCCCACTCCTGATCCAGGGGGATTTGACCACAATGTATGCTTTATGATGGTATGTATGTAGGCGCTGTAGCAGTCGTCCCATACACTGTACAGAAAGTGTAATAGTTGTGTCTGCGTGTAACAAAGACGGAGGGAAAACGCTGTTTGCCGGCCGAAGAAGGCGCGTGTTATGTGGCATACTTTGTGCAAGTGTGTGCCTGTGAGAACGGTGTGAGTCTGAAATGTAAAGAAAAGAGAGAAAGTGAATGTGCATCGTTTTCTTTTTTCCGAGAACATGTCTGAAGTCGCATCCACGTGGACTGTGTGTGTAGCCTGAAGAGGGATAAAGGATGGATTGTTGTCAAGGCTGCGTCCATGAAAACAGTAATGCGAATGAGGCAGAAGTGCGTGAGTGAAGGTTTTGTGTTGCAGTTGTGTCCCAGAGCGTAGCGTTACAGTGCACAGGGGTGGAGCCCTCGTTAGTAGCTGGTGAATGGAGGTCAGTTTAGCTCCTCAATAGCAGCGAAGCAAGAGCGGAACGCGACAGAGAGAGGATGAATCAACAGCTTCTCCTCACCTCACTCCCTCCTATTCACACCTCAGAGCCAATAAAATGCTCAGATGGAAAAGTAAACTCAACAATAAGCCACAATGTATGAGTGGGTCTTGAACCGGCTCACAACCCTGTTCCACACCTGTGTCTAATGTGCATTACAGAGCGCTTAGCTCTGGTGTCAAAGGGTTAACAGACATTGCCTGGATTCTTTTTCCTGATCCCTCATCAAACACAGTGTTTTTGTGTGAAAATGGTGTTAGCCTCATCAGCGAGTGAAGATGACTTCCCCTGTGGGAAGCATGAAATTGGGCAAATTCTGCCAACAAATGTGATCACCATAAATTACCCATTTTGACACAAATCACAATAAATGCTACACATTACTCTTGTCATCGCTTATTACCTCATGCTCTCTCCACATTACCTCACAATCAGGATAAAACACATGCAAATGTACAGTACGGGAAAATTCATTCTGATTGGTTCATTTTAATTTGAAATGTTTGTCACGTTACAGGCGCCGGAGCTCAAATTCCCCGGAAGCAAAAAAATATAGTCTGTTCTATATCTCCCTATTCTGTAGTCATCCAGCTCCTCTCCACATCACACGTCTTCTCTGTCTGCTACACCTTTTCTCCCCTGTGCCCTTCATCCACTTCTCTCTCTTATTTTTTCCCTTTCTCACCTTGGTAGGAAGACGATAACTGGGGAGTCACACTTTGTTTGTCTCCCTCCCTCCTCTCTTCATAATTCCCCTACCGTTGTTGTTGATGCCCTCCTATTTTCTGCAGGCGGAAAGAAATAGACATGTGCCTCCCTTGCAACCCTCCTCATCTCACCACTTTTGTTCTTTTGTTTTTGTCTGGTGGCAGGGTGCAGAAAGAGAGAGAGAGAGATACAGAGAGTAGGTGGAGGGCGAGAGGTATGGGAGTCTTCTCAGCGAGGGGGATAGTTCTCAAGGCGGCAGGAAATTACTCATGTTGTTTTTCAGTAATCCTTTTTTAATATCAGGTTTTAGGACGAGGGCGGTTGGAGAGGATAAGCAGGTACGAGTGGGGAGAGAGAGGAAAGGAGAGAGACAAAAGTGGGATCCAAATTGATTGGTGGCTTCCAGTGGAACACAATGTTGTGTTACTGTATACATAACACACATCTCAAGTGGTCTCAATATTATGAGACGTTCACCGTATTTACATCTAAGTTACACCAACGTATTGGTGTCCACAATACTGAACGACTTGTATAAGAGGTTTTCTCTCTGTAACATGTACAAATAACATGGAACTCCAGCTTTTTAATTATCGCTGGCTTTTCTCATCTGGCAATTCTAGATACTTGCCAAATAACTGATGCCCTTGGGAAACTATATTGTATTTTCTGTTATTCTGCAGTTTACTAGCATTGTTGGTTTTTCATAAGACAGTTTAAAATTTAGAGTAGCACTAACGTAGCCATGGGCCAAATCAATACATGTAATGTAATGTAAAAGGTCGCCTATAGAGAAGCATCCCTCGGCTCCACTGACCTGTTTAACCTCTTTTTGTTAATTGTTTTGGTTTTATGGCGCACTACATGAGCTCATCAACCACATTTACAGTGGCAGCTGTTTAGAAGAAGCACAGATAAGCACACACCACCATCCCTAGAACCACATGACGAAACCCTAACCATGTAAAGTTAAAATGTGTCTGTGGGGTTTGGCGTTTTCTTTTATTCACTTATACATTAAATGTATTTGAAGCATTTGCACAGCTAACTGTTTTAATACAAACAACAGTTACTAACCCTTTATGTTAACTACAACCACAGATAAAACAGTATTACATTACAAAGTATTACAAACCAAACTTCATCCCTCCAGTTCCATCCCCAATCCTGTTGTCTCACCAGTACATAAAACACCTCCCCCACCTCCACCACAATCACCACCTGACTCACCTGACAGTAAGACTTCGCATTTCACAACCATAATGAATAAACTCATTGTTCCCGAGTATAACAGCCACTCTCACCAATCTGCTAACAGCAGCAAAATCTAAATAAGACTCACTGTATGCTACTGCCCAGGGACAAAAGCACATCAACAAAGTTAGAAAGAAGCTAGTACACACGCTGTAGTCACATGTGTCACATGAGAGACCAACATAAACGTAAAGGAAGACCTTCTGGTCTTGCTCCATACCTTGTTTTTGTGCACAAACGTTATTTGTCTTCCAAAAGTTTATTTGATCTGATCAACTCACACTGGTGAGGGCAAGAAGGGTGTGCCTTCATTCTCACCCATTAATCAGTGTCACTTAAAGTAATCTAAGCCTCCCATTAGTGTCCCATTGTAGAGATGGTGGCAGACACAAAAAGAGGAGGATCAGCCCACATGACACAACTCACAGGATCCCAGTTGTACCTTATTGACCCACTTTATGGCAGGCGTCTGAATTAGTCTTCTCCCCCCCCCCCTAGCCCCTTTGCTTCGGTGGGGTGTGGCAGATAGAGAAAGGAGGGAAGAAAGGAAGAATGGGGAAAATACAGTGTCTCCTTGTGGGCATTGTCAGCACACATATACTTCACTCTTTTTGAGGGAAGCCTCGTGACCCTGGTATTTAGTGCACTGGTGATAAATACCCTACACAACAAACAGACACCACACGAGTGCATCATTTGCCCAGCAAGAGTTAGACGGAAGAAATCAGTCAAACATCAGAACCAGAAGATAACATAGGTGGACATTGTGGGATTAGAAATATGTGACACGTAGGTACAGCGCTGCCTGATGTGTCCACATGAAGCTTCTTTATTTTTCTTTTTCATACATTAAAGCACTTGAACTCCTTGTATTAAACTCAAATAGTACTAAAACAAAGGCCCGAGGCCCGAGGCCCGAAGCTCACAGGCTCACAGGCTCAGGCCTGCAATCTAAAAGTGCGTCTGCTAATATTTGGTGTCTTTTGGTGTCTCACTTTGTCTAAATAAGTCCATTTCTTTGGCAATTTGAGAACATCCTCAGAGTGCAGTGTAATAACACAGGCGTTTAGTAGGAGTGAAAGTTGCCAAAAGTCACAAAATAAATAAGTCAGTGGAGCAAAAAGTGAATATATGTCACAGATACATTAGCAAAATGAAAATTAATTGTTACACAGTACTTGGTCTCAGTCCTTAGGAAGTGTAGGTAGTGCATTCGATAGATTATATAGTTTTCTTCAAAAAAAATAACACTGCCTCTTGGGAATAAGTTAAACGTTACAGTCTAAAGAGCTGCTTATACAGAACAACAGATTACATGAAGTCATTGGAAAATACAAATAAAAATGACCTTGTGTTTGTTTATGTTGCTGAATCATCTCAGAAAGTCAGAAATCTACTGACCTGAGTAAACAGCATCTATTTTCAACAAGGTCAGTCGGTTCTATTCATCAAGCTGCTCCGTCTAAACGCAGTTAATCACAGATTGGTGCTCGAACCATCAAGTCATGCTGACCACTGCACAGTCCCCTGTTGTCGGATGCTGATGCTAAAAAATGACACTGGAGCGCTGGCTGGGTTAGGAATAATAAAACTCCAAGATAACGCCGCTCAGCAGATTTACTTGTCTTAGTTTCCCAAATAACATCGAGAATCTCTGTCCAGCAGTCTTAAATGACTCAAAGATTAAGGGGTAATATGTGAGAATCTTTCCGCTCCCGTAGCACAAAATGAGTGTTATACATCTTCAAGGCTTTGACAGAACAGTTGATCAATAACAGTGACTCCACAAGGTAATCGCTTCCAACACACACACACAGAACATTCACCTGCTCAGTGATGGAGGACGGTGCGTGTGTACTCAAACTGATGAAGCAAGTAGCTAGAACAACAATTACCTTACTGTGCATTACATGTTTTTGAAGCGAATCTAACTGTAACAGGATTTAGTTGTTTTTAACATAATGAGGATATGTTGACAGGTAACGTACAACATGCACAGCACTGTGTTTGTGACTAAATTTAATGTTTTCATAGTCCAAAGCTTAACAGTGACTTCAGACAAGTGTTTATTAAACTTAATGTTATACCCCACCTTATGACCTTTGGTTGCCTTTTGTTGTCTTACAGTGCATCAGACATCCACCTCATCCAAATGACTGGGACTTGTTTTTTTCCATTAATACATTTTGAGATTACAACACCGTAGAATAATCACGATGGCAAAAATGACTTGACTTACCTAGTTAAATGATGAACACAGTAATAGTTAGATAAGATATTGACATCAATCTAATACTGGAAAATATGACTAATAGAGTTGTCCTCTGGTTAACACTGCTTTGCATACAGTTCAGAACAGTGGCCTCCTTTCTGTGCTCCTCTTCTTTCACACAGGAGGTGTTATGGACGAACAAAATGTACCACCAGCCTGTTGTGACTGTGTGTGCCTGTGTGTGGGTGGTCCCATGGGGTATGCATTTGGGCTCAGACCTAACTGACACCTCATGTTGTTTATCAGTCCCTAATTCATCCTAGTGGCATCTGCGCTGCACTCCCCAGTAGCTGTGAAGCTCGCAGTAGCCGGGTCTGTTGGGGTGGGTTAGGAGTGCGAATGTATGTGTGGAGGGGTATGGGTGTCGCCCTGAATAAAAGGCCTATCCTGGTTTCCATGCTCCCCTCTCAGCGCATCCATCTGGACGCGAGTCGTTTCATTGTTTTGACACGCACAGCGTGGGGCTGTCTGGAGAGGAGAGGAGAAACTCCTCTTCAGCGCCCTGAATTAACTGGACAGATTTCAGTTTACTGCATGATTGTGTATGTGTCTGCTGTGTGTGGTGATCAAGGTGACCACCTGACACGCATCACTCA
>JAUMHF010000001.1:15074295-15105693 GCA_032359275.1 Microctenopoma steveboyesi
ATTTCAGTTTACTGCATGATTGTGTATGTGTCTGCTGTGTGTGGTGATCAAGGTGACCACCTGACACGCATCACTCATGGGCAGCATTACATCACAATGTGCCACAGCTTGTTGTGTATGGAGCGGAGTAGCTTCGAGCAGATCTGAGTGTCTTTGCTGACCCCTATCCACCACAACGCTGTGGCTCATCTGGGAGTTTCTCACCTCTTTTGCGATATATGAGAGGAGTGATACGTGATGTGTGTGTGTGAATAAATAAAGCTTCTACTGATCACCAGCCTCATTTCCACAAGAAGTTCAATGGTTTGATGCTAAATAACAGCAAACAAATCAAATAACCCTGGAATCAATATTTCACCGTATTTTCAACTAACAGTAACGTGCTGTGGTGCCGATAAGAGCTTTCATCGCTCCACATTCACGGAAAGAACAAAATGCACCGACTCACAAGGTTTCTCATACTCTTTTATTGTTCCTAACACGTTGCAAAATAGAGTGCAGTACATAAATCACATTCACTGACGACGGGACTACAGCGTTGTGATGGAAGCGACACCTTGCAACATGTAAAACGTAAATCAGTCTCGATAAACACAGAGAACACGGAGAGAGACAAAAAAGAAACAACTCTTATCTCATTCATTCCAAATCCTCCTGGTGTGTCTCTTAAAAGGCCTCGGGGATGACGAAGAACCAGTCGGTCAGAGCATTCTTAATGTTTGTGTTAATCTGCTTGAAGTGCTACTTGTCAGATGTCAGAATAGAACAGCACGTCCACCAAGTGCCCTGTAAACTACATTTTTTAAAATAAAGTGGAAGCTGAGTTGTATTGCTTTTCCCAGCAGAGACTCAGCACCATTTAAAACAGCTGAGAAATGAATTTAAACTTAGCAGGAACTGTAATTGAATCTGAAAGAGAAAATACTTAACATCAATGCGAAAGGGCACAAATTTAGTTGAATAACATTGTAAACATTATGATCTATGTAAATAATAAGTCAAATGAGAGACACCTTACAGGGAAATTAGCACACACTAACATGATGTAGAATTTGCATATTTAGTTTTTCCTGTGAGGATATGCAGTATATTCAGTCAAGGCACAGTGGCTGCTCATATGCACACACAAAGTCCCCCCAGTTATCCAGACAATCCACGCTCACTGTGCACACGCCCTGTCAAGCTGTGACTGGTTTCTAACAACATCAAAGCCGTTGTGGTGACAGGTAGTCTTTGGACACCCTCTCTCTTTATGCATTATACTGTATGTAGAGAGAGGAAAGAAAACACAGACCCATAGTTTACAGAAGAGGTTTCCAACCGTTTTTGTTTTTCACCTCTTAAAGGGGAACTACGTCGTTTGTTCACAGATTGTGGATAATAGCTGTATAAAGACTTTATTTTGTGACTTCAGGGAAATGTGATATTTGATAAAAGTCCCCAAGTGATGTCACACTGACATGCAGCATTTACATATATGTAGATTCATGTAGATTCCGAATGTAAACGTAACATTTGTATGAAAATCATTTAAGTATGGGGCCCTCTCTGTTTTCCAGAGAAAAAGTACCCTTGTCATGGCCATATGTACAATTTGCATAATTTATTTGTCATAAGGACGTGTCAGTGTGCTTACTCCTCATTTGGCATTGATTTTCTACGCCTGTTATCATCATTCTCACGTTGCCTTTGCATCAACTTCATCATTGCCATAAATGTGCCAAAATGTCCTGGTTGAACTATTCGCACATACTGCATAATTTTCATTTAGCGTCATAAATAAATATAATAAAAGGCACACAGAAGTACTGGAGTTCAGCATAGGTCCTTCACTATGAAGCTTTTCTCCAGCACAGTGAAAGCATCATGATGATATGAAGTGAAATGAATGTGTAGGTATGTTTAACTTAAAGTAATTCAATCAATAACACAGGTTATGATGCCAAAACATGAAAAAATGAGCTTGTATCTCTTAAAATACAGTTTTATTTGTGAATTTACACTGATTAGCAATACATCTAAAAGCAACTCCATTAGATAACCATTTATATAGGATTTTCACAGGTCACAAAGTAGCTTGGCTCATTCTGGCATGCCAAAGCAAACTCATCTTTTTAAACAGAAAAAAGTGAATAGAGAGGCATTAGTAAAGCAAGGTGCAAACAGAAACAAACGAGAAGAAAATAAAAAGGATTTAATGCGCATTCAATTCATTGGGGAGCAATTTATGCTCATAAACTTGTTATAATTAGGAAAAGCCTGGAGCTCTTTGAAAACTAAAAGAAAAAATGTGTACTGCAATATAAAAGGATGATGAAAAAAAAGAAACGTCCAAAAGGAGAGATGATATAAAAGAAAAAAAACTGGTGAGTGATAAAAACATGGTGCGTTAGTGTCAAGTTGTTCTTCCCCATCTCTACTACACACACATACAAACTTCCATTTCCAAGCTCACACCTCTCTTCTCCATCTCTCAGTTGTCGCCCAGAGCCGAAAGCTATCGTTTAACACAGCTAAAGATGCGTCCCCTCAACCCTCCCTCCCTCCAAATCCATACTTCACATTGCTAGCTGGGATACAGGTACATCTGGTTGAACTGCGGGGCGGGGGGGAGGCAGGTGTGTGTGTGTGTTGCATAAGATCACGCTTTAGCTTTGCAGAGTTCAGCTGTGGGTCATCCAGCGGTTACAACACAACCATGTTTACACGGGAAGTTACAAGAAACTGAAATGATGACGGAGCTCCGAGAGAGCGAGAGAAAAAAGAGAGAGAGAAACTAAAATGTCCTCCTATTAATTTTCCAGCTCCGTGAGGATGTAAATGGCAAATCAAAGCAAGGAGGTGGCGTTTCCTGGAAGCCTGAGGGGTGTCGCTGCAGTCATTGGGGTGATTTAACAGTTTGGATAGGATCCTTGACGCCTGCGCAGGCAGATGAGAATCACAAACCCTTGTCTCATTATTAAAAACGGAGGAAAAAAAACACTACAGTATGGCTTTAAAACACACAAACAAAGCTGTCACTGCTCCACACTCGGCGACCCATGATTCTCAGCTCAGTTGCTCGACAAAGTATTTCAGCACTACGCTTGTGTTTTTTTTTTCCTCATGTATCATACCATGAAAGCGATTTCATCACCAATGAAAACTTCTTTTTTTGTTCCATCTTCTCACGACTCACTTTGTGGCTCCTGAACTTGCTCCATTCCTTGCTCGCTACTTGCACAACTTTTACCAAATACTTCACAATCTCCTTCAATGGTGAAACCACCTGCAACTGAAATTTGCTATATACCACGAGAAAAGTGCAGCACAATAAAATAAAAAATATATAGTTCAAATCTATAGCCCACAAATCCAGTTTTCATATATTTGTTATATAGTAAATTTGTGTACTCTGAGGATTAGAATATAATTCCAGAAATCAGGCATCACTACAGAACATAGTCAGCCATATAAATTCAGTTCTTGCAAAAAGAGAAAACATGCGTAACATCTGTATTCTCTGTAAAAGCTTACAAATGAGTACAAAACAGAGTTTACTAATCCCAAATTTGTGCTCATTAAAAAAAATCTACTGTCATGAGATGGCAAACTAGACAACAACAGTGACACTTCACTAACATGAGATTGTTTTTTTCATTCTTCCATTTCAGTTTGGCAAAAATAAACAACTAAATACAAAATTGAGATGAAGGGCAGAAAATATGAAAATGCTACATAACAATTTAGAGCGGGTCAGCGGCTCCATGAGATAATGTCAACTTAACTGTGACTTCCAGGCTTCATCCTCACTGTCTTAGTTCACTCAAGTATATTTTCCCAGTGTGGGACGAAGAAAGACTTGTCTTGTCTTATCGCGGCCCATTAATTCATCTGCAGTTCAGCAGTTAAACCATGTTAAGCTGAAACATGGTTTGCACCTAAAAAAAGCCTGCAGAGTGCGAGGGAGGGAGTGAGGCGGAGAGAAAACCTCTCTCACAGTAAATAAAGTCAACGCTTGTGGTTATTTTCCAGACACCAATTTTCCAGTGTGACTTCAAATTTCATGTGGCCTCTCGGTTCCCTTTGCAGAGTCACATGAGCAGAATGTCAAAACAAAACCTTAAAAAGCCTGAAAAAAAGGCTTTCGACTTGTGCAGTTTTACAACAGGTTGCAACCAAATCATTTCATGAAATAATTTGGTTGCGGGAAATATGCAATGTGGTTACAAGTTCTGTTTTCAGCCTGGGAAACAACTCCGAGGAGAAGCCAGTTCCTCGGGACCTAGAAAAAGGGTCTCAAATGACACTCAGCCTCCAAGGAGCCCTGATAGCGCACTGATCAGGTGTGAGGACACCCAACACCTGCCTTTAGTCACCCTACATCTGCTGCAGTTTTAATTAGCGGACTCACGTAACCGCCCCCAAAAATATCCCAAACATTCCCATCGTTTAAGGAAGGAAACACCTGTTCCTTTTTTGTTAACAACCAATTCATGGAATTTCTGGAATACTCTCTTCTACCCTTCTCACATAAAAACCACTTGTTTAAAAAATGAAAATAAAATTAAAACACAAAAGGACAGAGGCAAAATAAAAACACAGACATTTAACAGGAAAGGTTTCTTCTTCTACACAGACAGTCGTCCTGCCCGACGCGCCGCCCGCTGCCTGTTGACGCTCAGGCCTCTGTCTTCTCTTTCTTTTTGTTCTTCTTCAGGAAGGACGGGGTGCGGAACTTCTTCTTCTTCTTAGTGTTGGGGGACTTGGAGGGCGAGCTCTCGGGGGACAGCGCCTCCTCGATCTTCTCGCCAGAGCGCACTGTGTTTTCCATGCTCTCCACGCTGGTGGTCAACTGGCTGACGCGCTTGGAAAGCTGTTCGTCCACATCGCCGTGGTTGTCTTTGCCGTTCATCAGACCTGCGTGGTTCTCTGTGGGGAACAAACAAGGAGAGGAGGAGTGAGACAAGTAATTCTCTCTAGTAATGTTGACCTGTTGTTAATCATTTGGAAGAAAACCTGTAAAATCAAAGTGATGCATTTAAATGTAGAAATAGTAGTGGTGTGAAATGCACACTTAAATACACAATTATTTTTCTCACTTTTCTGCCTGTTCTCCAGTTTTAAATACTGTATTTAAAGCCTGTCCTCCTTTAACAGGCTCTGAAAGGTGCACTACGTCCGCTCCGCCCACTCCTCAGAGCCTGTCTTCCTTTAACAGGCTCTGAACGGTGCACTACGTCCGCTCCGCCCACTCCTCAGAGCCTGTCCTCCTTTAACAGGCTCTGAAAGGTGCACTACGCCTGCTCCGCCCACTCCTCAGAGCCTGTCCTCCTTTAACAGGCTCTGAACGGTGCACTACGTTCGCTCCACCCACTCCTTGTGCACATAAAAGGCCAGCTAGTGTCGTATCTTTTTCTCTGCGTTGCAAATGCAGGTTAAGGAATGCAGGGTGCCAGCATCACGCTGCTGCAGCAAAGCATTAAACAGCGTTGCTTTCTGGTGTCCTTTTAAATCGATTTCATCACAACTGACTGACCTCACCACGACGGGTAAGACACGCACCAACACGCGGCGCGGCAGGAAGTCTAATGCATAAAGTGGCCACAGTCATCTACCTTTTTCTCTGAGGTACATATGTGAACAACATTTTTCCTCTTTAATGCAGCCCCACCTGGACTCTGGGTTAACTTCAGCACCACCACGACTTTTAGGAGAATGAGCGGTAGAAATGATGGATGGAACATTGTCATATAAAACTTATTTTATATTTCATTATTACACTTCTCATCACCAATGAAAAAAAGACAAACAAGGACTTTACTGAAAACAGAATCCAAATAAATACAAAGACACAGAGTTGGACACTTCTGATCAAGTTTCAGTCGTGTGGAAAGTGAATTTTTTTCTGAATTATTAGTTATGGGAAAACATACGTTAAAGCACAAGTCATTAGTTTTGGCGTCGCAACTGAGCTTTTAGTACATTTACTTGAGTTAAACTGTCATGCACACATTTTGTATCTTAAGGACACGGTGGAAAGACAAAGAAGACCACTGTGAGTAAGGGATACCTTCTTTGGCTGGAGTGCTTTGTGGGGACTGGGTGAGAGACATAGACTGAGAGAGAGTGGAGCCGTCGTCAGAGGTTAGCTCGTGCTCACCATCTGCAGGAAGGACGGGGAGGGGGACGAGAAAAGGGTGGTGGTAAGGTGGGTGGGGTGGAGGGATGGATTAGAGGATTGCAGGGCGGTGTAAAAGATTGGAGTAGCGGGATGACAGCATGGGTGAGCAGGATGAGAGGCAAATGGGGGGTGGGGAGGGGGATTTGTGATAAAGGGTCAGAAGGGGGATGAGGGAGAGGGGAGAGGAGTTTGACAGATTAGTGTTAACACACACATGTTAGAATCAGGCCATGCGCAGCTGCATTTCCACTAAAATTCCCAAATCCCAGTCTGCTGACTGTCAGGTCGTCCGAGCAGCACCTCCCATGTTTGTCCCGGCTGCGTGCAGGTAGCGTCAGCTGGCACTGGATAGTGAAGCTTCATTCATTAGCTGGTTGATTTGTTCATTTCATCTGGAATCTCACAAATATTTGTTATATTTGCTTTAACATGAGGGCGTTTAAAGCAATAACGGTGCCTAACCTTTAATGCCATTTATATCATATCTCTGTTTAAGTGGAGCTAAACAACCGTAACTAACTGAGTACTTGGTATTCTACTGTCTGACTTGATGAAGACAGTTTACGGCAGCTTTTAAAACAACTCTAAGAACCATCAACGTCTCAGTCGAACTCAGCATCAGTAGCTACATTAGTTTAAGACAGATGAGTGTGAATGACGTGACATTCAGGGTTACATATTCAGCACACACATTCACAACAAGTAAAGCGCTCACGTGTTCTCTGGAGCATAAAGATCGGAAGCAGAAAATTCTGTGTGAGCCATTAAAAATGAGTCAGTCAACTCACAGCACACTGTATGTGCTTCAGCTGCACTGATTCAGAGATAAAAAGAACGATTGTGTACAGAGAACGGAGAGAGTGGTCTGCACTCCACTAATCACAGGTCACAAGTGTGTGTGTGTGTGTGTGTGTGTGTGTGTGTGTGTGTGTGTGTGTGTGTGCGCGCGCAGCCCAGCGTTGTATCAGGCCATTCCAGACAGTCTCCAGCTAGCATCCAGATTGGTCACCGGGGATTCATGGGGCTATGGGGGCAACAGTGTCAGAGTAACGGGCTCTGCTCATGTGGCAGGCGTGAAGACCTGCTGTCTGTTCGGTCTGCTGTCTCCGTCACACCGACCCCTCACACACACACATGTATAAACACTCAGTAAACACCACGTTCCATAAGCACATTTGCACTATTCTACAAGCAAATACACACACTCGTGTGGTCCAGGAGCTTTAATGCACAACCCCCCCCCACCCTTACTATCTGTTCACTATTGATTTTTCCCTGCATCTCTGAAAGGCAGTGAGAGGGCTAATATGATTTGCACTGGCGATCCTGTGTGGGTGTGTGTGCAGACACGAGGTAATGCAAATAAAGGCATCAGTGGCGTCCGTGGGGACGAGCCCTCCTGGTAAAAGGTGTATAGCTGTGCACGCGTGTGGTACCCACGGAGAATGCTGGAGCGGCGAGTTAAACACACAGAGCTGAGCCCAAACAGAAAGCAAACATGCAAAGACCTGCAATTCGATCAGAACTAGCAAGTCAATTCCTCTCGATGGCCGATTTCATTGTTTGACTCACTGATTGATTGTTGATTCACTGTTTTACACTTGCACAACATTTTGATGTGACCCTTCAGACTGGATTGTTGGGACAAGTCTTTGGCTTTGAATACAGATCACTGAGCGTGTGTGTGTGTGTGTGTGTGGGTGGGTGCGTGGGTGTGTAGTCCATATGTCACCCAGTGTGACTGGGCTCTTGCGATGTTTGCAAGTCCAGCATTTACCAGTCCGTACACGTATGAATATTTGTGGATTTATGAGCCGGTGTGTGTGAGTTTGCATGTGTGTGTATTTGTGTGTGTCGTACCACTGAGGCCCAGTCGCTGCCTCTCCACGTTTTTTCGATACTCCTCCAGGTCCTTCGCTGACAGCTCACTGAAAGGGTTGGGAGGCATCGGAGCCATCTGCTCCTCCTCTGTGGGCACGTATGGCTGGGGAGGAGACGGAGCGAAGGGTTAGCATGGGAGAACACACACACACACACACACACACACACACACACACACAGAGGAACACTCAAATGCATATGATAGCATATGCACACACTCGCTGAAATGCAAAAAAAAACCTAAGTGCAGTCACACACACACAACCTGTGTGTCTGAGTTTCATTACAGCTGCTCACATAAAGATAAAACAAGTGTCGACCACATCACACAGAACTCATCTAATCACTGAGTTTCTCATCCAATTAGTCTGCGGACCCTGACATCAGGAGAAAATAATCACAGCAAAATGCATGACACACAACCTAATTACACGCAGCACGAACATCTTCGTGACCACAAAACAAGTCGCGCACATGCAAGGTAATCACACGTCTTCTGAAACCACAACACACGACTCACACAGGGGGACAAAAAAACATATGTATGTATGACACCTCTTAGAAACACATCTCTGATGAACACATGCAGCGTTTTTTGGCAGAAGAGTGAGAGAAAATTACTAAAAAAACAGCTAAATAAAAAGACCATTGCAAACAGGAACAATAGAAAAACACTTATTTACCAGAACTTTAATCTGCACCAGATCCTTAAAAACAAGACACCAACCACAAAACAGTCAGTATCAAAATGTCAGCGGTAGATTTTAACTTATTAACTGTGATCCTGCTTGTATTGGGTTACATCTTTTTCATCATTCGCCTCTCAGCTATAACACAGCACAACGTGCTCACTTGCCACCACCTAGTGATCAAGCGCTGCCATTGACAGACAACGGCTGACACAGATGACGAACACTGACACACGTGTTTGAGTCATTAGATTTGTTCTCGTTAGCTTAGACGGCATCTACTCCGTTCTCCTGCTTGTTTTGTTGCACCTGGCAAATCTTCAACCTTTATCGCGAGGATTAGTTGAGTCTGCTTTTCCAGCACAGCTCTACAGAAGTACGACTCGAGCAGATGTTTAAATTAGCCCGCATCATTCTAACTTCTAACTTTAATTCTAACGTTGACTAGGTAAACCGGTGCCTCCTAAATCAGGATACACGATAATTTCCCTGACACAGTAAATAACTGCCACGCCTCGTGTATTTCTTCTCTGACCGACACACACTCACCCGTCGCGGTTCGTCAACAGGGATGCCTGCTAGGTGCTGAGAGCGCGGCCCTGACGTCATCACATCAAACCGATTCTGCTCTCTGATCTGTAAGGTCAGAACACACGATGACGCCATCGGAGCTGCTGTGACGGGTCAAATGTTAATGACTGGAACATTCACGTTAGACTCACTTTGTTCCTCTTCTCCAGCACCTCGGTGGGGTTCGTGTTGAGAGGAACAAACTGATTGGCATCCTCGATCCGGATCGGGGTCCCTGTCTCCTCTGCCTTCATCCACTGTGAAAGAAGGTGAAGATGGTCACGTTGTGTCTCTTTGGAACTGCATTATACTACAATATTTCCATTTGTGACTTTTAAATGAGCTTTAAACTACAGTTATGAACACTCAGTTCACACACAAGCTTCAGCCCAGAGGCCACTTTGGTAATCTTTTTTTCAGCCAGTAGATGGCGATCTAGTCCAGATTAAACTGGCTAACAACTCCAGGCAGAACATTTTCCAGATGGTCAGATGAAGCGTGTTTTCTCAGTGTTGTGTATTTATTATATTCATCTAAATTTACACTTCAATATGTGCAGCCTGCTACGTTAGGAGGAAAAAGTCAGTTGTTCTACTAATTTTTACATTTTTTTAAATGTAAAGATGACTTTAAATTTTCATTGGCACACACACACACACACACACACACACAGCTCACCGTGGTCGCCCTGCTGTTGTAGCGCTCCTCTCCACCTTCCACGCTGACCTTGGTGTAGCTGTTGGGCGAGTTGAGCCAGCGTGTCTTCTCCCTCTGCTGTCGCTGCTGCAGGAACTTGAAGGGCAGCCGCGTGGCGACACTGTCTCCATCCTCCTCAAACGTAAATGCTGTGACAGTGGCGGGGATCTCCACCTCGCTCTTGTGCCGCGGCTTCTCACGGACAATGGGGTGCCTGTAGGCGTAACCCGTCCTGTAGCCCTGCAGCAGGAAAGAAGATTCGACATAAAATGATCTGATTTGTTTAGGTTCACAACGACAAGGAAACAAAATCATGTTGTCTGGCAGGAAGCGTATTTATAGATCTGTACTTGCTGCAGCACGTTTAACACAGAAGGTCTCAGATCATTGTTTCGACCATCGTTATAATTATACATGTGTAAAAGTTCTTCATTTTTACCCCTCCAGAGACTGAGCTTGAGAAAGAAACGAGCAATTATTCTGTTACTTTTCCTTCCTGTAATGCTGGCTGAGCTGCTGGTTTCACAGTCAGTCAAATGGAAAGGAAAAATAGAAACCGTGCTGTGACCGCAGGGATTCTGGCAGCACAAAGGACAGAGTCAGAGTTGTTTCCTGTCTGACCTGTTCTCTCACATCTCTGCTCTTTATCCTCATCTTTCCTCTGCTCTCCCCCATTTTTCTGACGCTGTCCTCTCACATGTTTGATTATTTCTCTGACATTTTTCCACACTCGGCTTGACAGTGAAGTTCCGGCCTTCCGGCCTGAACTTAGCTGGCATGCTCCTCTGCTGCAACACAAACCTTTTTATTCAGACATTTCTGCTCATTTAGAGCCAGAACTTTGTTGCATGTCTTTACTGGCTGTTAGAAGAAACAGTTAGTCATTCCTAACGTTATGGCTGGTCCTGTGCACAAACCCTGACTGCTGTGTTTATGTGGGGTGAGAGAAAAGAAATTATTTATATGATGTCTAATTATTTAATGAGGTATTATGTTTTTTTTCTGTCAATATGTTTGTAACATACGTTGATGTGTGTGGACTCACCAGATTATCCAGCATCCTCATCAGAGATTCAAACTCCAGCTCCCCAATTTTCCACTTATACAGGCTAGCCATGTTCACATCATTCGCCGCGGCTACGTCGAAGACTCGCGTTTTGTATTTCTCCTGGTCCAGCACTATCAGGTTGTCCACGCCACCAGCACATGAGATGGCATTCACCTAAATCCACAGAGTGAGGACAGAGGCACATGCCTGTGAGAGTCCACAGCACAACACAGCGAGGACAGGCGGCACAAAGGTCTTTTTGGTCACCAACAAACTTCCAAAAGAAGATACTCCTCAATCACAAAGGAATATACAGTACACGACACTCAACCAACGTGGCTTATTTATAAAAACTAAGCTGGGCTTTGCAGGATGGATTAATGGAGATTTTGTTTGCCTGTTACCCAGGGGACACAACAACATCACATTTACCAGTGAAAATAAAAACAAGTCAGGGATTCAGCTGCAGAAGGTGAGAGAAATGTGCTTAAGAACGACTGCATCAGGAGTTTATAGCTCATCACATCTCTCAGAAGCAGCAACACACATCACATTGAAAAGTCTGACAACTCCATGTGATGTTTCACCATAACTAACAACTGAACTTTGTAACTGAACTGACATGTTGGTCAGGCTAGGTGTAGCTTGTTTGTGTGTGTGTGTGCGTGTGTGCTTTGATCTACCTGAATTTCACAGGCATAATGGGCATTATAGATGTAGTGAAAGGCCTCTTCGATGGTCTCCCCGAGAGCGACCACGCCGTGATTTCTCAGCACCAAAACCTGCAATACACAAAGAAACAGGGATGAGAAAACAACAAGACAGTCGACAGTGGTTAGTTTGTCTAACTTTCCGTTAACATGACTGAGAAGTATATGGCCCCCTATTTAATAAGTAACCATCAAAATACGTCTGACTCCTTATGTCAACAGGGGCTGGGCCGATGAAAGATGACAGCAGCACCTGACAAAATCCCCTCATTTCAATTCTGTTAACGAGTGATTATTTTAAAAGCCAAGTGCAAGACACAGAAGGATTATTATACCTGCTCTGGAGGAAGACTTTGCTCGGATTTCTTCTCCTACCTTTGCTGTAGGCCCCAGAGCCTTCTGCAGCTCTCTGCGCTCCTCCTGTTCATCCAGGCTGCCCTGGTAGCTGTAGTAGGCAATATCCCCCAGGATCAAAGCCTCCTGGGAAATGGGCAGAATGCCACACTTCATAGATGACACCTAAAGCAAAGAAATGACAGTTAGGGTCTGTTTCAGTGACATCTAGCCGACTGTCACATTTCCTGATGAGGTCTGCTTGCAGGGCAGGTTTAAAAACTGCCCGGTGTCACGTGAACTTACAGCAGCCGTGGCAGGAGTGTGCACATGTATGACACAGCGGATGTCTGGACGCATGGAGTAAATGGCAGCGTGGGGGCTGAAGCCTGCAGCGTCGACCCTCAGGTTGGTCGAGCCCTGTTCGATCACATCCCCGATGATGTTGACCTTCACCTGTGGAAGAAGGCGTTCACATGAATTCAAGTAGTTTCCTCATCCTGCATAAAGCGAGTTATGAAGTTTACATTTAGGAGCAGTGGAAAGACACATTGGCAAGCTCGTAGAAAAGACCATCAGTTCAATGGCTCTCCTGAGAGGTTGAGGAGAGCACAGGGAAACATCATAACCATACCCAGATCAGTATAATCAAATATACCCAAACACTAAAGAACGTCCAGGGACTGACACAAAACCACACTTATCCCTTACTCTCAAACACAGAGATACTGAAGACATAGACACAAGTCAAAATCAATGAGCATGACGACAGAAATCACATTATCAATGATTCTCCCTCTCTGTCTTCTCCAGGAAACAAACTGGAAACATAACACAGCTGGGGATCGGACATGACGTCCATTATTACGACAACTTCATTACCAGCTAGTTAGCAGTAATGGCATTAAACCTGGCGGGAAGAGAGGCAGATACCTGGAGTAGAGAGGAAAAGCTTCATAAAAACCTGAAGGAACAGCAACAATAAACCCGAGTACGAATGTCAGTTCACACAATAAAGCTAATCTGAAACATAAAACACAACTTTGCACCATGTCGTGCTTTTATCCTAATGAGACCCTGAGAGCTCAGAGTGTGTATGAGGGGGAAATATCCCTGCTGATATAATGTGGGCTTCTTTTTTAACTTTATACAGGATTTTTCTAATTGTTCTTATTAACAGAGGGAAAACTACTTTTTACCGTTTTTGTAGCTTTACATACAAAAACGTTTGCAATGTGTCTTTTTTTTAAATAACCACCCAAGTGTTGAATTAACAGTGATAAAGATAAAAATCTGTTTATTAAAGACACAATCTCAGGGTCAGCTGCAGCTGAACATCCTCACACATGCTCTGCCTGTTTACAGCCGTTTGGATGTGTGGGATTAAGACCATCAAATGATCTTTGACCCGGCGGACGACAGTGAATGGCACCGGCTGAGCGTAACTAACTACAGCCATCTTTGTGTACCCAGGCTCCCACAGCCACAGGCAGCTGTCAGACGACTGAACATTGATCAGGTTACATCACATGTCCAGTATACTGACAGTTCACCCTGCCGTGTCCTTGAAAAAGCAACTTCACTGTTCGCTCTTTGGCTGTAGGATCCGTCGGTGACACAGCTGATGATGAGCAGAGGAGGAGGCGAGCAGGGTCCAACAAAGACGGCTGAAACCTGAACTAGAACGGCTTTAACGATAACAACCTGACCACAGACACAGACTTTTTCTATGCAGCTGACCTCGATATGGCCTCGAACACTTTATTCTGATTGACCTGGTTGACTCAATCGATCGTCAAACTCAACCACAGTCACTACAGAAATCACTGGACTAAAACAGGCTGGGAGAAAAGAAGAGGACGTTTGAGATCAGAGAGAAACACACAGAAAAATCTGTGCGCGACACATTACATGATTCATTTCCAGTTGCAGTATTGTGGTCACGAGTCTCGCACAGACAACCACAGAAGAGAAACACACAAACTATAAATACTCCGCTGTAAATTACGCTCCATTATGTTTCTAAACCTACAGCCTACATTCACCCTGCTGTCTTTTATTATGGATTTGCTAGCAAAAGGTTTCATTTTGAGATAATAATCGTTTACACATGGGTCATATTTCAAATGTTTCGTTCAGTCACTTAGACTCCCAGACGATTTTACCACATTCAGTGAAAGTAAAACCTGCAAGACCTTACCTAAGCTACGTAGAGGACACAGTGAATTCCCTTTGAGACAGAGCTAGTTCATCTAGTCTAGGTGACCGTAGAGGAATCTCAGTAGGAATCAATGCAGCAGCGCTTCAAAAATGCAGCTGACCTACACTATTTATGGTCTCTGAACGTCTCACAGTGATCACAGATCCTTTTGTTCATGCTCACTCTAGAGATACATTCAGTAATATTAAAGAATAAGAAAAAATCATTTACCAAGAAGAGGTTAACGATTCATTTACTTCACTGCGCTTTATTCAGAATCTTTCTGCCAACCACTGCAACGGGTCAAGACAGTAAACAATGACTAGTACATCCAGCTGTAAACGTGCACGAAGGCCAAACACTGACATGTGACGCCTACCATTTTAAAATGGTTAAGTGTTGGCCCTCTATAATCAGACAAAGAAAACTGACAGACATTTACAGCCTAAGCTGTAGTGATCACTTCAGTTTAAACTAAGCTTTCACATCTTTGCTCTGTGAGCAGATAATGTCCTCTGAATGGAACAAAGATCATTGGTCACCTGTCCATAATTTAATGACATCTCCTCACTTCATTTTTGCTTTACTGTTGCTAACTCTTTATGTCTCTCACCAGATTTGATGCGGACGCTTCAGCAAATGACAGCCCTCTGGGAATGATGAGGATGTGGTCCTGCTCTTTACTGACTCGGCTCTAAGAAAGAAAGAAAAAGTTTGTTAGGGAGCTAAACAGATTCAGCGATGATGATGTGACGACAGGCCGTTTATAAAGTACCTAAAGTATTTAAAGCACGTACTGTGGTGATTAGTCGCTGAGCACAACACATTTAGAAACTCCTTGTCCACGTCTGAATCCCCTGGTTTTGTTTTCTGTGGTGACTTACTGTGATGTAGGAGTTGGCAAAGTGCGCCCAGCTGAACAGGTCCACCAGTCGGTACAGACTGGCCAGTTTACAGCGCGTCAGCTTCTCCCCTTTCACCAGCGTGGTGGATTCCAGTCCGTACATGTCGTTGATGGGAGTCACCATCCCCAGACCTGAAAGTCAGAGGAACTGTGCTATCACCGTGCTGACAAAGCAGAAAGTAGGAACAAACCCCTGAAAACTATGCACAGCTCTGAAGCTGAGTCATGATTTTACACCATGTAAACACAGAACATGCATCTTTAAATACTCATGCTGTGATGTTCAAAGATGATGAACCTAACACAAGGGCGGAATGTCCCGTTAAATGTTAGTGTCTGGTCTCCTGGACCAGCAGCCCGCGGCACAGCGACTACTCACTGAGAGGAGAGGTGTTGAAACCAGCCACTGAGCTGGCCATGAAGAATTCAGCAATCTGTCTGAGGGCCAGGAGGCCGGTGGGATTGTTCCCCTTCCGCTGCTGCTCCTGGATCAAACTCTCCAGCTCCTCCTTGAAGGCCTGGGAGAGAACGGGTGACAAAGAGAGAAAGAGTTAAAAGAGGGAATAATCAGATAGAGATAGAAACGTATCCCTGAGATTTCCCTAAATCCATGAAGGAGAGAAGATATTGTGTCAACAACAATACGCAATATGGAAGAATATCGATGCAGTAAAGACAGAACACAATCTGTGGCTTAATGTTGACAGGAAGATCAAAAGTTGAATTATAAAGGAACATTGAAGGAGCTGTGATAGTCCCGGATTAGACACGCTCCACTCGTTTATATGTATTTAAAGAGGCTGGATAACAATAGGCTGTCGAGGCAACAAACTGAACAGGGATTGGCTGTCCCGCTGGACAGCTCACAGACTGGGATGTGGCCTAATCCTTATGACCACACTACAGTCAGGAAGAAACAATCCAGTACATGCTAATAAGCTCAGCGTTTGGACCCTTAAAACATGTGTTTGTTTTTATCAAACAGCTCAGAAATCACGCGGAGCGTAACTGAAAATATCAGGGACACGTCAAACGTAACCACTGCAGACATGTTATATTCAGGGACATCCACTGAATCCCAGGCAGCAGTAGGTGACAGCAGCCGAGCTTCTACTCTACGTATATCTGCTGGGGGGGGGGGGGTGCCCTGACTCCAGGGTGGTGCTTAGGATAATGGATGGAAGACCCAGTATACAACACTTGTACACGTGTGAGCTTCAGTCCAGCTGTTTGAAAGTTCGAGATGTGTCATTTCGAAGGCGTTTTTTAACGCCCACACTACTGTTTACCAACATTTTCTGCTTCTACGCTGCACTTCAGCGACATGAATAATGAAATAATATATGAAAACAGAGATTTCCTTTCCATGTTTACAGTATGATCACTGTTTGAAAGGCCCGTTTAACACATGACTGCGCGTGCTTGAACAGTAACACAGCAGTGAGCGGTTTGGTTGACTTTGGTTCTAAACGGTGATTCATTTAACGGTGTGCTTTGGGACAGAGGTTATGAAATCTCCACCAACATCCTGCCAGTCGTCGAGACAACTGCAGCACTTTGTTGATTCAAATCTTCCTAAACATTACAATTATGTTTTCAGCATGTGGTTCAACTTTTCATCTTGTGTCAGACAATATAAACAGTTATGCATTGACACCAGTATGAACCAACAGTAACTAAGTGAGTCATCAAAATACCAGGAACAGTTTTTGTAATATAAAGTGTTTATCCCCATGAGACCTGGTCTTAGCTTTAACCCAGCTGACCATGAGTTCAGTTTAACTTTCTAGTGGAAATTTAAAAGCGGTTATATAAATATGTGGGATAATTAACAAAGCGTGACAGTGAAACCAGGTCACGGCCGCTGTAAGGGGGCAACATCCAGCCTTTATTTTTCAATCTCAATGCTTATGTGGGAGTCAACAAACTCCCCACAGAGCTGCGGCTGTGCACAAAAACATCTCTGACACTTAACTTCCACTTGTCTCTGCACCCCCTGAGGTCGCCCCATGGGACGGTCCACAGCAGCAGTGTCATGTGAATGGAGTACGGGCCCTTGGATCGATGCCCGTGTGGGGGTGTTTTGTTAAAACTGGAGCACCCCACCCTGCCCCAATGGCGGGACACATATAGTACATGCTGGTTCGGAACCCGGGCCAGACATTCCTTCGTCCCTAGCGGCGAGGTTGCTGTGGCAACGGGTCTGTTGCGGATGTCTGTCAGTGGTGGGTCAGGGAAGGTCCTTTTGTTTTTCAGTGGTTGTTGTTCTGGGCTTCAGATGCTGTTGTGCCATCACACTGACACTGGAGACACAGTGCTACAAGTGACACACATGTTGTGCTCAGGCAGTTTTTTTCGTGACTCTGCTAGAAAGGTCTTTGTTTTGAGTCGTGCTGGAGGATTAATGCTAGCTCGACAAAGTCGCGAGCGTGGTGACAATGAACCAAAACGGTGATGCTACGTGGAGGTGAGAGGAGCAGCAGAGTGAGGTTCAGAGCAAACCCTTTACTATACAAGCAGGCAGGACATGTAACTTTAAAAAGCACAACGAGTCAAGAAAAACAAAACGGGCAGGCATCTGCTTCCCAATGTGTGCGTGTGTTTCCAAGAAGATTACAACAGCAGGGATTTGATTCCCATCATCTAAACAGATTAATGCCGCGGCATAATATTTCACCACAACCGCGCCACACATCCGTATGTATTTAGCTGCTTTCTTACGGCCACCTTAATTCAATTACCAAACAGGTGAAACTGCAAGATCTCCACTTCAGCTACAGCACATTGGTTCGTGGAGCGAAGACAATGTCCATCTTGCACTCTGCCAGATCAAAACAACCAGCCTAGAAGAGTTTCTCCACCTACTGGAGGAAAAATGTGATCCAATAAGAAACATGATGAAGTGTTTCCGCGACGGCTCCTATATGGCAAAAGCTGCTCTTTCAGAAAGGAACTGTGGCAGTCTTCAGGGACTAAAGTCGACATGCAGGTTGGATCTTGGCCAGTTTGTCAGTAGGAGAATCGAAGCCTGAGAGTGGAGAGAGGAGTTAAAGAGAAAAAGGTTTCTGTAGGAATGTGACCACGGGTCCGCCTGAGGCACATAAAGTGTTTCAGAGATTCTTAGCTTTATTGGATCTTGCAGGGAAACTTGCGAGTGATCTCGTGCCATACTTAAGGAAATTACATGAGGGCAGATGCTTCTTGAAGTGCACTTTTTCAATTGAATTGAATTCAATTTATCATTATTTGTATAGCGCCAAATCATAACAAAAGTCATTTCAGGGCACTTTACATAGAAAAAATATATAAGTGTATATACTGTATAAACAAAAGCAGGCACTAGGCAACAGTGGAGAAGAAAAGTTTAGTTCCTCACCGTTTGGTAGACTGAACTAAATCTATCATTTCAGGCCACTACTTTGTGGAGGGGACAACAGAAACTCCTCTTTGAACTTGGAATATGACGGGAGGTTTCTAGTCTTCCTAAAGCTTTTTGTTATCCAACGTTCCGAGAAGTTTCCTTTTGTCGTGACTCCGTTGTTTCTGCTGCAGTTATTGTTGCAGATCCGGGTCAGATTTAAACGGCTGTACGTCATCCTGTGGGAAACAAGGACACGACTTTATGGCCCGGAGCAAGACGGCGCTGCATGTCTGTTCTTGTGGCCCGATCAAAGAAACGTACATTACTCCTGATTTCAGCATTACCTCAGACACACTCATGTCCTCGCGTCACATGATGTGACTCACTGCAGCAATGTTTAATTAAGAGTATTTAGAGCAATCTGGTTTCTGTTTGGGGCCGCACGTTACACTTGAAAACAACAGTCACTATGCGACAAAGCCTAAACTAGGCTCTAGGAGCCCAATATTAAATCCTTATACCTACGGAGTTAAGACTTAAAAGACCAATACACCAACTCACACATTACCCTCAAAGACAAATATGCACCTAAGACCAGGTGAGGCCTGTAATTTCATCCACAGTCTCTCCAGTAGTGTCAGCACAATGCGGTCCTTTAAGCTGCCAAAGGGACTGTGCCAGAAAAGTGGAAAAGTGTCTGTCTGCAGGTTGCCAATGCTATTGATTTACCCCCATCTTATCACAGTGTGTGCGTCAGTGAAATAAGTCCCCGACTCCAGCTGCCCGGACTTCCTACTCTACATAAACTCGCTGCCCTTTTTCTTGACTGATGCACTTGCTTACCCGACAGAAAGTGCACAAAAACTGAGCAAAGGAGATCATTGCACCGACTGTATGTTTGGACTCATCCTGTGCTGTGCGATTCAGTGCTACAGCTACGGAGTACCAATAATACCGGTCCCAGGGCACGTTTCTGCTTCCTAAGTATTGTAAATTAAAGTGTTAATACTGGACCCTAACAGGCTTCTTGTGATTTTTGAGCATCCTTAGTTCAAATGGGCTGAGCTGGGTTTAGTAACATTTCACTTGTTAGCCTTTTAGCCCGAGGGCTTCGCTGCAGGAGGTTTTTCTCATGGTTCGGCACCTATGCGATGTGAAATGCCAAACTTGTGCGCAGCACTTATAGAAAGAGTCGCTGGAGAGAGTTCAACTACTAATGCTCTGTCAACTGAAACGTTCAGGCTTGTAAGAAAAAGGAAAACCTAACAGAGAGCAGCCGTGACATTTACCTCACATGAGGGGGTTTCTCAGCTGAACCCGCCAAAGCACCATAAATTATCCACTTGTCTTTTCTGGTGAGAGGTGGGGGTGGGAGGGGTGGAGTGGAGTGGAGAATCTGTGCTTCCTCTAAAAACCACAGGACTAGCGCAATTGACGCTGACTAAATTTACCACTTGGCATCAGTAAATCACTTTGATGGTCGAGGAGCAAACTGTGCCACAAGCTGCAGAAGGAAAGGAGACATTTAGGAGAGGAGAGAAAAACCTAACAGCATGAGAGAGCGAGATGAGCGGAAATGCAGAAAATAGAAGCAGCATGTGGACACTGAACTCAAATTGAATTTTAAATAGTTTTTATCTTTCTGAGGGCTTTTCACTTTTTCATCACAGATTTTACCACTAACAAATGACTGTACCACTGAGACTTTGTATAACTAATCACTTCCTCGCCCATAATAGAAGACATAACCTCCTAAAACCATCTGAAAAAGTTCATCCCTTCTTTGCACCTTCCTCTTAAAAGTCTAAACATTGCAATGAGCCTTTCACTGCATATCGTACTGTGTATGATATAAAATCAGAATCTGAATTACAATCTGCCTTCAGGTTGAAAATCAATATTATGCTGCCTAACAATTTTGCCTTTATGACGTTTTCTCCCACTCGCTCGCCTGAACCCATTTATTGCCTGACTCACTCTGCATACTAGCATAAGGAAGACTGGCGTGTTAAAAGTGTTCGACGTTCAGCTTCAGCCTTTGATTTCTAAACGTAAAAACAACTGCATGAATGAGACCAGTGGATGAAGTCAGAGCACTCGATTCCCGCCTGATCTAACTTTAAATACAACCTGCCAACTGTGCACTAGAAACATGTAATCTTAGGAAGCCGCTCGTCCCATAACACTGCAATTGCAACAAACAGAGTGAGAGAGGAGAAAGAGAGAGATGGAAGAAGGGAGGAAGAAGAAAAGAGTGGAGAGCCACGGCACATGTGTGGGCGCCCAGCTGCTGACACACCTGTGGTTGTAGAACACGAGGAAGCAACAGACTGAGAAATGGAGATGATGGGGAGAGAGACGAGTGCACGTGCGCACATCCAGCTGGTTTACACACAGTTGTTATTGTTGTTGTAGATATACAGCATGGGAGTAAACCAACAGCGAGCGGCCGCGACCGTACCGACGCGACGGCTGCAGGCGCACTGCTGCCCACAGGGAGCCACCTGTTGCTGCTGTCTGAGGGCTGGTTGGCACATGTTCATCACTGCATGATCACACGTTTAGCACAGGCAGAGCAGCAAGCAGACACTCTACGCTGTGATGTAGTGGAAAATAATGGCAGTGGAGTAAGATGTAATGGTGAAATGACCGTTATTACAGGCAACAACAAACAGTCTTTACAAGTTGACATCAAAGGTGTGCAGCGTACAGAAGATACACCTTTGCAGGAACATGATCACAGTACATATTAGAAATCTGTTTTGCACTAAATCGTTTGCTTTTCCTTGCTTTGTTGTCAGACTATAGTTCTTCAGTGGCAAACAATGGCAGATTATTAGTGTTCAAATTACATAAGGACTTGAGAAAGCCCTCTGGAATGGAAGGGTGAACAAGTCCAGTTGCTTTTTGGGATCACCGTGACCTGGATGACTGAGAACCTTCACAGATAAGTTGTTGAGCATTGAGTTGTGAGGTTGAGCTTTTAACACACATGGACTAGGAGCATTAAACCAACGATTCTTCCACTGTACACAATCAGTGAGACCAAACAACCTCGGCGCCCGCTTTGTCCCCAACCCCAGAAACCAGTTCTCCACTGAGGTGGAACTGTCTCGTCAAAAATCAACTGTCCCTGCAGTATGGAACCTTTTTACATAATGGCTGGGTGGTGTATCGGTGCAGTAATCCAGCCTAGAAAGGACTACTCTTCACAAATCTCAACAGCTCTCTCTCTCTCCCTAGTCAACCCAAAAAAACCTGAGAGAACGCCTCCTAAACTCTTTGCATCCCTGGAATCAGGGATCTTGTAAATGTATAATCTGAGATACGTTGTTGTGCTACAAGCTGGTACTGATGCCACTGATGGGATGAACACGGATTCAACATGGTTAACCTTCCCAATGACTGCTAATAAGAACAACATGGAGGAAACTGTGCCAAACACTCCCCAAAAGTGACGGTCAGACACATACACTCAGCGACAGACCAACGGTACTCTGCAACCGACCTCTCAGCGCACGCACCTCTGCGTACTCGCTCGCTCATAGCTGTGGAAATCTCTCGCACACACATAGATGGACACAACATATCAAGGAGAAATCTGCATCCGCAGCAACATGCTCCTATCCTCCCAGACATCTGGCACAAAACACAGCGTGCCAAGGAAACCACACTGGGCATGTGCAGAATGTGAATCACATTTAAAGCTAAAAGGGGAACGGGCCAAACCGCTAAGCAGCCACGGCCGAATATCAGCCACACACACACACACACACTTCTAGCTTACTCTTCTTGTGAGGAACATTCATTCACAGCATTTGTTGCCTTAGCAGCATCCGATTTTACAATAGATTCAACCTTACAACCGTCAAAGCATATTTACATGTTAAGCCTAAAATAAAAAACTACAAATCCATATGCATAAGGACACTGTATCTGTAAACAGCGAGGAACACTTCGGTTGAGAACAGCCTTGAGTCAATAGTGTAGAGTAAATACTCCTAACACTATGTTGGCCGGACTGAAAGGCACAGGGTTGTTGTAAAATCTCTGCATGCGATGACACAACTGTTCAAAGGGCACAATCCAAACAGGAATCCAGGACAACACTGTGTCGCTTTTACAAGGTGCCGAGGACGACTATTGTTACCAGTTCCTGACAGTGTTGCAAATGCGTTTAGGGTCAAAAAGGAGACAAACTGATCCAAAAGTATGGGAAATATTCAGTAAGTTTAATAAATCAGTGGCCTGTGGTGTTTCTCTGTGAACTCTGAGCTGCTCCCTGTTAGAACAATCTTTGCACTGCATTCTGGTCCTAGCAAATATAACAGCCGACTACAAATCAAAGGCAGACAGACACACAATCTGCCTCAACATAGCACTAATAGCTAGATTTCCAGCATGTCTGCCCCGCTGTACCTGCTGCAGTGCAGTCTATGGCAGAACATCAGTTCTCCACCGGGGGAAAGAAAATCAAATAAAACATTACTTGTGTTGCTCAGATTTCCACCATGCTCACATAGTTGTTTACCTCAGCAAAACCTGACCCAGCAGGAGTGCCACTCAGCGAGGGTGTGTTGGCTGTTGGTTATATTGGGGTTTTAGCGGGTTTCTGTGGCCAGTGTCACAACAAACACAGAAGTGCATGTTGTGGCTTCTTTAGAAATCACTGTATTGGGGAATAATAACCGACAGAAAGAGAAAATGGGAACTGATCGCCCAACTGTTAGTCAGCGAGGTGACAAGTTGCTGCAGTGCCTGCGCAGCTGACCTGAACCTGAATCTTTCTCCAGCTCAGGCGCTGCGAGCGGCTAGAGCCGATTCCAGCATGCAGCGAGGTAAAGATGGGGAACACCCAGGACAGCTTTCCAGTATATCTTTGAGCTAAAGGTATGGAAGCATGATCTTTGTTGGTGCACAGGACATGCAAACCACACACAGGAAGGCCTGAACCAAGCGATGAGTTTATTCATGCTGCAAGTATGGGTGTTGTTATTGTGTCCTCAGTATCAAAATGTGACACTGTTTGCTAACAGGAAGGGCAAAATGAGGCTTTATGAGGAGCATGAATTCAGCAGAAAATCACAACTATACAACGACATTCTGTCGAGACTCGAGAAACTAAATACATTGCCCCACGTTCGGATTCTAAAGCTGTGACACGACCTCCAGCCCAATCCACTGAAAGTAGGAATTACCAATGAGACAAATGTTTTCTTGACAGGACTGAATCTGATTTGCTTCTTGTCACTTACCGGACTCTGTAGTATCTGTGTGACACGTTTCTTCTGCTCCAGAACATTGAAGTCCTGCCGAAGGTCGGGCGACATATTCCTGGCCCTGATGTACTCTGGGTCGTTGACGTTGACCCGGTCGAAATAACGCTCCTTGGTGCCTCCAGCGGGTGTGGGAGGGGTGGTGACCACTCCCTGATGGCTGTCCACGCTCATGCCTGCTTCACCTCACTCACGCCGCGGCTGCCGCACTGACTGTCACCTGAGAGGAAAATCAGAGAGGTGCATTGGTTAGAAGTCAAATCAAGCCATTTAAAAGATGGAGAATGTTTCACATTTGAAGTAAATATTAAAACTAAAATCTACACAGCATAACACCACCTTCCAGAAAATCTAATTTACCAGAGAAAATTCAACTTCATCTTTGTCAAACAAAAACGCAGATTTTTTTCAGAATCAGTTTATTATCTGTATTTAAAATATACCACGAGAGAGTCAAACACTGCTTCCTGTGATTCTACGGCACAGAGAGAGTCAAAAAGAGAACTGACAGATATCGGTAAGCAAATAACGCTGTCACTGAGATGCAAAACAGATTGTTGTTGCTGTTTCACAATGTGCATTTCTTATTAGTTTAAATTTTCCTTCTTTTAACAGCGGTAACTTACTAAAATAGTGGGAAACATCTTACACGTTTGAAATAAATTTGCTGCTCAATAGGAATTCACTGTCAGTCGTCAGCAGGATGTCGAGCGCAGTTTCACAGTGTGTAGTCGTAGAAGAGGCTTCGGTGTTTGGTTCGAGACAAACATCAGGCTCCAGCTCTGTCCTTAGAGCTGAGCTTTGATTCACACACACAGTGTCATACTGTACAATCATGACAGTACAAAGTGAATGACGGCACGAGCGCTTTCGTTTGCCCCGCTGGAGAGGTGCTCCACGCCCACTGTTCACTCTAAGGTCAGCTGGCACGACAACAAACCTTCTCCAAGCTACAGGAACTGTTGGAGTAAAATCAACGCGTGCACCTGACCTTGTCAGAGCCTTATTGTCATGCCAAGGAACACAATCAATACGAGCAAAAGGAAGTACATTTGAAAACACTGCAGGTTATTATGTTTGCCGTTCTGTCACAGGAGGCTTTGGCAGCACTGAGAAACACACGAGCTCAAACGACTTCACTTAAAAATTCACACGGAAGAGGCACTGTTCGAACACGGAGCACAGAAAACTTCCCTTACGGCATGTAGCAGCTGATAAGCTGGTGGTGTATTAGGGTGGGGCTTATGGGCTCCCTACCAGATGGTGCTTAGGCTTGAAGACCAGTGGAATGACCTGGGACACCATGAGAAATGTGTCTTTGGATTTCTGCTGTTCGGTTGGTGTGGAGTGAATGTGGTCGGAGGGATGATCTTGTGTGACACAAGCCACTGAGCTAATGTCACTTAAACAGATGTTACTGACGCACAGTTCATTGTATAGAGGAGAAACACAAACAAACTACTTCCTCTGCTCGTGTTCATGTCTCCAGTCAGGAGTACATCTCTTTGTAAAATTTTGTTTTCGTAGATCCAGCATGTGACAAACATAAGAGGTGGTCCAGAGAACCACGTCTGGACATTTCATGGATTTGCACACGGCAGGACACGATGCTGCGGAAATCAGTGTTCTGTCTTGTTTTTTTTATTTAGTCATAAACACGCGAGTCTCTCGATGTTCCTTTGTCTGGAATCTTGCAGTTTTTTGTTCTCCTCTTTGTAACAGATATTTATATTCTTCCTCTTTTTGGTTAGAAACATTATCAACACATCGACTCTGTTGCCCTGCTCAGTCTCCAAATGGGCTCAATCAGACTTTGTGAACTTTGCAATAAGGAGTCAGTAAAATACAAAGGCTGCATTTTCTAAACATTTAATAAAATAAGTGTTTAACACTCGACATGTGACAACGTTTGGTTTTTACTTTGCTCAGAAAATTCCAAAGCATCAACTTAAACATTTTAACAGTTATCATGTGATGTTATCTTTAAATCAGACAAATCTGTTGGACACACAGAAAACTCTCAATCTCTACCTGAACCCACTACTAAAGCTGTGATTTCTACTATGGAAACAAATAAAAGCCGCCTAAAAAAGCCTCCTTAATTGAAGGCAGCTGGGCGGCCCAGTTATGTAACCTGATATAGAATTCAGCCTGCACACAGGACAGGCTGCGATAATGTGATGGGTTCTAGGCTGAATAGTAGAACTGAAGAGGGCTCCGTCGCTAACAGTCTTACTTATTCTGCAGTCAGAGCAGTTTTTTTGCTGAATGAGTGGACGAACGCAGCAGCTGAACAGCTGTAGCGTCACCAAAATAAAACCTCTCTCTCCACACACACGCACTCACACACACACGGATGAGTACCCTAGTCTGTCGCAACACACATAACTTCAGCAGTCCCCAGCATGAGATCTCACTCCTCCCCCCCTCCCTCCCCCCATCCCTCTGTCTCCGTCAATAGATCATTGTCCCTGAATCTGAACCCGCTCGGTCTCCTCACATCCAGAGAGACTGACGGTTGGGAGGTTTGGGAGGCGGGAGGGGGAGTGTTGGTGGTGGATGTGTGCATGTGAGAGTGTCCAACTAATCTGACTAAGAATGAAATCTGAACCACTGAATTACAGCATCGACGTTTAGAATTTAAATGTCATGCTTCACGGCAGATGCATTCGAGCATTGAATCACCACAACAATGACGAATTGAGAATTCAACTGAGTTCAGTGACCGACGCGACTGCCCTTTAAAGTTATGGCCTGTAGTGACCTTCCCTCCCCCCCTAATGTTCAGTAGCTCTCCAGAAACAAGTTGTCTTAATCTCTGGAGGAGATGTCCGTGAAGACTTTCTAATCCATAAACAGTGATTTTAAAAGCGTCATAAACCTGCTTTATGTGTTGTTGGTCACTAGGAGCTACTGATGAATGGTTGCTGCTAGGCTGGTACGAAACGAAGGGAACAGGTTGATCAAGTACGAGGCAGGACTCATCTGTCCTAACTGCATGAAGGTAACCTACTTGAACTATTACTTCCACTGCTGATTAACAATTTATTTAAACGTAACATTAGTGATTCTCTGTTTACATTATTTTCAGACCTAAAAAACTTCGTAAACTGACACTAAGAAATCCCAACTTTCAGAAAAGAAATCACACAGTGCTGATTAATATGAAGAAAAAGCACCCACCTACACCTACATACGCTCTCCACCCGCTCTTTTCCTCACGCACACCTCTTATCTATAGCCTGCCTGGGGGAAGCTTCAAAGGGTGGCTGCTTGTGCCTTTACGAGCTACCACCCCTAAAATAGACAAGCAGCGTTTTGGATTGTGTTACAATCCCGACTGCAACAATCCCAGGAAAGAATCTGTGCCTCGGCTAATTATATCCACTGTAAATGGCAGAGCAAGCTTTCACGCACAGGTCGGCACACCGTGACCTGCAAAGAAAACGACGAATGCACACACAAACAGAGGAGTAGGTGTGTTCCCTGTCTAAACACGCCTGCATGACAGATCCAGCAAAGAAACCAGAGCCAAATGCTCAGCCGCTTACAGATCCTCCACCAGCTTTGCTACGAAACGAGGAAAACCTTTCTACTGTGCGCCAAACGTCGGCATTTCGTATGTAACTGACACATGACAGCATCTGGTTGTAGTTTTTAGCGTTGGCTTATTGTGCAACCTCGCAGTGCAGTGCAGTAGTAACTGGCTGTTGTGCAGATTGCAGCACACGCAGAACGTCTTGTGTAGATTCATTTGGCAAAGATTCTTTCGAATTAAAGCCTCCAGACCGATTCTCGCTGCTGCAGAGGACAAGTTAAAACACTCTTTTCTTCTTCCTCTACAGCCCGCACAGTCGGACACATTGGAGGTTAAAAGCGGAGCTAATCTTCTCTAGTGCTTACACTCACTGCCCTGTTACTGCCAAGTGTGTTTATAGTGCAGGAGAGTTTATCTGCATGTGTGTGTGTGTGTGTGTGTGTCCACACAGTCAAACTAACATGGAACTCCCCTAAGACTGCTCTCACAGGTACAGAAAAAAAGCTAGAGTCTAATACATGGTGGAAAAGTGGGACACATATACCGATGATCAAGATAGAAACCGATGCATTGACAAATAAACCAACCTTGGTTTTCCTCTTTGGTCAGTGAATGGGAGAAAACAAGCAGGAGAAGTAGGCGGCTGAGGCACAGCACATGTCTCTATTTTTCTCTGCTGCTCAAAAACTCCAGCACTGAGTCCCACAGGGAAGCCAGGACGGACGAGAGAGACGGAGAGAGAAAGAGCAGGATACGAATGATCAGAACACCAGTCGATCCACTTGTCTGTCCAGATTTTCCATATAGATGCTCTTTGGTCAAGCTCCCGGCAGACGGCACATTCTCCCAGAATCCTGTGGGTTCTGCTGCTCAGCTGCCTCAGCGTACATCAGAGACGGAGAAGTATCAACAGCTGTGAGTACGTATGTAAGAGGATATATGTGTGCGCGCGTGTGTGTGTGTGTGTGTGCGTGCGTGCCCTCGGCAAATGAGGGAATGTGTTTGTGTGGAAGAAGCTAAAGGGACCACGTGATGCAGGCTTAATCCCCCACCCACTGGCGCGCACACACACACACACACACACACACACACACACACACGCACACACACACACACGCACACACACGGGCTGCTAGACCAATCACAGCTCAGGCTCACACAGACTAATCACTCCTCCTCCCCTGCCTGCTCTCTCTCTCTCTCTCTCTCTCTCTCTCTCTCTCTCTCTCTTTCTGTCCAGTGCTTTTTTCCTTTCTGTCTTTTTTTTCTTTGATCCATTCACTTTCTGGTCTTTCTTCTACATTCAACAGCCCCCCCCCTCTCTCTTCCTTTATGTCTCTCATTCACACCCTCTGCTACTCCACCACCTCCTCCAAGCGACTGTACTAAAGGTCAGCATTTATGAGTAGCTGCAGCCACACAACCTGCCGCAGAACAAACCGCATGGCCTGCGCTGGCACTTTACCCAGATTTACCGTGAACCCGCTTTGTGGCGAACCGAAACAAGTCAGAGGATGCTGTCACAACTAAGATACAAAAAAACAGAGACATCACTATTTAATGATCAGGGGGCATGTCCCAGGTCAGAGGTCAGGTTCAGTCAAGTAACAGCTGTTTGTTAGTCAGTGTTTGGCCTGAATCTAATCCCACATTTTAAAGCTGGCTCAGTTTCCCTGTTCGTTTTCCGGTTCCTATTTGTTTTGTTGACTGTATCTCAACAAAGCTGCTACTACTGACAAATTATCTTGCTGTACTACATTCCTCAAAGGATGCTGAAAAAAGTCTTCCTCCACACTCCAGTTCTCGCTACTGAAACAAATATGCGAATGAGCTTATCTCGGCTTCTCATATAGATTTTTAGTTTAGTTAAATGTTTTTTCAGAATCGGGTTGCAGCGCAATTTCTAGCACTTCCTCAAACTGACATTCACGCCCCCTTTGCACCATGATTGGCCAGCTGTGCAGAGGCGAACCACAATTTCAGTTTACCTCAAACAATTAAGTGCAACACTGAGAACGCTAGCAGGAGAAGATGTCCACGTTTTGAAAATATAACAGTGTTCAAACACACGTTTTCCAGCATAATCTGCCTTATACTAATACTTTTATTGTTACCTTATATGTTTTAAATGACCTCTGAGGACTGAGATCAAGGAACTTGATCTGTAGACAAACAACTGACCGGACAAACACAACACTGATACGTTGGTTCACAAACGTCTAAACTTCTCATATCACGCACTAAAACACAAACCAGGAGCCATCAGGACTCTCAAGGCACCAAACAGTTTGCATAGGCAAAAAAATAACATAGGCCTGAGGCATAACCTTTATAACCCGAGTTTTTGATTTATCTGGTCCAGTCTACACATCCACCAGGCTGGCACCAACTCTCTCCAGCTTTACTCAGACTGAAGGAGCTACTAGGAGGGGTAGCGAAAGGTTTTGACCCAACAAGAAACAACTTAACTTTACGCTGTAAGCTTGGATGTGATCCAATTATACATACAGAAAGAAAAACCATCCAGGCAGCCAACAACCTGTCGGCTAAGTCATGAGTACTGCTGTTAGATTTCCATACTGCTTCACCTTGGCTACTATGCAAATCTACGTTTGGTTCTCACTGCGCTTGTAGACAGCAGAAGTGACAATACAATGTTTTATATTTAGCAACATCTGAGTCTAAACCAAGACCATCTGATGATCTGCAATGACATGTTATACAAATCCCTGGATTGGTTTGTGAAATCTGATTCGAGTTTCAGTTCAAGGTGGGAGTTCAACAAAGTGCGCTACATGTTCAGGCAAGAAGTAAACATAATCATGTGCCAAATGTATGTCATGGAACTAAAGGAAGTATACTGGAAGAGAATGAGCTGGTGGAGGTTATTGCCCCACATACGAGAACACTGAGTGTTAAGGTATGTGAACTATATTGCTCTGAGCCAAAAAGTTAGCCAAAATAGGAGACTCTGTGATTGACGGTTTGACACAGGAGGCCGTTAATACCTCAGGTGAACTTGTACACTGCAAATGTCTGAACCAGATACAGTTTAAAACTACAGCAGGCAGCTGTAACGCTGAAGGAACAGTCATATGCACATCACACACACACACACACACAGTTCTCAGCTTATCTTTCTGTACAGGAAAGGAGGACACTGACACTGCTGACAGGGGGGAAACAAACAGAACACACACACAAACAGGGTGTTATACATTCCACAGGATCGGTCTGGGTGCCGCTGGCAGTGTGAAACAGGCCGATTCCTTCAAGTGGTGTCACATGCATGCAAGGGGGAAATAATCAAGTGTTTGCACGGGGAGTGTGTGTACCAACAAACAAGCGCTACGATCCCTGCAGTCGCCACATGACTGTGTCCTCTGCACAAATACAAACTATTTATCTCAGCCTGAGAATAGTCATCTGGACGAAAGTGCCATAAACCATCAGCAATGTGGTGGAAATGTGGTAAAATATACTGCAGAGTACATCTACACTACCGGCTGAGAGTCTGCAGATTTTCAGTCCTGTGACGTGCTGGCAGAGAAGGTCTCATTGAATCCCTTCTTCAGTCTTGGGGGGGAAGATGAGCTGGTCGGTGAAATATGCTTTATTACTGAATGATTTGATTAAAAAGTCCAAATCACGTTGGAATACCTTTTTATTTCAGTTTCTTATTTAAAACAACTGACAAAGTTGTAAAACTGAAATATTTAAGAGTATTTTATACTACTGACATATTTTCACAAAAGATCACTTGAACATTTCCAAAGCTTGCAGAAAATCTCTCGTCATTTTTACGACATCATTGTTCTTTTCCCATCCGCAGTGCAGTAAATATGCCAAATACAAACCACCCCAATCCCTCCCCCTCTCGATGTTGGTGCATCACTCAGCACTTTAATCCCAACTCCCATCAACACACACACACAAACATGCAACGCACAAACAACAACTGACTCTCTGACTCAGGGAAACTGAGCTCCACCCACACACACACACACACACACACACACACACACACAC
>JAUMHF010000001.1:15105793-15151182 GCA_032359275.1 Microctenopoma steveboyesi
CACACACACACACACACACACACACACACACACACACCTGCACAACACTGAATGCGGCCAACTCTGAGCAGACTGCAAACACAGGACAGTATGAAGACACTGTGGAGAAACAGCGTGCGTCGCTCGGTGTCTGCTTCTCACAGCTGTTGAATTATTGAAGTCTGTGGTTCAAAAGACAGACTGAAACATTCAAATGACAAATCATTTTACATTTGGCTTTGTTGTAAAACACCACATCTGGAGTGCAAACCATCTCCACGCCCTCCTTTGTTTGTAACTGTCAGGGATGAAATAAGTCTTCTTCATCCCAGCGTCCAAGTAGCTACGTCCCAGTGGTGGATAACAGCAGGCTCGTCTCCTAATGACAGGTAATCATGACCCCGTGGAAACCCACACCCCTGTTATTTCTTCAGGTTGACTCACTACACACACACAGAGAGACTGAAGCGTGCTTGATACTGTGCGGCATCCATGCAACTGTTATCGCGTCCGGTGATTAATGGGAGGTTTGCACACCACAGTGCTCTTAAGTAATCCCATATTTCTGTTGGAGTCATCCCCTCCTTGACCCCTGCGATAAGCGGCGGGCAAAAAACACAGCAGAGAGGAAAGCCCGAGTGTCCGCCGTGCTTCAGTCCCGCTCGGATCCATTTGCTGCCAAACCCTTAGCCTACTAAAACGCTGAGCAGTAACAGGAGAGGAACATAGGGACATGTTCACAGATACTAACTGTTGAGGGATGTACACACGCTCTGAGCTTTGCCCCAAGAACAGACAAAACAACCAACCGGTGGAGAGGTGACAAAGATTGCTGAGAGAATAAAACTTGTTTAGTGAAAAGTAGAAAGAAGTATTGCTTGTTGGGACTATTTTACTCCTAAAATATATGGTTTTATACACATACACTGAAAACTTTTGCTCCCAACACATCTCCTATGCGTCGGAGATGTGTTGCCCTGCGTGAGGCAAATGGTGGCCACACCAGAGACCGACTGGTTTTTTGTTGAACAAATAAGCCAGCAGAGCACGTAAAAACATTTACGTCTGTCAAGAAAGATTTCGACTACTCTAGAGCATGAACCCTAATCACCATACAGTGTTTTATTCTTCACAGTCAAACCTTGTTTCGTGGGTGTTTTTACAAAGGAAGCAAATGTCCGCTGTGTTTTTCAGATGTTTATCTCATGTCTCTAGCTGAACAGATATATTTCTGTTTCAGCTGTCTACACACTGGTCTGAAGATCTAAATTCTTCAGTTTCACACCGGTAACGACAGCTACTGTGTTATTATAACCAGGTTATTGTCATACTTTGTGAAGATCGTGGTACTGTGTGCTGTTATGATGAAAACTTAGACCCTCGTTGTTCTTCACCCCGCGGGCCTCAAAAAAGTATCATGTCCCCTTGTGTACAGATGCACAAACAGACACGGTAAAGCTGTCACTCTGCTGTTAAGCCAGTGCTTAAAGACCTGTCTAGATTTACGCTTGTATGGAAGTGATCCTAAGTAGGCACTAATCCATGTTTGACGGGCAGAGAGGCAGCTAATGTTGAACCCCCGAGACAGATTCACTTCCTGCGAAGCTGACGGGGAACAATGCTGTCACTCTCTGAGCAGCTCTCTTTCTTAGCATGTAGAAGAGAGACACACACCATTACAGGGATGAACGGAGGCGCGGCTATACAGTATGTTTGCTCACGAGTGACCTTTTGGGAGCCGCCGACAGCTGTGTGTCCCCTCCCAAAGCCATCACATCAGATAACCTCAAACACAGACATGCACGCACACACTGTTCCACCACACACACCCCGAGTCAACACACAAGGACAAAGGATCGTGTGGGTTTTCATATTTTTATGTTTGGTAGGTTTTGTATTGGAACAAATTGTTTATTTTAATTAGCTTAATAAACAGACAAACTATGAATAAGACTACAAATGTGTGTCTAAGACTGTTGGTCACTTGATGGGCATTCAAGCATTAAGCAGACTAATGAGAACCAAGTCTAGTCCACACATGAAAAGTACAGCGACTCCAACAAACATTTGGGAGACAAAAATGTTTCCTAGCTTCACATCCCACAGACCATTGCTCCTAATCAGAGCCGTGAAAGGCAGGGGATTGCCCACTTTTATGTTGGACACAGAAAGCTCCTGTGCATCCAGCGTGAAAGAAGCAGACCGCCTTCCAACCTGAGGAATGTGCGCTTACACAGTAATCAACAGAGTTCAGCAGCGTGTGGATGGATGGTTATTTGTTTTCTTGCAGAAATTCAAAGTGCCTGCACCTTAGTGAAATGACCTTTGCGTTAGAACAGCGCAGCACATAAAAAGGATTACACACGAGTTAACCAATGCACACACTGACGTGTCCGCCTGTAGTAGTAGTTGGTAATGAAAGCATCTGAGACACAGTTTAACAGGATCCTGTTGCTTCAACTACACAAACAAAAACAGTCCGCCTCCGAGCATTGCAGCTGCTAAACGCTACCGTACGTCGGTCAGAGACAGAACAATGTAGTATCCTGAGCTGCTCCGTGGCTACACAGCAAGAAAGCTGTGTCTTTAATTAGCTTTAGAGAGATTTGCATTTACTTGACATCGACGCCTGATTGAACAAGCCAAGTGTGGCTTCTCACAGAGTGACTCGGCTGTTTTCTTTTTTATTCACGCCTCAGTGGTTACTACAATCAAATCTCTTTCAAGGTTTTTATAGTACCTGCTTAGGATTCAGATCACAAGTTCGTACGCCGAGACCAGCTGAAGCTCCATCAATGAAACGGGGCCATTTTCAGTCAGTCATAGTGCGGACGTCAGACATTTGTAGCTTCGGAAAGTCATTGTGTGTCTCATAATGTGTTTTTCTCTGTATTATTAAGCACAATTTAAAAAATACTGAATGCAGCAGTAATGTTCTTATTTATAAGAATATGGCCTTTTCATTAAAGACCACAGTCACAAGGCAAATCACTAATACAGTCTAATAACTTTTGTTTATGCTTTGGGGGGAATATAGATTTTCCAGAAACCTCTGTGGAATGAATTACTGTTGACTTGACTTTCAGATATAATAAAATATGCATCAATTGCTGGGCCCGGTTCCAGATTTTTACACCACCTCAGATAAGCAGCTTAGCAACGTCAAATATTTCAACCTGGGAGATAAGGTATTCAGTAACTCCAGGAAACACTGAAAGAAAACATGAGAGGCAGGAAAGTTCGAGGGTTCACTGTCGGTTCATGAACTTTCTTTTTCCCATTTCAATACAGACATCTGTAACACAAGTCCATTCAAATAAAGCTAATTCCACTCTTATGAATCATACGAAATCTGATTCTCAAGAAATAAGGCATTGTGCATGTTTCCTAATGCAGTTGTCGCTGAGCAAATGGGTCCCATGACCGGTCTGTGGTCAAGCACTGAGAGCTGGTGTGTGTTTGGGGACTACAGTATCTGTTACACCATCCAAGGAAGCAGACAGATTGGATATGTCGGGGTCTGTGTCTGGATGAGGTCATTACATGTGAAGCTGAAAAGCAGCCCCAACACACCAGCACACATACGCACAGGGGCACAAACAGTCACACACTGTCATGGGTTTCTATAGCAACTCCAAACAAACAGTCGGTGCATTTTGGTGACCCGACCCCAGCAGGGGAAAAAAGTTAGAGTGGAGTGGGTTCTCTGTTCACATGGTTCTGGTTCTCTCTTTGTCAAAAAAAGATCACAAACACTTCACCACATGCAAGCAGTTATCCGTCTACCCTAAACCATGCCGAACATCATCCTAACCATGCATTCAGAAGTTAGGTACCAAAGCTAAAAGCTCTATGGCTTAGATTCCCCCTCACTTTGAAATATTACATTTCGCAAGAGGAAGAGGAATTGTGAAAGACTCTCATCCCACCAGTATCCCACGAGCCTCTTATGTTAAGTCAAAGCCTCAACACCCCCTTCCATCCAAAAGGCCATTTCATTCACCATAGACGTCTGAGAAAGAGAACAAACCAACAATAGACACTAGGCTGGCTTTTGATGTTTAACAGCTTCCAAGGTCAGTCAAGGTTGAAGACACCCACATCCGCAGATTAAAAAGACGATGGCATTTAAATGCTTTAAAACCTCTGACTGCTTCAACTTTTGGCATTCTTGTGAAATCCAACCTGCACAAAGGGCAGCGTGCATGTTTGAACAACCATGAATTGAACAAACTGATATTTCTTGAATGATAAAGTAGAATAAATATGTTCCCAGAGCTGCAGTAGCCACAGCAATACAGTCTCCCATTGGGCAACAAAGGCTTTTCCTCCTGATAAATGAGTGAAACAAGGTTCATGTCACAAAGCAGCGATAAAACATGGAGTGTATGTCCAACAACAAGCACTTTCAATGTCTGTCCACATCTGACCTAAGAATAAATATGTAGCAGCAGTGACTAAAGACCAATATCTCAGTTGCAAATGAAATCAGTGAATTTTGTAGTCAAACAAAACTAGTGTATAAACATTTAGTGGACTGATAATAATACAGTTTTATATAAAAAATATCAAATTATCATCAGTTGTGTTGTTAACATTGTGTCTCCTCTCTCCCATAGTTGTGTTTCGTCCTTCTCTCTCTCTGTGCCTTTCTGCAGACCCTGACCTTGGAGTTGTGTGATTTGTGGCCGCTGGTCCTACCAACCTGCCAAAGTGCTTCGTCTGCTGCTCCTTGTTGTTATTATTTTTATTATTATTATTTGACGCTATACAAATAAAGATGAATGTGAAGTTCCACATGCTGCTGGACAAGACTCTGTGGACTACAGCACGGACCCGTAGGACTGTGGATTACTTGAAGTCATCCGGTGGTGTTTCAGTGATTCCTTGTTTCACTTGAAAGGAAATCACAGCACGTCGTCACCACAACAGGAAAGGGAACGCGCGGGGTTCCTCTCAGTGACTCACTGTCTCTTTGCTGTGACCCATTCTCTGACTGCTCAATGACAGAGTGTCGGTGTGTGTTCCTCCGCGTTAGGATATGGATTGATGCTTTCTGTGCATGTTTGTTCAAGCAGGTCCAGCTGTTTCCTCACACGCCCTTCAAAAGCGGCCAGCCTGCACACAAACTACTCTTCTTCCTATTCCGAATGAGCTTGAAGGATATCCAGAGAAAAGCAGCATACTATTGTGGTAACTTATTGTTCCTGACAACCAGTGTGTTGCATGATTCACCGTCACCAGGGAGACTAAGACTAAGTGATGCAATCGGGCAGGAAAGCTTTGACGAGGGGTAAACCAAGCAACAGTCGCCACAGATGAATGGCAAAGTCATTTTCTGTAAAGTTTTTCCCCATCGACTTTGAAGAAACATAAGAGAAACCATTGCTTTGAATGCTAATCAAATTGAACTGTGATGACTGCTCCTTGCTTGTCCCATCACAGCTCTCTCTTTTTTCCCCCCCAAACTTTAACATGCGCAAATGAAACACAAATATAGCCCTGAAGCCTCTGCGTTCGAGGCACCGGCCCAAAAACACTGAAGAATTTCATGTTCACTCTTTTTTTCCCTCATTTGGTGACATCTCTAGAGTTTAAGTTTATCAGACAGAAGTTAATCAGAACATTTCCCACACCATTTTTTCATTGTAAAGCTGAATGATGTGGTCTAGTTCTGTGAAGTAGAAACAGTTACGTTGTGAGATTTCTCCTTACTTGTTTTGTCACATGTATTCTTGCACTTTAAGCTACGGAGAACCTTTCAGTTCACCTTGCCATGCAGCATTCCTGCACGAATTAGGGCACTTACCAAAAGTATCTAGTGACAGATATCTAAGAGTCAGTTTAAAGGGGGACTAAAAATGCAGAATAAGTAATAAGTGTAGAAAAGAAAGGATTTCACAGCTGGCAGTGGCTTATACAACATAAGGCATTATCATTTCAACCTTAAGGCTGTGAGGTTTGATCATTTTCCTGCTGGGATAAAGATCACCAAGATGTTTATTTAAGAATAACCCCTGCGGGTTAATGGAACTTCAGCTTGTCACTGTGCATCAGCATCAACTTAAATTGGCTCACTTGTCTGAGGAGTTTGCTTTTCTGAAACAGACAAAGGCATTTTATTGAGACAAACACAGCCTAGGATAATCTTGAAAGCAATTCATCACCGCCTGCTAAGCCCATATAAGCCCCAATTATTTTTCCATTTTTAAATGTGTCCATTTGGCAAAAGTTCAGGACACAGCTTCTTCTTGGTTGCATCCCACTCGTCCATCTCCAAAAACTCAATGTTTTGTGAGCATTACTGATGTATGTCATTACATTTATTAAAATGTAACATTAAAGTGGGTCTGGGTAGGGCTGATTGTTGGCATGTAAACACAAGATAAACTTTAGAGTGGGAACCAAAATATGACCTCAGCCAACATTGGGCTGTCTCACCTCGCTGGTATAGAGGAATGCAGTTGACCCACGGTAGAGATGTCAAGTCAGCTTTATCAACACACCGCGTAATGCTTTAAATTGGCAACGCGGCATGTAATCTGACACTTGGATCTATGTCAAAGGCCACAGCCTTCGGAGAGGGAACGTTTAGGCAGGAGCAGCAGAGGAGAATGCAGGTTCTCGTTTTACGCCTCAATTATCCCCTGATTTGTCGTTGAGGCAGGTAAACGCCGAAATCACCCCCGGGGTCCACATAGCAATGTCAGTTTCAGTTAGAAATGATCAAACACAGAAACGGAGATGGAGAATGACCTCACTCATTAGACCTGTTGCTGCTGTCTCTGCCTCCTGGTCCATGATGAGAGGAGAAGCAGCAGCGAGAAATACATTTTTCAGCTGTGCAAGGCGATACCACAACTATGTGGTGAGGAATTCCATAACTCCCTTCTTTCAATTTGTCTCTATTCTTTCTCCTACGCAGACGGCACCACTCTCATCCCTCATTTCCTCCCCCCTGTGGTGTCCTTACAGTCTACCCGTCTGTTATCACGTTAGATAAAAAGACGGATGGAAGTTTTCCTACTCAAGCTACTACAGCGTATGATCAGGTGGTAGATGGAACACAGTCAGTACACGTGAAAAAAAAGTTTAAAGTTGACTCCAACTTGACTCCAACTTACAAGGAGCTTGATGAAACACACAGACTGGTCCTTTTTGCTTTTGGCTCCCGCTCACACACAGTGTATTACAGCATCAGTTTCCTGCGGTAACACTCTGCACCAACATCTCTTTCAAGTCATTCCTTCTGTTTAACCAATCAGAGAAACGCCCACCGTCACAGCGGGGCCGGTCTTGGATTCGGACAAGTATGAAAGGATCTTTCCACGTCTAAAATGAAGGCAAAGAAGATTTATGACTAGCGGGTGGACGATGGCATGACAGAGGATCTAGTTCGTCAAACAAAATGAGACGTCATCTGAGGTTGCTTATTAACAGACGACAGTGCTGGATGACTTTACCAGAAGACATTACTGTTGGCCGGAAAAGCCGATCCAGGAGCATTAGTGGGAAATGATCTTCTGTTTGGCTGCTTCTGTGTCTGCTGTTAGCAGCTCTTGATAAAGGGCAGCTCCTGGAGAGTAAACATGTTGCTTACATTTTTTGTTTTTGACATTCATCCTCTGACTAGTCGTCACAGTTGTGAGGAAACACCAAGATCATCATTTGGACCAACATGGTCCTAATGATTAAAAATCTTAATACAACAGCAAAATAAACTGTTCTGTTTGCTTCACTCCACAGAAAACAGCAATGAACAACTTTTTGTAATAATATATTGTTGACAGACAGAAACACACGATTATCTCTGCGTTCCTCCCTCTTTCCACTCCTCTCTCGCCTCCAGGCTCTGTGAATTCATCCGTCTCTAATCCTCTTCCTGTACGGCTCAGTGAAACCTCAACGTTCATTTGTCCAATCGTTGTCCAATTCTTTGTTTAGTGTCCAGTATGTGGTGCCTGTCTCTCCCCCTCGTTTCTCTCAATCCCTTAGTTCCTCAATTTGCCCGTCCTCTGCTTCATTCATGTCTGCACTCCTCCCTCATCTGTTTTTTTCCCTCCATCGTCCACCGTCACATCCCTCTTCTCTGTCGCTGTTGTTGAAATGATGACAGTGTGCTGTCCCGGCAAATCTCCACCCTCACTGCCTGGGCGGAAAAATAAACAAGCGTCCACATGTTCCCAAGGAATTTTAATGACTTCCATAACTCTGATTTCTCTACCTGCCAGTGGACTTTGGATGAGCCAATTTAGCAGCACTGCTGACGAGCTTTAGGAGCCTGAGCCAAGAACCATCTCAAGCAAGAAGCTACATAGACAAAGCTAAAACTGTAGAGTAAACATTAAAACATCTAAAACGTATCTAGTGTCTCACTTCCTTTAAAAAGGGCAAGAGCCAAGTGTGATAATACGTAAATCCTATTTAGGATGTAGCAGCATACCAAGAAGAGTATGCCCTTAAACACCAGCATGTTAAGGCATAGTCAGATTAACCTCATGGCAGAGGACTGAACTGCACTGGCCTGTGATACCGGGGTGCTAGATGGCAGAAGAGCCAAAGGATCTCCAACCTTAGCAGAGCTGTGTCACTGCACTAAATTGGCCCGACATTTATGATCAGACAGAAAAGTAGTCTCCCAAAACACTCAACTTTTAGTACTTAAGTAGCTCTGTGGTTTGGCCTCACTCCCACGTTACTGTTCCTCCATAGAGGGAACTATTTTCTGATCAAGGTTCAGTGTTCAAGGTAACTTTATGCCTGTTGCACTATATCGCAGCTGTAAAACCTAAAGCAAAGGTTTAGTTCATATGATATAATGTCCAAGTGCATCTGAAGGTATACAGAGAGGGTTTATAGCTGATCTGAACAGCCTCGTTTGAAAGCGGGGTGGGAAAATGTCTTCAGGAGAGGCCGTCTGCCCTGTGGGAAAACTCTTGTTGAGATTGTATTTTAATGGGTCTCTGAACCGCAGACTTGACCTGAGAGGAAACTAGGGGTTAATGGAGGCCACTGTTGAGACCCAATAAATCTGTGACATTACCCCTGTCAGACTAATTGAGACTCAGTTGTTGAGACCTATGTAGAGCCAGTACATGTATAAAAAATGACTGCAATGGGGTTTTAATTTTAGATCCACTGACATTTAAAATGGTTTGAGTTGTACAGCATCTTACTTTTCAAACACAACAGATTTGTTGGCTCCGAACATTTCTCTCCTGCCTGCCCTTCTTTTCACCTTCACCTTCATTAGCTTCACTTTACAAAATCAGACAATGTGTTTTATTTTAGATGTGTCAGTGGTGGGGAACACCCAGTCCACTGGCAGCACCACTGTTTACAGTTCTGATCTCCTCACATCACGTGTTTTTCTTTCCCTCTCAACTCGGCACCAGCTGCAGGGGAAATGACAATATACGGGGAAAACAAAGATTAATAAAATCACCTCCCACCTAACCACACTCCCAACCCACTCACTTACTTATCCCTTCATTTAAAGATTCCAAAAATCTTTATTAATCCCAGAGGAAATTGTTTTGCCTGTTACAGTCGCTCTTAGTTCAAAAAAGAGAAGAAATAACCGCCACCAGATTCGGCACCAACACAAATACTAAAACACGAACCCCAGACTGAACTTTTTCTATTTGTGCAACCTGTCCAATCTCCCACCACACGCTGCAAGTTGTTTAATCAGAGATAAACACACACACTGCTAAGTCTTGCAAAAACAAATGGAGCTCATACACATTATCCCAAAAATGTGTATTCTGTATGTGTATTCTTGTTGTTTTGGTTTTAGGAGACATTCAATCCAGAAAGCGTCATTAGTTCTGAGTCAGAATCCCCCTGGATAGAGTTCTGCATAGTCCAGCTGCCGTGAACAAAACTTCTTTGGATAACCATGACCTGGAAAACTGAGAACATTCACAGACTTAAATACAGTACATTAGGCTTCTCCCTTTCTCTGTTTGGACCCCACCCCCAGTCAGGTACAATGAATCAGGTCTGTGTTCTCCAGCTTCAAGGCCATATGGATTAGTAGGATTTGGGGTGTGAAGTGTTTAACTGAGTTTTTCTATGGATAACTGAAGATACATAGAAGTATGTGCATTTTATAAACCTCTGATGCTTCATATGCATTTCCTTTGGCGGCTGCTTCTAGGCCCGGCTGTGGCTCAGGAAGTAGAGCAGTCACCTGCCAATCGGAAGATCGATCAGTGGTTCGATTCCCCGCCTCCTCCAGTCATATGTCCAAATGTCCTTCGGCAAGACACCCCAAGTTTCCCTCGGTGTGTCAGGTCAGCTGCCATCGGTGTGCGAGTGTGTGAATGGGTGAATGAGAAGCAGTGTAAAGCGCTCTGAGTACCAGTCTAGGTAGAAAAGCGCTATAGAAGTTACTACTTTTGCAGTTGGCATGGTTTGGGGGGGAAAAAGTTTCAACTGACTCGTGTCACACAGATGTATCTATTGAAATTTTTTATCAAAATATCTTTTCCAGTTAACATGATCAAAGAGGTCAACATGGAAGTACTAGCATTATAGGAACTAGTCATCTGCTACATCTAATCTAATCTTTGAACTATTTAACTCATTAAATGATCATTTCAAAACCACATAAAGGTATTATTTTTCTTTGTACCACCAACCAACAGCTCTAAGGACCGACTGTGGCTGCAGAGAACACGGTTTCTGCTTTAGTAACTAGGTTTGGTTGTAACCAAACATCAGACTCCAGCTGGTTCCAGCACTGAGATCCTCAGCTCTGCTCTGATGCAATTCCCCTGACAGGAGGTGTGGGATGCCCCTCCTTGCCGAGTCCTGTTCACATTTTCTGCATGGGAGAAATTCCATCCTGCCTTCATAAATTACTTCCAGGTTTTAGTTGGGGAAGGGGGGCAAGAGGAAAGGAAAGAAATGAAGAGATTTAAGGGGAGATTGGGAGGCTGTGTGCTAGGCCTCCTCACAGGAGTCAACATTTACCAGCACAGAAAAGCTTCCCACTGAAAGATGAGGTCATTGTTTTGTGGCTTTAAAACAAGGCTTTGCGATACTTTGTAGTTAATCCGAGCGATATATGTGCTCGTATGCGTTTGTGCTGGTTGGTATTGTTCGGGGCAAAGACAAGTAATTTTATATGTATTTATATCTATTTTATATGCTACGTTCTCCATTTAGTTATTCCTCCTTCTTCCACGCGTCACAAACACAGAGCTGCAAAGTCCAGCAAACAAATTAAACACCTGCAAATGTCAAATCTGCAGTTCGTGTTTTTGGTTTAGTAGAATTCTCCACAAGTTTATGAGGAGACTGCTAAATTACCTGCACTAACCACGACAACAGGAACCCTTGTAAAACACTTTTCAAACTGTTTATTCCCCTTTCTCCACTGTAACTTCACAACAAAACAAGAATGGCTTTGATTAAATGATGAATGGAAGGTTCTCACTCTACTGACTTCTACAGGCATTGCTAACCAACCCTAAAACAAGTGGAACACCGGCGTTGTACAAACAAGCACCACAGAATCCCCCTCTTCAAGCAGCTGATCTGCCGTGAGACACATGAGAATCCCCGTGACTCTGAACTAGTCTGTTATCAAGACAGGCAAACAAGCTTTCACTGACAAAGTGGAGATCTGCAGATACAACACTGCAAATAAAAATGTTCTGACATCTCAGTTTAAATTTCAAATAAGTGCAGCAAATTGGTGTTCCTAGGGGAGGACAATGTTCACACTTACACAGATGAATGTCATCAATGACTTTGTCGGCTGATGTGAGACCAGCGCTCTTCGAATCAACGTCAGCAAGACAAAGAACATGGTCATAGACTTTGTGAGGAAGTCGGCCCCTACAACACTGGTGAACATCCAGGAAAAAGACACTGAGACAGTGAACTGTCCCTGTGTATTCACCTCAACAATAAACTGGACTGGACTACAAATATAGACTTCCTGTCTATATAAGGGACAGAGTCGACTCCACCTGCTTAGAGTCTGACACAGATCATTCATCCCGACAGAAGTTAGACATATAGCTAATTTATCTATGAACGTATATATTTATATACATAGTCCTATTTTATTATTGTATTTCGTTTCTTCTTATTCTTCTGCTCTCTGTCCCTGAGCTGCTGTAATGCACACATTCCCCTTCTGTGGGATCAAAAAAGTATTTTCTTATTTTCATGTGCTGCTGAATCAAAAACTTGGAAAACTTTACAGAGTCTGGGTCAGAAAGTGACCTCTGCTGTGTAAAGTCACGACTCCACTACTCAGGCGCCTCTGCCCCTCACTGAAATCTAGTGAGTTTCTCCCCGTGAAAACAAAATGAACCCTTCACACCATGTCCAGACCTTGTTCTGGTGTAAAACCACTCGGGCATGTTTCACAAAGATGTTTCTCTGTTTAGGATTTATTTCTTAGGTAACAGAATCTACACGCACCGAAGACCACTCTGATCATATTTGTATCATTAATGACATTGTATATGTACATCAAGAGTTCGTTGAGCATGACAGTGAGTCTAACACAACAAATCAAGAAAGAAACATGTCATCAGATACTTGGTGAAGACAGGTTCAGCAAAGCTTTCCCATGAACTGTGACCTGGTCCTCACCACCACCTCAAAGAAGCATTCGCTTCACCCTACAAATCTCAACTGACTGTGGTCAAAGTTGACGGGGAAGCAGAGGCTAGACGGGTCTTACCACGGCTGGATGAAGACCAGAACAACCCAGACGCCTCCATGGCATTAAGCCATTTAAGTGATGTTATCATCTGTGCATTTATAATATACTGAATATAGTTTCTACACTATGTTGCACATATTTAATCAACATTATCTGCAGAAGGACTGATTAAATTAACAATCCAACCACAGAGCTCTTTTTCAAGGCTCTTCCAGGAATCTGGTTAAGTAACATGACTGTAACACAATTAAACCGTCTGTGGGGGAAAACAACAATGAGTCAATCAGCCTGTGTCAACAAGTCTCAGTTATGAAAGTTAAAAGGAAATTGGGGATCAGTTTGCTTTGGCCTAATATGAAACTTCGAAGGACTTTAGTGGTAGCTGAGCAAAAAGACCTTAACTGCAAAAAACAACAGCATGTTGCCAAAAGTGTTGTTCTGTGGTTTTGCTTTTAGCAAAGAAACCTGATCACAGTGGGTCTGGACCCTATTTTGTGCACCTGTATTAAAGCTGAGAAATGTGCACAGTCTTTCTGTAAAAGCTCGTATTTAAGCCCCTCTGTAGGACCCAACCCAAATACATTTGGTTTAAGTTAAAGCTGGACCACAGAGTTCAATCAGACCCAAATCATAATCATCAAAAAGGACCAGAGAAAGGTTTCATTAGCCAGAAACTGTCAACAATGACTTCTTCACCCCGTGGGCCAGCAAATAATGCCCCAAAGACTTTACTGAATGTGCACTTCAAATGTAAATGTTGTAAATATATGTAGTGTATACACACATACACACACACGCACGCACAAATGACACAAACACACACAGAGTGTGGTTGGGGATTTTATTTAAATTAAATGCAGCTGACTCAAACAGCTGGAAACCATGCTGCATGACATAATCTGAGACACGCTTGCCAAGTCATTTAACACACACACACACACACACACACACACACACACACACACACACACACACACACACACACACACACACACACACACACGCACACACGCACAGACACAGCTCAATTACATAAATCAGTTACAACACAAGTTACGAAGAAGAGTAACACCCTTTTTTGGACAATAAGACACCCCGTTCCTGTCTTTCTTTAATAAATCACACATTCATTCTTTCATTCACTAACACACACTCACACACACACACACACACACCATCATTCCTACTAAAGTGAAAACATAAGGAGGGGAACTGGAGAGGTGCTTGGGTCACTGAGGTTGACAGAGACACCGATGCATAACTCAGAAGTGTTCACCTCCACAGGCTCAGTGTGGGGTGGAACTGAGCTCTTTTGGTTTCTTTTAAAATGTTATCAAACCACATGTCCGAGGCTGAAGTGCACTTCACACCGACCACAGAGAAATGCGTCTTTATTTCCAACAGAGATAAATCATAAAAACTGCAGCCCGAAGCAGCACGATTTTCTTCAAGTGATCATTCCTGAACCAACAGAAAACCTCAGAGAATGTCCCAAAGATGAAGACGGGGGTCCTGTTTTATTACGTCTCTGTGAAAGAACTCTGGACAAATATTTAATTGGACATTTCAGGATGTGTTTGAGGACCAAGGCCATCACCATGGCAGCGAGCGCCATGAAAGCAGCATGTTCTCACATTGTGATTACCCTCGACAGACAGAGCTGAATCTTAACACTAGGCCCTTAAAAGTACACTTTTCAGCAGGGAGAGCTATTAAAGAGTCCTGTGGTGATATTATTATAGTAATATCCTTAAGTGTCAGTCCTTAAATAACAACACCAGTGGCCAGTACGGTGTCTGTGCCACAGGTCCGTCAGACAGCAAGTTGGGATCGACAGGGAAACTATTTCAGCTGCACCTCGTAATGACAGGGAGTGAGACGACGCAAAGAGTGCAGGTTCTCTGTGACAGCGCAGCTGAAGCTGCGACAATGTGTAAGCTAATTACAACCCGGTGCACATGTATATTCATGGCGCTGCAGGATGGACGAGTGATCCTACAGCAAAAACATTTGATGGGAATTTGACTGACTGCTGAAAACTTAGATCTACAGCGCAATTAAGATTCATGTTGTCGTCTGAAATCCTTTCTTACAGTTACAGTCTAGTTAAACGGCACAACAGAAGGAAACGTGGCAAAAATCTGTCCCACTCTGAACAATCAGAAGAATTCTGTGTTTGATGTTGATGAGGATGATGATGAGGAAGAAGAAAGACAAATAGTAGAAGTCCCAAATAACATGGAGGCAGACACAGCATGAGGAGAGAGCAACCAAACACAAGGTCTCCAGTCACTAAGAGCTGTCCAACCATGAAAGGCTGCCTTTCATATGAACACCCAGAAAACAACAGCCAAATATAGAAACAAGCTGATTCTAGCGGCTCCCTATCGCCGCTCACTCAATAGTAAACGGACACCTATGAAAAGAACTCGACTCTTTCCCTCCTCTTCTCCCTCTGGGGATGAAGAGCGAGATATGAGCCAAAGGACAAGAAGAAACGGAGACACTGAACTCAGAATTTTATAACAAACTAAAGAACTAAACGTGGGTCACGGTACTGTCTTCTTATTATCTGGGTCCAGATGCGTAAGACCCAGCCCCCGATGCTGAGCTACAAGCAAACGAGCCGACCCCCTGCCACCTCCTTACTAAGCGCGCTGACACTTGAGAGGGCGGCACCTCTGCTGCACACAGAGTCATCTCAGGCCTATTCACAGCTCCCAGGTCTATTATTCTCCAAAGTAAAAGGAAGGGAAGAGGGCCTCTGTTATTTCATTTACCATGAAACAGAGCAGAAAATCTCCTATTCCGTCTCCGCAGCCCAGAAGTTTTTCACGCAACCCGAACTTTTAACACAATCACTGCTTAAGCAAACACGTGGACGTCTATCAGCGACGGCCCGTGTTCTATGCAACAAACACACAGACGTGACATGAGCAGACAGAGCTGTGAGACGGTGGAGAACACTGTGGTCATTACATAAACCACGTAAGCGAGCAGTGTAGAGAAGCTGCAGTACAAACCTGCTGCCTCTGAATCTCTCTCCGCTCCACCAGACAGGCCGTGATCCACCTGCACTGCAGCGAGTCCTCAGTCTGTCTCCCTCTAACACGCCTCTGCTGTTGTAGCTGAATGCGGTCTTAAACAGTTGCTGCCCTCTTTCCTCCACGCTCCTCCTACAGTGGCTCCTCTTTTCTTTTTTTTTCTTTTTTTTTGGGTGCTCTTCTGTCCTCAGCAAAGCAGGAGCTGCTGGGTTTTATCTGGTTCTGTGCAGAGAGAAACACTGACAGAAAACTACTCTTCTGTTGCAGGAGCTGCAGACGACCAGCCCGCATGCAGAAAGGGGGGGGTGGGGGTCTGTGAATTCACAGGGCGGTGATGGAGGGATTGAAGAGGGGAGGGGTAAACCTGGTTTAAATTCATGTGTACTGACAGACACGCACAGAAGTGAGATGACGGGATCTTTTCTCCTCAGAGGAATTTGTGAAAAAGGTTCCGTTAATTTGGAAACTGCAAAGTGAAAATAAAATCAAAACCTGATTTATTTTCATTTGCTCTTCATATTGCATGTTTGCATCTCCAACTCTTGCCTGTTTTTTCTTCAGACCAAAGCTTCCTTTTAAAATCTCTCCTCTCTTCTATTGTTGCTAAATTTTTGTGTTTAAGTCCTTGACAAAGATGCTTGAATTTCTTTTGAGCCTGATAAGAGCCCCCCCCACCCCCCACCCCCCCCCCACAACCTCTTCAAGTGTGGAATCTCCCTGCACACAAAAGAGTGCGAGTGAGCAGGATGTGAGCGAAACAAGAAAAGCAGTGCTGCCATTCGAAAGTGGCAGAAGCTCCATAAACCTAACGTTGCATGTCGCACGTTGTGTTCTGAACTTTGTAGTGTGCTTTTACTGTTTCAGAACAACATGTTGTCTCTAGTCTGTATTAACGGTGAGTTTGTTTTTGTACAGGTTAAAGTAGAACAATAATTGGTTATCAATTACTGAATCACTCAGTCATTTTTTAAACTCTGCTGGATCCAGCTTCTTAACTGCCCAGACACAATTTCTCTAACTGCAGCCCCATGAACACGTATTATGTGTGATACGCTGAGCATTAGATAACATAGATGTAAGATGTGAAATAGTTCTTGTTGCTGTGAGGACACAGAGAGTTAATTTGTTTGAGCCTGTGTCACGCCAACGTGGTTTGGTCCATTTGTTAACCGACAGGACACAAAACGAGGCCAGAGCACTGACTGATTAAATTAACATGTGAAAGGTTCACTCGCCGTCAACACAAAGTTCAACTGAAGGGCCGTCTTTAAATTCCTGTGCTCTTTCCTACCAACCACATTTTATCCATTAGGCGTGTGTGCTTTCACTTAAGTAAAACAAAGCCTATGCTGCACATTAAAGGCTTTTATGGACATCATTTCATTAGTGGGTTTTCAACAGTAAGAGAACAGAGAGTCCTTCCAATAGGTCTCAGATTTCTAAGAACTCTGTTAGGACGAATCACAGGCCACTGACAATCATTAAACTTCCCCTGTGTGTAGTTTATAGTCGGTGAGTACAACAAACATCTCCAATAAATTTTTAATTGCTGCTTCCTCGAAAACGCTTCAAATTCTGAGGGTAAAAACTTGACTTTATTGCTTACTCGCCAAGAAAGAAGACAGACAATGATTATAGGAAGCGGGGATACATTATAGTGTCCAAACGCGCGCCAGCCAGCTGAGCCTACATCAATTCAGAATCAATTATTCAGGCTGAGAGTGAAGGATTATGGGGAGATGCAGTCCAGCCAGCTACTGTATGTCCAGCTGTCAGTTACTGAGCGGAAGGGATTCCCTGCTTGCTCTGCTCGTCTGTGCGGCGAGTGTGGTTTTATTTTTGCCAGACTACGTCTGGGATGAGAGAATCAATCCTTCGTTAGGGCTGAAAGCAGCAAGTCTCCCACACTGGAAACTATTTAGATGTGGTAGGTTCAAGCGGCGCAGGAATAAATGGGATCCTCAGCACTGTTGGAACAATATGTAGCTGAGCACTGATGGCTCAAGTTTACAGAAAAATCCCAAACCTGCATAAATTTCAACGGCCTCCAGATAAACACACCTCAAACATTCCCTCATTAAACAGCGCATTACACACATGAACTCTATCTCTCTCTCAGTCTGTGCATACCTGTCCCAGAATAAACCGTCGCCTCTGCCCACACCAGTCAGAGCTGAATGCCTGGTCTAACATATTTAAGTGACCTGTGCGAGGCACCAGCAATCTCTGAGCGATAAAAAGGGATGCACATCTTGATTATTTATGAGCAGGACTTACAGTTGCAACCTTCCTTCTACACTACTTCCTTCAAGGAGAGGAACGAGGAAGATGGACTGGTGCACATTGCAGATGGTGCGTATGCATAGCGAACATTATTACACACTCTTGCTTGTTGTTGTTTAGACATAATGATCTCTATATACAGCATTACCTTACTTTAATTTACTCTGTCTGTCGAGGGTAATCACGCATTTGATTATAAAATGGATGCAGATTAATTGCTCTGTGTGCATATCTGTGCATAACGTGGTGACACGCCTTATATTAATTATAAATCAACAAATAAAGAAGCACTTGTCTGAATATCACAGCGGCTGCAGAAGTCACTTCTGAACCTGAAACCTGACTTCATCGCTACAACGACAACCGAGTACAGTTTAATTTATTTTATTAACCTTTTCTACAGCATGCATGAGGATGTCAAAGCAACAAAACTGCTGACGTGAACCTAAATCTGCTAAAAAGCCCAAAGGAATTGCTGGGACCAACATACAGCAGCCTACTGGAACCTATTCAGCAATGCAAGTAAAGGGGGTAAAACTGATGCAGTGTCTTATATATAGCAGGAACTAACAGTAAGTTTTGTATAGTGATATTGTAACTATATGTGTGTGTGCGGCCACAGAAAAAGCTTAGAATGAATCTTTATGCAGATATTATTTATTAAACAGGCTTTCATGTTACTTACTTAATTTGTGAGTAAGTAACATGTCAATGCCATATTTTGTAATAACAAAACCCGACTAAATGACCCAGAGGTTCGGCTTTATTAATCACCCAGATTTATTTTTCCTGTTTTATTCACTGGATTCAGTCGACTGTCCTGAGGCGACTTCTCCTCACAGTGTGGGGTGTGGAGGTTTACGGGGTGGTGGGTGGGGGCTTCCCTAAATTCTACATGTCGACTGTAATACCATGTGACAGAATAAAACATGGTGCGTCAGCTAATGGGTCCAAGTCCAACACAAGGCTCATTGCTGCCTAGAAGCAAACTGCGACCAGGTCTTAGACAAAACACATGCTGTTGCTTGTTAGTGATGTGAGGTTTAGTACGAACATTACCTACAACAAGCCATAAAAATGTGACAATTCAACCTAATCTCCCAGAGATTGTTGGGCTGTGAAGGACCCGCGCTGACAGGAGGCCTGGGCTTTAAGTCTCGTTGACTCCAGTGGAGACGGGGAGAGTGAGAGATCCAGACAAACACAGCTCACTGCCAAGCGTCGTTCCTCACTCCGCTCCACAGCACATTCATTTCCACTGCTGCCTGCCATGTGATGAGATGATGACATGAGATAGAAAACAACCTCCTTCAAATTTCTCTCCAGCAGAGAAAATCTTATTAATTTAGGGATGACCCATTGGAAATGACTGAGTGGCTCCGTTGTAAATATCACAATTTAAAGCTTTCTGTCAGTCTTTGTGGTTTTTAAATGAGCCAAATAAAGCAGAATTGTGTTTTATTGGTGTACCACTATGAGAGCAGTAATGGAGTTGTGTGAGACGAACTGGGCCCCAGTGAAGACAAATTATTTGTTTATTTTTCTCAGCGCTGCGTTCCAGCTGTGGAACGTTGGTCATTTAGAACAAAGAATACTGGGATTATTAGAAAGTCAAGTAGAAACCACTTTTAAAGAGAGATCAGTCGTGTTGTCACGAGTGATCTGGTGCTCGCTGGTATTTGAGGGTAGATTGGTCCTTTAAGACTGACCTGACCACTGTCAGGTCGCCTCAGACTTCAGCTGGAGAGTGCTGAGCTCCAACACTCCCATCACTTCATCCTCCCTTTACTGCAACTCCATGTTCTCTTCTAGTGTCAGGAGGAGGCTCTAATGAATCGGCCTCTTGAGCCAGTCAGAACTGTGCACAGCTTTACACATTGCCAAAGTGTGTGCGCGCGAGTGAAAGACAGACTCTGTGTGTGTGTGTGTGTGTGTGTGTGCGCGCGCGCGCCTCCCAGAACACAAAGCTGTCGTTTGTGGCTTCTGACAACTATAAAATCCCCACAAGCCCTCAGAGCTGAAAGTGAATGTGTACAGCATTCCGATTTTTGCCATATGTGCTGTTTATGTTTCTGAATGGAGTCAAAATAAAATCTGAAAAACGTGCAGTTGTTCCATATTTCTTCATGTGTGTATGCATGTGCATGTGCATATGTCAAGCTGTGGCCACATACACCCATTTCACTGAGATGTGGGTAATCGCTGCAAGACCAGACAAACTAAATTAACCAAAAAACAATGGCACACACAAAGAGGCGGCCATAAACCTAAAGATACACGACTGCTTTAACAAGACCGGAACTCTTTGAACTGTCTTAACTCAACTACAAACAGAGGGAAACAAACAATTTCAAATATGGCAGTAAAACACAACCCAAACTCAATACACGCACATTCAGACGTGAACACAACACAAACCAAACTGCTCTGGCTGCTGCGCGATGACTCGCGTCACAGACAGATGTTATTTATCAGGGGAACACCCAATATAATTAAAACAGTTGCTAGCAGCAAATCAGTGTGTGTCAATGCTTGGAAAGACAGGTTTTGATTGATATCAATACACACAGTCCCCACAGAGCCGCTTGTGTGTGTGTGTGTGTGTGCGTGTGTGTGTGTGTGTGTGTGTGTGTGTGTGTGTGTGAGCCATGCAGCAAAAGCTTTAACTTTTTTTATTGACTTTGTTCCAGCAAATGGTATGAAACAAACACAGAGCTCATTCAGATCTGAACCCTTAAATGAATTTGACATACTGGGAAGGGTTAACAAGAATAAACGTGTAATATGCTGAAGGGCCGGGCTGAACATCAAGACGTTATTCTCCATGTCTGATATGGATGTGGATTTTTTTTAATATTATTTCTACTTGGTATGAAATGCATCTCTTCTGCTGTACCGCGCTGCTAATGAAAAACAAGAAGGAACTATTAAAATGACACTGATGTGTGTTTGTGCAGAGGCAGCCTGTGTGTGTGTGTGTGTGTGTGTGTGTGGTTTGGATCGGCAGGGAGGGGACGATAGGAGCAGCTGTGATGCCATCCAGATGACCAGAGAGGAGATAGCAGCCTGCGTCAGTGCCAAGTTAAACTAGTGTCTCGGGGCACAGAGACGATTAACTGCACCAAGCGACATTGGAAAGTTATGTAAACACATGAATATGGTGGTCTGAAGATGCCTTTTGACTGTGGGATTTAGTCTCAAGAATCAGAATCAGACTCAGATCAGAGTTTGATGGTAAGGGGCAAACAACTGCCTCTCGATTCAATTTATGTACATCTTTACTCGGCAGATGCTTTTATCCAAAGCGACTTACAAAGAGAAGATTTAGTAAAAGTGCAATTACAATTGAATTATTTCTGGTATTTAATATTTACTTTTAATGAAAATTGAAAATTAAACGCAGAACTCCCATAAAGAAAAATAGTTTGGGTCGAGTCCTACCAACACCAAATGACAGACAGCAGCTAAAGACAACGATGTCTTTATGTCAGGAGGATGATAGCTTCATATTAACACTAATGTTGTCCATGTCCAGTGGTGAAAGACTCCATTCATTCATCGATTCAATTAGTAAAATGTCAGCACGTCAAAAAAGAATCAAGAACCTAATTCGGTTATTTAGTGTGTGCTACTTAACGTATTGGTATAAACCACTACCAAACTCATTAAGGGATTACACTGACAGCTGTTTATCCAGTAATTTATAAATGGAACGACAAAAGCGCAGCCAAACCACTAAGCCTCCAAATGGCAAACATGTCAATGAGTCGGCTGCAGTGGGTATATCCTGTGACAACTACTGCAGCGACACGAATATCTGACGACTTTAAAGAGAAATGTTTGCTACAGTCACGAACATTTAAAGACACGAAACATCATAACACAGATCATTGCAGCTGGTAAAATCAAAACTGTCGGGAAATATGCTGAGAAATCTGTTTCTACTGTTTCGTACTGTTGCAACATGTGTGTTGATGCAGTGGAAAGTCATGTCGTGCGTGATAACATTCAACATACTGATCTAAATTTACCCGTGAACACGGCGTTATCTATTAGCATGAGCTGCAGCGGTAATCACCCACGGCGCTGAACACATCTGAAGCTTTTGGCAGCGAAACCAGGGGAGAGCTCAGATAGCCTCATGCAGGGTTCAAATATCCAGATATGATGACGACTGTAGCAAACTTCTGACAGCAGCTGTACTCCGAGAGGTATTTGACACATTATGAGACACGTCAGCAAGCAGAGAGTGCTCTCCCCCCCCCCCGTCCTCGCAAGCCCCAGACCTGGAAGATCTCCCAAACTAAATACATCTGACAGACAAAGAGGGAAAGTGGGAGGGTAAGATAAGAATGGGAGACAGGACAAGACAGGCAAAGACACACAGCCCATGGCCCAAGTTGCGGTTACAAAGCAAAGACACACGGAAAACATAAAAAAGCATTTTCAGCGTGGCATTCTGCTTGTTTGTCTGCTCAAAACAAATGTGTCAATAAAAACTATGATATGTTTAACTTTTGGTCAAGGAATGAAGACAATACTATATATTTGTTGTATCTTTCAAAATGTTTGCTGAGGATTTGCTAACACAACAGTTTGAGGTGAACAAACTGCAACATGCTTATTCACAGATGTTCACTATCAAATATTTCACTCATTCAAATTAAATAAGTGGAATATAATTATATAATTACTGTAATTAAATAGTAAAAGCTTTTAAATCACACCTTTGGTGAATGTCTGAATTTGTTCAAACAAACTACAATAGTTTTTTTTGTTTAAAATTATACCACATAAAGACCCAACTTGTTCACAGCACAAAATACGAGGATGTTCAGGACTGTATCACTCTATTTGGCTTAAAAATGGTTAAAGTCATTCATTATGATAAATTAATCATAATATTTACATTATGAAATGATTATTATATTTATAATAAGAATTATTTTTATTATTATCATTAGTTATCAGCAAAGACAGTCAAACGTAGAGGGGTATTAGAAAGAGAAACTAGAAAGAGATCACAAAAAATTGAGAATAGGGAAGCCAGAAAAATTCATAAATGTTAAATACACATTTGTCCTCCACTGACATCTTTGTGCAAGCATGTTTTAAGTTGATTTAGATACACAGCAAATGCACTATTTCTCAAAACTTGGATATGAAGCAATGCCTGCGCAGCCACATGCAGTAAAAAGGATTACAGTTTGAAATCATGAAAGGTTGGCCATGATAGATGCTTAGCTTTTCTGGAGCCGACAAAAGTGGTAGTAAAGAATACTTTCAATGGCCAAAAGACAGAAGTGTCTGGGAGAGGGGAAGCTTTTCAAAAGCCACAGTTTGAATAAGGAAGTGTTTTGTGTAAAGACACTTGACCTGATTCAGTCTGTAAAGTCAAAGTCACCATTTGACAAACGAGATAGTGCCAAGTTTTCCTGACCACAAGTAAGCAGCAGAATGAATGAATGAGCAAGAGAAACTTCCAGCTTTGCGAGGTTTCACTGGAAAATCACTGGCTAGAGCTGTGTCATTTAATCACAACTTCCATAAAGTGCTCACTATTACGCCTTAACTTTTACCTTCTGTGTCCTTGCAAAAAAAAATAAATAAAAGGAGGGCGGAGACATTTGGGCAGCAGTTTCCACTTTCCATTTGAGCCTTTTTCCACCATTTCATTCCCATCAACTGCAAGTGTTATAGTGTAATATAATACTCATAACAGAGCTGTGCTGTTTATGCACTCAACAGGTGTTTCAAAAGCTTAAGCAGGAGCTGAAATGGGACGTGTTGACATAAATATCCTTACCTCTCGCTTCAGTTAACGGTGTCTCGCCAACTAGGACAGAAACAGACACAAACACATTATTAAATCCTGCATGCACCCACAGGTAGTATTGGGAAATATGTAGTAATTAATATTAATATTACTTTAATTACTTATTTACTTTACAATCATTGTTATTATTGGTAATAAAGCTTTCTATTTGTTTTCGTTATAGTCTCTATTGCAGGGACCTCGGCCGTCTCTGGATATATCTCAGCTATTAAGCTAATCACGTGCACTTGTACTGGTAAATTCTCGTGTAGGCCGAAACGTGTCACAGTGATCAGCAGTTACCACTACGAAGTGTAGTGTTTGCACTGGACTGGCAGCTACACTGTGCAGCATGCAGGGAGTCGGTTTGCCATTGATAGTGATCTATGTCATCTGCACAAACACCAACTATGTCAACAACAGGAAGCACAGCTCACCATAGGAGAAAACAAGGGCTATTGATAGCATGTGAGATGTGTTTTTGCTGATGATGATATGCCTGAATTCCTTTTTAATCATAACAGGGCACTGGGAGTTTTGGGACTGGTCTAGAATAACACATGAAACTATTCCGAACTTACGTCGTACCTGTGGAAGTAACAAGGAGGTTAGATGATGCTCATTTAAAATGGGCGGGCAGGTTTCCTTCAACCTTCCCATAGATACAGGATATTAAGACCGCACCTGGAGCAAGTTCACATCCAGCATCAGCATGACAGTCTTCATATTAGATGGGTCTTGACTGAACACTTGCAGGTAATGGATTGTCCATTCAACACAGGGTTTAATGGCTAGTAACGGCAGGTCATTACCTACAGTGGGGACATAAAGATTAGATGCACCACAGTAACTGGAACAACATTCAGGATGTTGTCACAGCGTTTGCTTTGGTCCGATTCATTTCGTGAGTTTGTAACATGGTAACTGGTTCCGTCCAGATGCCTTTGAGACACCGCACCTTCTCACGACATCCTGAAGCACGTTTCAGACTTTCTAACAAAAATATTTATGATTATATTATTAATATGCATGATTTAAAGTCATCAGATATTGCAAGTGTTTTTGTTGTTTTTGTCCAGTTCGTGTTCTCATCATTGGGCCCGCACTAGAGTGGTTTGAAATCATGTGACTTAGTTCACACCCAAGTGTGACCGATGCTTACACAACGAAAACGAACAGAACACACAAGCTTTTGGTCAGAATGGGAACCAACCTCTATTGGTGTGAAAGCTTCCCAACTCTGCCAGGTACTGTACTTGACATACTACTATTTTTTACTTCGGACATAATGCAGAAGGACAAGGAAAAACAACACAGTTACATAACAACCTCTCCTGCTGACCACAGCGGTGGCCTCAGTGATTTGGTGGATGCGACAGCTCAGCCACACAGCATGGTCCCTTCGGCTTCATAGAGTTATTTTAACTAATTATTGCTTTAGCCAGGCGGTCAAGCAACTAATGGTGGATGGAAAATGCCTCAAAGCTTCAAGTTTTAGCCTGAGGTGTCCCCAATGGAACTTACTTTATTTGCAGTGACAAGATGAGAGTCGACTTTGTTTGCCGTCTTGTTAGTTTTGCCACAGTTACACAACAACCCCACCATCTCATTAATCTGATTCTGTCAGATGTATTTAGGGAGATAAAATGAGAGCCGCAGTGTCCAGTCTGTTCTGCACTTCTCTCATGGCACATTCTCTTAATTTTTATGACTATTGTAAAAATGAAAGAGGATATAGGAGTTAGATGATAAGAACAGGAGAAGGCGGGAAAGTAAAACTAACACCAAAACAGTGAGGTCGAACAGTGAAGCAAATAGATTAGTTTGATCCAAAGAAAAACAGTAAGTAACACCAAATAACTAAATAAATCAATTGAGAGTTAAGACTGTCAAGGCAGACTTGCCCTTTTTATTATTCAAAACTGAATTGGATGCGGCCTTGCCAATGAGCAGATGACAGCAAAATAGTAAGATTACACCTGACAGCAGCAGTTTTTTTTAATATGGTTCTGACCATAACCCGACCACTACTGACACTGTTTTATAATTATTATCTGTGCATGTGCATGTGTGCCCACCATTATGCCACTACGGTCCATATACTAAAGATTATACAACCTAAGGCTTTACCTCAATAGATGTCACTTGTTTGAGTTCTAATAAAAGAGTAATGGCTGAAAATGACAATAAAGACATAAAGATAGTTATGTAACAAACAATCATATTAAGACGTATTCTGAATGAATTTGATAATAATACAGTAGAGACTGAACTATAATTTTGGATCCACCCACTTCTGCGTAATTGCTGCCACTGGTTCAGCAGTGGGTTGCTGCTGTAAGAGACCTGCGTTGCACTGCTGCGTGAGATCTGCTCTTTATTGTTTGATCTTTATTATTTATCTTTACAAAGTTTATTTACATAGAATGATTCATTAGGGATTTTAATCTAAATACTGTCTGCTAATCGTATCTTCTGCAGTGTTAACTACTTGTAGCTTTCTTATTGTTTGCTGTTAGCTTAGCTTAGCTTTTCTACATAGTGCCAACCACCACAATGGGTTAGGGGTAGAGTTAGGGGTAGGGGTAGGGTTATGGTTAGGGTTACAATGGCTTGTGTCAGTTGTCCCACCATTTGTAGACAGGGTGTCTCTCCTACAGAGACGTGTCCATCAGTTGGGGCACCCAGCAGCGAGTCTATTAGCACTACCACTAGCGTAACGCTATTTTGTCTCCTCTCTTCTACCCCCAACTGTCCACTCACCCCAACCAGTCGTGGCAGATGGCTAAAATCCAGTTTAATATAACTACTCTACAATTTACGCAACATTTATTGTGCAAGGGTGACACAACACAGTGGCTGCATTGTAAGGAGTGCCCTTTACAACTACCACAGCTCGTAAAATAAACTAAATGATACAAATTTTTATGTTGCACAATCTGTGGTCTCAGAGCTCCCTAGAGTACTATCATCATTGTTATGTTTGTACAATATATACACATTTTAAAATTACAATTTTTATAGGTATATAAATAGAAAGGTACGAGCTACGGTAAAATGGTTTGCTTTTCCACATCCCTCCCTGGCTGTGCCTCATCATCTCCCTTATCCCACTAAAAACTCTGTTGTGTTTTATTGTCATACTTCCAGTGCTTAGTCTTTTTAATACAGTACAATTACAATTTTAATCCACTCAGGAAATATCCTTTATATTATATACTATTACTTTATATATATTTAAACCCTAAGACGAAAATTAGCAGTATTCATTTAATACTACATGCCATTTTATAAGGGGAAGCATACCTATAGAGTCATTTGCAGCACTGTAGCCCATACAGATAATTTTCTACGGTACAGTTGGGTATGTTCACACACAGCTTAAGAGTGATTGTTTGGCCAATGGAACCTTTGCAATGACATATTCACATAAACAAACATGAGATAAATATTAAAAACAGAGAATCTTTTAATAACTAGGATCATCACCAGAGAGCTGTAGTTTCCCAGTTAACTTTTTAATGGCAGGAATATCCTGTTGGTCTTTCAGAGGCACACACACACACCGATACACACTCACAAATCCAGACCCACCCAAATTTCAACCCAGGAGGAACCTTTCCATGCCAAACCAACTACACAATAGTCCAGTTTGGGCTGTTTAAAGAAAAACATAACCACTAGGCTGCAGAAAGATGATACAGAGACTGTAACAGTTAGACCTCTTCAGCAGCTAATGGTGTGCTGGACTAAACCTTTCTCATCAGTGAGTGGGTCTTAACAGCGGCACTAGTGTGAAAACTGTAAATGCATATTGAAATGCATTTGCAAGATAAAGGAAATAAATTAAAGACTCTATTGATTATTTTCCATCTATTTCTGTACATGATATCAATTCAACATGTTTGTATAAAATGTTAATTGTCTGTTGCTCTGATGAGATTACCGTCTCATGCTACTCCCTCGCTCGCATGATCTTTTGCTCGAATCTGGCGGTCGGCCACTTTCTACAAAGCCTTTCTGAAGTGATCACCCACACAGCTGTAGTAACAGGAAGAGAGGTTCACTGAAAAATGAGTTCAGGGAGAGTACATAACACAACATGTGGATTAAAGGACTGTATAGTCGGTGGGTATGAAGACTACACTTGTTGCGATGTGGCCATAAAAACACTGGAAACAGGATTCAAGATCAGATCCTCATTTCTTTCTTATGTCTGAGTCAGTGCAGGCCTCACAAACAAAGATAATTTGGTTGTGATGTATAACAAAGGAAGAACCTGTATAGTGATCCTGCAAACAACTCTAACTACCGACAGTACCATGACAATTTAAAGGATAACTTTGTGTCCAGAAATGTACCACCTTGGCCACAAAATGCCACAAGGGGGCACATACCATGATCGTCCATCTCCAGACAAATTACATGATGGTACAGACTAGTACAGTTTAGCTATTTATACTAACTTTTATGGAATGATGAACCACCTGTCACTGCTCAGAACAACATTTGCTAAAGACGTCAAATTCTGTGCAATCAACAAACAGGGAACATGTACAGGGTGCACAGTGTTTTCCACACAGGACCTCATAGGACAAGAACACTTACATGGCTTTGTTTAATGTACACCAGGAACTAAATAACTAAGGACCTGTACAGTAATTACTCTCCTAACCTGCAGACTAACTACGAGCTGTTTCAGCCATTGAGAATAGGGATACAGTACAAAGGGTCATGGGTCTCAACCTCTCTAATTGGTTTGCTTTCCTCAAATAAGAGCCAAACTTCCAGAGCTGATAAAGATTTAGTTAAAATATTGTATAAATAAAAAGTCACTACAATGTGAGTAAGGTTAAGTGTTCCTGCTAAGTTCACTTTTTGTAAAAAGGAAAATGCCTGCTGGATTTTTTTAGTAGCCTATTACTTAGGCAAGCAGTTTTGGTCACCAAAGGAATCACCTTTGGTTATGGCCAACCTAAAAAACCAATCATCCAGGGTTGGTTACTTCTTAAAAGCAACATAGACCACTGCTATCCACCATCTATGGCAGATTTGATACCTGTAAACTCACAGCTGCCAGTTAAAAGGTTCATAAATGTCAATCATCAATGCCTATTTGTCATATTTTCCCATACCGCTACGTCTCAGAGGCCATGAAACAGGAGTCAGGCTCAAGCCGATGACAACTTCCTCAGGATGCATCACTGCACTCTCTTCACCCGCAAGATGGATGACTCCATTCATATACTCAGTAAACAATTGTTCTTAAAGGGCACAAAAGCCATGTATGTGGGGATATCACGTCCTTCTGTTACAGCCTGTGTTTGTCTAACTTCCACCTCGTTGCATATCAGTGACTGTTCTGGAAGGACAGTATAAAAGACGAGTCCTATCCAGCAATTTCCTATGCTGATGTAAAGGAAATACAGCCTCTTCACATGTTTCCCATCCTGCAACAAGAGAACAACACATGTGACAGGTCACCACACACATCTGATAGGGTATCTCTCCCTGGCTCTGACTAGATACATCCTCAGTGGAAACTCTTTGAGTAAGTATGTGTAAGAGTAGTGTGTGGGTGTGTGTGTGTGTGTGTGTGTGGGTGGGTGGGGTGGGTTGCTAACAGAGAGTTGCTGTTAGCAGAGGTTAAGTCATTCACGTGTCTCTCCATCACAGTTAAGGTTATTTAGGATTATATTTAATCAATGTTACCTACTCTACTTAAACATTTTTTCATTTTTCTTTTTCATAATTCTTTTTTTTAATTCCCAGAGGGAAAATCATCCTTTGACTAGCCTTTCTTGTTGTCAGTGGCCCAGTTTGATTACCCAGAATCGTGCACACTACATGCAATGGGAGTGAGAGTGGAGTCCTTTAGGGGCGGCAGGTATTGGTGTCCCAAAAATGCTGCTCAGTGGCAACTGGGCTTTTTATTTCTAGAAAATGATTCTTTCCATTCAGGAGGCTTCATTGGTTCTGACTGACTGGTTGCACTAGCAGGTTTATCACATCCAAGTAATTACAAGTTACGACTACTTGATAATCATCTCTCATTGTGACCAATGTGAACGACTGTCAACCTGCCTGGGTAGTGTTGGAAGAACAAGGGCTGTTCAATCTAGCATTAACCAGTGTATCTCAGCCAAGATGACTTGATGACCCCACAGTGTTTCTAAACCTGCCACTGGAGGTAGTAATGAACCCTGCAAGCAGCCCCAGACCATAACACTACCACCACCATGCGTGACTCTTGGTATGTTCTTTTTATGAAACGATGTGTTAGTTTTACATCAGATGTTTCCGTCTCTTTAACGTTAACTATTAGATAATCTTTAGATGTTGTTTTTTTAAAACCTCCTCGATGAGTTGTGCTCTTTGAGTAATATAACCACACTTGGGAAGAGTCACCACTGTTTCAACTTTTCTCAATCTGTGGATGATGTCTTTGGTTCACTGGAGTCCCAAAGCCTCAGAAATGGCTTTGTAACCAGACTGACACATGTCATACAGCTTCTATTAAAGTGGTTGGGCTGGGTGTGACAAGTTAAAACCCAGCTTTCCAAAAAACAATGGAATGATGAAGCATGATTTCACATGAGGCCAGGCAGGTTTAAACAGGATACTGTTCCGTAATGAATGAAATCATTACTTAAAAACTACATTGTACTTGCTCAGGTTATCTTTTTGTTATATTAACATTTGTTTGATGATAATTATCATTTAAGATCAAAAAACAAAAAGTAATCTAAAAGGGGGCAACACAGCACAGTTTTCAGACCATTTGTTAGACTAACAACTGTTCTCCTGATTGTGCCTAATCATTTTAGGGTGGGTCACTTCTTTAACAGAAGGGCTGTGTTGCCATCTGAATGCACAGGATGTAATGCAACATTGCTCCTTAAGTAACTGAAACATGTAACAGACAAGAAACACTGGGTGTGACTGTACATAATCTGCTATCTAACAATCAATTGTTTATTTCTGCTCAGCGTCAGCAGATTTTGCACTACAGTGGCTGAGATGCCAAAATAAGGCAGACGCTGGAGAGGATGAGAGGCAGATGGAGGGTCTCGGTGGTACACCTGCACTGCAGCACAACATGCATCACTTTAGTTTTAGTTTAGGTTTAGAGTTGAATGCTGTTTCAAGTATTCTGGTTTGACAATAAATTATGAAGTAATAAATAACTATTTTTATATCCTGAATCCTACCGTCAAACAAAAGCACCAACTCTCTCTGTAACAGTGAGAAGAGAGCATTTATATCATCAGGAAAGTTTACATCAATCAGGAAACCAACTTCAACAAATCAACAGCGAGAACTCACTTCAAAATGTTACCACTACAAACACAAACACATTAATATCCTGTGCATGCAAACAAACACATACACGGGCTGTCCAGCGATGCCAAGGACACTACTAAACAGAGTGTAACATGCGTCACTAATGACATGTGTCGTCCCTCCAGCAGAGGAGACGCACAGCGATGTCAACAACAGATCAGTGTAAAGACACTGCTCATGCAGATACAGTAGAGGTCTGTCTTGCAGAAACATTGACCTGAATACAAGTCTGAGGTGAGGTCACAGCTGTGCATATCACTTCAAAGCACAGAGGACATTATGAATGGCTTCAGAATTAAATACAGTGTAGTTTCACTGAGAGTTTACTGAGAGTTTATGTGGTCATCACAAATGTGAAAAAGAAAAAGTGATGCTGCTTGAAGGCAAGGCCTGACCCAAGACTCTACCAAAGTCTTCATTTACCATATTAATGGTTTTTCATTTAGCTGTTTTAATGTCAGTGTGACTGTAGTCTGTCCAGTTTTTCCTGTTTTTATTATTGTACAGTGTCTTATTGTGCTTATTGGCTTATTCAGTCTGGCATATTTGCTTCTATTATGCCAATAAACTACCTAATTTTCACCACATTATTCATTTATCACTTTAAAGCAAGTCTGTCTTCTTTGATACAGTAGGCAGTCGCTTGGGTTTGAAATGAAATGCAAAGAGCAGTAGAGAAAAGAAGGGAGCGGATGGACAGATAATGAATCTGTAACTTTTTCCAAACACAAAATTGTTGGATGAGTTGTCCAGTGGTATTTTCAGAATGGTATGCATGGATGACAGGTCATACTATTTTAGCCAACGAAACCCAGTAAACACTTACAAGAGCAACTTGACTATAAGTGATGCAGCAGGAGAAGAAATAAACTGTGCATTAGCCCCAAGGTGCATCAGATATCACCACACACATGACACGCACTCCAAGTTGGCAACCGCTGCTATTTAGCTGTGCACCGTACCTTGAAATACACTGTTATAACTATAGACATTTCTGGTAATGTGTTAAAAACATCTGTCACACACAAGTACAAGACAAGAGATCTCTGGAACACAGAGTAGTGATTCTGTGGGACGTTTCTTAAAACAGTCACCACTTAGACCGTTTGTCACGTAAATGTCTGCATGGTTTTGTAAGATGACATTCAGTATCGTGTCACGTCTTACTACACCACATGTCCAAACAAAACTCACCAAGTGAGCTAAAAACCATGACTAAGGGCAACAAACAACTGCCAAAACAAAGCATTAAGGCCACTCTGCAGTGCTGACACAACGTTCTAGTTAATCAGCGTCGCGAATGAGACTCATGCTTTAGAACACAAGCTGACCCAGTTAGAGACGAACGCAGCTCAGCACTTGCAAACAGTAACACCAGGATTCAGCATCCAGCGAAGCTCAGTGCTGCTCAGTGTGCTTTGTCATTGGGTGTGTCGATGACAACATCGCGGTGACTGTGTCTGCTGTGTGTGTGTGTGTGTGTGTGTGTGTGTGTGTGTGTGTGCGTGTGTGCGTGCGCGCGCGCACACAAAGAGGAACCGAGGCAGGGGTGTGCCGAGTGAAAAAGCGGTAAATGCAGGTGTGTATGTTCAGAGAGGCAATAAAGCATGTCCCAATGAAGAATACACAACACAATGATCAGTGCACAGAAGGTCAGAGAGACATCCATTTAAGTCATTCACTGATAGAAAAATAAAGTGAAAGTTACTGAGATCAAACATACAATCAGAGCTCGATGTCGACGGGATCCACAACCTTCAGACAGACACACACACACACACACACACACACACACACACGAATCTTACATGAACCATGAAGTACCGATACCCTTTGTTGAACAAATCAAACCCCCAAGGACTGAACTGTGAAGGCTCTTATTTTTCCAGTAAATATGTAAAATGACAAAGTGAATTTAACGAGTAGATCTGGTGACCTGGAAGATATCTAGTCTAATCTCCATATTAATACAGACCCTCAGGGGACCAGTGATGATAGCGAAGCACTCATTCCTTGCTCCATAAACAATGGCTGCATGCTCACACTCGTGACTGGCAAACGGCACAGTGCAAATCGCAATTTAAGTCAGTGCCATCCTGCTCTCACAATAGACAATTAGGACTGATTACTGACAGAGTTATGGCTCCAACTTCAGATTTAACAATACTGCTGTAGTTGTCAAATCGTAACCAGGTGGGTTTATCTTATGACATGACAGGACAGAACAGTCACACGCTCGACCTCATAAACTCAATGACTGGCTAAAGATAACGTACTCAGATAAGACGCAAAATATTCCGTCAAAGAGAATAAAAGTCTACTTGTCCGGTGGAGTCGACATTCTTGTGTCTGCTCCGCCTGAGCTTTCACGATCTCAAATGCATGACACTCAGAAAGGCAGTTTAATAAGGTGATGACCACGGGGATCAAAAGAGCCGCTGTCTGCCTCAAAAGCTCATTTAGCCAAAAACTTGGCTCCTCTCTTTCTCCCATGGTCAGAGGCTGACCTCGCTGCCATGGTTACTTCACTCTAATATCTATGCAAAAGTCTTCGCGCTGCATGGGAAGACCTACTGCTGGCCAGGGCCGACTCTGCCCCCTCACACACAAACAGAGGGAAGCCTGTGTAAACAGAAACATTATGAATCTAATGCAAAATAGACACACGTGCACATGTCAACACACATGCAAACACATCCAAAGTGATGGCACATGGATTTATGTGTAAACATACACACACGGCCAGAAACAGGGCAGGCCAGAGGCTTTCAGTAATTCATCCACCCACAAGAGTATAATAAAGTTATTCTAACCCCACCCTGCTGGGACCTCGGTTTCTGGCAACCAAACAAGTCTGGAATCTAAACACTTAGCCCACAGATGCATCACATCAAACAGCACCCTCGCGCACAAGCATGAAACAAGAGCTGTGCTCAGCTTGGCCTGACTCCTACAGTCAGAGGAATCAGGGCAGTAAAAACAACACGCTGCAAGTTGCACATCAGCTGTGGCTCAGTGCAACTTCTCAAGTTTGGTATCACTCTGCTTGTCCTTTACAAGCATCAGCTCCAGCACAGGCAGACTCCATCAACTGTATTTGTAACTTGAGACCTGACTAAAGGCTGAAAACACCTTTCGTTCACTCCCACATTAAATCCCCTTTATGTGAAAAGTATATATGAAATGGTTGACTGTGTTTAACATTTGTAAACTCGATTCACGAAATTCATGCAGCTAATAAAAAGGCAAACGATACTGACAGTGAACCACAGTGTGTCTGTCATCTTCAGTGGTATTATACCATCTTAGTTTTTATTTTTATTTCTAATTTCATGTTAACTTGAAAGTAAACTGTAAAATGTTATCCCTGTTAGATTTTCATACGGTTTGTTTGGGAGTAACATACGTGTTCACACAAGCTCTGATACTCTCCGTGAGTATAACACTGTCCAAGTCTGCGGGCCTCAACCCTGCCTGACCAAACCCAGAGCTACAGGCTGAAACAAGCCAAATGGATGACAGATGAAGTCAAAATCCAGAGAGACCAAAATAATAAACTGAAGTCTGCTTACGCGCAAACACACACATCCTCTAACAAAGGAACAACACTGGAGTCCAAGTCTCAATCAATTTGCAGTGTGCAGAGAGAGTGGAACCACATGTTTTTGATAAGTCCTGTAGCAGAGCGTGGTGAGGTAATGATGAAGTCATCGCTGTCCTCTGGACAGGTTCAAATTCACTGGTCCGTGTGCTTTTTAAATTGCTTCAGGCTCACAAACAGTTTTTTGTGCTGTGCAGGAAAGTAATATGGCACAAAAACATTTTTGGTGAGCTTGCAGCAGGTCAAGACCAGAAACTGCAGCTGATCTTCTTGGACTCACCTGTAACTCAAAGAGCTCCTCTACAAACCACAAAAGAACCAACTTCATTGAATATTTTCTGCTCTGCTATCACTCTACTTCTTCTTCTGTTCCTGCTTCCCCCAGATATTCCCCAGGAATCAGGCCTCACTACAGACACGCCTCATTAACAGCCCCCGCAGACCAGACCCTCAAAGCCAGTCACTGCCCCCTGTTATTAGTGTCACTTAATCTATGAGGCTGTCAGTTCCATCTCAGACTACAGCCAATACATCATCCTGTGTGTCGACTCTTGGCTTATTCAGTCTCCATCTTGCCTCTTCTTATTATAAAACTATTTATTCAGGGAGTGAAAACAAGCAAGACAGAGTGATGCAAAAGTGAAAAACACAAACATTCCTCCTCCACTCTGCTTAATCTAAATGTTATTCTGGGCATTGTAGTCCTAGTCTAATGCAATATTGCCACTGAGAACACAAGACTCCTGTTTCTTTGTGTGTTATTTTGAGATTGCCTCATTGCTCTGATAAGCTTTTATATTGTTGTTTGGGTCTCACAAGAATAAGCTGTGCTAGGTCGTGATATTCCTCTGCCTCACTCAGTCTTATGAGGAGCACAGGGAACACTGGAGTTTACATCAAAGAGGAATCACAGAGGTGGAGGAAAAATAAATATGGAGGATTTTTGCTGCAGAAGCAAACGAAGGAATGGGAAAAAGCAAAATCATCAACGTCAGTACAGGTCTGGTGGACACAATTATCCTATTTGTTTAGGTGCTTTTAAGTTCAGCTCTCCTCAGAGAGTCATTACAGGCTGAGAAATATCCGAGAGCCAGAGGTGCAGAGGGGGTGAGGTGGGGGTCTGTCTGCCAGACGTTTGATCTGCACAACTTTAAAGCATGAGCAGACAAGACACGTCAGGGGGAGAGAGCATTCACTCTGAATCGCTCTTATATGATTTGGTTCCTTACAAATTAAAATGCATTTAAAGCACTTTTGAATAACACAATAAGATCTCTTCCTTTGGCCTCTCAGTGGTTGGACCACAGATTACCACTAAAACAAGTGAACAAGGGTACTGAAAGTGAACAGAATGAGGCCACACGCAAGAAGTTAAGGGTCAAAAGTAAATGGACTGTTTATCAATAAATAATAATGTGAAATATATAGAAAAGCACATTATGAATGAAATATACATGTAGAAAATGGGTTTTCCCTCTGATGTGTAAACTTTCAAATGTGTTGTCTGTATGTGAATAGAAAATATAATAGGCAGACCTTTAAAATCGAAAACCCTAAATGAATGAAATAAATCACGCCGCTGTGTCTCTGTGAGTGACGGCTTAAATAAAAAAAAAACACCTGCCTGGGTTTGAATGTCCCACATACACTGTCACAAGCCATACTAACAGTTTAATAAAGCATCAGCGACTGTTTCTGTTCACTGTGCTAGAGAGGACAGTACTAGTACTGACACCGTGAACGTGTAGGCAGGCGACGGTGAAGCAACAACAGAGCAGCATTTTAAAAAGCTTCCATTTACCTGCACTGAGATTAGTAGCTGACAGAAACACTCACAACTGGATCCACGTTTGGACTCGATGATCGTGTCCGGGCACTTTCACTGATGTTCAGACGGCGCCGCGACGTTGACCTGCTCCATGCGGACCGCGCGCGCTGCACACATGTTGTGCAGATCTGCTCCGGTTTGCCGGCTGCGTGCCGGAAGCACGGGCGCACAATCTGGCAGGAAGTAGAGTCTCATCCACGGAAAGCGACGCACTGACGGGACACACGTGATTCCGTTCTTTATTATTTTTATCCCAATCATGGGCTAATCAATGATGTGTTTAAAGTGACGCACATAACCTGAAAGTGTGTATTATTTACAGGATAAAGATTGTCAATATGTATGTGAATGTATCAGTAGCCTAATACACTATTGGACTTATTATTAAATCATACATATAGTTCATAGTTGTGTCAGTCTGTAGTGTTATTTTGCCTAATGAACTCACGCTATGTTACGTGTAATGTCTATTTCTGCAAAAACAAAACTAAGCGTGTATGGAGATAGCAAATATGCTGCACTGGCTCCATCTGGTGGTCCTGACAGTGCTAATGAAAACTGTATCATGCCAGTGCAGATTCAAAAGGTTTTGAGTAGGCTGAATTATTCCTCTATGGTAGTATCATGGTCCATATTGGTATGCCGATATTATTATTCCCAGTTGGGAATTATCACTATTTGTCACCACTACTACAAGTACTACCATCCTGGTGTCTTTGGACAACTGCTCTATTGAAGCTGCCTAATAAGGTCCATATATTAAAACCTAAGTCCTAAGGATAACATAGACAGTTAAATTAGTTTAAATTTAAATTAAATTAATTAGGTTTAAGCAGTAATGATGCAGCACAGATGTGCTGATCCAGTGGCCTAATGGATAAGGCACCAGCCTCCGGATTGTGGGTTTGAGTCCCACCTGGATTGCATCAAACATCTGCATACCTTTACAAACACCAGTGTCAGTCTCTCTTTGTCTTACATCTTTGATTGTTGTTGAACCCGACACCCAAACCAACATGTACTGTCTGGCAGCTGTCCATGATCTTTGCAGTCAGGAGCTCCTGACAGTGTTAGTGGAAAAAGAATAGACAGGTAGTTCCCACGGTACCATTAGCATCAGACCCTCATGAGAGGAAAATACAAAAAACATATTAGAAATGCCTTGATAGATTTGAAAAAGTGTGCCACAGGAGCAGCTTGTAAGTGTTGAGTGTTTATATTTTGTGATTCACTGCGTTTTGAAACATGACAGATCTGGTTAAGACTTAGTTAGCCTGTTGCCCTTGAGTAGAGTTTAAAGGAGGGTAATGAGGTTACATGTAAGTAGATATACAAAAAGTATACACAAAGTCACAAGTGAAAGTGCATTGACTTCAAATCATTTGCTCAAGTTGAAGAACTATGTACACACTCTAAAATGTTCTTGTACAAATAGATCACTGACAAAAAAATATTTTAAACAGATGTTGTTAATAACATAAATAGACGTTTTGACCTGATTTGTTCCTGAAAATACTGGAGATAAAAATATAATACACAATGGAAAAATATTACGATCTGTGTTAATATAGAGTGATGGTGTGGAACAAAGACAGCAGCTGAAAATAAGATGATTTAAAAGTCCAGTGAAGTTCAGGAACCTGATAAACTCGTACATTTAGTAAACCTACTGTACTACCTTTGCATTTACGCAGGTCTGCTAAGCATTCCAACCAAAAAATGGCAAAAGACAAAAAAATAGGGAGTAAAAAATGTCTATGTGAGAATAAAACTTTTCAAAGTGAAAGGGAAACACATGGTCTGGAACAAAGTATTTCAGGAGTGACAGACTGGGGTCAGTAAACAAATGGAAGGCATTTGTACTCCTTACAAAACAGAGTACACAACCTTCACTGATAAACAAGCTAAGCATGGGAATCATTTAACTCTAATTAGACTTTTTGTGGCATTGAGCTATTCTTCCTTTCTCAGGATCTTCCTGATAAATCCTGCAGGGTAGTTCACCTCACTGAGGAAACTGCCTAGTTCAAATGTACACTCTATGTGACACAACTTTTATTTTTCATACCTGTGAAAATACACAAATGGTAACTGTGTCTACATGCAGAGACAGAGTCAAGGTCCTGTCATGATTCGAGCTTCTCCTGCAATCAGTGATCTTAAAAAGCCAAGTGAAGGACGTGACCCTCTTCACCGACTCATCGTTATGTGTAAATAGCTGTCTGGCTTAAGACAGACAGCTCACAACGATGAGCCACTGTGCTGCTATTTCCTATTTTCTCTACCTCTTTTTCCTTCAACCCTGTCACGAGGACTGCTGGGGCATATTCTGTGAGAAGAAAGAGGAAGGGGCAGAAGTACGATCTGACAAGGCACAGGTGGAAATGGATCTTGCAACCACAGCATGCCACAACCAGGTGAAAAGCCTGAAACAGCGATGACACATATTCTGTGCATGTGTGTTTAACCTGGGAATAACTAGGTTAAACAATGAAGTAGACTAAAAATAACTACCTGCTTTTATAAATACATTATGATACATATCTGTAACCAATTTTTATTTGGGAGCAGGTAGATCTTGGAAAGTTTTAATATCCCTAAAATGTCACTTCACTACATCTCACAAAGCATAAAGCCGACTGACAAATACACAGAATCAGTTCTGTTTCTACTGAACTGAGAAGGTTTACTTTTACCACTATAATCAACAAGTTCTCAGTGCTTGCCTGTATTTTGCCTTGAGCAAAGCACAACCACAGCAAGGCTGGGCCATCTCCACCCATGCAAGCTGCCAAATGTGGTCCCTCCCTCTCCCCTACCTCCATACCTAAGACAACGTCTCTCTGTTGTCCAATCACAGGCTGAAGCAGGCAGACTGAAAAACAGTACCACAAGGGAGGCAGCACAGCACACTTCTGGAGCTATTCACACATGAAGAGCACACACACTCCATCCTTTTGCTGTTGTTGAGCTTATGGTCTAAACAAAACAGCTTTTTTTGCCTCAGGATTTATGTACATGACTGCATAGAAATTATAATTTTTCTTGCACACATCTGCCAACATGTGCCTTCTGACAACTGCCCTGCTGTTTTCTTTACTTGGTGAGTATTTTGATTGACCTTGCCTAAAATGCTACATATAGATGGTTTATGTACTCAATCAATTGCAATGGCTTGGTTTTTAAACTGTGTGCTTTGGAGGGCAGAGATCATTCAAATGTAGTTTCTTTGCACTAGTTACATCAGTTGATCTTTGATCTGTAGACCCTCAGTTACTCAATAACAGAGGTGGAGAGTAATGAGTTACATTTACTCTGTTAAATTTACTTAAGTAAGTTATTGAAAGAAATTAACTTCTGATAGCAGTAGAGAGCACAGTAGTACTTTTACTTGAGTATACTTGTGAAGAAACGTTACTCTTACTTACTACATTTGACAACACTCGACTACTTACTTTTTTACCCATTTATTCGCTGTGTAGAGTTGTGACGTTCACGAACGAACCGAATTTAGAGAACAAATTAAAACGATGTAGGACTGCATTTAAATCGTAACAAGATAAAGATAAGCAGACTTCTGTTTACGGCGTTTCCAGTATGTCTGCTTTGGTCCATATTAGTTGGTGAGTTTGTAACATTGTATAATTCTGCTCTTGGTTCTGTTTCCTTTCACGCGAGAAAAAATCCAAGCGGACAAGAATGTGTCGCTTCTAATCACCATCAGGACTTTCTGTCCGTTTATTGGTCAGACGTCGGAGCCGCGCGAACAACGAAAGTAGAGACAGGAAGTAGATCCTGTGTCGTGGACCGTTGTCTCTATGTCACAGGAGACGACTACATGATGAAAGATAACGTGGCTCAGTCGTCCTGCCAGGGATTTTTTTAAAGCTTTGAGTTAGATGTAACAGTAAACATTAAAATTAACAAGAAAGACAAATAATTCTAAGTTCATTAACTATAAGAACAACAAAACCAAACTAGACATTTTAAAAACGCAATATAAAGGTTTGACAAAGATCAAACCAGAACCTTTTTACAAAAACACACTTCCAAAACAAATGACACAAATCTCCTAGGAATTGTTCACAAAATTAGCATGTAGTTTCTATATTTGGCTTAAAACGAGTTAAACATACTTTTGTAGGGTAATAATGATGTATAATTTTAAATTATATTTGCTTAAAAGAAATTCATTAAGAATACAGTACCCCAAATCTTCTGCGATTTAGTCTATTGATGTAGTTATTTAAAAAACTGCAGAAGTAGGGTTTGAAGTAAGCTCTCTTTGAAAGAGAGTTCTTATAGTCTTCTTCAAGTTTCAATGGAAGCACATTTTTCCTACACAGTAAAAAAACCTAGTGTCAAATTTCACACATAACATTTGGCCCCGCTCAAAACTAAAGTAAAATCTACTCTAAGGTCAGTGTTAACTTTTAAGTGTTAATTCTTCTCAATTTAGTGTCATCAGAGATGTTTGCTCTCCATCTAGGTTAAAATATGTTTGAAATATTGGCACTTCATTTTTTACTGTGTACAGCTGGGTTAAAGTGATCATGACAATGTGATCTAACAGGTAGGTTTATTGTACCATTGCGACTGGGAATTGCATCTGTAACAATGTTAAATTGTCTTTGTTAACAACAAAATTCAAGTGGATAGAAACTTGTTATAGTTTCAACACAAACAACACAAACTGTTTATTGAACTGTGAAAATTTAGGAGGATGTTTTTCAGGTTTGGAATCAAATAGTAAGAAAAATTTCAAGCCACCAACTTGAGTATCTACACTATAAAACTATTTTTCCATGCCTCTACTAAAGGAGAAAAGTTAACCACACTTAGTATAAATCTGATTTTGAAACATGTGCCAATGATCATGGTGTTTAGGTGTAAACTAGTTTGTATAGTTGTACTTGAACTATACTTGAACAATGAGAGGATATCTATTTGTGGCCTGGATAGTCCAACATTAATCTTTTCGGGTGTGTTGTGAACCACGATCACTATCAATCACTATCAATCACTATCATTAACTCTCCATTGTCATTTGTTTCAGATTTCATTTCCTGTGTTAAATTTCTTGCACCTTTCAACATGGGAGGAGTCACAGGACAGGTGCAGTTTAACACCACCTCCCAGGCAGCCACTGTAAACATTTCTGGTGCTGGATCCTGTGGATCACTAAACTTTTCCCTCAGCAACTTCCCTGTCATGTATGGCCATTTTGCACAGCCATGTTCAGAAGCAAACATTGGCCCCAGCATCTACACCTTCACAGCTTATTCAATATCGACTGTCAATTTGTCACACATCTTTAAAGAAAGATCAAGCCTGGATGACTTCTCGCTTACCTTGCAGACATGTGAGGGCACTTCAGTGTGCACAGTTGTAAGTCAAGGCCAAACCTTCTTAACCCGTCAGGCCAGGTTCACTGGACCTATTGCGGGTAATGTCTACATCCGCCTTAACACAGGGCACACAAACCCGAGGCTTCTTGCAGACCTAGTCACGATCGGTCAGATCAATGCCTCACAAAGCAACATTACTCTCTTTGGGTCTATGAGCAACGCTGCAAATTGTGATATTGTTCTCGGAAACCTAGAGATCTCCACGCTAACCAGTCTGGGTGCGGTGAATGTTGGAACACCTTTGCAACATGTGAAGTCCTATCTGGACCTCACCAGTTTTTACAAAAATAATAGCTTTCTTCTTTTACCAATGGGCTCGACTTTCAGTTGTGCCCAGATTTATAATGTTCCAGAGAAACAGGTTGGCGCTGTTGTGAACATGAATGGGATCAATGGATACTTCAGCTTTCATCAAGCTTCCCCATTTGAGGTCACAGAAGTGAGGGTGGACCTGTCAAACTTACAGAGCAGAGTTGGTCCATACCATGTCCACAATTTTCCTGTCCCCTCAGTCAGGTTGCCTTTATCAAGCTTGTGCTCAAATGATAATGTGGGTGGCCACTGGAACCCATTTGGTATTGATACAAAAAACCCGTCATATCCAAAAGTTCCTGGTTCAACTCATGACAGGTATGAGGTCGGGGACCTCAGCGCCAAGCATATGTCCCTCACAGGTAAAAATAATTCCAACATGGTGTTTACAGATTTCAGCCTTCCTCTTTTTGGACAGAACAGCATTGTAGGTCGCTCTGTTGTAATACACCAAACCGATGGTTCCAGATATGTCTGTGCCAGCATCAGCTATCCTGGTGAAGTGGTTGTAGCTAGAGCCACATTTCGGACACCTGTGGTTGGTGAGATCTGGTTTACGCAACTGAAGAACAACCCTCTGTCGGATGTATCTATCTTCATAGATCTGTCATATGGAAATCCTACAATGACAGCAACCAGAAACCACAACTGGCATGTTCACACCTACCCCATTAGCTCAGAAAGGGATAATGATGAAAGGCGATGCAGCACGACGGAGGGCCACTGGAACCCCTTTAACGTCAACACAAGAGACATCAGCTATGGCCTCCACTGTGGTCCGTCCAGTCCCTTCTCATGTGAGGTGGGAGACCTCTGCAGCAAATCAAACACCATCAATCTTGGCACCAGAGTGGGTGGAGTGGAGGCAAAAAACTTCTTCACAGATGACACTTCCTGGCTGCCTGATTCAGGCATCATTGGCCGTTCTATCGTCATTCATCAAGCAGACAGAGGAGGCCCAAGATTTGCTTGTGCAAATGTTACAATGGTCCGAGTCCCCAGAGCTAAGTTAGGCACTTGGTTTGGTCTTAAAATGTCCAGTGGTCAGGTGCAGTTCTCCCAGGCTGTCCCACAAGGCCCCACAACTCTAAATCTATCCCTGACTAATCTGAACTCCATAGCTGGGGGTTATCATGTTCACATAATGCCCATCAAACCTGGCAGCGTGCAGCCCTGTTCGAATGACAATATAAAAGGACACTTCAATCCTCTAGCCTGGAACATATCAAACTCCCCGGAACCAGGGACTGGAACTGTGGACCAGTATGAAATTGGAGACATCAGTGGGAAGTTTGGAATGCTGACTGGTCTCAACCAATCTAATGCTATATACATGGACCCTAACATGCCATTAACTGGACCCTACAGTATAGTGGGAAGGACTTTGGTAGTTCATTACATCAATGGATCAAGGTGAGAACTGTGCTATTAGAGAAATTGAAATCAATGGAGCTGGTCAAACTGTAACAGAAAGAAAACATTTCATGTATTTAACGTATTACCACAGGTTCCTGTATATATGAAAAAATGGTCAGCCTTATGTACCACACTGTAGCCACTGACACCTGCAACACTTTTGTTGCAAGTGAAGTGCTGCAAGAGAAGACTTCTGTAGGCATCATATAAAAACTAAAGAAAATGTTTCAGTTTTTGTTTTCAGTTTGCAAAAAAAAAAAATCAGTAATGTCCTTGAAAATATGATATTGAAGCTCCACCGCCCTCAGCAGGCATTTTACACAGTAACAGACTTTCCAAGCCACTGAGCGCAACTACAGGTGTAGGATGTCATAGACAGTGATTCACACCCTCTTCTTGTTTTGTGTTATACCACAAAGATAATCTTTTTCATTCATTGAGAATGACTCAACAAAATATTGTGAAAAAGAAGACCTCATGGTTAAACTTAACCTATGTTTCATTATGCTTTGCTAATTGTGTTTGTTTGTCTGTCTCTCTGTTCATTTGTTTTGCCATATGTGTTTTTGTTTTCTACAGAATGAAGTGTGCCAACATATTAGCTGAGAGAGATTTAGATGGACAATGGACTGTGGCCAAGGCTGTTTTCAGTGGTATAGTAACTGGGATGGTTCTACTGGTAAGAATCAACAACACCCAACACAAATCTTTTCTAAAAGCAGTATATAAACATACAAAAATTTACAAAATACAGAACTTTTTCTTTTGCCCAGTGCACGTCACAATTATTTTATCCATTATCATCCGAATACAGCTGCTCGACTTTCATTGCACCATGTCAGATTGCTAAACTTTGCCACAGTGTAAATGTGAAAGCAAATTTTGCAGAAGTGATGAAACGTAGGGTTGTAGAGCAGTCAGACACAAACATCTGCCTTTTTTAGTTTGCCTTTTTCCTTTAGCTCTGTGAACACATGGTAAGATTCAAATTCCCTTCAGGTAAGTGTATTGTAGATGAACTAAAATAGATATAACTATAGGCAACAATACTTTGTAATCTGCACTGAAAATATCACAGTTACAGAACAAGCCCATATCTAAAATATCCTCTTCCCTTAGAAACTCCTAGTAAGAACGTTTTTATCTGTAACTCGATGACAGTTAATCTTGGACATTATGAAACTGGTTTCGAAAATGTTTCCTTATTTTATAACATTTAAGTTTTTCTTAATGCTGCTAAATTAAAGGGAACATCACGCACCACAAGCAGTCACTAGAAGCTAATTTATGAGATACGATTGTTTTCTTGATGGCCACAGAGCACATACAAGATAATTCATTTAAGCTAACTTATTAGGAGCCAAGCTGACAAAAAAACGTGTCTGAGTATTTCTGCTGCCCTGCACAGACAGTGAATTCATTATGGCTGTGGCGGCTTGCAACAGGGAGCTATGGGAAGCAGGGGCGAGATCATGAGTTTATCTTAGCATCCATCTGCTATGGCTAGTGAAACCTACAGGCCCCCTGAACTAGTAAGCTCACCAAAAGAACAGCTGTCTTTGTCAGCTCCCCTCCCGAAGCCCCATACTGAGCTCTGCACTACAAGTGTGCATAGAGCTTGTAATATTTCCACACAAGCTATATTACCAAGGAGAAAATGAGATGGAA
>JAUMHF010000001.1:15151282-15171635 GCA_032359275.1 Microctenopoma steveboyesi
GCTCTGCACTACAAGTGTGCATAGAGCTTGTAATATTTCCACACAAGCTATATTACCAAGGAGAAAATGAGATGGAATAAAGGTGATTCCTTAACCTTATTCTGCTAGTTTTGAAAGCAGATCAACATGTGTATTATCTAAAGTTCATTTTAAGTACCTTTACATTTAAGATATGAAGCTCCCGTCTGTGGATGGTCATTATATGGGACATTTTGATTTCGTTTGCTCTCAGCGCCAGCAGATGTTCCCTGATGGGAGCAGCAGTGACGTCACAATGGAGGTGACTCTTCAATCACCAACAATGCAAAACGTAAGTCAAGATTTTTATAGTGATTACACAATAGGTGTGTGGAGTAAATTTTAAAAAACGACAACAATAAAACACTGTATGCACACATGTCCACACTTGTTTGTTACCCTTCCCTACAGACAACTGTGGCAATCAGTTTGTTTATCGCAAACAACCCCATAGGTGTCAAAAACAGCCAGTGTAGGAACGTGGGAGAAACATACAATCCCTTTAATATGACATCATTGGTAAGACCTTGCACTCTTTTCTTCTCTAAGCGTGTTTGTTACTGTGTGCGTGTGACTTAGTTTTACCCTTTAAAATATACACAACTACTACTACTAATAAATCAGTTTTATTCTTTAACACCTTGTTTGATATACAAAGTGAAAGAACCTGCCCACAGTGATAGCAAACTTATTAAATTAAGAGAATAACAGCACAGAAAATTACCACTGATTAGTGTTCTGACAATAAGAAAAAATCATATCTATTAAATTATCACACACTCTATGGGCTCTACTGTGTGTATCTTAGAAGGTTCAGCTTGCATTCCTGCATAACCTTTCTCAGTCACTAGAAAATACGCAGTGACAAAGTGTTAAGAGCAACCATCTGTAAAGTTACTGTTTCTATTCAAAACCAGTCACAGATATGTTGGCAAATATGAGCCTTGTGGTTAAATGCACTTCCTACTTTTTGTTCCTCCCTCAGAGCTCCAGCTGTTCTTTAGAAAATCCCATGAGCTGTGTGGTGGGAGAGATTTCTGCAAGACAAGGCCCAGTCAGTCTGACTGAGGGTCAGCTCTACTCTGACAGCATCATACAGCTGTCTGGCGATAACACAAGTAAAACTCTTGCATCAGTGAAATGATACAAATGTTTTCCCCACTCACACCATGTCTTTACTAGCAATAAATACCTTATTGAAGGTAGTAAAAAATAATGTTTTTCTGTGTTTGTAGTTGTCCACAGATCTCTGGTGCTAAAGATTGGAGACAGCATCATTGCATGTGCTGACATCCTCCCAGAATCCCCTTCAGCAGAGCAGCTCTTCCCCAGTGTGACTAACTTTAGCAGGTGGGTGTAGTAATAAGTCACACTGTATGTTTTATAGGAAACTCTTTTCCCATAATTTCATTTTCAATGTCTTGACCAGTTTTACTCTGTTTTAAAGGTTTGTGCTCATATATCATAGCTTTGTTGTAATAAATGGTTTGGCTTAATGAAAACTTACTCTTCCCAAAGGTCTTTAACATCACAAGGCATCAGAGGTTTCCACTGGAGTTGGAAATAATGAACATTACTGGAGTAAAATGTAAACGTGTAAATGTAGTTAAATATAAGTGCATTTTAAATAATTTTTCCTAACATTGTTTTAATATTTTTGGCTGAAGCACATTTTTTATAATACTTTTTCACTGAATATTATTAGGGGTTTGAAGTTTTCCTTTTTCTTACATAAGGCATTTTATCTTGTGACCACAAATACAAATATAATGTACAATATTGTATGATATTACATACAAATTGGCCTACCCATCTGCTCCTAGATAGGCTAATCAAATGCATGGCTCTGAAATGACCTTTTTCTTTGTCACTGGAGTTCAGATAGTTTGGTTGTGTAAGTTTACATTTCATTAAATGACTAAACATTATCTGATAACTATTTTACCACATATCTTGATGTGGACTCAACTATTAATTAATTCAGCAAATCATTAGTGAATTATTAGTAATCTATCACAGAAGAATGCTGAACGACTGTGAGCCATCTGTGGCTCTAAAGATGCCATTACAGGCCAGTGACAGTACAGTGATTGCATCTGAATTTAATTAGAGAAAATACACTGAACACAATGTATCTCCCATAAAATATTATATTATAGATTAAACTATTTGAGTTTTGTCCAGATATGATTTCCGCAGGAGGGTTGCAGATGTGTTGCAGTTGGAAACAGCAAGAATCACAATCCTGCCGAGTTTTCCTGTCTCTGTTGGACAGTGCCAGAAAGTCAGCTTCATGGTATCTGGTATGACGCAATAACTCTAAATAAAGATATTTCACTGTCAACAAAAGTGTTTGTCAATAAAAGGTCTGCATTACATTTTACCAGCCGTTAATCAGGAAATGAAAGAGCAAATATTACCTTCTCTTTATCTGTTTATATCAGTGAAACTAATATTTTAAATTAAATTACAGCTACAGGTTTACATTTGACAGATGTTTTTATCCAAAGCAACTTGCATGTGAGGAAAACACTCGCACCAAGGGCATTGATTGATGCTGAAAAGAATTATATTCTGCAAAAACGGTCGTTATTTTGGGAGCAATGGGTTTCAGTTAGAATATATTTCCAAGAAGATCAAAAATCCAGATGCCCAGAAAGATATACGTATGTAGAAGGGGAACTGGATAATTGACTATTGTTCACAGAAAAAAACAAAACACCTTTGTGTGTGTTAGTCAGTATGTAACAACATCCTTCCTGGGCTGGTGTAAGACCCAACTCTGTCTAGTTTCTTCAGTCTAGTTTCTTCAGGACAATGAACAATTTTGGGCTTTGAAAATCTTTAGAAACCCTTAAATTACGGTGTAACTTAATGCTGAAGCTGAGTGTCTGTGTGTTTTGTTTCCAGCCCCTTGGTCCTTTCCAGGGGAGAACAGAGAATTGTCTGTACGGAGGTTTCACACAGTATAGCATAGCACAGGCATTTATGTCTCAGAATTCTCCTACAATGTGAAGAGTTTACTATTGCAATAACATTTGAGAAGCTGTTCTTTACGGTGAATATGTGTATAACTGGAATACGGAGAGAGAGAGTTCCCAAAAAGCATTCCTGAGGTGTATGCGTTTGAGAGAAACGAAAACTAAAATAATTTACATATCAAGCGCTGCACATTTTTAAAAATGAAATTCATCTAGTATAATAAATGTTTTTATCTTTATTTATATTATGTTTTTAAGCATTGTGTTTTGAATCTTAAAGGGAATGTCAGCACAGATCTTCTGAACTCTGTCAAAACCAGTGAGAAGATGGGATTGTTCAGAAACTCTGATTTATGCACAAGTAAGAATGCTCTTTAACTGCAAATTCTGTAAGTGCACAATGGGAATGTTTGTTGTTTGTGTATTAAATTGGAATGGCTAAATAAATTAATTAATTAATAGATTTTTTATAAAAACTTTTTGAACTCAGAAAATTGAAACACTAGGGGCATATCTAGTAAAACAGCTCTGATATAACAATCCCTGTTGTCTAATAAAGACCACAGTGCTCAGTCGGCTTTGTCTTTTCTTTTTCAGACATGAGTGCTCCGTCACCCGTCAACTGAAACGTTGACTTTTCTGATTAGCAATGAAGCTTAACCACTTAAAACTTCAGGCTCATGCATTTTTAATAATCATGATATTTCTCTTTTCTTTTACATTTCTCAGTATAAAGTCTAGACACGAGAAAAATATATATAATATATATAATATTAAAAACAAACAGAAAGTTTCCAGGAATGATTTTTTTAAGCTACAAAAAGACGAGTCACTCAAACAAGTCATCCTGGAAAGTTGGCTCATTTTGTTTCTTCTAAAAAATAATTAAATGATTTGGATGAACTCAGGTCTCACATCAGGTTAGAAAAACAAGTAAACGTATGTTGATAAGTTGTGAAGTGGTCTGATGAAATAAGTAAAACTCGATGTTCATATTAAGCTAACATGAAAACTTCAGATCATTATACTAAATGAACTGACATTGTTCATGTCAGTTCATTTAGTATAATAGTTTATTTATAGCTTAAGGAGAGGTGCCAACTGTACTAATATTTTGCCATATTTTTGTTTTGATGCAGGAAGTGCAGGTCTGCCGCTGGTGTCTGAAGGTTTTCTTTCTGGCTTAATGTTTGTTGCTGCCTCCCTGCTTCCATATACAACCTATTTATAGCTCAGAGGTTCATGCATCGTTGGAGGAGGCAGAACTATCCTCATTTTGTAAAATTGTTAATATGACAATGAAATGTAACTCATAAAGTGACATGATGGTTCACAAACAAATATTTACTCTTTGTCATAAATTTTGCCATTTTGCTTTTTTATAAGTGTGTAAGCAACAACATATTAACTAACTTTTCAGTGTAGCCTTTGTAAGAGCTTAATATTGACTTGATTTTACTGTTATACTATATAACCATATAATATATATACTGTTGGATAGTGGGTATAATGCTATAACTTCTCAGATCTCCAGAGTTCTGTCTTAATGTCTTTTTGTATGCACCAAAAATAACATGCATTTTTGTGTAAATATCTGAAAATTTGTGAATACAATAATGCTTGTGCTTTGCGTGTGAATGTGAATTATTATGCTGAAGGATGAAAAACAGTAGTGGGTCATTTAATTAACGTAATCACCATTAGTTCCAAAAGGGTGATTGAGTTCTATTAAGAAAAGCAGGATACAAATCATAGACATTTGTATTTTCTGGCAAGAAATTCATTAAACACTAATGTCAATGTCATGCAATAACATATAAGTATTAATATATTATAATCCTAGCTGATTTCAAGATGCTTTTGATATATTAATTTATACTGTGCTTATGTTAATTATTTTTCCTTGTTTCCAGATCAGTGCGGTAGCTTTAGCTATACTATGGTGTGTTTTAAATTGATAAAACTCGTGGCTCACTTGGCTCCATTCAGGCCTCTGACTCCGCGCTCACTGGAAGAAACAACAGTCACGTGACCGCAAACGTCAACAACGACATGGCAGCCTCCTGTTTGGTAAAATAACACAAGGACCGGACTGGCAGCGGAACACTTCGTTTTCCTCACTCAAGACCTGTATTTTTAAAGCGAAATCCCTGGGTGTGTATTCAGCGTTTCACTGGCTTTATGTGCGGGAACTTTAACGTTAGCTAGCGGCGGGTTAAAGAGCTTAAGCCAGTGTTCCATCTCCAGGTACCTAGTAGGAGGGATGTTTGTTGTTTTTAGATGAGGGAAAGGCTCTTCTTCATATGCCTGTAGCCTAGTGTCTATTATAAAAAAAGGTTTACTTAACTACAGTTCTAAAAATTGAAAAAATAACTAGCGGCTTGCAACTTAACTAAAATCCCAGCATCGTGCTACCACACCCACTAATAAAATCAGAACCAGCACGATGAATAGACTAGGTAATGCGTGTTGCATCTGTTGAAAACGATTTAAAAAGCATCCATCTACTTGAACCCAGGCTATGCGGTTTTGTAATTTATTCTCAGAACATCAGAAGCAACAGTTTAATTTTACTGTAGCCACTTAGCTGGCTAGCAGGTTATTGAACGTGTCTGAAGCGAACGTGTAAACAACAATCGCGTGCTGATCGTTGAACCAATAGGAGAGCTCATCGATGAAGAATTCTGAAACGTGATTGGTCAGTGAATGGGAGGTGTTTAACTAAGGAATACAACTATACGCTGGCTGTGCATGGAGAGCCTCCACCGTCCCACCAGTGTTTTATGAAGTACTGCAGTGGAAATATGTCACCCACCTGCCTCCGGGCAGTGAGATTAGTCTTTTAATATTTAAGCTATGACAGGAGCTTAATCAGCATTTTACTTCAAGATACAGAACCAGGTGACACTTTGAGCTCCACGTTATAGTAAGTCACTTGGTCCAGTCACCTGAAATCAGCATGGCTTCCCAAAAGTCAGGTAATCTGTGGGTGTTTTATTTTAACAATGTCTCTATTTTGATAAATGGTTGGAGTATCATTAGTCACCTTTGCTAGATGTGACACTGCCTGCAGTTCCAACAGTTTATCACCTTTAACTTGAACTTGAACTTTGTATTTATTGTATTTCATGTGCACTCTTAACTAATATTGTTTCTTTTCCAAGCAGATGCAGCCATGTCTCCAAAACTCACAGGTGAGATACTCAGGCAGCTTCGCCAGGCGATGAGGAATTGTAAACACTTCTCTGAGCCTATACAAGCCTACATCATCCCGTCTGGAGATGCCCATCAGGTATGTGAGACCACACACACTACATATAATGTTTAAATCAATAAAACAACGAGACATGCACAGGCTCACAGTCCTATCAGATTTTTTAAATTCCTATTTAGGTTTATGCATTTGCCTTGAATCATTTCTAATTGTAGCCCTTTTCCCACTGCTCATTCCTTTTACCTCTCCGTGTACAAGACATAATGTGGGAAGAGGATAAAATGTTGTAGTTAAACGGCTAATTGTTAATGAAACTTATCACCCTCGTTCCGTTTGTTTCTCTGTTCTTGTGTCTTACAGAGTGAATACATTGCACCGTGTGACTGCAGACGTGAATATGTCTCTGGTTTTAATGGCTCTGCTGGTATGATCTACTTGCATTTGGGTATTGATGAATCACTTCAGTGTGCAAATGTGTTTTATGTATTGTGTTGGGGTGTGTTGTGTTGTGTAGGTACAGCCATCGTCACAGATCAGCATGCTGCATTGTGGACTGATGGGCGTTATTTCCTTCAGGCCAACCAACAAATGGACAACAACTGGACACTTATGAAAATGGGTACTGTTGTGCTTGCTTTCTCTGTTGTGCATTATTAAAATTATAGCTGCCCATGTATGATATTTGAGCTGTAAATAATAGCTCTGCTATTATGGAGCATATATTTTCAAACATTTGTGTTGCGTAATGAATACAGTATTTAAAGTCACACAAAGGTTAAATGCTATTAGCATCAAACTGATATCAAAGCCACTATGATAAGAAATGAAAGAATTTTACCTAATTTGACAATCTCAGGCAAATATCATATTTTGCAAACAAGATTGGTGAATGAGTTTACATTCCATGTGTCTGTTTTTAGTGTGGCATCTTTTTTAATCATGCATAGGACTGAAGGAGACGCCTTCTCAGGAGGACTGGTTGATTAGCATTCTGCCAGACAACTCCAGAGTGGGAGTAGATCCTTGGATCATAGCTGCCGGTAGGTTTCGTTTGCAATTGCTGTAAGGAACTATTTGCTGATAAATAATACAAGCCCATTCTTGTATAAGCCCAAGCATTAACATAAACCACGGTAGCACTAGCAATAGCAGCCAGTCTGTTCAGGGAGAGTATAGAGTGTACGTCACCTTTCAGAAACTGTAAAGAATACGTAAACTGTGTTATATTAAATTGTAATAACATTTGATTGTTTAGCCCAATCTTGACACGGTCCTCTGGTGTTTTGTTTCAGATCAGTGGAAAAACATGTCCAAGGCACTGACCAGTGCAGGCCATTCTCTGGTAGCAGTGCAGCACAACTTGATCGATGTGGTTTGGCCTCACCGCCCAGAAAGACCCAGCACACAGCTCCGCATCTTGGGATTAGAGTATACTGGTCAGTGTCCCACAGCCTGAAGACCATTAAATATTATTCTGATGTTTATGTACATCCCACAAGAACATCATCCCCATTATTTTATTCTGAATACCCAATTATTAATTTTCTTATTGTTACACTTAGAAGAATACTTATTTAAATTTATATATTTACAAATCATTTATATTATTTAATCCTTTTGGTTTTACTTTTCTCATCCTTTCTTCCAGTCGTGACACTATAAGTAGATGAATGAGATTGAAGAGAATGAAATGATGTTATGATGATGCTGTCCACCTTTAGGTGTATCTTGGCAAGACAAAGTCTCCACGCTGCGAGCCAAAATGACGGAGAGGAAAATCAGCTGGTTTGTTGCCACGGCGTTGGACGAGATTGCATGTAAGGATTATAATTTAAGTACCTCTGCCTAGGAAGTTCAGAGCACAGTTTAGTTTGAAAAAGTGTGAAACATTTTACTGCAGAGGAGAAACTAAGTCTGGGCCTAACATGAAAAGCCTTTCTGAATGCTTCTCCATTGTCGCCATAGGCTTTAGACCTTTGTACTTATTACTACAAACAGCTACACCCTGCACAACCCCTGTGTGGTTGATATGTTTTATAATTTGGAAGATCCCAATCAAAAACCCAGGGATGCACTGGTGTCCTAGGAGCATGTTGTGTTCAATGAGCTCTTGGCAGCCTGTTTTAATTAGGTTAATGCTGATTCTGATATTGGATGGATGTAAAATTTAAGTTGATTTAGACATCCATGGATGATGAACTACAAGTCTTTGACGTTTATATTTGCACCAATGTATTTTCTGTGTGTCAGGGCTCTTTAACCTCCGTGGTGCAGACATCGAGTACAACCCAGTTTTCTTTGCTTACGCCATAGTGGGAATCAACACAATAAGGTAATAAATCAATTGTTTTTTGGACTTTTCATGACTATAAATTATTCCATTAGCATTTCTTAAACCCATAAAATGCATAACTTTGTACTTTGTACTGTACTTTAGCATTTAGCATGGGCTGATTTAGAACGTCATGCTGGTCATACTAGTTTAAATTGCCTTTTGTCCTTCTAATAGCAGGCAGCTGCCATTAATAAAGGACGGAAAGAAATGCAGAAGAACAAATTAGAAATGTGGTTCTCTGATTCTTAGGGACTTTTTAGGCCCCGTGACATGTTAACGTGTAAATATGTGTGACTAACTATTCTGACATTTTATTTGTTTAGTAGTGATTCGTTTTTATGGAAATTAATAGATGTTTAGAAAGCCAGTCTTTAACTCATGAATCTTCCATATTAAAACCACCAAAGAGAGAGACCTTTATTATGTCTTTAATACATAGATCTCTTTCCTTCTCTGTAGGCTTTTTGTCGACTTAAAGCGTCTTTCTGACCCCCTTTTGAGAGACCACCTGCATCTAGATTCACCCATCAAGCCTGAGTTGAGCATCCAGACTTTCCCCTACGAGTCGGTCTACACCGAGCTCCAGGCCATCTGTGCTGCGCTCGGCTCTAAAGACAAAGTGTGGATTTGTGACAAGGCCAGTTGTGCACTCACGCAGGTCATCCCCAAGGTGAGAGATCTTACCAACACACAGTCACGCTAGATTACGCCTCAGTTGTGTTTTCTTGGTTCATACATCTCTCCATGCTCTGCTTGTCAGATGGTACAATTGAATTCTTGGTTTAAATATGCACATTTGAAGTAAAACCTGTATCACAAGTTTATTTATGAGAGAACAGTGAAAGAAACATTCCCAGACATATTAGTATCTCGGTTATTATTTGGATAAATGACGCATTGTTTGCCATTGCCAAACAATGCGTCATGAAATCCGACATATTCTGTTATGTTTTGTCACTTGAACCATCACTTTTATTTCAACAACAGTGGATATACTGACGCATTTCTCCCTGCGATCAGCATTAATTCCTTCAGCCTTAAACGTATTTTAAATTTACAGTATATTAAAATACATCAACAAATTTCTAAACTGTAGAGGTTTTTATGTTTTCTGTCTTTCAGGCCCACAAGACTCCAATTCCCTACACACCACTCTGCCTCTCGAAGGCTGTGAAGAATGCCACTGAGATCCAAGGCATGAAAGTGGCTCATGTAAGAACCTTTGACTCAACATTTGGTGTGCATATCGTTCGTTTAGTTTACCACAACTGATTTTCCTCCTGCTCTATTATCAACAGATCAAGGATGCAGTTGCTCTTTGTGAACTCTTTGCTTGGTTGGAGAAGGAGGTATTTTCTTTGATTCTATGAGCAATAAATGTTTTAGATTCATAACAGAAAAGGAAAGAGGGTTTTTGGTAATATCAGTTAACATTTTCCCACATTACTGACTAATTCATTCACCACTTATTTTTACAAATTCTCCAGTAGTTCTTAATGTTCTAGGAAAAGCTGTTTTAACCTGACACACATTTTTGAGTTAGGGTTGTTATTATGTAACTTGCACTTGAACTATAGACTGTGCCAGTGTTTGTTTGACTGATATTCTTTTATAGATTCCAAAAGGCAACGTGACAGAGATCTCTGCTGCTGACAAGGCTGAGGAATTACGCAGGTGAGGTGATTTATTTTTGTCATTCAGAGTTCGTAGTTTCCTGAGTCCACAGTTTGGTTTGTTGAGCTCACTTATTGTGTCAGATTTAATTCTTGAAGGACCTCGTGTTGTTTGCTTGTTGTGACACTGACAGTACTGGAGTTATATCCCCCTCTACTGGATAAAGAAGTAACATCGACTCAGTTTCACACGTATTGACAATGTTTTTTTCCTCATGAATTTTGTATTTTTTTCAGTCAACAGAAAGATTTTGTCGGTCTGAGTTTCCCAACGATCTCCAGCGTTGGTCCAAATGGAGCCATCATACATTACAGGTCAGATCGGGTGTAATGTGTGTAACCGTATTTTCATTTTTGTTTCTTTGACACACCTTTGTTTCTCTTTGCCCCTTAGACCACTACCAGAAACCAACAGAACCCTCACGTCGAATGAGGTTTACCTGATTGACTCTGGAGCTCAATATGTGTAAGCGAGATGATGATGATGATTATCCTTACTAATATTACATAACACATTTTGGTCAAACAGCTGTATTAAGTCGTTTTACTTTGTCACCTTTGTGTCTATTAATAAAAAGATTAGAAACATTATAGGAGTAGTTTTTGTAGATGCAGTGAAACTTCTCCATCTGTATTCTGTCTTTGCAGTGATGGAACCACAGACGTCACACGCACTGTTCACTTCGGGACACCAACTGCTTTTGAGAAGGTTAGAGTAGTTGTATAAATGGAAATAGTAAATAATTAGTAAATAGTCTAATGTCCAGTGAAGTGTTTGAACTGCGCTAATCTGCAGAAGTATCAGTGGCGTGTTGTTGGACTATATCCTCAGTGTTATTTTATATTTCTAAACTCACTGTTCTGTTCTTTCTATTTTTTTAGGAATGCTTTACCTATGTACTGAAGGGACACATAGCTGTCAGTGCTGCTGTTTTCCCCAATGGAACAAAAGGTGCTGCTTCGTCACTGACATGAGGGTTACGCTATATATAGTATACCAGTATTTAACATTATACTTTTACTTGATACTTTATGTCCAGCACTGAATATAGATTCTCATACTTATTGTTTTGGATAATCAGTAACAAATCTGCAGACAGACACTTTTTACATATCAGTTTCGGTAAAATGGTGTGTATCAGTATGACCTCGTGACCTTGTCACCTGCTGACACGTTCTGGACAGCACAAGGACATCACTGAGACATATACATAGACAGTGTGGTCGGTAGTTTTAACCCTACGTCCCCCATAGGCCACCTGTTGGATTCGTTTGCCCGTGCTGCCCTGTGGGAGTCAGGCCTGGACTACCTGCACGGCACTGGCCACGGCGTGGGCTGCTTCCTCAATGTCCACGAGGGGCCCTGTGGCATCAGCTACAAGACCTTCGCAGATGAACCTCTAGAAGCCGGCATGATCGTCAGTGATGGTATGGCAGGCTGCTCCATTAAGCTGGCAAATCGCCTGTCGTAATATCTAATAAACTTGTATCTTCGTGGTTAAAAGCAGAAACCTCAAGACATGCATGCATCCCATAGTGCCAAGTGACGTACTTTATATTCTCCCCCATACTATAAACTTCAACAGATGAAATAGAATTTCATCTGCTCTGTCTGATACAGAACTTGATCTCAGAGAGGAGGAGCTCTAGTAGAAGTGAAAACACCCTAGAACAGAAGCACTTTAGGTCCGCCAGTCATTTGATCTCATTGCTTATTTCTGTTTCGAAGTCTTAATATAATTTCTTGTCTTCTTCTAGAACCTGGCTACTATGAAGATGGATCTTTTGGCATTCGTCTTGAAAATGTGGTCCTTGTTATACCAGTGAAACCCAAAGTAGGTCTTTAAAACCAGAACCAGCTAGAGGGTTTTCAACACTAATGCAAACTACAGTTGTTTTACTACTCAAATATTACCCATAGAGTAGTGAACTATGTTTTGCTCACAGTCCATCGGCTGTATATGTCTTGTCTTCCCTGTTTGTGCAGTACAACTTTAGAAACAGAGGGAGTCTGACGTTCGAGCCTCTCACTCTGGTTCCTATTCAAGTCAAGATGATGAACACAGAGTTGCTCACTAAGAAAGAGGTAATATGTTTAAAATATTACACAATTAAAAACAAAAGTCTTTTATTGATAATGAGAAAAATTCAGTTGAAGCAATACAATCAACATAGCCTAACTATTAGCGTAACCTAATTGTAAAAACCGTTTAGATTAAATTGACCTACTGTAAATTACAAAAAGCAAACATTATAAAGTATTTTTATTAAGTTATGCTCTACTTTATTACATTACATCTCTGGCTTGCAGCGTGACTGGGTGAATGAGTACCACGGGAAGTGCCGGGAGGTGGTAGGCGCAGAGCTGGAGAGACAGGGCAGGAAGGAGGCACTGGAGTGGCTCATCAGAGAAACACAGCCAATTGTCTGATCATGTTGCCCAGAAGTACCGAACGGCTGACTGAACTGCAGCGCTAATGATTTCTATTTGTCTCATCTTTCTCTTTGTCTCACATTCAGCTTCTTTTGTAAAGCACATTATACCAGCAGTTTTAATAAATATCACTTAAATCAACAGGGTCTTTTTGCTTTTTGCTTTACTGCCTTGAGGTTTAGTAGCATTACGAACCCAAATGCTGTTGAACATTCACGAGAGAGCGGCATCAACAACTTTAAAGGAAGTAAGGAAAAAGGAAGTATAAAGAAAATATCAGTCGTAGGAGGATTGCATAGTTCTTCCAGCTCTACAAAAAATACTACTTTACTACTTACATTTGCAGAATGGTAGTAGTATGGCATGTGAAGTATTGACCTCTAAATGATAAAGTATGTACAGTCTCTAACCAACGTTCTCTGTCCCTTCTAAGTCCCCCAAACCAAACTCTGCATCACCCTCTAAAGCTGCATGTAAAACACAGGAGGGTCCAGGAAGAGACCACTGTGTGGATCACTCGCGTACTCCTGGAACGACAGAGGCAGCGACAGTTCCATTTGTTCCTCTGCTTCCTGGACTGCGTTATTCCGTCCCTCCTCCTCTTCCTCCTTCAGTCCTACAGGCAATGGGTTACTGTAGATGTAATAGATGCTGGAGTTGTCCTTTGCAGCCTCCCGTTTCCTGAAGAAAGTGAGAGGGTTGATGAAGCTGGTCGATCTCTTCACTGCTTTGACGGCTACAGGGTCCGCTGGCTCGCCCTGGGTCACTGCACTCTCATACACGTGGGCCCTCTTTGACTGCCTGATGAAGGAAACGGCACTAATTGCACTAATGACTTTAATGTGGTTTTACACTGCATTGCACTCACTGGATAACAATACACCACATCTAATTGTGAATCTGTATCTGCAACGGTTTGCTGATGTAAACTAGTTGAGCTGTTTATAAACCTGGTGAGGAAGCGGGTCGTATCAAAGTGTCAGAACATGTTCTCACCTGGTGCGGTTGTAGCAGACGGTGATGCAGTACAAGCTGGTGATGGTGAGGATGCACAAAGCCAAAGTGATGACTACAATGTTAAAGACTCGTAACTCTGGGTAGAAGAAACACAATATTGCAGAGCTGCTGTTAGTAGAAAAAAAGGTACAGTGAAATCAGAGTAACTTGATCACACACCAGACGCCGTGTTCACATCCTCATCGTGCAGTTCCAAAGCCGTGGTCCCGTTCAGATGCAGGCTGTCGGCCGTCATTGCTTCCGTTTGTTGGGCTCCACTCATTTTACTGCCATTGGCTTCAAAACATGGACTAAAGGCTGAGTCTCGAGCCTTTTCTCGCTGGTTTCAATAGGAACCTTGGTCATGTGACTCAGACTATTTGATTCAGTCTCTGTGGAGACACCCCCTAGTTTATCACCCCTCAGTTCAAGTTGGACACCCCCCTCTTTCTCCTTTCTGCTAGTTCCCTTGTTTACTGCTCATTATTCAGTTCAGCTTTTTGGGAGGACGCTGAGGGGAGGGAGATGTTGGCCTTTGATACTGTTTGGAATAAGCTCTGAGTGGTGACCCCAAAACTAGAGTGTTTGCATGCTTTCAGCTTGCAGAGACCGTCACAGAAAATGTCAGGGCGAAACACGGAGCGATTTCAATGCATTTCAACGTTGTCCTTTTACAGTTTTGATGTTGTCCTTTGTGTTAACGTGTGCCACAAGTCTCTGTCTTTGCCTGCCATCTTTTTCACCTGTTGTCTTTACGTTTATCAGCGTTGGTTTTGTGTGTTTTAGGGACAGGAGTGCAGTAAACCAAACCGGGACCAGGTTCACAGGCATGAACTAAAGCCAGCAGAGCTGCAACAAAGACAGCTTTCTCCTTTCTCCTTATGCTTCAGTTCACCCTACAGCACCGAGGGAGATTATGCAATCAGCTGGGCATCTAACTGATGCCAGTTTTGTTTTAGGGTTTCTGTATAGAGTAAACTTTTCATACTTTATAACACACAATGCATTTTAAGCTACTAAAGATGACACCAGGAAATTACTTGCTGCTTTTTAATTACTATCTCATTAATTAAAGGGTGTTGTTATGTAATTACTACTTTCATGCAAATATATGTCAATATAGAGATTATTCTATTTCTATTAGTTTTTCTTTGTATTATTTCATAGTTGACTTTGTGTGAACAGCAGGAATTGTTACCACATAACTGGCAAGAGATGAATGAGTGCATGCTCCACCATTCACTGATACACTGTCATTGAATTATCTGACTCAGGCCGTCATCATAGTAAAGAAAATATTTGCTTTTGATAACATGCTCTGGTCTGGGGCTAAAACAACACACTATGAAAGTATAGATTATTATTACAGATGTGCACACTAAGCATTTTGACCTTTGATTTACTCTTCTCTTAAACGTAGTTTCTTTTAGTCAAAAGCGAAAACGGATGACACAGAAGGTTGGAAATGAAACATGTTTTCTTATACCTAATGATCTTTCCTCCCATCTTTCATCCGTATTATAATAAGCAGCACTCTGATGTACGATGATGGTAATGTTTTATGATTTTCAGATCCTATCCTCTCGTGGTATCTGCCTCTCTTGTGGTTTTTAGATTGAAGTGTGTATAGTATTAATTAATATTATATTACATATTACAACACTATTCAAAACTGTGAAATTAGAGAACAAAGTTGTAATTCCACGTGCTACAATCACAGTATTTCTTCGGTACAATAAATCCTCCACTGGGTGTCACACTTCACCTACATATCTGTTTTCATTGTCAGTGAGCGAAGGGCAACCCTGTACTACGTATTACTCTAGCGGTTTAGGGCAGAATGATGGCTTTTATATTGCAAGTCGGTATACAGAAAGGAAATAGGCTGTGACAGAAAAGCTAAAATATCTAGTTATCAGCCTTCTAAAAGTCTAAAAAGCTTGTTCAACCATCAGTGTTCTGCAAAGTTTAGTTATTTTGATTTAAAGGGCATGTGGGTGGCATTAAGATGGAATGGCTTATTTGAGCAGTGCAGCACACTTAAACTAACTCTATCAGAGGCAGGCATCATGGGAAAAACACCAAAAATACAGAGAAACCATTTCTGTTTCTCAGTTTTACACAGATACTAAAAGATTGAACTGCAGTAGGAGAAAACATCACAATAAACTTCATATTTTACATTTACATTTTTTTTCTAATTATACAAGATTTCCATGTTTCAATAGTAACTTAACTTACAGGATCCGTCCCACTCTGGGAAGTGTGTGTAGTCAGCGTGCAACACCCGAGCCCTGGGAAGCCGTGCTCAACTGATTTGTGGCCTGGTAGCACAGTAGGTTGCAGGTCCAAAACCCAATCTGACTTCTAGTCCATCCCCCACCAGGTGTGTCCTAGAGCACAGCGTTAGCTCCTTGTAAGATGCTCTGGATAAAAGTGTATGCAAAGTAAAATTTGTCCCCTACCTCTGGCTGTGTGGTGTAGGACCCAGCAGAACCCAATTCCATCTTCCTGACTAAAACTGCATAGACTATTCTGTCAAATCTATCCAGAAGTTAAATATTGTCACTAACTATTTACTGGGCTTCATTTAGTTAACATTTTAAAGTTGTTCCAGGTCCAGGTTGTGTTCAAGACCATAGAGAGACACTTTATCTAATCACACTGGGTCCCTAGATGACTCTCTGGATAAGTTCTACTGTGGGAATCTTGCAGTCACGTTTGACCAGCATATCTCTTTTAACCCTTAAGGAAATCAGTAGAACTTTTCACCTGGAATATTTATATAATTAAAGGATAAGAAGAATCTGCTTCATTGTCAGTGAATACATTGTCACAACAAAATGTGTCCTCTGCAATTGACCCATCCCTCCCTTGGGGGGAGTAGTGAGCAGCCCCAGGCAGCACGCCGGGAGCTAATGCTGAGTGGGGGATGGGCAGTGTGCCGCAGCTGGGAATCGATCCTGCTATCTCTGCATCCCAGCCCTCTGCCCTAACAACTGAGCTACCAGGCTGCCTGTTTAAAGTGATGCTGAGAAACTTGCATTTGTTACCTCTAGGCTGGACTACTCTCATTCATTCTTGACAGGATGTACCAACAATTATTTAAAGCCTCCAGAGTTCTAACTGGAATTAGCAAGAGATGTCATAATTCTCTTATATTAGCTTCTCTCCATCAGCTTCCTGTAAAATCTTCCTGTAGAATTTAAAATCCTTCTCCTAACTAACAATATACAGGATGCAGTGACTGAGCAGGTGATGTGGTGTTGTTGTGCTCTATATCTGTTGTGCTTGTTTTACTCACTAGATTGTACAACATACTCTGGATAAGTCAATATTTCTCTTTAGCTGTATCTGAAAGTCTCAGCTGACCACACAAATGCTTTTGCCAAGTAGATCCACTGAGTGTAACATTTTACGCTGAAGGTCTTTTTTCTATAGAAATCTTACTTTCTTTGACTCATAAAAGGTAATCAATCATCTGTTCCTTCATCGTCCTTAAATCTGCTCTCTCTGACTGCCGTGAATTCCTGACCATCCCTCATCGCTCTTCCTCACTCCTACTCACCCATCTTCACCCTCTGCTCCACTCTGCTCCTCTGCCTCCCCTCCCCTGTGTTTATACAGAGGCTGGTGGGGAATTGGTGGGGAAGTGCTCTGGCGTGATCCATTTGTTCTGATGTGGTTCAGCGCGAAGGTCCCGCCTTGATTTATTACACTTGTCAGTTAAACGTCTGGTATGTTTTAACAAACAAAAGATGGACCTTGTGTGCTGGTTGGAAATCCGTCTCTGATTTTGGTCAGTTTTTGTTCTGGTGATTGTGCCACTGAGCACTCAGTGACTTCTGCACATGGTGATAGAGATTGTTGATGGAGTTATATGTACAATAGTTCTGAGAAAGATATACACTAGACAGGAAATATCCAAGATTATTATTAGGGGGGGCCATTTGTTTCAAATGCTCATATCAAGAAGAAATGGCCTTTGAAGATTATATTAGTAAAGTATATTCATAGTATGAAGAATAATAAAGGTTATAAGGAGAAAATTAAATTGCAAGTTAAAATCCTAAAGATAGAACAGTAAAAACACATAAAAACATGTGTGTATGGAAATCACTCCAAATGTAATTTATTATTTTTAACGGGCTTATTTAAATAAGCGGAAATGAAGGAATTCCATTGGTGAAATAGCTTAAATCAAAGTCAATCAATTCATCAGCTGACAGACAATTAATCTGCTGCAGTTTTGATAGTTAGTTCGATCAATCATGTCAAAACAATCAATTAGAATATTTAATTGTGGACTTGTCAGGAATTATCACTAATATTTTTTTAGTATTCAGATAATGAAAAAAATAGATGGTGGTTGGATGGTGGATTATTATTATTTCAGTGGTTCTAGTTAATCAATAATGAAAATAACTGCAACTCTGCTTTGTTAAAAAAACATACATGTAAGTAAACATCTTAAGTCTGTGTTTTCAGATTCATGAGAATTTAAAGAAGATATTTTAATCATGCAGGTCTGTGTATTCAGTTCAATATGGCTTCCAAACAACATTGTTTCCAAAAACGCTGTCTAAACATATTCAATCATGCTACTGAACTCACAGTCTCCTAACGCAAGAGAAACCACACAAATACCAGCAGAACCTTTTCTTTTTCAGGGAAAAGTCTTACTGAGCTAGCATTACTTGTTATGATCTACACTCTTGGGAGCATTAAGTATATTTTGGCAGTGACGACAGTGGAGAACAACCTGTGTTGGCATTACTGTGTCAGAAACAGGAGACACCAAGGAGCCATAAGAAGTCAGATGTCGCATTTGCATGTGCAAATTAATGATTCCTGCTGTCATCGCTGCTCTGTCCAATTAGACTCAAACACAGGATGTCGCGGTCCACAGTGAACAGCAGTGAAACTTAACCAAGCAGCATCAGAGAGGTTTTCTACATGGTGCATGACCCATAAAACATGTTGTTGGGCTGCTTTCCCGAACCTGTCTGACCCCCATCGTGCTCTACGCAGGAAATGTGCCCGGAGCCAGATCAAGTTCAGCTTATTTACAAAATGCTGCAAACCATCACAACAAGGGACACAAAGACAAACACAGTAAATACAGTACAATACAATATATTGACGTAACTGCACCATCGTCTTTTTAAGCTGTATATTCTGCCAGAACTGACCTGAAAACTTACAGCAGACACGGACACCATGACTGCACATTTGATAGGCACACGCATATCTCCTAAAGTGCCTCACTGTCTCTTTCTTCAGTAACAAAACTCTAAATATGAAAGCACCTGAGTGTGTGAAAACCAGACGCCACAAGGATTTTCTCCACTAAAAACCACATGGGAGTGCCCTGGCTTCTAAACTACCACCTGCATTTCACATCCCTCAAACCACGAGCTAACAACGGCATAAGTCAAAATCACTGAGTGGGATGGTTCATGTCTCATACCTCAGTGCTCAGTTTCAGCCGAGCTCCGTGGACTATTGGCTGGACAGCAAGAGTCTGCCTCCTGAAGATATCCAGGCCTAATCTGCTTGCCAGTAGTAAATAGACTTGAGTAACTGGGGTTTTTGTGAACTGCAGCACACTTTCCATAGGGTTTTGCTATGATCTGAAAGCATGGCAGGAGATTTGTCCCCATTAGTTTTTCTAATGGGGACAAATTAATTTTTCTGGAGAAAATGATTTCTGATATTTTTCAATAAGGGGAATGGGAGGTCAGCGAAATTAACTGAAGCACTGGTGCTGGATGCTTTGGCAAGAAGATCTGAATTATGTAAAGTCTTGACTGAAATAAGTTCCTATTCATCTGCTTCGGGTCCCTGTCACCACTAGAGGGCCCCAAGAACAAATTAATTGAATAATATGTAACTGTTATTTATTTATGTATTATTGTTTATTTGTGTGAATGTTGATTGACATATTATCAGAGCTATGTTATTGTAGAAAAACACAGCCTGCTGGTGCTGCTGGTGTGTGAATTATCATTAATTAGTATTATTGACAGGAATAGAGGACCCCAAAATTCTGGTTTTGCTCAGGGCCCCATGGAGGCTTGGGCCGGCCCAGGCTGCAGGACTACATAGGACATCTGTGACAATTTAATTATTTTGGTTTGGCATGTGGGCACCAGTGTGGTCACTGTGATGACTGTGTGTCTCCATGTTCATCCAGTTCACGAGGCCCTAGTCAATAATGAATTGATTCTCAGAAACATGTGGAAGTAAAATCATTATTTCTAGAGCAAAAATCTAGCTGAATCATGCATGCAGATTTAAAACATGAGTCTGGACAGACATGCATGTAAACTACAACGTCACCATTTAGTGGAGGCACACAACCACAATGGTAGTTCTAGTAGGTGTGGTACTGTGGCACACGGTGACTTAAATGCGTGTGTGTGTGTGTCGACCCTGCTGCGCCCCAGTGAGTGAATTTTGTTATCTGAACAAAGCCCATCAGACAACTATTTATCTTGGTATGTGTGTCAAAGCAAGCTGGGGAGTCTTAGTTAAACAGTTTCTTCAAAACAAATCCCTTCTGCCAAAGCTGGATTTGGCCGTAGGGAGTGGAGTGGCTTCAGAGGTGAAGTGAGGCCAAAGAGTCTTTCTGAGGAGAGGAGAGGAGAGGAAAGGAGAGGAGAGGAGAGGAGAGGAGAGGAGAGGAGAGGAGAGGAGAGG
>JAUMHF010000001.1:15171828-15212864 GCA_032359275.1 Microctenopoma steveboyesi
GGCGGTGAGTGGAGGGGAGCGGAGCGGAGAGGAGAGGAGAGGAGAGGAGAGGAGAGGAGAGGAGAGGAGGAGAGGAGAGGAGAGGATGTTAAAATAAACCTCGAAACATTCAAAAAATTGAGATATGGTAATGTCAAGAAAGAGTTTACTGCTTTTTTTAATGATGACAATAGAGAAAAAGTAGGTTTGGCATGTTGAAAAGGACGATAACGCTTTCTGTCTGTGCTGTTTACCTCTTAATTTTTCTCTTCTCAATATGCATGTATTGTGTTTGACAGCAGCATATTTATCAAACCTACCAATGCAGGGAAAAGCCTCGGTCTTGATCATCTATCTCCAATTTTGCTGTATTAACTCTGAATGTGATAACACAGCTACTAGCTACAATCTATCAAGTCAGACTATGTTATACATTTTAAAAAGTTGCCAGATGAGATAAGAAGCATTAAGAAAAAGCAGTACTGGAAAATGTACACCGATGGTGTCATTCAATGAAGTAACAATCTAAATAACATTAGTGCAGATTGTCTATAGATTAACAAGACCTTTATCAAGACCCTGAGGGAAGATAAATTGGCGGTACACTTTCTCAAGTAATATGGCCTTATCGGAATTTCACTGTTGACTATTAGCAACCTGTTTAATGTCTAAGAAAGGAAAAGTGACCTTATGACGGTAATGAACATAATTTGGCCGCATAGATTAAGACAAATGAGGACACATTAGGGTCATACATTGTCTTAACTTGTCTAATGCATTATATAGTTGTTGCATTCTATAATTGGTGCTTTTCATTAGTAAGTATGTATGTACGTATATATATATATAGATATATAGAAATATATCTATATATATATATATATATATAGATGATGTTTTAGAACCAAAGCATTAGCATTAAAATACACTTTCATCATGGTGATTAAAGGACATGTATGTGTTTTTAAGTGGTACATAATGAAGGTAAAGTATGCCATTAGTGTTGTTGAGCATGTTATTGATTAACCACCTTCAATATGTTTGACTTGAATTGAATTTCACCTTTTAATGATAAGATCTACTGTATTTAAGGTGTTAAAAAATTAATTATTATAAATTAAATTGTATTGCAGATTTCAACACATAATTCTTCTTCTATGCACAGTTTTAGTAAATCAGGTTATCAGGCAACTAACCTCCATTGTCTGCTGGACACTGGCTCCAACACTCAAACTACCAGTGAAGTGAGTGATTCCCAGCTTGTCTGTAGAAATACTAGTGGCATCGTGTTAGTACCTTGTGTTTATCCAGATTGACAGGTCTCCCAAGTTTCAACACTCAGGCGAGGTCAGCGATACTTGACCCACCTAAGCCCCATTCAGACTCCAACCCGAAAGCCAAATATGGATTTTGTGGCATCATTTATTGACAAACGTGGAAGTGGAAAGTAAAGCTGTATCTCAGTAAACTGCATAACTAAGCCCACGGGTCAAGAAAGTGACAACATGTGCTTATGCACAAAGATGTATTATGTGAAAACAATATCTTAGCAACAGGGTTCTGTGTTCCTCAATCCACCATGGTGCAGCACTCAGCACTGTCCAAACTTATCCTTACTAACAATACAGTCAGGGTAAAGACAGAAAGAAGGTGACCGGGACATTTTCTTACATGGTGCACTGCAACAATTCAAGACGAAGACCTCCAGCCTAATCAGACTCAAATTGTTGAACAACCCCATAGATTCAGGTTGAATGACATTGAGGAATGAAAAGTTCCATGACTGCCAGGGAGGAATGTTCTGTATCATAGTAGGGAGGACATTACTGCTCACATGTTCTTAGTACACGCTCATCTGTGTCAGAAAAGAGCTTTTTCTTAGATAACTCTAAAAGAAAGGTGTTTTGCAGCTAGGAGTGGGACAGTTGTGAGTAAACAGCTGGTTGGTTGATTCATTGGTCACTGTGGAGATTTGTTTCATGTGAACTAGGATAGGTTGAAAAAAATGCCAGTGAAACCTAGCTTCTTTTAGTGGTGCTGTCACTCAGGACAAAAGAAAGGACAGTTAGGCAATCTACGCGTGGTGTTAGCTATGACATTGGTGGATAAAAGAGTGTCTGTGCAACACATGATTTAAGTTTGTGTTCATACTTCATCCCAGTGTGTGCATTGACAGCACATCTGTTACTAAAGCACTCAGGGTGTTAATGTGGAAGTTATAAAGCTCCATAAACTATTCCACAACCAGAATTTATTTTTCTACTTTTCTTCTTTGCTTCAACTAAAATGTCTTGCTTACAGTTTTTGCAGTTCTAATACAATCATCATACTCTTACAGTAACTAGTCATCTGATAATCAGATAATCAGGTGTGTACAATGGGCTGACACTTAAAAGCATATTATACTATGGTGTGATGTAGTCGTCTTTTTTCTGTGTGCAATATCTTCCCCAAACTGTCGGTTTAGCCACATAACACCTGGAACCAGATACGCTTTTCAGGTTAATGCTAATTAAGGAACCAACAGTAAATCAGCAAATATGATTGAATGTTTTAACCTCAAACACGTCTTTGTATGGTTTCAATCCAAGCTGAAGCATTATTTTAGTTCTGAGATTCCTTCTTTCTGAGCTCTTCCCAGTCACTGTCAAAAGTAAGATTACTGTCTGGGCTTTTTCGTCTTTTGCCAACTACCTGTCAGTCCCTTTTTAGATTTGTACAAAGGAGTTTTTACTGAAACCTGGCATCAAACATCTTTGACTTAATTTTCAATTCAATATCTAATCCTTTAAATAGAAGAAAAATTCCTGCTAACTCACTGACGGGCTCAGAAACATCCAAGTCGAAATGATGCATGGTCCTGTCGAAGAAGAAATGGAGAATTTGGCATGACCATTAACCTGCAATGCTATATTTTAATGGAAGCAAGTGGACAGTCTGTTTGGTCGGTCTCCTGATGTTTATGGGGTTCGGTCGCTTTATCTATTCATTGGTTTGGCAAAGAAGGAGCACATGTCTATTTCTAAGTGCTCATGAAGTGGACCTGCATGCTCTCTTAAGAACATACCTTAAGAACATACCTTTTGGCAGGAGTACCAGAAAGTGAAATACATAAACTATCATCAGACTGCTCAGATGGCTTCTCTCAGCGCTGAGAGTTTCCCTTTGTCTGGTGTTGTGGTTTGAATCCTTAGCTAAATGTAGGCATGTATTTTTTATATGTAATGATAAACATAATTCTTATAACCTACCTATATATATTCCTATTAAAATGCACTTGAGAGACTATCTTTGGTTTTCAAATGTAGTTTTCCCTTTTAAACATAAAAACTATACTGCATTATGCATCTTTGCAGATTTTCAAACTGTAAATTGTAGGCGTGATTGGAGCTTCTATAATTATTTGCATTAGAAAACATGGAGCTACTGCATGAGATACAGTTTGTCAGTGTGCATTAGCATTATATTAGAAAAGATCCAGACCTTGTTTCATTTTGGGAGATTTTCCATTGTCCTCCTCTAGAGATACTTCAGGCTGACTAATTATTTGATGAAAGACAAAGTAAAATGATTTAATAGAACATGCCTGGAACTACAGTGGAAAGGTAAAATCAGCCAACAATTTAGAAGACATACCATGCAATAAAATTCTGCCATAAGAGTCTGATTTATTTAGCAAGACAGTAATTTTGTCTGTGCTGTTGTGGGCTTGCAGACATTATGGAGGTTAGTCAGACATTAAGTCGTCCCCTGCCACCCTTATGTACGTTGGAACTGGCAAACACCACTTTATCTATGTTGGTATTCTCACCATGTTGCCCCCATTTGCAAGGCAAACCTTGTCTCTGGGAACCACATACTTGATCAGGGAATGGGTATATGACAAATAGATGACCCAGGACACATGTATACATAGATCTCTGGGAAAAAGATGTTTTTAGACACTCCAGAGGAATCATGCATGTGTGGGACACAGGAGCAGTGGCTATGAATAGATACAGACCTAATCTAAGGAGATGTAGTTCTCCCCCAGATCAACTGGTTTTCACAGGGTAGACCCGGGAAAGAGGGAAAGATGCTGCTGAAGAACCAACCACATTTAATCCCATCATTCATTTAATGCTTTATAATGCTCGGGAATTTTCTGAAGGCCTCATCCCTGGAGAGTCAAAGTATCTTGACTTTTGGCTAACATCAATCTTACAATGCTCTGCTGCTGACAATAAATAAGTAAAACATAAAATACACATAGCAAGACATATGTTGTGGATAACCCTCCTGAAGGTGCAGATCTGTGCAGTTAATTGTACCAGTTTAAACTGAGATGATTGAAGTAATACTATACTTCGAAATGTAGACAGGAGTAATACAGCGCAGACACAATGTGTAATAAATTGGGTTAACATGCAAAATCACAAGAAGTGACTTTAAGAGTTTGGCCTAAACACCTCATAAACAAAGATTGTTTATGACCCCCATTAACAAGTATGGCCTCAGTGCTGCATTCGCTGAGCTCAGAAGCAACACGGTGCCACTGAAATGCCCAAAGTTGATTGTCACGAATCATGCTTCCATTATACTGGACCACACAATGCACAGGCCCATTAAACTCATTTGGGAATTCTTCACATAGTTCCTCTCTCTATAAGATGCCCCGTCTTTTCCCTCATGGTACGGCAGTTTCAATGCCGCTGCCAACCCAAACACTGTAATCACATACTCTGTGGTTCATGGTACAGTGAGCATACTCGTCCAAGCGTGGGGATCAAGGGGGGCGGGCGAGAGAGTGGGGGGTATTAGCTTCTGTTCCCCAGAGATCAGACGCACCAGAAGTTTCATTTTTCTGAGGTCTCCACCAGCTGTACGTGCCTGAGGTGATGGGGCTCCTTCACTCTGGACGTCCTGGCAAAATGATTTAAGTATTTGAATTATTAAATCAATTCAATAATATAACACGTGGAATCATGTTGTTTAATTTTACAATGTGGTTTTTACTTTTTTACACAATGCCCACTGATCATACGTGGCGAACTGGATCTCATAAACCATGTGTTTTTCTCAAAATTTGTTGAACATCTCTTACTATTGTCACCTATTTTGGTGTGTTGCATTACAACGGACTGGATTTTCTCTATAGCCTGAATGTTGTTGATAAACCACTTGTTGCAAGGGAATGCTGAGTTTTATTTAGAAGTCTCAAGTGTCTCATTTTAGTCATAAGTCACATTATGCAGCCTTTGGGAATCAAGATTCTAATTTGCACTGAATATGGCAGAGGATCCCCCCAAGGATTATGATGGTGAGTTTTTTGTGTTTTGCTATCTCAGGACTTAATCAGTATGTCATCGTGTAGGAGGAAATTAATTCCTGACTTTATCAGGGTATCAAACAGAAAAACGGTGGCTTTATGCAAAGCTTCGAAGACATTTGACGATGCAGCAGGACAACAACCATTAAAGTAAAGACTTCAGAGACACATAATCCACATGTTGTGGCACAGTCAAAGCGCAACCTAATACAGATTCTGTGAAATGATCTCAAGAGAGTGATTCACAGCAGATATCCTAAGAATATGTCTGACATGTGAGAAAGCGTGGTCCAAAATTCCCTCTGGATGTTGCGCAGATCTGATCCACAGCTACAGGAAGCTCTTGCTTGAGGCTTTTTCTGTCAAAGGTGGTTATTAGAAACCTGTTTCACTCACGTTTTCCACCATCAGTCTATATGTTTATAGTTCTCCCAGCTGTCGTAGGACTAGACGCTTTGTTTAGGGTTTGTTTCATTTTTATGGTAACCTGTTCGTATCCATCCAGCCATCCTTTCTACCATACTAGTGTACTATTTTCACCAGGAACTGAACAGGACTCATGTTTAGATTTATATAGATAGTTTTATTTATTGTTGATTTTATAGAAAACTATGTTCTGCATATAAACAAATTAAGGTAACAGAGATAACCAGCTCTTAACATTGTGTTATTTGTTGTAGCTGTCGTAGCTGATTGGATAGGATCGGATGGCACTGATGATCGTGACCACAATGTTTTACTGGTTGCTATAATCCATAACCACAGCACCGTTAGCTTCAGAGAATGGTAATGTCCTCTGTGAAGTATCAGGGATGCCATATATCCATAGCTTTTACACAACCACATAGTGTATCATAGAAGTGCACAAGGTTTCTCTACAGTACCGCTATGTGACGCAGGAGACACTGACAGCCGACATTAACATAAGTTATGACATGTCTGGTCAAATGTATTGTCTATTTTTAAGCACATGATATAGCTAATAGCTGCAAACACATGTAGAGAAAACAGATTTCTACAAGCATCTTATGTGAAAGCTGCTTTTGATGTTTGCTATTGATGGAAAAGTTGGTATATTACATTTCATACAGCAGGTTTTCGTGTTTTTATTTTAAGACAATTAAGGGGAAATTATATTATATACCAATTAATATTTGAATTCTTAGCCTTAAGTGTTCATTAGTCCAACAGAAGAAGAGGCCATAGTTCAACCCTACTTATTCTGTATCGACATGGGAACACCGGCATTAACTTGATGGTTGATTTGTTACAACGCTCATTTATATTGTGCTTCCGTTAGACCCAGGTGCAGATTGTCACACTGAGACATTTGGCCAATGATGACGGATTACACTGTTAGCTGATATAAAGGAAGATCCTCTGTTGATTTATGGTTATTTTTCTATAAGAAAAAGTTAGACTTAACTTAGAAACTAGATATAACTGTGTATTGTTACATCTGTACACAATCATTCACTCATTCACAGGTTTATTATTATTATTAGGGATTTTTAGCAAGGTGACTAAAACTTTATTAGTGACAGTCTTATCAAAAACAAATGTTTCATAGTACATTTATACTTAATGCATTTATCATAAGGCATTTATATCCCCACTTCTACATTAGTGTCATTGTTATGCGTCAATTTTTTTAAATGCTTCATCAGATGATAAATCACTGCAGCCTGAGTACATATTTGTCTTCATGGAGAATTTAGTACCAATCTGAATCGGCACTGAGATAATGACACTTAATAAATCAGTCTTTGCAGATCACCAGTTTTACTTTCATACTGTTGTTGTAAAAATAAACTATTACATTTCTTAAATACTATTTTACATCAACACCCGTGTGTGATTTTTTGTAGTTAAATTGAAAAAGCAGGTTCATTTGCACTCTCTTCACAGATGAGAGCAGGTTAACAGTAGGTATGTGTGAGAGACACCACAGTGAACCAACAGGAACACTGCAGTTATAATGACTAGGAAATCTGTATTAGATAATAATGTATTTTTCCATTCAAATTTCAGTTACAGAAAAGAAATAAGCAAAGACAATGTCTTCAGTAAATCAAGAAAAGCAGGCACTGTGTGCAGACCTCTTTAATAATGTTGTAATAATGTAATAATGTCGTCCTCAGGTCGTCTACCTTCACGTGGTCACGTGTTGTGAAGACAGCAATGAGGCAAAACCTTAAAGTAACACATAATGCATAAGTACCTGAGGACAACGCTTCATATAAAAAAGGAGAGTAGCAATTCAGTATATCACCAAGTGTATGATTTCCTACTGTATCCTGTGATAATTTGGCCCACAGCCACATTGACGTTCTGAACATAATAGTAAACTGTGAATATAACACACAAAGGAAACTACTGGAAGTCAAAGACTTAAGCCGGTTAATATGGAAATGCTTTATGACTCTAATTGTTTATATGGGAAATACTTCACAGTGTGTAGTTCGTCTGGATTGTTTTAATAAAGAGTGGTAGCTGTGGATTGAACAGTCAACCATGGTGGACGTAAACATACGTTTGTAGCCACTGTTGGTGGTGGTTTGGTTTGGCCCGAACCAATCTCCTTTCACACTTCACTGAAACAACAAGCGCAGCTGCTGCAGGCTCTGCATTTAGAGAATTTATTTTGAAAAGCTAAGGTCAGACAAGGGGTTGTGAAGGCTCAATTCTACCATAGGTTCATAGCTGGATGACCAAACATCAGATATTTAAGCGAAGGTCAGGCATGACTCCGCGTCCATGTGAGATGATGAGATTGTCCAAAATGTATCTGAGCTACACACAAATGACTCTAAGGAAGGAAGAGATGACCAAGCATGATTAATTGTGGACGAGTGAGCAGCTGAATGGATCCTCACCTCTCCTAAATACAACGAGGCTTACACAAGCACATTGGAGTGAACATAAACCAGAAGTGACCCTGTGCCTTTGAAGGCATCTCTCCCACCACATCTGTCAGGCACAAACGCACCACTCAAAGCATGAATGCAGTGGGAAAACCGGTCTCACAACAGCTCCTCGAGAGTCTGGTCATGGTACACCTCAGAAGTGCAAAGTGTTACCCAAACATTTTTCAGCGTTGAGCTGACTGCTCTAATCAGCGTGTCGACGTGGACAACTCAGGCTGGTTAACAACACCCCCCTTTGGCCGAAGTTTTGAACCTGGGGAGAGTTTATTATTTCTGCTCGGTTAGATGTTACGCTGACTCTCAGAAGGGCCCGTCTTTAGCTTTACACCTTTTATAGGGCAAAGTGGCTAATTAGTTATTTCCTCAGCAGAGTAATTGAGGATGAGAGCAAGGGGTGGCTTGGTAAACTATCAGGCATCTTTCATAAGAAAATAAACTACAGCCAGCTACATTTCGTCTCCACAGTAACAACAGCATCAGTTCATTGCATCTCCAGTGGAAGTGGAGAATACCTTGAAGTGCAATATCCCAGCCCCTGTAAGGCCTTTAACATCTTGTATTCGTCAATGAGGGAAAGCAACACATCCATTAACTGTGATGGTATTTGGTCATAAGGTATTGATTTCACCGAGCTCTGTAGTGTTTCGTGTTTAAACTCAAGACCTTGATGACAGAAAAATGGAAAGCAGCTGAGCTCCCTGCACAGTTGGCACTTTAAAGTTTTCATAAACCTTTTCGTTCTGCTAATAAATTGAGTGCAATGATTATTGTAAAGGTGTAATTGTGATCTGTGATCCTCAGAGAAAAAAAGGCTGAAAAATAGAACTGAAGCTGTGCAGGTGAGGCCACATCATGCCGTTTAGGTTTCTGAGTAGTGGGACGAATTCAAATGCAACTCACCCGTGAGTTGTTGGAGACAGTTAAACAAGCAGCTGGTTCTGGTACCAGTATCAACCTTGAAACCTGACTGCAATTGGCTCACAGGTATAAAAGTTGTTTTTTCTTGAATGCCAATAAAATGTTCAAAATTAGGAGTTGGGCCAAATGACCATAAAACATTGTAGTTTATGATTTATTCCATCTCCTGATTTCCACATACTGTATATCACATGAAAACAACTACAATATTTGACCTGCTCATCATTTATTACTTTAAACACGTTTTAAGGTGGATGTTATTTGTTATTATTTGTTCATATAAAATATATATGTTATTTTTATTTAGTTGATTACGTTTGTTTTGTTTGCATTCATCACTTCTGTTAACATTTTCTTTTACAGGCAACAATGAAGCTTTGATCTATACTTTTAGTAATCTACTTTAAATGCATTACTTTTAGAAAGTCTTATTTAGCTTACTGTCAGTATAAAAATACACGTATTAAAGAACAGCATCATAATTGTTTTTTACCTACCTTGACATTAATATGTCGATAACAATATTTAAAACATTTTTTTTCCACATGCACAGCTGCAGAACAGCAAACACAGAGAGGCTGGCAGCGCTGAAAAGACCAGCAAGCAGTGAGCTCGTCAATACGACTGTTTGATCCAGTTTGTAATATAAACTGTGCCCCCCCCCACAGAACCACCATAACAAATTTGACAATAAACTGAATGAAATGTAAGGTGATGGAGGCATGTGGACAGTTAATGTCGGCACTAACATGTAGGCATGCGGTTAGACATGCAGCCTGTGGGAGAGGAGCATGAGGGTGTGAGGGTAGATCGGTTTCCGTTTACCTAATATCAGTCTGTGGGTCATTAGCATAGCAAAACAGTCATGCCAGTGCAGGCAGACAAAGGATGCATTGATAGAGTGGAGGACCCTATGGGGATTTAAGTGTCCCCTGAGGATGCCCGTAAAGGGGTCAGAGTGGAGCTTTAGATGGGAGACCCTGCAGCTCTCTACCTCTCTTTATCCTCTACATGTATCTTTGATTTGAGCTCCTGAAAGTCATTTAAATCCAGCTCATACACAAACCGTGGCACTGAAAACTGTTTATGTCTGGTGTTTAATTCATGTGCATATTATAAAAATGTTATAAAATATTATAAAATCAAATCTATGCTGAGGTGAAATCAACAAAACAGCTTGAGACATTGAAATTAGCCACTGGGCTTCTCCCACAGCTATGCTTCAATTTCCTGCAGCGATAACTACACTAGATAAACTTGAGCCGTCGTTTGTCCCATCTACCTCGCTCTACTGAAAACAGGCCACACATATACTCACGCCCACACTCACATACATCCACATACACGCACAGCTACCCTGGAGCTCCAATCATGCTGACACACAAACACGCATAGGGTGAATGACGCCAGCACATACACATACGTCCGAATTTGGACCCTCGTGCATTCAGAAGCAAACACACCCAGAACGAGTCTGCGTGACTGCAGCGACGAAATAAAACACAGCAGTCCAGAAGTATTCGTTTGATTGAGTCGCTAAACATTTTTCTCTTCCTGAATTAGAACCCAGTGGACCCCTCTTTGGAAGATAGTCGTTCTTTAGCGCCAGATGTTTTCCATCTTATTCTGTCAGGATGCAGTGTACATTAACAGACATGATATTCCAACTCCTGGTGAGCACAGATTAAATTGGGAGGCGGCTTTGTTCTATTGTGTTTCTCTTCTGAAATACCAGTCCTTCAGTAAGCGTGACATAACCCAGAGACCTCCACTTCAAACTCAGGATACGGTGTCATGATGTTTCTGCCCTTTTGATAAATGACTGTCTGGAACAGGTTCTCTCTCTGCAGTCTGTCCTTTTGATTACCACCCAAACGCTCAGCAGCTGGCAATCAATAATTCTGGTTTACAGGAACAATTCGTCGTGGGTTAATTATTGCAAAACTATACCGAGTACATGTGCATACTTTCTATCTGGCCTTTCAACTCCCCTAAAGAGATATTTGGCAGAAATATGTGTGCACAAATAATGTTCTAATAAACATCCAGACAGGACAATGGAAAAACATTTGCTGAGTCAGAATATCTGAGCCAGAGGTCACTTTTCTTTGAGGAAGTAAAACTTGCTTTTAAATTTAGTTATTTTGCGTCATTTTTTACATGAATCCACGCACAGCATGTGCTTCTGTATCTCTCTCACTGTGGGCCACGTATTCTCTTTGCTCTAAAGTATTAATCATTCCTTATACTCTCAGATTAAACATAGTGTCTGTTCACAGAGACTCATTCTGTGAACAGATAATTTAGCCTATTTTTCCTTCTTCCAAACAAAGAAACGCTGATAGCAGCACACAGCTGGCCAGTGATGATGGTCCTCCACAACCACATCATCAGTGTACATTTGTGACATCCCACTCTGTACTACGTCTTAGTAATTATATGCTCCAGCGGCCAAACAGATGCTAAACCTCACAGTTACAGTACAACTGGCACTAGTACAAAATACTAACTAGTTTTTATACAAATGGGCTGATTCCATTCAAAGTTGATCCATCTGCACTCACAGTTTAGTATTCTGTTCATTTTCTTTCTTCAACCTCCACATGTTTTTATTTCTTAATCGTAAATCAATCAGTTGTCTTTAAAGAACACAGAGTCAACAACTGTGTCCTCTTAGGCAAAGCGTCTCTTAATGCCTTCGTCGGGATAATGTTCTCATTCGTTAAAAATAGACCTGCAAGTCTAGATTTCTTCATTTAAAGACTTCCAACCACAAGAAGCAGCACAATGCTAGTCGTACATGTTTGATTAGATCTGCACCTGCTCCGCAGCAGAAAACGAAGCATTCCCACTGTGGTGAATCAAACTTAATCAAATGTGCCGAGTTGAGTGCCAAAAAACATAAACAAGTGTTACAGAGGGAAGCAGCCGCCACCACACTCTGTGGCCGACAACACAGCAGACAAGATCGGATCTGAGTCTTAAATCAGACAAAACAGACGAGGGCCGGCTGAGGTGGAGCGCTCCGTCTGTCTAGAATAAATAGACAAATCTCAACATTAGAGTGGGGTTTAGCGCTATGAATTATTTGGTTTACGGCCACAGCTCCAGCCTGAGTAAAACTCACAGATTGTAGTCTTATGTGGGTATATGGTTAATGTGTATCTATCCCGCAGATCATTCATCAGCTTTCTCTCAGTATCAATGAACAGGAACTATTCTAAGAGCTTCAGGAAGTTTATTCTAAATGATATTCAAAACATTTTTCATAATGTGTGTGTGTATGTCTTATTTTATTTGTTTTAATAGTTAACATTTTACTTAAGTGGAACATTTGTACAATTAGATCTAAAAGAGATGAATTTGTGTCACGTATGGACATTAAAGCAATGTGCTCTATTAATGTCTGAATAATAAGGGGAAGTCAGAGAGTTTTCAGTTTGAAACCATTAAAGTCTTTGGGGAAAATCAAGCTTTAAGGTAATTTAACGTAAATTGCAAAGCAGAATTGTTCTTTCTCACAATTTATCTTTTTAATCACGTCAATCTACCACAGCCCTGGTACACTTTTCTGTCTGCAGGACACTGCAGGAAAAAGCCAACACTATTTGAGATCTATCATAAATCAGCTATAAATTGTGATAAATGGAACTGTTGCATGTTAAAGGGGAAAAAGGTTCTCCTGACTCGATCGCTCCCATACGAGATGCGGTGTGTAATTCACAAGTGTACACATGATACTGTATGTGCAGAAAATGCATCATTTTCAGCCAAAATGAAACCGCAACTCCACACACAGAGACTCGCACACATTCACGGGCAAGCCACACACGTGGCCCACCGCAGTGTTTGGAGGTGTGACTCAAACCTGGCAGATGTTCAGACCAAATCAGTGATGTTTGATTTTTCTCACATAATGGCTCATTTATCACAGAATAAACACGTTTCATCAAACTGTCCATATTTCTGTTTGAATTATATATAGCTGCTTACAGTCTTACTGGAATCTTACTCTACATCTGCTGAGTTTCTGACATCTACAGAAACTCTATGAAATCTCTAATCATGTTAGTTCATAAAAATATCAAGAAAGACAGTAATATCTGTCCAAAAATTAGTTTTGATTGATTGATCTATATCTCAATTTTAATTGACTTGCTTCTCTGCTGTGTTCAAATTATGTTCAGCTTTATGTGCACACTACAGCTTGGGGAAAGACATTTGGCCAAGAATCTTATTAAATCATATTTTGGCAGGCGTCATGATCAACTAAGATATTATATCCTGAGAGAATAATAGGAAACTTGCCTTCTTCATATGAATTGATAGATTTGTTTTATTATGAAATGCAGATATACACATTTACATGCTGGATTGTGTCGGGTATTTGGCTGATGTTCACTTTTATTCTGTTTATAATGAAACCATATCCTGAACTTTAGCCTGGTGCTGAGTGCAGTAAGACCCCCCTAAAAGTATCCACAAGGACCTAATGTTGTTTATGCAGTTCAGTCTATTTTATATATTATTATTAAGACACATTTAGTAAATACAGTGCCTGGAATGAGAACAATATAAACCAAAGAATCAGTTGATTGAACACTACGCGATTGATTCATATGAAAGTGTATGCCATGTGCACCTTAAAGCACTTTGTCTAGTATGTCTTCATTATACAGCTGTATCTCACTAGACCATCCTGCATATTCCCAGGAGCACCTCCACCGTCCATAGCAATAGCCCTTCAGTCATTACATCATCATCCAGAGCAGCTTTGTTTCATTCGTTGCTCTTAAACACACACTTAGGTTGATTCATTTTAGATCCGGTGGGAGAAACAGGACATCATGACGTAGCTGCGAAGAACAGCTCACAGGAGAACTTCCCATTAACGGGATAAACTTGACCTCTGAACATTTAGGAACTAGAATATCCCCACTGGCCCCAGCTATCTGTGGGGCAAAAGCTCATTCAGTAACAGTGGTGATGACCAAATGGTGGCGGTAAAGGAAATGAAGTACTGACCAAGAATCAACACCGTTTTCTTCAGTGCGGGACGTGTATGAACTACACAGCTGTATTTCACTGAGGAAAACAAATCATCATATAATATGAAGATCAAAACCTTAGTTTATTGTGTATTTCTAATCGTGTACTATATACAGTAACCTTTACTACAATGCACAGTGACGTCACTGTATTACTATACAGACATTTTTAGAACAGAGGTCTGTTTTCTAAGAAGACGTGTATGAGCTGTAAATAAAGTCCTATCTGATCATTTACTGAGGCATAACTCGCTGATGTGAACACATTTTGTAAGGTGTGATGCAGAACGGACTCAACCCTTGATCCATGTTAAAATTACCTTGAGCAGACCGTGACGCGTGTTTAGACAGTTGTCCGTCTGCCGCTGGCGTTACTGTCTGCTGCCTTGTTAATGTGCATTTAATAGTACATGAAACAGCTTGAGACTGCGTTTCCAGCCAGGAGCACTCTCTGTTCTCACAACACACGAGAGGTGATGAAACATGAGCAGCTGAGTGTAAGTGAGATTAGTGATTGGAGACATTATTTTAAGTGTTTAACAAAGTAAATATCTGGTCGTGTTATGTTGGGTTCTCATACTACAACGTTTTAAGGCCGTTAACAACTTTAAACGGTGAGTTGTGGGTAAAAATTGTGTAGTGGATGTAAGTATTTAAATAGATGTGAATGATGGTAACTCTCTGCTCAAAAAATGTTTTGCTTGTGAAGAGCAAAGGTAAATTTGGGTTATTAAGTGTGTATGTTCTCACAATATAAATCCCCCTTTTCAACTGGCACATGACAGTAACCAGTGCCAGTGTTCAACAGAAAAACGGTTCATCTACCACCCTTATCTGCTTTTCCCCGGACTTGCACATGTGGACGAACCAACACACACACGTTTGTTGAGTGTAGATATTCCTGACACACATGTCGTCTGCGGGCCAGCCCTCATCAGTCATCGCTTCGTAGGAACATACTTGAGCGTGACATTAAAAAGGGAGTTACGGAGACATGGACAGTCTCTCCACTGTTTGTCTTTTTCACTTCATTTTTAATAATGTCTTAACACCAACCTCTGACCCCTGAGGAATAAATTGTGATTATTATTTTCCTAAAGACTCAGTTACGTTTTTGGACATTTAATGCACTCCCTTCTTTCAGGTTTAGATTTATTTCTTTATTTATTTATGTTTTGATAAAATGCACATTATGTTTTGGTCAAATGTTATTTTTATTCAAAGTTAACAACATCTAAAGACCTCTTAGCCTCATTATGTCCTCCATTGTGATTTCACTGATGCTGTAGGTTATTAAATAAGACAATTATTACTTCATGTTCATTTATTAATTACTAATTAACAAAATGATTAACTTGATGCTTTATATTCCTCATTTACATATTTATTTCTATATGTTTACACCTCCTGCATCATTAACATATAAACAATGCAGGGAAACAGCCAAATTCAGAAATGTTGCATTTTTCCAGCAGTGATCTGCACAAATCTATTTTCAAGCCTCCGGCCTCTGATTCCTATCAACGCTACAGGAATGTACAAAGTGCTGCTTCTGAAAAGCAGCAGTCATTGTGGGGAAAGTACTTTTTTCATTCTGTGTATCAAGTTTCTTCACTTAAAAGAAAAACAAAACTGCCTTGTTGCACAAACCAAGCTACAGTAGCTTTGTTTTTGCGGGGAACCTCATAATGAATGGTGTTTTTCTATTATAATGCCCTTTAGCTGACAAGTCCGTGTTAGTTTTGCTTGGCTACACTCAAATGAAGAATTTCACTTCAGTAGTTCTCTGTTATATAGTGTTTGTTTGTTCTGTGACAATTAGGATGATGTTTCCAAATTATCAGTCAAAAAAAGGTCTTCAACTTTTATTTTTTTATACATGTGCATCTTATATAAGAGAATGAATTTATTTCATGTAATTGTTCTGTGTTAGTTTTCTGGCATCCAGTTGATTCTGTGTTTGCGTCTCCATGGGCAAACTGGCTTTTCTGTGTGTTTGACATCGGCCTGAGTGAGAGGTTGATAAATGAGCAGCATGTGAATGTTTACAAAAACACTCATTGTAGCCGGTCGCCTCGCACGTTGATCATCCAGATAACAGACCCATTAAGACCGCGTTTATGAAAAACCGTGTCTTCTTTTCATTTGTGCTAAAGAGAGGAGCGCATTGTGCACCACGTCCAAGTCAAACTGAGCTGACACATCATCTGGGTGCCGGGAGCTGATGGCCAACAAATGTAAACACGCAAGAGAGCATCTCGTTTCACACGAGCTGCTGAAATATTCACAGACAGATTTCAAAATAACACTGAGAGATCACGGAAATGAATGTGGCTGATTACACGTACTCATATAAGACGGTTAGGTTTGTTGTACTCGTCGTATGTGGAACTTGTAAACGCTTTTACATAAACAAACAACAGGCTATGGGAAAGCTGGACTCTAACTCTAATTGGCAGGACGTATTGACAGCTCGTCTCGCAGAGAGCTGACAAGCCGACAATGTTGTGCGGCCATGTGTGAGGTAAACACACAGAGCCTCCATCTTCCCTCTGTCTTTCTGACTCCACCCTGGCACCCCCACTTCACCTCCACATCTCTAGCTCATTGGGCCATTGATCCCACTTGTTCTGGTTCACTAAGGCCTGGAATTTCATGTTCAAATCAACAGGAAGGGAATCCTCTCTGTCCCCCGGGACAGCTAAAAGCCTGACTCTCGTAAACCTGTCGGACCCGACGGTGTCCTTTTACTTGCCTAGCTTCAGTCTCACCTCTGAGCATTCCCGGACGCTCTTAAATGGCAGTCTATGGCTAACCTGTAAGCCCCGGGATCATCACAGCTTTATGGTTGACCAATAAAAACGCTGCTGCAGTTTAGAAGCTTCCTTACTCATCCCCCCTCCTCAAACTACCATCAGTTCACCTTTCCTCTCTCCAGAGATTAGAGAAGACCCCAATAAACTCACCACTCTCTCCCAATCACTCCTCCATTTGCCTCCTGTGTTTGTCTCTTATATTATCTGAGGCCATGTGAGATTTTACAGTGATGACAGTGATGATTAAGGGATGATCTGAATTCTGAAACCTGGATTTTCATTCAACACATGATGTTTTTTTAAAAATGAAGCTGAGCCAGCAGTTGATCAGAAACACTGGAAACGTAAAAACATCGAGCCTGACTGTGTGTAAGGTTCTGGTTAAGCATTTTCCAGTCTAAAGACTTTTAGCTCCTGTGTCTTCAGCATCTTTTCACATGATAACTTATTATTTAAACAAGCTCCCTCTGAGAATACTAATCTTTCAAATGTTGAATCTTCATTTAATTTTCAGTGTCAGCCTTTGGTGGTAAAACTTATGGCAGCTGCCCTCATGATGTCCTTCAACGTAAACACACTTCACTGTGTTTTTACTTTTGGACACACAAATTGAATGTGACAGTTTTACATGAGACATGCAGCTATAAGTTGTCAGGGCCGCCTACAAGCAGCAACATGTGACTACAGTCTTCATGACAGAAGCTGGAGTTATGGGTAAAGCAAGAAGGCCTCGTTACTGTGTGTCCTGAAGAAGTGTGTTTGGAGAAATTGCATTTTTATGATTAAAGTTTTAGTCCTGGTGATTTATGTTTTCCTGTAATTCATATCACCGCACTCTTTTAATTTTCACTTTCCAGATGGCTTATTTTAGTTTTGTGTTTCATTTGGATGTTTTAGGAATTTCCTTTTCAACCGCACACATATACACAAATGTGTCTAAATGTCTCTGATGTGAAAATGCTGGATGTTGTGGTCATTACATTGGCTCATTGTTATTCTACACTGTTATAAACAAACGACGAAACGGAGAAACCAATAGCTTTGACAAAGACTTTAAAACTAACATCTTTAAATACTAAAACCAAAAGCCTCAAAAATGCTGCTGAGGCTGTAGCATTAATGTACACAGACAGCTTACACCTGGATCAGTGTGTTGTTACTTTATATAAATTATATATATTTTTTAAATAATATCAGATAGAAAAAGTTCTGTGGATGCAGAACGAAACATCTCTACTGAAAGAAAGAAGTTCAGTTGCCATGACTAACCCTTGTGACAAAAACAAGACATATTATCATTCTTATTAAGACATGTTATTAAGACATCAAATGTCATGTGCGTGATAGCTAAAAGTTCTGTCTAAGTCCTTCTTTTCTAGATCTTTTTCCTTTTTTGTCTCTTGGCTAACTACTGAGAAAAACAATATACAGCATGTGTTTCCAGACACAGACCAGAAACGACAAAACTGAAACAATTACACAACAGAAAAAATAAGAAGCATATTTGGATGATAAATGTCTGTAACACAATAAAGGTATAAAGCCACTTTAACGTTTTTCAAACAGCATGGGAGCGTGTCTTTATTTGCAAGGAGAACTGACAATTAGTGCTGTGATGTGTCTGTTTTTCTTCTGTCTAATCTGCAAGATTTTATTATTATTTTCCATTTTGTCTCATTAAATGATTATACAGCGTCTCAATAATATAAAGCGGCATCATGAAAACATGCAGATGATTCAGCAATAAATTTTATTAAAGATACATTAATTATCCAAAATAATAAAATAAATGATTGTCAATGACAGATGTAAATATCTTATATATATATTTAGATATATAAGGGAATCGTAACAATTAAAGCACCTCTTAACATAAAGCACTGCAGTAACAGAAAGAAACTGAAAAATGATAACCTTCTTAAAGTAGAGTTCATGGATGAGCTGCTGTATTGCATCGCATAGGATTGTACAGCTGTACCTACTAAAGTGGCTGGTGAGTGTATGTGTGTGTTTGCGTGTATATATATATATATATATATATATATGTGTATATATATATATATATATATATGCATATTTAATTATTCAGTGACAGAATGTAAACCGGCTTCGTGTGAGGCCTAAAATTACTTCAATCCCCAGATGGTGCTGAAAGAGGAAGTCGCTTCACCTGTTTTCTTTGCAGCTTAATTTTCAGACCTTGTTCGGGGCTTTTAGCAGAGCATTGATTTAATGAAGTTGTTACACTCATGCACGTTCCCTTACTCTCTGTACAGCTGTAAAAATATGTTTTGGCCTCGGCTGTGGGACTATTTATTTTTAGTGATATACATTCTTCCCCAGAAACAGAGGTGAGATTGAGTCTGGATGTGGAGAGAAGCAACAGTGTCTGCCGACCAGAGGCATGAATTCATTTATGCCTCAACCTTGTGTCTTTATTTTATTGTGAATTTATGACAGTGATGACTGGATTCACTTAAGAGGAAAACACACACACGAGTAAATTTACTATCAGCACAATAGGAAATATTGTCTCTATAGTCCTGTTTCTTTCTTCATGTGTCTGCTGAGAGACGCAAGCACGTTCCTCCTCTCAGTCCCTGCTTTCTGAATGTGGTGAGTTATGTCCAGCTCTGGACAAAGACAGAACGAGGATGTCGACCTTTATCCACATGGTCAGTTGTAAGGGCCGAGACTGGACAACCCGTTTGAATAAAATCCCCCCACCCCACCTCCACCTTATCGTACATGTACTCTGATTATTACCATGTCGTACCACTTTAGGGAGGGATCCTGTCTGACATTCAGAGGAAGCTTGTTCCATAATTTTGGAGCCAGGACAGCAAATGCTCTGTCACCTTTAGATTTACATTTAGTTCTTGGAACAAGTAAAAGCATTTGGTCAGCAGATCTGAGGGAGCGAGGTGAGGTGTCATGCTCCAACAAGCCAAGTGTGTTGGCTGTTCAAAACTAGAGAAAGGTAAAGGAAAGGAGGGCTTTGATTAAAAAAATAGCAGCCAGAACTTCACTGCGGCCCAGGGATTGTAAGGGAATTTAAGGGAAAACGACAGGTACCGACCATCAACAGGGTCAAGGCAGCTCCATGAAGCAGAGAGGCGAGGAACTGACTGATCCATAGGTGGAGAAACACAAATAACAGAATAAACTATAACAGAGTAGAAACAGCGTCCCACGCACACTCAACTTTCTGTTTGCTGTTATTATTATATTATTATACATGTCATTTTTAGCACATCTACGTATCTAATTCATGACATTTCATATGCTCTATAGTATACAGTGTGTATACAGTGTATGTTTTTTTAAATAAGCACATGATGAAATAACTTTTAATTTTAACTCTGCGTCTGAAACACAGCTGCCTCTGATACTGCAGCACCTCAGTTGTCAGGACATAATCCAGTTATCCATTTCCTAAGTCCATCATAAACACATGCCAAGCCCCTAATAACACTTTCTCTAAATGCCTGGGCTCTGTCCCAGAGCCTGACCCTTCGCTCTATCTAAGTGGACCATAACTCTCATCTAGAAGTCATCTGGTCTGGTTCACAGCTCGCAGGGGGTCAGAAGATGGAGCACTGTTAACTTCACGGCTATCTCCACCAATCAGAGCTGCTCAGCAACACTTATCAGTTACACGGATTAGTGACAAGATGCAACAAGACAAGATGGAGGAAGTGGAAGATAAAGACAGGACAGAGGAATTGAAACACTTCAAACATGTTAACTGTATTTGTTGGACAACAGAAACAAGTGAACAGATTTTAAATGTGTTTTGGCACCATTTCAACCCCAGGAACCATATTTCTCTCCATGAGAGAGAAGAGAACATGAAAGGAGAGTGCGCCAGGTGTTGTCTTTCCTCAGAGTGTTTAAGGTGATCACTGTCTGTCAGCAATGTAACAGCGATCAGAGACGGCACTCTGATGGGCTCACTGATAGGAAAAGACAGACCTGTTGGCCTGAGAGTTAGACGAAGTACATGACGGAGAGCTGATGGAGAAGAGTCATGTGTTTGAGAGGAGAGCGTGAAAAGATATTCAAAGGCAAATTGCAGAGGACTGTTTAGGGCAACAGGTGATGACATGAGGTGATAGTTTGTTTAAAGCGACAATAAATCTCTCTCAAAGGAAAGAATTAAATTGCATCAGTGTTTGTGTTCAAAGCAGAGGAAGACCGCGATGAGACCAAGTCCAACACCCAACAGAGCAATCAAGTCCAATTCAAAACCACAACAGACAGCCAAGTCTCCTAGTGTGCATGTTTTACAAAGGTAAAAAAAAGTAACACTTAAATAATACTGTGAAATCCAGCTACATGTGCAGCTCTAAACTGAAACAACATGCAGACTGACCTTGGTTAAATCCACTCATAGGTTTTTAATATTATATACAACAGTAAACATGTTGTTGTACATGAAGACATGCGATCTGTGGAATACTAAACACATAAAACAGCATAACAACTGACCGGAATAAATACTGTTCTGTACTGTTGACTCACTGAATGAAAAGAAAATAAAGAAGGACAGTGTTTTGTTACTTAGGTAAATTCAGAGGTAAATTGGGAATAGCAGAGCTTACTTATCAACAAATTATGTCTTGTTTGTTAAAAACCTAGTCTATAACTGGTTTTAGAAAAAAAACTACTTACTCCGTTCTCCTTCTCACAAACCAGGCGCAGCTTCATTTCATTTGAAAACAGCTTTACGTTTTGTCATTTTGCTCGCTGCACAATGCAGTATTACTGGGTAATGAATGTGTTGCGTTTGGAATACAACAGAAGGACTTTGGGATCTTACTTCAAAACGTAATTCTCACAGAGTAAATTAATGTTGAAGAAATGCTCTGTGAGTTTAACGCCACTTAAACCTTTATACTAAAATACTTGTTGCATCTTTGTTGCCCAGAGACAAATTTATGAGGGAGACTCTGTCCTAAAAAGCAGATGTGTCACAGAGCCCATTTCCTTAACGCAATCCACACTTTGTGGGTTTTTACGGCTCGTGGCTGCAAAGCACGCTGCAGTCTTTCATGTTTACCTTTCACGAGAAAACAGTCACAAAATGACATCTGTGCACCGAAGACACTGCTGTTTTAGCGTTACTCCAAAGCCAAGACATGCTTTCTTTTGTGACTGGTACGTTTTAAGGTGCAAACCAGAGAGGTTGAAAATCTAGAAAACAGGAGACAGCAACCACAAAGCTTTATCATTAAAGAGTGAATAGAGGTGGCCTTCGCTGGCCCTTGGACCTTGGAGCAGCTCAAGACTTTCTTAATGACATTCATCAAAAGCTTGAACATCACCAAAGGCTCATTCACAGTCTGGTGCTCAAAAGTTGACCATGGATTTAAAGACATGAAAACTCTCCCTCTTTGCATTTTTTCCCTCAATGGCAGCTTCCAAGCCTTTGTGGGTCGGCCACTGGAACGAGATGGGTTTTGAATGATGGCTGTCCGTTTGTGAAAAGTAAAAATGTGTAGTGAAAGAGAGGGCAAGAGAGGACTCCTGTTTGCAATTTGCCTGGAGACTTCACAAAACTAACATCCTATAGAGTGGCTTCTAAAGACGCCAGCGTTTTTGTCTCTGGAAGTCGCAGGGTTAATTCTGTTCTGGAGGAACCTGGCCTGCAGTGGGTTGTTCTGAGTGGTGAAGTGGTCCTTGTTGACTGTGTGTGTTTGCGTGTCCGTGCATTTTCCTGGTGCGCTCATACAAGTGCGCGGACGTCAATCAACGTGTGCATTGTTTTGTGTGAAAGAATGAGGAAATGAGATCCTTAATGAAGCAACAGTCTCCGTTTGTGAAATGAGAAGTGTGAAACACTGATCTATTGTGTCAGTATTATCTTCTTTCAGCTAGAAATAATTAAAAACCATGACATTAAGTTCAACTGTCACTGAGGCCTATAGTTACATTTGGGCCGATGTTAAATGTCAGAAATCTGCACTGAAAACTGTTCTGAAAAAGCTCACAGTCACAAATACTGTGTCTCTGTTCCCATAATTGTAACGTATTACTGTAAAATGTCTTGAAAATACTGACGTGTTGGGAACAAAGAGCCAGAATACTCACACCTAGAGGAAACTATCACAGCTTATTATCCAGCATTGGGTTATAATGTCAGTTTGTCAACTGCAGTAGGTCAACAACTAAAGCCTGTGATTGGCCTAAATATCCATAATGCATTAAGTGCTTTAACTACTTTTCTGGAAAGTATTGAGTTTCTCTTGAGCTTTCGAAGAGGATGACTGGCAGCAAGGTGGTGATCATGGATATCAAAAATCAACAGAGGGGAATTCATGTTCTAGCCTTTATTAAGCTGTGAAAAAGAGAGTAGAAAAGACTACTCGAGCGCAGATCCTGTGTGCCAACAGACCCTCTAATCCTCAGACAGAGGCTTCCAACTCTCCGAGTCTAGGTTCACACACTGATTGAGACAGCTGTTTTGGCTGTGAACGCTGAGAAGAAAACGGTATTATATAGAGAGTGTATTTCCCAAACACTTAATAAGCACTTCATAAAATTCCTTCACTTTCCCATCCAGCGTTTTTTAAAACAATAAGGTTTCAAACGGTACAAGTTTCTTACTGGCATACGATGATAAATTTAGAAGTCAGCGTTTTAATCACATAACCGTTGTTATCTGTTATTTTATTTTTATTTCATTTCTATTATGGCTCTTTTAGGACTCAAGAATGTAGCTTTAAACCTCCTGCAACAATATGTATGAGTTTGTTAAGGTTTCCAATGATGCTTAAACTAACTTGGACGATTTAAAGACACAACTGAATGTTTTTGGTTAAAGCTAATCACGGACAAATGATTTTGGCACGGCATGAGGATTAAATAAATCACTTTGGACACATACAAGTTCACACTGACTATACATTTCTATGGTAAAATACTGGCTGCACCTCCGTTGCAGCTGGCGCAAAAATGGAATAATCCCAAAGCAGCATTTGAATGCTAATCACAGAGAAACTCCACTGATTAAAGCAAACACTGGAGAAAGGAAGAAACCTTATGCTGCAGGAATGGCCTGGTTAACTTGAACCGATTCTGTATGAATATTATATACGTAGTTGTTGGAAAATGCAGCAACATTTGACATATTTTGACATAATTAGCTTTTTGTGTTTAGGATACTTAATACTATTTTAGATGAACTGAATATAACGTATTTTCTTATTCATTGCTAATCAGGGGACTTTGCGTAAGGAAAACAAAGGGATTTACAACTCGATCAGATATCTCGTAGCAGGACTCTCATGTCTATATCCCTGTGATAATCAGATGAAAGAGGAAGTGAAGAGGGAAGTGATGAAGGAACGGCGCTAAGTGGATTGACCCTGGCCATCATGATTAAAGCCATGCAGGGAGCTCTGGTCAGAGGTTATTAAGGGATTATGAAGGGTTATAAAAGGTTATAAAGGACAGGTCTGGAGAATATTAAACAAAACTACTGCTCAAATCAACATCAGACCACATTCCACGACGCACATCTACACACCAGACTGATGAGGAGTCAGTTTACTGCACTTGTTTTTTTTTTCAAAGAAAACAGTGAGAGATGGGTATGAACACGACTCTTGTGATGAAAAATGTTGACCATCATGCTAAACTCAGTAACCCATAATGAACGTAATCTTTGCTCATTTAAGGACAAAACTGGAACCATATGTCCAGGGATTGATTTAGTTCAAGGACATTTGTCATGCACCTCTACCTCTCTGTCTGAGAAAAAAGAATGCACTGCAAATTTTGAGGGTGTTTAGCCTCAAAATTTGCAGTGCATTCTGAAAAGGAGAACTAAATCATAGAGTGAGTTTTGTTTTTAACCATTATGTGTAATGCTTCACACTAACTATAAAGCCCAGCAGCAGACGTGTGTATTCTACGTCTATAGGAGGGATTTAATTATGCATCGTGTGCTTCTGACAGCCGGTTTTAATTGTACAAAATAAAATAAATAATAATATTAATAATATAATGAAATATAATGCATTATTCACATGTGCAAAGTGCACTGACATTTCAGTATCACATGCTCCACACTTACTGTCTCTCTGTCACTTGGCGCTGAGCCGGAAAGTAGCCTGCTGTGACAGCTCAATGCTCGAATGATGTTAGTAAAGATTCAGCACAACAATAGGCTAAACCTTGATAGAGCTTCCTAAAGCTGAGGGGAGCTGGTGATTCAGGTGACGAGTGAAGATATGTTGTCCTTCAGTGATCTTATTTATTGGAGAAAAGTGGAAAGTTTGCCAGAGGCCCCCTAATTCCACCATTGCCTATACTTTTAGCCCCTGGCCCCGTACAGCAGACAGATCCACTAAATGAACCAGGTGGTAATGGAAAACAGAGCAGCAGAGCTTCCTGCTCTAATCATCCGCAGCCACCAGTGAAGACAGCAGCACTATCACTCTCTCTTTCCTCTCTCATATGACTGAGAGCTGAGCTTAGTCCCAACCGGCTCCTGCTGCATTCACCATTCATGCTTCACCTGAATTTACTGCTGCTGTCACCGCGTTATCCTTCTTCTCTCTTTTCCATCAGTGAGTTCTGGTTTTTTATGTTCTTCCTCATGATGTCTTTTTTCTCTTTCCCTCTCTCTCTCTTTGTCGCACGCGTACACACACACACACACACACACACACACACTTCATATATTTTAGCCATTCATCAGTAGCTAATCTCAGTTGTCTGCTTAAAGGTGTTTGGAGCCACGTGCTCATAATGAATGATAGCTCCTGGGCAGAGTGTGTGTGTGTGTGTGTGTGTGTGTGTGTGTGTGTGTGTCAGTTTCCTCACTAGCGACCACAGGTCTAACTTACATAAATATTTGGTCCCATAAAGGCTGTTAGCGCTGGCTTATGAATCATAATGCTTGTTAAACAGGAGTGTAAATAAACAGTAAAGCAAGTCCTGGCGCCCAGCCGAGCTCCGTCGCCTTCCATAACTCAGTCTGGGCTCTTCCGGCTGTAGATGGATGTGTTCAGCTCCTCACCTGGGTGACAGGCCTCTCTGTTCCACTACGTTTGGTTGAGCCTATTAGTTAATGCCTGCTGCTTGGATGTACAGTATAAAAATTATTGGAGGCTAATGCTCTGGATTTGTTGGAGGTGGTGACTTTTACAAGGTTTGTCATTAGCAAAAAGTCAAAGTTTATGATGCGTGGATAGTTTGGTCTTATGCAGGCCAGATGGACTGAGTGTGTGGGTTAGGGTTAGGGTTAGGGTTAGCACAGCATCCACTAACAGCACAGCAGTGTCCACCTACTGGACGTCCTGAAGTGACATGAACTACATTAATCACACCGAGCATCTGCACAGATTCAGAGCTGACTCTGACAGTCACAAACTGGAGGACAGATCTAAACACAGGTTGACATATAGGCCAAGATTTCTCTGCTAAGACCACGATTCGCAAACAATGTGATTTTATTGTAGTTTTTATTTTTAAGTTCTCATCACACTGTATCTCTGGTGGGTGAAATGTTTTTTTTAATTTAAAAATAAATGAACTGATACTGTAAATGAGGTTATTTGAGTTGCAGTTGGCTAAAAAATTGGAAAATGCTGAAGTGTACTGGTAATGTAATCCGCGCCCCTCTTGACTCTCACTCCACTCTCCCACATCTTATTTTTCACATGCTGTAATACACTTTATGTTAACAAAACAATCCTTTGTGTTCGTCTCTTCAGCTCTTCTTTCTCCTACTCCCAAGTATTTCTCTATCCCACACAATCACACAGGAGGTCGCAGGAAGATTTTGTTACAGCTGTTGTAAGGTCACTGCGACTTTGGCTCTTACACACCTTTATGTGTTATTGCAGAAAAAAAAAGGAAGCCAGCTGAATGTAGACAATGCAAAGAGCACAATGCAGGCATGCTGCACTCAAATCAAATAAACCTATGATCCCCTCTGTTCTTCACATCTGCCAATTGCACAAGATTTCCTGAGGTCAGCAACAAGATGTTACTTTATTGATCCCTGAAGGCAAATCCTTTTTACTTGCTGCTACTCAGGGAGGTCAGACCACAGGGTGGGTTATGGACCACGATCCCCAGGGCTGTACACGGGTTCTTGCTCAGAGACACTTCAGCAGGGCAGATGATTGCTGGAATGGCGTTTGCTTAAACCAAGTTGCCGCCGTGTTTTCGAGCATGTCAGGATGCTGAAGCACTGCTGAGTGTTTTAAATAATAACACAAGAATAAAGTAGCTCAGAGCTTGTGTGGGATCCCAGTGCAGCAGGCACTCGCGTAAACTGTCTCCAAGAAGTTCCATTTAAATATTTCTGATCTACAAAAATAAACAAGGGAAGGTAAGATAATACTACATCAATAACGTCTTTTTTCATTAACATGATGATGTAATGTTATCAAACGTTATTAAAAATAAAAAGAAATCTGGTGTGGAGTGTGTGGAGATATGATGAAGAAAGCGTAGCAGAGCATCGGTCTATACAAATGTTGCACTTTCTCCGGAACACGAAACATGTCTTCTAGGCAGAAATAAATGTCAAATATGGTTACCAAAACACTGGTTGTAAATAGCTGTTGATGAGGCTGCGTCGCACACTGCTGACAACTGATTCCACGGCCCACGATGAGTCACTGCTCACTTCTCACAAACCACTGTGACTGTTGTGCATCTAAAATCAGGGGTTTGTTGCACAAACATCATCAGATCTGTTTTTGATCAGTAGACAGCTGAAGCTGCAACTTGTCATACAATGGAAAATAGATCTTGTGATAGATGATTGCCAATAGAATTCTCTTCTTGCCCTGCCACCATCAGCCGATGTAAGTAAAACACAAAAGCTTTGCACTTAGGGATCCTAAAACAACACGAAGGAGTTTGACGCCCACAATGCAAACACACTTTGAGCTGGACCATGTAATCCAGGCAGCTATTTTCCTTTTCCATTCTGCAGGCATCTGTGTAAGCGGCGTCTTCAGTGCTGCCGTCTCTTGTACCGACCTCCGACGTTTGCTGCTTTGTTTGCCGCTGCACGGTTGATGTGGTGACCTTTGTGATCGTCTTACGTTGCTAAATGCCTCCTGATTGTGAGGAGAGCTGAGTGGTGATAATGTCCCCTAGATTCTGATCCCCTCCCACACACTGTGCGTACATGCAGCAGCACGTAGACACACGCGGTCATAGCTGCACACAGACAACGCTTTACTCTCCATCCCAACAGTAAACAGTGTCAGAATGTTTTCAGATGGCGGAGGAAGTCAACACGCAGACTGACAAGCAGATGTTGAAACATGTTAAGTATTTTTGGTGTGTTTACAGTATTCTGGAGGCTGGATGGAGCAATGTTCGTCTTACTGACCTGAATCTCTGCTGTGTTATGATGCCCCTGCCAATAATACCATACGTTCAGTCATGAGGACAAGTAGTTTCATTTTTCCTAATGATGGAAACAATTACTAACGGATGAGGAAGAGCTCTTGCATGAGTGACAAGCGTGGGTTTGTCGAGCCCACATCATAAAACACACACGCCTGCACATTCTCACACACATGCACCTCAGCTACTGTTGCACTTCAGCCATTCGCCCTCTTCTCTCCTTTCACCCCTGTAACCTCATCCTCCACTATAGTGACTTGAACTGTCAACAGATGGCTGGTCCCACATGGTGAGTGTTGATTTAGTCAAAGATGTGAAAACAAACCTAGGTGTCTCCTCTCCTCTCCTTTCCTCACCTCTCTTCTCTTTCCTTCCCTTTTGCAGCTTCACCACTTCCCTGTGGCAATGAATGTAAACCGGCGGTGACACAGACGGTCTGTAAATCACAACTAACCTTGACAGACATTTAAACCAACACTCACCCGGACGTATGAGCTGTACAGGACAGTACTGGCTGCATGAGGGGGAGGTGGAGAGTGATGTGACACAAAACAATTACACCAAAACAATATTTTTCAGGCATCTTAAATTTCTAGCCTACTACTACTACTTATGTTGACGTTGTGCTGGACCTCTTATGGTTCTAAGGTATCTTCAGGGTGACTAGACTCTTTACTAAATAAACCAAACATCCAATTATTCAGGTATCTTTATTCTTAGTGCATCAGTATTTCAATACCATGCACATGGCAAATGGTTCTAATATTCAGGCACTCACTACTAATCATGTTTTTATCTGGGAACCCACATCCCCTGAGTATAGCCATAGATATGGAAACTTTCTACCGATAGGCAGATCCAAGGTCATACTTTTCCATTATTTTAGGCACATTTTATCAACAGTTTCATAGCTCTACACTCTGGGACTTAACATTTACTAATCTAATGGAAACTTGCTTCTGTTTATAGAAGCTGCTGAGTACAAGTAAAAAGATGGGAAGAGAATGGTTCTTCTGCTGCCAAAATCAAAGGGTTTGAAAATTGCTCTCTTTTGGCCTGCTTACATTTTCTGTTAATCTGCGCTTATGTTCTGTCTTTTATAGCGAAAGAATCCTTACTCTTGGTTTTTAAAAACAACCTTCGTGTAACATACGATCTCGTCAGTCGTAAAACAGCTGAAGATGGTCGATAAATAACTGTGTGTTGAATCCAGTCTCGAGTATTGAATGTATAAGTAATGCTAACCACAGAGACAGATGTCTAAGACAGCATTTCCCACACAAGGAGAGTGTGTGTGTGTGTGTGTGTGTGTTAGCAAGTTTAATCTCTAAAGTTTGTGTCCACTGCCACTGAACTGACATTGACACTGTGATATACTGACTACAGAGACACACAAACATGTGTGAGAGCGGACACATTCAGAATATGCAAACTTGGAACAAACCTGCACACAAACACACACCTGCCTGTTTCTTTGCACATCCTTAATCCTGGCCATCCTCTCGAGCTTTTCTTTGGTTCCTTGCTCTGTTTTTCTTTTATGTCTGTCTTTCCATTGAAGCCACGTCTCAGCCATCTGCTCTTCTGTTCGGCAGGGTCGTCGGCCCCGGGCTCTGCACCAAAGGTCAGTGTGTGTCTCACTGGACAATGACCCAGCCGGACGACCCCCTACACGCACTTCAAACAAAACTCACGTTCACCGCGACCAGTCCATCTGCATCTTTCAGGATGGGTGTTAGGTGCACGGCGAGGTGAGACGAGGATGGAATCTGTGTGTTTTAGTTCTCTGTGTGCGGGTCTGCTTACATCCTCGGATCTACTCATAACTGTTTTTATACACGAGAGAATAAAGGCTTTAAAAGCGACACAGATCAATATAAACAGTCCATAACTATAAGTGTTAACGTCTGCTTGTCTCCCAAGAGTAATTCTAGCCCTGACTCTCATTGATTTCTAAGGAGAGATCATTATGGGTGGCTGAGCTGTAAAACACTTAGGATTTTTTCTTATTTTGGGGGGGGTGGTCTTTCATGGCTCAGTGGTGCACAATTCTACCGTAGACAGAGATAAAGCTTTGAAAAGCCAAACTCAGCAAATGCTTTTGCTCATGCGTCATTTCACAAACATCACCTGACTTTTCCCCCGTGCTGCACTGAAGGAGACGCGTCTAAAGATTTATTTTGATGCAAAATGAAGCTGAAACTCCAACTACTATTTGCTGTCACCACGTTTTATATCATCTCTAAAGATTAGTGTCCCCTGTCCAGCTGAGGATCGTTGCCACATGTCATACTCCCCTTCTTCTTCTCCTCTCTGCTAATGGGGGTTTTTCAAAAGAATGCCTTCAAACAACAGCTGTGATCTTAAATCTGAATTTCTTTCAGTTCACAGGAACCACAAATGAATTGGCCGAGCTGTCATCAGGTGATGTAATCATAAATCAAACAACACATCCGCTGTGTCTCTGCCTTGAGTTCTCACTAAAATTGTGTGCACTGAATAAATGACTTTATTTAGAGCACATTGTGCTATTTCTATGTGAAAAGCACAGCTATATGTATTACACACATTCATGCTACTATCTGTCTTGTTAGCGTGGGAAATTCTGAGTGCCACCTCAGCCTAAAGTTGAATATCAGTGTTAAAACTTTTGTAGTACATGCTCACCTACAGTAGATAAATACTGACTCTGACAGAGTGACAAACTATCATGTTAAATGATAACTGTCAATGTGTCACTGTGATAGAAACATTAATCTCCATCAGATGCATGTTCACCAGCAGAAACATGGCTGTAACATCAAATCTGTGCAGTCACCGTCTGCATCAGTAACCTCTGTAATATCTCTGATGATTTACCTCCATAGATTAGGAGAGAATAGTTCTTAACTAAGCACAGAGATCAACAAAGAGAACACGTGGCCAACTTGTGCCAGAGGAAAGTGACATGTGAACTTTACATTTAACTTTAGTATTTATAAGGCTTCCATCTTACAGGGACTTTAGTTGGAGGACAAATCTCCCCTCTTGTTATGCGTCTGTCCAGAGACGATGAGGAAGAAAAAAGAGGAGAGAGAAAGTTCTATCAGACATGTCACAGACAGGTCATAAATTGGTGAGTCAGTAAAGAATGGCCAAAAAGGCTTTTTTAGTCTCAGAGTTAAGCTCAATGCTGATTATTTATTGAAGCACAAAATGTGGTTAAGATGGACTATACGATCAAAAACACAAAATGTTTACACCACGGAGTGGTGTGATTAGTCAAGAGTCTTTATATTACTGCAGATAGTTTGTTTTGAGGTCCAGGACCTCTTAGCTGTAATGGAACGACTAAAGTCAGATTACTCTACAGTCTAAATATACATGGACCCCATTTAAAATCATGCATGACATGTGGTTGGCCATTTCTTATGTCTAGATTTTACAGCAGTTAATTCGAAAAAAAACTTGACTTTCTGGACCAAACTCCTGAGACACCACTTCATCAGAATACAGAGACTCAAAAGAAAACGTTTTCTTCATTTCTACCGTCCAAGGAACTTTAAAGGCAAGAAAGTTTTCAGTGATTCATGTAATGTAGTTTTTATTAAAAAAACATGAACATGAACAACCCTGGAAAAAATAAATGGATGGTTGTACAATCCACATGTTATTCAAATGCATGTGAACCTATTTAGGACCTGGAGGGTGTTTGCCACTTACTAACGCCTGATCTGATCAGATTGTGTGATATAATCGAAAGCTCGGGTATGTGATTAGAGCGACCTTGTGCTTGTTCGGCCAAACACTGCGGTCAGTGACTGAACTGATGCTGTGCATCATTTCTTGTAGCCACAAACTTACTCCAGAGAATCACACGGCGAGCTGTAATGACCCAAACACTCAGTGCATATATTATGAAAATGAATGTTAAACTTTCCACAGGTTTGATCCACAGAATGGAAAAAACACACAACACAGTCAAACCGTATTTGTTTATATGTATATGTATAATGTAAACTATTCTTGTAAACCATCGTGTCTGTGGATTCCTGCATGTGTGTGAATGCCTCGAGTCCTGCTCACATGAGTGCACAACTTTCATCTTTCTCTGTCCAGAAAGTTTTGGCACGAACGCTGCTGAGTTGCTTTAGATAGTATCGAGTCTCCCTGCTGAATTTTCTGAACGGACGGGGAAAACCAGCTCTAATGCTCTAAAAACAATGGTGCTGCAGGTCTGTAGATGGACAGAATAAAGTACTGGTAACATTAGAAGAGGCACAGTACTGAAGATTCAAAGAACATTTAAGAGAGGAGAGGTGACGAGTGACAACAAGTAAAATAACCAAACTGAGGAAAACTGAGAGGTGAAACAGCCTGAAAAGAGAAACAATGAGCAGAGAACTTTCAGGTTGCTCAAAGTGTCCCGTGTAATCATCTCCACAATCTAACAGCTTAGAAGTTTACCACAACAGACGGAAAGCCAAACGCGTGATGTGATGCAAAGCCTTTTAAAATCAGGGGAAACGCAGAATTAGTTCGTTTTAGCTGAAAAAAGGCAGAAACACGTGGATTTCCATGTTACTGTAACCACGTTATTGTCCAGTATCCACTTCTCATATACTGTACAGCATAAGTCAATGCTGTATTGTTGAGTTGTGCTGCCACACATAAGCACGTCCGGTGGGGGACACACAAACATCCCCAGCGTTTCCACCATCAGTCAGTCTTGATTGTTGTCAACATATCACCATGTGAACGGTTTCATGTAAGCAACCATTGTGCCGGTCAGTGTGGCAACTCTCTGTTTTGTAAAGGACTTGTATTAAAGCATCTGTCATGAAACAAGGTTTCCTCGTTCATCACAGGATCATGTTGGCTGCTGAAGCCCAAACGCTCTGTCAACTATTCTGGCTTTCAAAGTTTAAAAAGAGAAAGTGCCTCTGACCTGGCAGAGTGTAAGTTCTGGCCAGACTGGGAGGGCGAGGTCTTAACCTCATCTTCGTCCCAGTAAACTGCACAGTGCACGGCTCCGGACTTTCCGGAGTGAAAGTTACAGTAGATGGATGTAATGTGTTTAAATAAAAGTGAGTGTTTCCTTATGAGCCATACGTCCCATTAGGCTTTAACAGCCCAAGTGATTTACCTCACAGAAACAGCATCCTCTCATTTGTCCAAACAGGTTTTACTCGTTGAATTGTCGCACAGCAGAGCAAACAATAGATGCAGCACAGGCTGAAAAATGCTGAGCTGTTGCTATCAACGCTAGAGCTGGAAGACGTTTGTGAGCCAACGCTGAAAAGCTGAGCAGATGATTGTGTCCTTTAAAACTCTGCCATGTATCCTGGTGTTTTCAGTTTAACTTCTTTTCGCTCTGGCAGCCATCAGCTTTAGTTTAAGGCAGCCTCATGAAAAGAAAACTTGTCAATTTGGAACAGATCCTTCTATCAGGCGATGTCATGGGTCTGCTGGAGGAGAACGGGCAAACAGCTGCCACCATTAAAGCGTCTTTTCTAGGAGGAGGTTCAGATATTATTCACAGATTATACAAATGCAGTACAAACAACTACTTTTTCAACAACTCCCTGAGATTTTCATACTTCTTCTGCACTTTTCAAAATAAGTGCCATTGCATTATTTCCTGTTCCCAATCTGCAATCAAATGCTCAAGTTTTTACACTGTTAATTGTGTTATTTTTTATCTGAGGTCAAAATGTTCTCATATTGCTGGCCAACGTTTTCTCCAACTTCACACTGTTTATTGGTTTGCAGAGTATAGACCCAGGTTTTCCATCATGGGTTCCCACAAATGACAACTTAATCGTACCACATGATAAATAGAATTAACAAAATGTGAATTCCAATACTATTAAGGACAATTTCATGTCTTCACATTTGAGAACTCATGGGTATCTGATGAACTTTTAAGTGGGCTTTTAGACTATAAAAAGCAGCCTTCACGTACAACAGACACACATTCACGGAAGTATACCATGTGGTTTGACCACACGTCGGCGGTCACTGAGCGCTCACTGAGAGCATCCCGTCCAATTAGACTTTCATACATCCTACTCGCAGCATTTCCCAGAGAACAGGAGCAGACAACTGCCCCTCATCAAAAATGCACACACACTCTTGAATGTGGCACCAAGGGGAACCAGCAGGCCCGACCGCCCTCTCTTTTCTTAGCATCCCATAATATATACAGTAAACACATGTCCAGCCTCACGCAGGGACTGAAACCATGGCGACAGGGCCAGATACAAACCGTGCTCTTGACAAATATATGAAAGACAATGTGCTTGTCAAGCAGGAAACGAAGAGTAAGGAGGAGGAGAGCAGAGGAGGGGCGGCCATTTTTGGTCTTTGTTTGGGAAAGAATCTATTGAGTGGCATTTGGTGTCATGCCAGATTCTCTCCTCCTCAGACAGGCACAAAGTAAACTGGATTAGTCACTGAGAGGCCTTTCTCCCATAACTGACAGCCAAGGAGAGCTGGAAACTTCAAACGCATTCAGGACATTTCTACCTAAAGACCAGATGCTTTATTGAAATGGAAATGGCTTTATCATCCGTCTCTGTTGGCATTCATAGCTTTCTGACTGTATGTGCTGTACATGTGAATGGCAGACGCTGGATTGAAATGAGCTGGAGTACATCTTTAGCCTCTATTCATTGTTTTTCCTCCTGTTTTGGACTGCGGCCCTCTGAGCGCTCAAATAACAGTGTCCTGCTATATAATATAAATGTTAAAAGCGGATATATAAAACAAACGCGGATGTGACTGAATGTTTACAAAAGAGTTATTCTGTTTAATTAAACATCAAAAATTGTGCCTCCCACATTTTAATGTGCATATAGGGTCATGTATGGGTGCATTGTGTTATCCATATGTTCCCATATTCATTAAAGTGTGTAAAAGTTCATTCAGAGTATATGACAAATTACCCCGTGGACGTGATGATGCGCGTCTTTATTTTGGTGTGAATCTTGTTTCTATCACAAAGGGAACTTTGAGAAGTATGAGTAAAAGCTTTGTGATAAAGTCATCTATAATGAAAAAGTCTGTAATTAAGAATAATAACATTTAAAACAGGAGACAAATTTGATCTTGCAACATCCACGTTTCATCACCACAGACCTATTTGTTTTTACGGACTCACAGTACTGATATATTCTGGTCTGGCTTAAAAGTGAAAAACGTAACATTGGCTTCAAGCGCAATGTGTTATTAGCCTGTAAACGAAATCTTTCCCTAGATTTAATCAAAGCGCCTTTGTTACCAAAACCTACTGTAATCACACACGGGACTCTGAGGTCAAAGTGTCCAGGGTGATAGTGCATTTGTATAAACACCATCTACCATCTCTTTCCAACACAGCTCAAATGTAGGGCCTCGTTAATTTTAAAAATGTGTAGCATCGGAGCAAAATCCAGACAATCAACTGCATAATTATATTAAATTTCATGAAAATGCAATGATATTGGAATTTTTGTCAGACGGTGATGATGAGCAGGAGATTCATGCCTTTGTGCTCCACTGAGCTGCAGCATTTTTGATCCATTAATAATTAAACAGAAGAGCGTTCTGGTCTCTGAAGATAACGTTTGATTCATTACTGATTAAACTTAAATATTTGATGAAGAGTTTCTCTGCACAGCAGACTGACGCCCTGACACTGTGTGTGCGTCAGTGTCCGTACACTGTGAGATTTTTTAGACCAGGGGAGGGAGAGGATTCTGTGGCCCGTCCTCACTGTCCCACAATCCTTCTAACGGCTACCAAAGGGTTAAGATTTTAGGGTTAAGGTTAGAATTAGATTATAATAAAGGGGGACCAAGGACAGGCAATGAATGTCCTGACAAAGATAGCTATACAAACATGTGAGGAACCAGCTGCTGAGGCTCAGGGAAAAACGTGGTCACTGATAATAGGGACTACCCCCCAAAAATGTCCCATCACACACCCTTCCCCCTTCTTAAACCCCACACACACCTTAACCCCCCAGAACCTCCTGTTTATCCTGTTTACAGAGCTCTGCAAGAATCACCACCAGAAACACACACACATCCAGCGTATTACGAATATGCAGTGCGCATTGCTCACTTCAGAAAATCCAAAGAGAGTCATTGGACTGTAAATCTTTTATATGCTGTAAAGTAGCTGAGCTACTTCCACACACACAGTTTCAGGGTTTTGTACTCAACACTTTCCACTCATACCAGCACCACCGCTCAATGCCTCCAGTACTCTTGAGAATTTTTTCCACATGTTGATTAATGTGTGTTTACACTGCAAATTTTGAGCCTCGACTGTGATTGTGAACTACTGTTTATCTAAGCCCAGTGGAGGGAAGCCTTTCATCTGCCCTGCCACCATAAAATAAAACTCAGCACCAGACTCAAGCTGCTGGACAAACACAATAACGCCAGACCACAAAGCAATCTCCACACATAGATCCCAACAGGAAAGTCTGCATCTGCCGTCGCGCTGGTAGATTACCGAAGAGATTAGTCCGTGTTTATTTGGGTTCATTTTTACACGGAGGGCCACGAAAGACGTTAAAAATGTGCAGGTTTGGTTTAAGTGCGACGGCGCACCGATGCTGTTGAAAGGCCAATAATGAAACGCACAGAAAGTGTTTTTATGCTATTTAGTCCATACGGAGGAAAATGTGAGCGCATTTATTCAGAGATGTTTGAACTAGTGTGTTTGTTTTCTACACTATTGCCATCTTGTTGTGCTAATCCTCTTAAAACTCTAAAGGGACACACGGCAAGAAAACTGCAGCTTTCACCGAGTCAAAACACATCAAGACTTTTTTCTTCTTTCATTCCTATTCAACCGCACTCTTACACTGTAAATCCAGTTCTGTTTTACAAGAGACAAACACATTTACAGGGAACATGAAACAGTTTATTGCACATAATAACCTTTATGGGGGCAATTAATTAATTCAAGTGATGTGGCAAGTGTTACGTGAGTGCGCCTCATACTTTCCATCATATCCCTCATCACGGCAGCCATTTGTGCATTCTCATCTTTCAGGACTTTTCCACAACAAAGACAGTGTCTGCTACCTGTAACGTCTACTTGTAACCCTATACAGGGACGTGCGACACTGACCTTTGATCCCACATGTGATACAGGTGGCTGTGTTGTCCCACGAGTCAGCGACAAACTTGCAGCTAAATGATTGGTTATTACGAGGCACGGACAGAGCGCATGTAGCTGACAGTTTGGGGTTTATCTACGCTTGTAAACACACAAACAGACTTTTTTTACATCACCAAACACATGCACACATATGGAGAAAATCCAACACTGTAGCACGTGGAGGGCGTAAAGCTTCTCTGCTGTGTTACTCATATCAAACCCTGTAAACCCACATGTGTTTCTGAGCCCCGTGGTTCATTTTAAAGCCCATATAGTGCCACACAATAATGTTTACATTAAATGGTACAATTCATGCAGACAGTTTTTAATTTACCTGGAAATGGACCCATGCAAATAGCAACTTTAGTATGTTTTATAACCTACAGGTTTTCTTTTCTTTGTGGGTCAGAAGAATCTTTTTTTATAGTTTTTTATTGGTGAAATAGGACTGTTTTTGGCTTTTTGCTACTTTCCATTTTCCCTTTTTTGCCCGAGCCATTTTTCACAGGGTGGTCTGTGTTTTATCCAGACGTATTGGAACACAGTTTCTGCAAAGCAACCAGTGGAATCCTTGAAAAATAAAAGGCATTTTGGAAACAAAAATCTATTCAACCTGATTAACTTAGAAATCTGTGAAGCACATCTCTCAAAACGTTGTCGTCAAGAAACCTACAAGTCCAGTTGCTATCGGATTAACCTTTTTTGAGATGATGACTGAGAACCTTTACTTTACTTTACTTTGCTTGGCAGACGCTTTTATCCAAAGCGACTTACAAGGAGCTAGCTCTGGGTGTCTGGCTCAGGGACACACCTGGTAGCTGATGGATTAGGAGTCAGACGGGATTCGAACCTGCGACCTTCTACATTCCAGTCTGACGCTTAACCCATTGAGCCACCAGGCCGCAACCTTCACAGATATCTCTCAAAACCTGGATAAGTAAGATCTTTAACACCATAGGTAAATAATAAAATGTGTTTTTTGAGTCTCAACATACACAGGTCATAAAGCAATAAAGCATTGTTTGTGTTCCTGCAGCTAATGTGATGTTTGCCTCTCTGCAGCTTAGTTTCATCTCTCTCCCTGTTAATGGCAGTTATATTGGATGGCTCTCTGGCTAATAGTAAACACCCTCTCAGGTTTACAGCTTACAGCAGGACTCAGACCTGTGAGTTCTCTCTCAACACGCCACTGTGGTATGGGCCTGTAAACTACAGGGGAGGGATCTCAGTGTATGAATCGACAGGCAGTCCTTAGCAGTGTATGGTTTTATTACTGCTGCTGGTGGTGGTGCTGGTGTTGGTGGTAGGGAGCTGCAGATGTGGGTGGGGGAAGCAGGGCGGGGGGTTCAATCAGCTCCGGCAGAGAAGGCGGCAAGTTCTGGCTTGAAGACCGGTTTCATTTTACTAGCTGACAGAGTGACAGGAGACAAAAACGTGCGTAATTGCGTGTGTTTGCAGACATGCACATGTACACGCATGCATACACTATACTAACTACATACACACACACACACACACACACACACACATCTGTGTCCTGTTACATTGTTGCTCACTGTTTCAACACATTTAGTTTTTCAAATGACGTTTTCAGATCATCAGTTGCCAGGTGCCTCAGAAACACGTGTGAACCTATATCTCTCCCTGAAAACTATAAATATTCACACCTGCTGCATCGTTTTTAGCTTTGAGTCACAAAGATCAAATCAACTAACTGCCTGCACTTATACATGATTTTGTTTTCTGGACTTTGTAGTAGTTTGGTAGAGGGGAAAATGTAGATTATGTACATCATGATATTAAAAAATAAATTCATTCAGGAAAAGAAATGACGTATCACTCCTCTCCTTGCACTAGAGAAAGAATCATGTAGCCCATAATCAGCAAACTATAATTATATTATCTAATGTGAGTTGTATGTATTGCATTCACTGCTGAATTTTAAGATCCACTTTGAGTTCATCATATTTATTTATGTGATATTGATCAAAATAATTGTCGACCACAAATAATTAAAACTGTTGTCATCTTTTTTCCATTGTCTTGTTGTTGCCTTTTTTGTTCTTCGTTGTGTTTCTACAGGACAATAAAGATGTTGTTATGCAAGTAGGTTTGCCCTCTTTTTCCTTCCTTCAGATTAAACCTTTCAACTTTAGTGATGTCACGTATATAACTGAATTATAATGGTTTTATGGTGGCAGCGTCACGGAGAGGACTGTGACTGTCCTGCGAGGCGCAGAGACAGAAAGAGATCAGTCTGGGTCCCAGTAAACAATAACACAACATTCTTCTGAAATATACAACAATGTTGTTGCAACAGCAGGAAGCTCTGGCTCTCAAAAAAGTCTGAGTGACATGTGTGTGCGTGTGTGTGTGCGCGCGCGCGCGCGTGTGTGCGTGACAGATGGCAAGAAGAAGAAAGCTAATGCAGAGAAAACGGGGAAATAAGGAACTGTAATGATTGTAGAGATGATGAAAAATCTGCAAAAATAAATAAATAAAAAGACGAGAGCAACTTAAATTCGTAGAGAAATCTGAGAAAAAAGGGAGAAGGAAAAATAATTCCCCTCAAACTTTCTCCTTGAGTCCCAGCCAACACATTTACAATCAAGGAAGTCCATAGTGACTCACTGCTGCTCCCTCCCCTCCTCTCACCTCCTCTCCTCTCATGCTGGGACCCCCCTCCTTCTTGAGAAAGCGGGACTCCCTCCCTCCTTCACTCTCCCTCTCTCTCTCTTCCCTCTGAAGATTTAATACAGGCAGAGCGGATCTGGCGGTCACAGTTGTGCCCTGGATTGTAGCGGAGCGAGAGAAAGAGAGAGCAGCCCTCCTGCCGCCTGTTAGCCCACCACCATGGATGTCAAACTGCTGGCACTGACGGCTCTGCTGGCCGTGGCCACACACGCACCAGCAGCCAATGGTGAGTCCAGGAGGAAACTGGTTGTTTTCGTAGATGTTTGTTGAGGAAAGTTTGCTGAGTGAGATGCTTTAGTCTTAAAGATGGATGGTCTGGATGCTTAAGCTTCTATTATATATTCATTTTAATCAATATGTAGGAGCTGTTAACATTAATTATTATAATCACTGTTTGAGTTAGAAAATTGTCCAATGTCCTCAGGATAAATGAAGATTTTGGTTTCATGTTTTGATTATCAAAACATATCACTTGTCGTAGTGTTTTATAGAATAAATCCTGCAGTGCTGTCGGATTCCTACATTTTTACATGTTGCTTTTTAAGGCATGAAAAACTGAAATCAGAACAGACAGTAGATTTATTATCCAACAAATGCTTTTGCTCGATGTGGTTTAACAGAGAAAATAAGTAGCAGTTAAATCCATGTTAAGTATAATCATTTGTTGCAGCTCTCATTTACTCATGTAAAGGTAATGGCACATCGGTGATGTCACTTTTTGTACCATTTTATAGTTTTTTGTTCTTGTTTAGTTCAATAAATTAAAGTAGGGGATTTTTTAGTAGTGATTATATTGTATAATGTTAATGTTATTGAATAATGTTGCCTA
>JAUMHF010000001.1:15221023-15235894 GCA_032359275.1 Microctenopoma steveboyesi
GACAAGGGGCCTCAATTACACATAGTTTTTAGTAAGGGGTCACAAGCCAAGTCAGTTATGAGCATATGGTTTGTAGCTGGACGACCTCCTCTATGAAGTAATTGGGAAGTGTAGCTAAGAGATAAATGTAGTGAACTAGAAGTATAAAGTAGCTTGAAATAAAAATACTGAAAACTGTCTACAGACATTTGTTGGTTTTCAAAATAAGCTTGTTTGTTTTGTTTAGTATGCAAGCACATATTCTGTCTCATGTTGATATGAAAGAATGTTTTTTGTTTTTGTTTTTTCTCTTTCTTGTTAATTTTGTTTTGTTTTAGTTGTTTGTGCGTTAAGCTAACACTAAAGGTAAATAAAATAAATGTGATGTAATTGTTATGTAATGATGTAAAATTCTAAGTGGTAGTCCAAGATAAGTAGATACTTCTGCCTACTCCCTTTTCAAACATAACGTTGCATCAATATTATGTAATATTTGTGAATGCACGTTTGAAATAAAAATCACTAAAATAAACTAAACTAAATATATTTGTACAAATATTTCCAGTCTAACAAACAACTCAACTTTGTGAATCTCTCTCCAGGGTGAAGAAATCCAGAAGACGCAATGTCAACAAGAAAGACTAAACCCAAGGGGGACGTGTACGTCATCAGGTCTGTTGTCCCTGGGTCGAACCTGTATACCTCCCTGTCACTGCTATGGATGTATGTAAACACGTTGTATGTACCCGTCCATGTCTCTGGACCGCCTGCAGAACCAGCACTTCACTTCCAAACCAGCGCTGTCCCCAGCACCACCTCAGGTCCCCATGGACACTCATACAGCCACCTCCAGCCTTCCACGTCAGAGCCTAGAGCAGTTAGGCTTTGATATGACGACGCGTGTTGAAGTCAGATGTGTGTAAGCACTGAGTGTGTGACAGCAACAAGGCAGAAGGAGTGTGTGTGTGTGTGTGTGTGTGTGTGTGTGTGTGTGTGTGTGTGTGTGCGCGCGCGCGTGTGTTTGAATGTGCTACAGATAAGACTAACTCTGACTGGGCCACTATACATAGTATTTTGTTATTTCACACAACTGTAAAAGAACAAATTGAGCTTTCTGTCACGCATGCAAGCTTTTGTTGGTAACTTTATTTCCTGTAGGGTCATGTAAAAAAATATATAAATTGGCCCCAAAGTGGAATTTACCTTGCGCTCACCTCCACTTTAACATTTTTGACGAGTAAATTCTACTTTTTATCATTGAGCTTTATTGATTAAAACAACACTGTGGGTGAGGTTTATAAAAAGGCTTTCTGCAAGATCAGTGGGTCATTGAACAGCTCAGTGGGTTTAGAGCGTGATCATTTGGGGCGGACATCACTTACCACAAGCCTTGCACTGTCGTTAGAGAGGACGCTCACTCAAACCGCTGAGAAACATGCGCTGATCTTATGGTGCTATATATTGTCTATAATGGGTCAAAGCCATTTTGTGTTTCACTGTTTATTTCATGTCAAGTTTAAGATGCAGTGCTGTAACCTCTACATCTTCTGTTTTTACTGTCACTAAATAGTTCAAGCGCTGTTGTTGAGGTCTGAAGGGAAAAATAGTGGGCAGCTGATGACTGTACTGGACCACTGGTGACTAAACTTTTCATTCATTAACATAAGTAAACAGAGACCAAATATTTATACAGAAAAACATAGATCATTACAATTCTAGACATATTTTTTACTCATAGGTAAATGTCATGACAAGAGAGCAAATTAAAAGCAGTATTTTTGTACGAACACTTGTGGGAATGAAAAGCTAATAACGTCAATAATTATGCATCAAACAGCTGGATGATAAATGTCACAAAGGGAACGTTCACAGTGGCAAAGCAAAAGTTTCTGATCAATTCTTTTTTTTATATATATTTGAGCCACTTTATTATCAGATGTGTCTTTTATATGTAATTGTTTTATTTTTATATTGTGTATAATCTTACTAATTGATTTTAAATGCAATGTATAGTAAGTAGCTACGAAATGAAGGCAATTCCACAAAGTGATAGAAACAGTATTAATTTTTTACCTTTTTAGGATGATATCCACAATATGCAACACATTTCAGGAATAAAACATAATCTATTAACATTTTTTACACTGCGGATAAAAAATCAATCTATAATAAATAAATAAGTCGTTATTGTTTCTTCTCAGCCAATCTGAGACATAACAAGGTAACAAGAAAGAGCCAGTGCACGGCGTTGGAAAGTATTCGGCTCAGCGGTTGAACACTTGAGTCGATGTTTTACCGTTTTACGGAGACTGATGTATGATGTGTCAATAGAGCCACTGAGCCAAAACAGAACTAAACATTTGAGTTGGAAATCCAAGCAACTAACATGTGCTTCCAATCTGGACACTCCCAGCACCCCACAGGCCTTCATTTCAATTTCACTCAACTGCTGCCATGCTGCAAAATTACAACCTGTTTTTTTTTTTTTCTACCTTCAATTTTAATAGAAGTCCAGGGAGTTGTGGTCACTGCTACGGTCTTTGTTTTGTTTTACATGGTCTATTGGCTAACCAGTCTGCTTACATGTGATAATCTTATCAATCTGCAGCTAACAGCGGTTAGCGGTAATTCATTTCCTATAAATGTATAATGGACATTTATTTTATATTGTCATACAACAGTAATTAGATTGAACATGAAGAAATACAATAAAATGCTTCAGTTTCCAAAAGGACTATGCAGTGAAAAATGTGTAATTGTATTCATTGTGTTAATTCAAATTAGTTTCAATCTGTTTAAATATAAACATGTAGATGATGGTGTTGTTACTACTGTAAATTAAATCTAATCAGAATCTAAATAACAGGAAAAACAACTTTGATAACATAAAAGGTAAATGCCATAGTAAGTCATTGGTCTTAAAGCCTTTAAGACTTAAAGCCCATTCTTGTACTGTATGGAACTGTGGCCTCATTCGAACAGCTGCAGCGTGAATACCGCCACTGTATTTCACATTTAGTATGAATAAGTTGTGCCAGCCAAATGTACACACACCGATCATGTGCATATCTGTTAGCCAGAGTATAAATGTGTTGTATGTGTGTTTATTTTGGACCAAATGTGTGTGTGTGTGTACAACTTTATGTCAAAACACATTCAGGTCCCATTAACTTGCTTGTAGCTTGGTATTAAATGAATCAACGTGGGTGCATGTGTTCTGCTTTGGACCCCGAGACAATGTGAAATAACTAATTCTTTTGAGGCAGCTTCTAACACATATTCTTCATATAAGCGAGAAGTACTAGAGCATTACTGTACCACATGTATTGTCACTGTTTGTTAACCAAGAGGCAGTATTTTAGCTATGATACTCAAGTCCCTTTTCAATAAAGTCATATGAAATACAGTCGAGTTGTCAATGTCTTTTTTTAAAGTCTTAGAGCTTAGACGATGTTTATTTGTGTACTGGGCTTCAGTTTGTTAGATGGTGTTTTACTGTCTTGACAGCAAACTTTAAACTGTCTAAAGTCATGTCTCTTAGAAATATACTGTATATGCATCTACAAAACTCATCATCACTTTGTCCACTGACATAAAACTTTAATGAAAAAAATAACACATTACCACCTATAAATTAGTACGTAAACATCATTTAATGAAGATTAAATAAAGTGATAAAACATGATGTAGGTTGAGTGTTTGTCCTTTGTGAATTCAGCTCTAAGAGGTCAAATCTGAAATATCACTTGATGCCGTTCTGAAATTAAAACTGTTTTACAGAAAAGTGTGATGAGGTTGAGGAATTTCTCTCTGCGAAGACTTGTCACAAGGCATTACCTACTGTTTAGATGGTAATAAAAAGTGTCTGCACTACACCTCGGACAGGTGGGATAAGTTGCACTACCAGACACTGCAACCACTTTTTCAACAGAAAGAAATAAAACACCGGAGACCAACTTCCTGCTGCAGTTACACCAAAATAAACCAGCTCAACCAGAAAAGCATTTTGCCATTGCCTTGAAATAACCAATCTGAGGCTTAATGAATAATTCAACAGCACTAGTTAATATTTTCCACCTAAAAACCTCTTCAGCAAATCTTTTCGCCCATGCGTCCTATAGTCTTTACGCGGGTAAAGAGGAAACGCAGATGCAATGCCCATTACCTGTCTGATATTTAAACACAAATATGTGCTGGCTCTTTACTCACCCGCAGCACCAGGAAGCTCGTGTAACTTTATGAAACTGTCAGATCTAATAAAGTGGAGCCATGTAGAGCAGATTTATTTCACGGTACAGCTCGCTCCTCTGACCCCTGTGTAGATACATGCGAGGAACATGAGACGTGGTTTGGATATAGACCAATGGGTTTAGAGGGTCAGAGTTGCATGTTTGGGCCTTTTGAGCACATTCAGAAATGATTATGGGATTTCTGCACTGTGCTTATTCAGCTGAGACTTGGCCGCGATGGAGGTGGCTGACATATGTACAGAATGTTTATTAATGTATATTTTACTGACACGTCGCTGATCCAGCTCACATGAGGAATTTGGCGAGTTTTTACGAGACAAAATTTAACCAAGCACAATGAGGCCTCTTAGTAGAACATGATGAAGCATTACAGACCAGTTGTGACTAATAAAATACATCCAGTAAGTTAGTTAGTGTCTGCGAAAAGCAGCAGAGAACAGAGAAAGCGCAGAATGATGAGGAGACGTATCAACACAAACTCAGCAGGAAAACTGGAACCTACAAGGAACCAGTCTCTGTTTTTAGACTTTAAATACGACTAGCGCATATTGATGTATATAATATATTGTATATACAATACCAGTCAAAGATTTGGACACATACAGGAATGTCTTGAAAAAGAAGCAGATATTTTAACATTAACTTGTTAATATTAGAAATGATTATTGTATATAGTAGCTGTCTTTTAAAGAAATAGCTACATAAACTTACAGCGGCCTATAATCATCAAACATTAGCACATTGGGTTGGCTAATGGATGTTTATTATATAAAGAGGATAACTGATCATTATAAAAACATTTTCCAATGAAGCTATCACGGTTGAAGATATAAAGCCTGTGTGTGTCCAAACCTTTGACTGGTAGTGTATAAAAGTAATTTGTCTATTCATTTTAGAAGGATTTTAGTTTTAGGATTTTGGTATTTTGCAGACTTTTAATCTTAATTTAAACAATTACCAGATAAAAACAACACAACTTTACTGAGTGCACAGCAGCCTTCAACTCAAATCACCTGAGACAAAGAGCACAACCAGGTTGGAAGTTGAATTGGTCCTGGAGGTTTAAGGTAATCCAGTGTGATTTGAGGCTTTTGACTGTACATCTTTGAACAACTTTATACGCAGTCAGTGGAATCAAAGTTAATAGGAAACATGTTGGCTCTACGCGCGCTCCAGTGTGCCTGTGTGTGCCTGTGTGTGTGTGTGTGTGTGTGTGTGTGTGTGTGTGTGTGTGTGTGTGTGTGTGTGTGTGAAGATGATGATGATGAAGGATGTCAGTGGGACGTTTTTTCAGGAAAGATTTTGAATGAACACGAAATTAGGACAAAAACATGTTAACATGATGTTTCCTGATTTAAGAAACAATTAAAACCTGTGAATGCTGAGCATACGTGATATTTCACTGATGCAGAAAAAACAATGACGAGTCCCAAATTATTAGTCCTTTGACAGTCAATAGTCTGCCTCCAGCTGACAACAACCTCGTATGATTGTTCCTAACTAGGATGAAACTAGGATGGATCTCTAGAGGGATCTTAGTTAACTCTGTGACAAATTGTTCCAGCTGATACGAATTTAGTTTTTTTTAGCTCCTGCCACAGATTCTCCTTAGTACTGAGATCTGGGCTCTAACAGGGACACTCCAGGAGTGTCCTTCTAAAGCTTTGCAGCAACTTGGATGTATGCTTTGGGTCACTGTCTTGCTGAAAGAGTCAGTGACCCAACTCTAGACTGGTAACATATCTTTACATCATTATTTCACAATGTCAACATAAGCTTCTTGATCCCTTGATTCATGATCTCATACAACGGAGGAAGGTTTCCTGTGCCTGAAATAGCAAAACAGCTCCATAGTACTATGTCCCACCACGTTGTCTAACTGTGGGAAGGGTTGACGCTCTCTTCACAACTGAGATCTGGGGATTCTTGTTGACGTCTCTAACTAGAATTTGTCTCCTTGTGCCTTGCAGTGATATAACGTGCAGCTGTTCTTGACATGATGATGATGAGCGTCCAATTTCCAATGCCAGACCGATTTATTAGGATTTTGTAAAATAGTAAAATACTTTTGAGTTTGTTCAAAGGAAATGAAACCATGCACATTTCTGGTTATGGTGAGTTTCATCAAAAAATATTTTGTTAGATTTAATGAAGCGGGCATTAAGAGTGAATAAATTGTTACCCTGCAATAAATGCGTCGCTCTGTAATCACTTCAGCAACATGTGTTCCAGTCCCTCACATCCCTGACTGTGTGATGACCCCTCCACCGACATGCAAACTCGGGTCACCCCCTACAGATGACTAACTCCAGGCCTAAACACACAGACTATCAACAATCTGCATCAACAAACACAAGAAAATGGTTGGAGCTGCCTGCGATGATCACTCTTTTCACATGAAAGAGTCAGTGGCAGTGCCATTGTTGGGGGGTGGGGGTGGGGGGGCGCACATATCCCACATGACAATTCTCTATCAAATCAACAGGCATGATTGTAAACAGCTCCAGAGGGTTTTGGAATGTGCTCTGATCCATCACGGCCGATGTGCTCAGTGTTTTCTTACTTTTCTGCAGAGAAAAGGGTCATGGCTATTCCTATTGGAAACAGGTTGATCACTGTTTCCATACAAACACATCCCGTATGTTTAAGCAAACGACAAGGCAGAGAAAACAAAAAAGAGATGAATATCATCATTTATCAGCAACGACTCCCAATTGTTCCGTGCGGGAGAAAAGGATGTAATACATCTTTGTTTATTAGCATTTTCTGTAAAAAAGAGAATAATAAAAGATGTCATCATTCAAGGCTCATTTTGGAGAACGTCACGTACAAAAGCCTCCCAAAGATCCCATTTAATGAGGCCTTCCACTGTGATGCAGGACTGTGTCTTTGTTGCCTGGTTATCAGACTCCTCTGCTGGTATTCAGCAGAGACGCATCATTAACTTAGCGCGACGTTTGACTTCCCAGCTATTTCCTTTTGTAAGGCAGACATGCCCTGCAGGCAATTACTCTGATTCCACTGTAAAAGGTGCTAAACAGTTCCACAATTGAACCAGTATTTAAGGTGCCACAAGCATAATTCCATGAGTCCGCATAAGAAAAGTGTTGTAATTTATTTATAGAGTTGCTGCTGAAAACAAAGGGACCATTCACCCAGCGTTCAGCTCGTTTACACAGACATCTTTTACAGCGCATTTTCCACACATAGACATAAAGGTCCAGGCCACTGAAAGCGGCGTTGCTCGGACATCTGATGACTCGCGGAGAGCAGAGTTCAGGCAAATCTGCCAACATTTCTCGAAAGCACATCATAAAACGCTACTTAGATCTGAAAAGTTGACTGAGGTGCTGCTTTCTCTCCGCTTTCTGTCACTGTTTACAATTATTCCAAGTGTATTATCATGTTCACCATCTGCTGTGTCATTTGTTGAGGTTTTTGAAACACGTTCTGAAGGAAGTGTGATGGAGATGCTTTAGAAAGCTTTCTATCAAACATAGAAAACATACTTTTACTTATAACTATAATAAATAATGTTTTTGTTATAGTTGTTGGTCACATTAAAGCATTTATCTTGGTTTTGGTCAGATGAAGGAATAAATGTTTAGTACTATTTCATTTTACACACATTCAAAATAAACTGTTTTCATTCTGCAGGTGAATTCTTTTCCTTAATAAATAAAGTTAGACGCAAGATTAAATGTGTTCAGCCCACTGCCCTCCAAACAATCATCTTGCAATTATTGCAAACATTTTTTCAAAGGAAACAGTTGTAGTGGTTTGGTCTCAAATCAGATCTGTCTAAGAGCCAAGGTAAATGAATGGTAGTGTTACCACATGTGTCAGTTCTTGTAAAACCAGCAATCTGAGCAAAGGTAACGACAAGCTCAGACCCTCCTGCAAAGTTTCCAAGGCTTGTGCCAGAGTAGCTCTGCAAAAAAGGCTCCCCGAACTTTCTTTCTAGCGTGGTTATTGGAGTAGGACTTCAGATTATATTGAACTGGACTTTCCTGGCTGACCCTCAAGAGGTTAAGTTTTTCTTCATAGCCAATATGGAGACCGGATCGTGAACTTGTCCTACTCGGGAAAGGGGCAAAGTCAGATCTTCACATGTGTTTCATAAGTTTCTGTCTCATGTGGCCTAATTTAGTAGGTGTGATGTTAAATACAGTGCGTGGACCCACGGGACGGACACACAACCAAATGAAGTGACCAAATGTAAACACGTACTGTATAACTCAACTCCCTTTGGACATATGGAAATTGCAACTGCACTGCAACAGATTTTTCATCATGTCAAATCAAAGTTTGATACATGTTATTTCACATAGTTCACACTGTTATGAGCTTCGTTTTACATAAAGACTTCCTCATTCTGGACACTGTACAGAAACTCTCATGGCTCAAACAGGAGGAAGTGTGTTTGCCAAGATTTCTGTGATGTCTTCATCGCCTGCGTGAACTTATAATGCAAATGTTAATGCAGAACTATTGGATCATTCCCTTTGGTATTACTGCTCTGTTCTGACCCGTGCAGGGCAGCAGCAGGAGCGTCAACTTTAGAGATGCAGGCCTGTTAATTATAAGTTCAACAGTTCAGTTCCGCAGTCTGAGAATAAGGGTGGGAAACACTCAGACGCTTCTCTTCTCCCTCATTAACACCCACAAATTACAACACGGCTGGTCAGCGGCCAGAATGTGAGCTGTGCAGGCCAGCTTCCAGGTGTGTCTGGACTGAATGTCATGACATTAGGGGATGACATGAAACTTTTCCTCTGTGAATGAGAAGGCCTTATGGGTTTTGTAAAGTTTCTAAAAAACTATTTCATGATAGAAACCATTTCCTTCATGTACAGCCGCCTCCAAATGTACGGCTTGCACTGATACGCATGAACGATGCCAAACACCCCACCGCGGGTCAACGTTCCTGATTTACAGAACCGAAGCTCCAGAGCTTAATATCTGGGACAACCCAAAGGACTCCACAGTCAGACAATTGGACAAAAGACTCAACTACAACCATAAAGGGATAAAACTTTATCCAAGTATTTACTAGCAACACTGTTATCTTTTGGCTTCACGGAAACAATGCAGGCAGTTCCTTACATGGCATCTGAAAAATGATCGCTATAAATAAGTGGACATTTTCCCTCTCCATCAGTCATGAGTTTTCTCACATGACTGATGGCAAGACAGCTTTATATTGTGTGCACTGAATGAAATATATCGACCACTGTTTGACAAACATGAATCAAAACATGGAAATTTCTCTTCTCGTGAGAAGTAGTGTGACCACAGGAACCCACTGACAAATGCACACATATACATAAACACTCAGCATGTACACACATCCAGACACACACACACACATCTTTAAAGAAAGTTTTTATCAATTTGTAGTCAGGAGGCAAATAACTCAAAGTGCTCGCCATGGGTGGGAAAGTACAATAAAATGCTGCAGTGAACACAAACTGCGCCTTAACTCCCTCCAGTGGAGAGACAGGCAGAGAAGGATGTCACGTGGGTCAAAGGTTGTGGAACTACCTTGGGTGGCATAGTTTGGCTTTCCCCTGCAAAATCCTCCCTCAGGGAGCCACGAGGAGACGTAGAATCGATGAGAACACAGACAAACGCATGCTGATGTCCCAGAGCCGCACAGCAACTTTAAATCTACACCCTATTTCCCTGCTACCATCAGGGAAAGCGCTGGTGAGAAAATTAGCTGACGATAGATATAGTCATGGGAGACTTTCACCACATGTCCATGCCAATGTGAATGAAGCTTCAACAAATAAACATCTCCTTCTTCTGACTTATGCTGCAGGAAGATGACAACCTGTTGGATGATGAGGTCGTTATAAGCGCTGGTAACAATGAGGCAGATGTTCTTTGTTCAGATTACCATCATCAGACCTCGGCCACCGAGCAACCTGCTGCAACCTGCTGTTAGATGGTGTTGGAAACTGGACCTAAGACCAAAGTTAAAGCTAACTTCTAATGGTTGCTTTGATCAATAGATTGACTCCATAGAGGCAGAGAGAGCAAGGAGCAAAGAGCCAGGGGCAATGGTTTTGAGTCCTAGAAAAGCTACATGCATATGCTCATAGTGCTTTTTTTCAGATATCCGTCTGAAATTAACTGTAGGGCCTTTGAGTAACATGCCTTCATCATAAGAACTTAGTAATAAATTCAGGGACACCTTTTTTTCATAATTTGTAAAACCAACTGATCTGTATCTAGCACCCAGTGCTGGCTCTTGGCATAGGTGAACTATGCAGTCGCGCAGGGCAACACTTTCTGGAGCTTGTTTGCAAATATCATCAGTCGTGGGGTTTTTGAGCTCATTTTCTGTGATGTTACTTACTTGGGCTTACTTCCCTGTATGAATGCTCATGATTCTTTTCACAATAAAGCGAAAGGCATCCATCCACAGCCCCGGTTTCTATGTTACTGCGCCCGCAGCATGCGCCCCTTCTCTCCCCCGCCCGCCAGGCACACACACACACGCAGACCTCCACCTGACAGAGCAACAGACTGACAGTAGAGAAAATATGGAGGAAAATAAAGACAAAGTAAGACAGGGAAAGACTGGATCCAACCTCAAAGATATTCAGCTGATTTATCAAGTGTGAAATATGATCTCATGCAGATTTAATACAGCAGATGAACAGACTTAATGTAGAACAGTTATTCAAAATGTATTTTCTATCATGAGATCTGGGACCACTGATCATATCTAAATAATAATTTATGTTTTATAATACATCCCTTTCTTTGTACTGTAGAGTAACAGGTAAATCTACTCTATGTTTCAATTTAATTCAAAAAAACTTTATTGGTCCCCGAGGAGCAATTTGAGTCACGTGGACTGGTGTTGCACAAACACAGAGCTAAACGGTGGAGAATCAAATAAGAATCAAATATAAAATAAAAGAATAAAATAATGATCCAAATGTACATAAGGTGCTGCAGGTATGAGCGCCAAGATGGGTCGAGTCGGCTCTGCCAGCACCAAAATAACTAATACCATTCTGTTATGTTACACTGCTGCGGTCAAGGTGAGTTTATCTCTTCAACATTCGAACATTGTATGTGTTGTAGGATCAAAAACTGTAATTACAGTATAGTGAATGAGACGCGCATATATGTTTTGCATGTGTGTGTGTGTGTGTGTGTGTGTGTGTGTGTGTGTGTGTGTGTGTGTGTGTGTGTGTATACGTGAACAGAAATTGAGTCATGTCACATGTATTTACAAAATGCTTTCAACAATGCATGTTGACAACAATGTACCTTCCACAGAGCACAGGACATAAACAGAACAACTATCACACAATCTCTCAGATATTGAATAGACATGAGGGAGGGAGTCTGCAGGCGGGGTAAGGTTGGTCTAAAGGGGATTTCAAGGGGCCACATGAGGCCACTAAACCAAAATAAAGAGTCCTGGTGCTTCCCCCAGCCCTTCAGACTTCATCCTCAGTCTTCACTAGATGGCCTGATAGTGGCTTATAAACAGCTGGCAGATCCATAACTCCATGCATATGCCGTCTCCTGGCCTAGACAGAAACAGCATTCTACGCAGACTGCTGCCGCCACCACACATGAAGCACTTTGATGAACTCAAGGCAGGTTGGGAACAACAACTGGTGATGTAAATCTGAATGACAAATGAGGAGTCAGTGTAACAGCAGCCATAGCTGCTATAGTTGTGCATTTTTGTTGGAGAAATATGAGATGGACGCTGCATCAAAGTCATGCAGAACCCGAGCGAGCAAAGACAGAGCTCTGGACGTGTATGGGTCCAATAAGTGATCTGTCCTTTTCTAAAATGAGTTTTTCTGAAGAGTAATATCCTCAGTTGATTGTATAATAAATCTTTCACTTCCATGAAGATCATCTATCTAGATATAAAATCTTGTATATATATATATATATATAAATATATGGGAAGCCTCACTGGCAAATCCAGTGGTATAGTTCATATTGGCCAGAGACAGAGCTGGTGCACTGGGAGACACGAATGAATTCAGTTCAATTCAGTCACAAACCATTCACATATTTACTGTACTAGAGTTAAACGCAGAGTGAGGGTGAGACATCAAGTAAATCAATTCATCAAATAAACATGAAAACTGCCTTATCAATGTTATCATTTAATAAAAATGTTCTCATTACTATTAAAATTCTGCAAATAATCTCAGCTGGTTGTTTTTTGTCCACCTAACATCCCAGGCCAATTACAGAGTGGTTTATGTCATTTGATGCCCTATTCCCCCCAAAAAACCTCAAAGAAGCCTCCCTGCCGCGAGTGGGTAGAATAGAGAGGACGATGTGTGTATTATTTGTGGGAGTGTGTGTGTTGAGCATATCACTGTCAGCACGACAATGCACTTGACCATATGCTGGGTGTCTGCCCAGGTCAACCTCTCCCCGTTGACATCCCTATCAACAAAGCATGGTCATTCATGCCACATTTCATCTGTTGACTGAAGAGGGACAAATCTCCTCTGAGGAGAAAACCTCGTGTTAAAAAGTCATTCATCTTTGTAAAATCTCATTTTAAGATGTGAAAAACCTAAATGTTGCCATCTGTTCCGACAACGGTTTGCTGACATGTTCAGTACACGCAAATAGAAAGAAAAGAAGAACGTGTGGAAATTCCAAAATAGTTTAACATTTGTAAATGTAAAGTTCGGTGAAACACAGAGGTGTGAGAAACGAAAACATACAAGAGGAACAACAGAGGGAAACTAGAGATGGTAGGTCATGACCATAATGGATACAGTTAAGAACCAGCTGTGTGGTTTGATTATGCCTCTTATGCCTTTATGCAAAGAAAGCTGATAAAGGTAATAATTGTGGCATTTTCTCAACACTTTAAAGTTTCCATGTGTCGGACAATCTCACCATCAAATTAAAGCACTTTAGATAATAAGCAACTACAAAGATAAAGACCAGCAACATAATGAGAGTTTAAATATAATGGGGACTAAAAGTAAAAACACAGAAAGAAATGAAACAAGTTGGTACTGTTTGCTCAGTTTCTACCCACAGGAGTCGTATCCAGCGGCTGTGCCAAAGTAAGTATGCTCTCCTGACATGGACCTCTCAAGGAAATCGTTTCCAAAGCCAATTCAAACCTATTAACATGTTCACAAGACAAGATAAATCATTTTATTATCACTCCATACAACAGGATAAACATTTAAATATAATCCTCCAGTTTCTTGTTGTTATTACATGTTGGTGCAGTATTAAATCTAAGCGGGAGTTATGGGATAATTGTTGAAAAAACATGACATGGCTATGACATAATTAGATGGTTTCAGATCTGCTAATGACTCCTGAAGTAGTTCTGTGCTGATTCTGGGCATTTCTGTGCCATAAATCTACTGCCCCCCCCACACACGTAACTTTATTATTAATTATTTAGAAGTGAATTATTTCAATTAAATATTTCATTTCGATTTATTGGGTCAGCTTCACCAGATTCATCCCAGTTTTAATCCTGCTCAGCTTCATCAGCATATCTGAAAAAACCAAAGAGAAATCGAGTGGCCATCGAATCATCCTCTTGATCAATGAAAACAAAATCAATAAAAGAAGCTACAACCTATCAAACTATCTGCCTAAGACCAGCCAAGACAGACAGTGCACATCCAGTTCCCCACTTCTGATGAGTCAGAGAAATAAAATTATTTGGCGATAACTCTGATTGTCTGTGTCATGATCTCATATATAAGAATGTGAGGATTCAAAAAAAGCCTTCGCTGATGGTGATGATGGTGAGAGGTCTTGACGAAGAACTGCTTGGTGTTTAGGCAAAACTCCAGAAGATGATTTCTCCATTATTACACAGATCTGGAGACAAAACACAGCGTCCAATCATAATATCAACAGGGATGATAACATCCAGCCCCATTGTTGGCACGGTGAGCTGACGAGCAGGAATGATGCAAATAACATACAGCTTTCCCCATAAAGTACATCTGCTTTAATGTGTATCGAATGGCAGTGAGCAGAGAAGACTACTAACAATGGAAAAACTGAAAATACTGTATAAATAATAAACTGGACTACAACATTTCTAATAACATGGAACAAGGGATCAGCTGATGGAGAATTGTTCCACGTAAATAACATTATCAGAATCTAAAGGATCATTATTATCATAGCAACCGTAATAACTACTATATGTTTCTGCAAACATCACCGATAGTGAGGTAATAGATCATCAAGTGCATGTTCAGAAAGCTACACTGAGGTCAGTCAGTGAAAGTCTCATCGTTTTATGAGACTTTCATAAATGACCCCTTTCAGGCCATTAAATGTTGCAGGCAACTGCAAGTGTGAGGTTCCTAATAGATCTGTTGCTGCACTGTTAATGGTACAATAAGTGTCTCGGTCTAAAATATCATGAGAACCACCTCAAGTTTCTCTCCATGATCTAAAGAAACTCCCTTACACAGCATCTTTTGTTACATCTTTTGTTACCAGACTGCTGCACCCTGTTGTTTATGCAAAACTTTGTTTAAACAAAGGCTCAACTCCACTGACAGCAGATGCATAATGTTCAGATCCCTGTTTGCCCATTAAGATCTCACTTAAACAGGTAAAGCTGTTACAAATGAAACTACAGTTC
>JAUMHF010000001.1:15235994-15273979 GCA_032359275.1 Microctenopoma steveboyesi
CATAATGTTCAGATCCCTGTTTGCCCATTAAGATCTCACTTAAACAGGTAAAGCTGTTACAAATGAAACTACAGTTCTGCAGAGAAGTTTCTCTGCGTATATTTGGTTATATGAAGAGGCCCTCCCCAGAGAGACGACAGATTTGTGGTTATGTATGCTCTAAGATCAGCAGGAGATAACTAATGGCATAGTAAAAACAACTGGATTCTATCGCCAACACTTTACCTCTGTTTAGACAAACTCACACCCCGTGAGCATTGAAATACACGAGGCTTACACAGTGTTTCCTTTGCTCATCAGGACCAGATGACATAAGTCATTAGTTAAGAACTTGATCTCAGCTGGAAAACGTTGGTTTCACAGTTGAAGGCAGCACCTTCTTCCTGAGCTAGCTGCAACTGATCACAATGCATTACAGATGCTTTTTAAAGCCTTATCTAATAGTCATTTATTAAAAATAGATATATATCCATGCCCTACAGTGTTTGTTATGGTGATTATTTTACCCAAGGCTACCTGACATCCAAGACTGAACTGTTTATTCAGACAAGCTGAATACACAAGTGTAAAAACGTGCTGTTTGTGAAGTGTAACGAGCCTAATGTGTGTTAGAGGTGTAAAAGAAAATATACGCATGCACGCATAGGTAGAAGGCAAAAAAGAGCCCTTCAAATGTCAATCTGTGCAACGTTTGAAGTCAGGAGGGACTTGTGAAAGACTACGTAGCTCAGTGTCAGGGCATCTGCAGCCAGCTGAGCAAACAGCACCACAGGAGCAAAGCAGAGGGTCATGGGACAGAAAATAGAGGAGATGTGGAGGGAGATAAAGGACATTTATATTCACTGTTTGCATTGGGAGAGATAAAGCTGGATGGATGGAAGACTGGGTGGGTTAAATTCCTGCAATTCACAGATGTACAGGGCCGAAAGTGGACTCACGTACATTATGGTCACGTGTAAGGGGTTTGCATTTACCTGAAGAACTATTGCCTTTAAGTTATATGAACTGAAATAGAGAAAACCTCATTTTCAAACCTGGTTTTGTGAAAAGTAGACACTGTTAGGTTGAAACAGTGGATATTTCCCAGCCCCACGGCTGTATTAACCGAGTCTGAATATGAAGCAGGGTGAAGCTACAAAGAACAAATGTGGTCAGAGCACTTTCCTCGGATAAACAAATGATAATGATACTATACTTACTTATTACGTACTTTCAACAAAGGTTTTGACGTTGCTGCTGTCACAATGACACAGTGCAGACACGAACTGAGCAATAATGTTAGAGCCTTTAGATTCAATTAATGAGAAATAATATAATGGACATTTGACGTGCAAATTTCTCCAATTTACACTTTCATTTAGGTGACAGCATAAACATTCAGGCCACCTGGACTTAAACCACACAAAATGAAATGATGTTTCACAAGCAGGAGCGACTACAGTAAACAGAACAGGAGAGAAGAGAACTGGTGCACATTACATTCACAAGAGTGATGTGCAGAGTTGTGCCAAAAGGATGAAACCAAAGTAAAGGTAAACGAATCAAGGAGTGTATTTGTGTTCAGCATTGAGCGCTCCAGCAGGAGGGAATCACTTACGTCTAATCTCAGTGTGCCAGACAGGGAGTCTGTTTACCTGCACAGTGTTTACCAGACAACTTGGAATCCCCCTGCTGCACAACAAAAGGTGTACGTGTGCACGGGCAAGTGAGCTGTGTTTGTGTCTGCGCTCTCAGAAGCTGCAGTGCTCTGCTCCGTATCTCTAGTTCGCTTAGGTGTGATCTCCCAGCTCCCCTCCTTGGCCCGGGTAGCAAGGTCGAAGGAGAGCATGATCGAGTGAGGGAGCAGCGTTGACCTCCGGTGCTGAATGCGGAAACAATGGCGACGCGCCTCGGGGTGACAGCGGGAGACAGGAACAGGCACAAACACAGGAACCGTCCATTCTGCCACTGAGACAGACCCACGGAGGCCTGAGAATCTGGAGGAGGAACTGTCTCTCTCTCCCTCTCTTTTTCCAATATGCCCTAATATGTCTAAAAGTGATAGGCTCACTGATTGTATGCTGTTATTAGCCAGTGGTCCCAGAGGGAGACACTGTGAGCGCCACGGAGTCGTACAGAATGAGAAAGGGATATTTTAGAATACAATGACGTTTTCTTTCAGCTGATGTACCTTACACAAACATTTAAAAGCTTCATTACAAAAATAAAAAAAGATTTTGCAATTAAGAGCCAGCAGCTCTGTGAGGTACAGGCACAGCACTGAATGCATCATCATGTTGACAAGTACAATGCTACAGCAGCCTATTGGTGCCACCAAGGAACAGGAAAAAACATCTTGTTATAATGATGCTGATATTTCTTCTGCTCACATCTGTAGTTTCACCTCGTTGCATCAATACATTAAATCATCAGCGCTAAACGCAAAGTGCAGCTGAAACTGATGTAAAGAGACAAGTGATATGTTTCTATTTCCAGTGTCAGACACGGAGCCATTACTGTTCATTTCAACCATAATCGTTCGTCTAGCATACAGACAGAAATAAATACCCTATCATCTGTGTGCAAACCTGGTGCCTACTCGGCAGCCTGTGAACCTAGTACCTGACCTCACACTGGTAACTCCCCATGCTCTGTGACTCCCCCTCCTCTCTCTTTATAAGATGCTTGATTTTGAACATATTACCTGGAGGCCTCTGAGCTCTGTGTTCTTTTGAGTTTCAGTCATTGTCTCTCTGAAGACTCTTTTCTCAGAAGGAGGGAAAATGTCAGCTGCACTTGTGCTTAGTCAAATTGACATATGCTGTTGGTGTTAGATTGTAGTTTATCCTGGATTATATTCTGAAGTATATTTGAGTGTTTGAAGCAGATTCTGTCCATTCATTTCTTATTCGGCATATTTCACTCTGTGTCAAAGTGGACAGACATTGCAATAAAATCTACAAAATGTTTCATCATTTCTACGCTTTGTGCCAAGTCAGCCAGTTTCCGGCCTTAGCTACATGTCTGGTATCAGTCCTGTTGTTTAGTGTAAATGTATAGAAAATATTTCTGTTGATGTTTTTATGCCATACTTCCAGATAACTGCAAAAATAAACATGTGCCCTACATACATGCAGTGCACACAGTGAACTGTATATGCTTGTGTGTGTGTGTGTGTGTGTGCGCATATCAGTGTAGATGGAAACAACAGGCAATAGCCTGTCAGTCCACAGCAGAAAGAATGAATGATAGGCTCCAGCTGATAGTTAAAGCAGGGCGTAGTCTATGCCGAATAAATGGGCCTTGAGTTTGGACTGAAATACTAAGATTATATCTATTTTTTGGAAAATATATTACAGTGTGGAAATCCATTCCTTGGATAAAGTAAAACTTTGAAGTCTATAGAGTGAAATACACTGTCAAATTTACAAGGAGCAATTTTATTTTTTAGATTCAACTTTGTCCAAACCTATAACATTGTTCACTTATCAAGACCAAACGTCACCTAAAGAAAAGTGAACTATTGAGTGGAACATGGTAAACGTATCCTCAAGGTGAACATTTTGACAACATGCCTTTTAAACATACACCGTTAAATCTTAACTTAATCTTAGCTTAATTTGTCCCACGTGAATCTTTATGAAGAGGTTTTAAAGATGCACATTAATCAATGCTGTGTTACCTCTAGTTTTCTTCCTTTAGGTCACACGGGGATGATGTTGAAAAATGGAAGTGTGCACAGCTTATTTGTCACCAGCTTTAGACATCTCAGAACAACGAGAACAGGAATAAAAAAAAACTATAGGTGCTTACACACAAAGCATTTGTTTTTTTCCATTGTGTCATTTCAGCAATCAGCTGCACTGTCTCATTAACAGCTGGTTCTGGATAAGTTGACGTGCTGCTGAGGAATTATTTTCTCTGAGGATGTCGAACGACTAACAGTAAGCAGAGGGTGAAATAATGCCTCAGCCAGAATTAAACTTGATCCCGAGGTTAAACAGAAGTCAGCAAAACCAAACAAACCAAAATCCCCCTGCTGAAAAACAGCGATGAGAGGTGGTAGAAGGCAATAAGAAGTGACGCTGAGTCTGCCTCTTGTTCAGAACTTGTTGTCTAATGTGTCACTTTTGTCCAGTTTCAGCACAGATACACATTTCTCTGGCCAGGAACTGGTCAGGTAACATAGAGCACGTTGATCAATAAAAAACAGCTACAACACTGGTGAGAGCGGGGCTTCGTCTAGATGAGAGACAAATATTCTATTATTATTAAGCTAAGAAAGAAATAACAAAAGTGCAGCCTTAGAGTACACATATACTGAAGTTCTTTAAAAAGCATGTCACTATTCAGAGAAAGTGGTGTACAAAAATCCTAAAGGAGAGAACAGAACCCCAACACAGTGCTTCGTGCTGCCCCTGTGAGCGCTCCACATTAGTCTGAACTATTCTGCATTAATTCTGCTATAATATTGAAGGTCTTTTGCTAAAAAATAATAATACTGCCTTTATTGTTTGTACTGTTAATGGGCTTTATTGCCTATTCCACAAATAGAATAAGTCACGGTCAATACAGTATCAGCATCATAAATTATAAACAATGGAGCTGTTGATAACACTAAGATTAAGCTATAAACCTGCCAACTGTTGATATACACACAACACTGACTTCCCCTTGTGCTCATTGTGCTGCATTCATGGTAAGTACTCGAGGCCTCAAGGGGCAGCATTACAATTAACGAACAGATTGCGCCGCTTAGCACCCGAAGGGCACCTACCACGCCGCCACACCCCACCCTCACACCTTCCTGCCACCTCCCTCCCCCATCTAGTAATGTGGCATTGTTCAGTATTGATGAGATTGACCTTGAGGAAATCCTCCACAGGTCCAAAGTGGAGACTGACAGTCTGACATGTGCAGCCAGGGTAAACACGATTAATCAGCCGGTCAGTCTCCCCCATTCTAACGCGACACCTTTCTAAAACGAGCGGCTAGCTGTTCTCACCTAGCAGCGTTCACTAACAAAACACTGAATGGAGAACAGCGCTGGAAACATTGGGCATAGTGTTGGGAACAGAGTAGTCTTCCTCCCTCCGCTTTGTATTAGTCTCCGAGGCCAAGTCTGAGCTCTTCTCCTTTCAGCAGGAACCTCCCACTGGGTGAGGCATTACTTTAAAGGAACTCAAATATGCAGCATGGCCCACAAGGCCTTTCTCTATAGGTTGGGTGTGAGAACCGGTCCTGTATGCTGGCTTCAGCCTCTTGTCTTAGGGAGGGAAACTGAATGACAAAGATTCAATCCAGCATGTCAAATGGGTGCAAATGTTTTGCATAATAACCCTGAACTTTGCCGGGGTTCTAATAAGGGTGTGGATGCAAGTCACCTGTTACACCGTATGTGTTTGGTGTGTTGAATTAACCTTATAAGGACAAGGGGAGCATGTATACAGTATTCAATCTAGTGTCATCAGGGAATATTGCATCCAAATAGGGCACGCGTTTTCCTTAAAAGAAACACCCCCCCACAGTGCTGTCCAAATGCCCAGACACAAAAATAGAGAATATTTCTGTTGTGGATTCCCTGGTGAAAGAATGCGGGGCTGTTATCAAAGTAAAAAAAAGAAAGAAAGTTTGGTTCTGATTCAAAGAAGTGCATATTTGGGCTCTGTGAATAAAACTCAGAGACATTTCACCCCAGAACACAATGGATGTTGTGATGCGGATTATCCATTGTCTATTGTCAGAGCCCCCCAGCCTCACCCTGTGTTATCCAACAACACATCCCTTCTACTATTACTGGAAAAAACATAGGTTGAACTGGTGAATACCGAACTCTTTCTGTTTTTAAACACATCCCACTGGTGAGGGCCTCGCCTGGCCTTGGCCTACATTACCAGGGTAGTGGGACTTTTAAAACACATAAAAACTATTGAGGAAGCAGAAGATACAGTGAAACTTGTCCACTAACAGGATTCCTCAAGCTACTGTGTCTGCGCCTCTTCTTTTATTTCCATTGAATTCAAAGAAGAGGGATCAGAGAGAGGGAGATGTATGTCATTTATATAGGATAGGATTATCATTATTACCATAGGATCATTTTAGGATTACAAAATACTCTTTTTAAAAGCAGATTTCAACTGAATATTATCTGTGGTTTTTAGTAAAACATACAGACCTGAGTCATCTTATGAAAAAGCTAAAAATAGAAGCTCCGTATTTTGTGTTAGCAGGGGTCGGTTGGATTTCCTGTCTTTCACGGATTTCAACCAAAACAACAGTTTTCACTTACGGCGTAGATTTCCATCACTAACTAATATGATTTCTAATCAGACAACTCCATATGTTTTACATTTCCTTGCAGACACAGTGGATTACAGATATAAAGGGGACCAGTCAAACTTGGAGGGTTAAGCAGTGAAATTGTATATATTGTCAAGCTCTGCAGCGCAAGATCTTCCTCACGGCTTCCTCCTACGAAAATGCTGTTTACCTTAGATAAAATGTGTAAAAGATCTACAGAAAATGGTTGGGTTGTAGGCTCACAGGTTTGTTCAACAGCCTTCTTAAATAACAGCAGTTAAATCCCAGGGCCAGACAATTATGAGTCAACCTGCAGAGCTTCGCCTGTAGTTCAGTGACGTTTAATTGAAACATACAGTTAAAGTATGACTGTTCGTTTTCCTTGTCTCATAGGTTTTCTCCATCCTGCACTCTCATGCACCTGCACATTGTAATGAGGTGATCACAGTATTCAAATACCAGACTGTGATCACATCGCATGCCGGCCCCATGTGTTCACTTTCCTCTCTTTGTTCGCCCGCAGCATTGCACACACATGGAGGCCTGGGCTGTTTCCTGCAGGCAAATGCAGCAATGTATGTTTCTAATTAAAAATGTGATGCAGGGTTAAGCACACTCTCTGCAGGCCACCATAGCCACCAGGATTTATGGTACAAGGGTCCAAGGTCCCAGGTCTGAAAATCCACCAGAAACACAAAGCTGTTCACTTTTTGCACCTATAAATCTGACAACTATGACTGGTGGCTGGCAGCCTGTGGCAAACTGATAGCGTTGTATCCCAAGTGAGGTGCAAGAACAAATTAGTCCCTTGCACATGTCACTTTCATGCCTATACACAATAATTGCATGGTGGATAAATAGCATCTTTGAGCAGTTGCACATAGGTGTAAATGTATATTTTTCATCAGAACATTCTGTATTTAGAACTGAAAACCAGTATTTATTGTCGGCAGATTACAGTAGCCCAATTACTCCAATAACAAATATGCACTTTAGGTAGAATATTTCACCAGCACATTATGTCTTATTAGTTCTGGGGGTACACAAACAGAATGTGACATTTACAAACATAAAAAATGTTGCAAAACAAAACATAATCGCACACTGGTCCCCCAAAACACAAGGATCAAACCCAAATGGATTAGGCTCTTGATTAATGTAGCCTGAGCCCTTTGATTATCAACAACAAGAGGAAATCCTCCAGAGACAGGAAAGTTTCCCTTTTGTGTAAAAATGATGCAAAATATTGTGCCAAAATAAAACTGGAATGCGGTAAACAATGTAATGGAACAAACTGCCCACATCACAGATGTGTTATTACCAGGATTTGGCATCGCAGGACACTTGTTCATAGCAGTGTCATGTAAACCCCAGGGACCAATGACCTTAGTTTAGCACTTACAGGGAGTGATACAGACAGGATGGCATCCAGGCTGTACTGTGATAAATGCCTCTTTGGGAATACACATGCGGTCAGACATACTTAAGAACTTAACACACCAGCCCTAAAAGGCTGCATGTGCCTTCCTATATATTGTTAATGACTAATAAGTCAGAGGAAAGCAGCCGAAATATTCGTAAACACAGGAAATTACATTGAATATGAAGGCAGAATCAGTCAGGCAGTAACGGAGTCAAGGTCAATGCAATATTGTTGATCATAGGAAGCTTGTCTCAGTTATTAACAATGACAAAAACAAACAGAGGTGGGTCTGTAGCTGGACATTCGGAGCAAGACAGCAACAAGTAGAAGTGGGGATTTCCTACAGTGGAGCAGGGCTCTCCCGGGGCTTTCAAGACATGAAAGAGGCCCACTGAGCTGCCAGAATCCCTTTCAATGCACGGAGATCTGGCTGAGGAAAAACCTCCAATCCAGTACCTCCATTCTTTTGTTCCTGTTCTCAAGTGTTCTTCTGGGAGCCCATAGGTGAACCGAGGGTTCTTTACCCAGGGTGTGACTGCAAACACACAGTCCACACTCAGTCCGCGAGTCCTCATGAATGTTTGAGACTAAGGTGTATAGTCCAGAAACAGAACATGACAATATATCATTATTTGCCATGAGGTGCCACACAAAATATGACATCTTATAAACCATACAGTTTCTAACATTGTCAGCTGGCTCCAGAACTGGACGCGTTCATGTCTTTGCATTTGTGACAACTGAGATCTGAACGAATCCGAGGATATAAAACAAATATTTATATTTAATATATTCAATAATTACAAATAATAATAAAATGAGCCCTTTATTTTTTTACACATGATGATTAATGAAGAAGACATTTTTAATGTAAGCATTTAAGTATATACAATAATATAATATGACAATAAAATGTCTCTTTGGACGAAAAGGGTGCTGCTTTAGCTGCCCAGGAGTATGTCATGTATTGTAGATGTGACTCAGTATCACCGAGTAAGAAAATAGAAATACACATTTAAGTTTAAATTCAAATGATGCAACGTGATGGCAAAGTGGCGGAGTGACGGCGACATCTGCTGGTCAAACACCTGATACTGCATCTGTTTGTGTGAAGTTAATCCGATTCCACGATGAAAGAGTTTGTCAGAATACAAAGACGAAAAGCTTTAAGAATAAGGTGGTGTTAATGCTCCATGATGCTTCTCTGATTTCTACACTTTGAGTCACTGGTTTTTCCAAGTTTGGTGCCAAACATTTGACGCATCAGTTTATAATATCCATATTATAGTGACGTTCTTGCTGTTGTTGTTGTTGTTGATCACTGTAAATGTATATGAACATCATTTTTAAGTTTAGAGTTCACATATCTGCATCGTAGCGCTATTTGAACAATATCACTTACATCCTTTGATTCGTCGTTGATTTGACTTTGCTGGAGTCGACTTGATACTTTATCAGCAGTGAAAACAAATTATTACTTGATTACTTAGACATGAGTGATCATCAAAGTGATGCTGAAAAATTAGTCCATGCGTTTGTTACTTCTAGACTGGACAAAAAAACTAATATATCTGTCCATGAACCATTAAATGTTCTGTTTTTCATCAGAAATTGTTTACTTTCAAACAAGTCCCTGGCTGCTGGTGACAGGTGATAACTTCATTCAACATCTGATAGTTGCTTGGTGACTCTCTGTTGCAAGGGTCATTACAGGCTGTAATAACAGAGAGCAACTAAAAACGGATGTGAAACTTTACTCAATATTATCAAAGAAGACAAAATGTACACGTACAACAATGTAGAAGATTCAATATGAAGTCTGAACTATATCTGAATTTTGAAAAGGTTTCATAAAAATTTTAATTACTTAAAGTTAAAACCTTTTATACACATTTTTCCAAAGCTAACGGTCATGTCGATCCTTGCACTAAGATAACAGCTACGTTTAAATTGCTGCTTATCGAAAATACATTGTTTATTTCATTAGATTTTTTGTCAGGTTAAATGCATCTGAGTATCTGAAAAGCGAGTGTGGATGTGCAGCCCACATACTACAGACAGAAAGGACAAGTGATTCGGAATGTGCAGCTTAAAAGCACTGTTTGTATTTTGTATTATTACTCATCCACAGCAGGTTCAGATGATGGTGTTGCAACTTTAAAGCGGAGTTGGAAAGTGGCAAGCGACATTCTAGAAAAACCACAGGAACTTGACAGAAGAGATAAAGGTAGATGTAAAGTACAGCTACAGTTTCTGGAGATACGACAAACACTGAGGAACCAGAGGCAGCCAGGCAGAGATAACAAACTCACTGAAGATGAATTATGTTCTGACACTGCTGGTGTTACTCTGGAGCTCTGGTAGGACTGTTTTAATGTTGAATGTGTGAAATGAGTAAGAGTTTAAATGTCTATGGGAGGTGAATGAAGATTCTTCGACCTAGAAAACGGGAAGGTCACTATGTCCCCAAGGTTCTGTTTGAAGAGTAGGACTTGGATAGTGTTTAAAAATAGGATTTTTCAGTGCATATAGGGATGTGTGTGTATGTGTGTGTGGGGGGGGGTACATTTTTAGCTTTGATCAGAAGCTTACATCAATTTAATGTCTACAATAGTGAAAGTTATTTATTTAAATGTATATAAATGTTTTAAATGTTAAAAGAAAAAACCAACATGTTTTATTCATTCATTAATTTTCTGAGCCACTTTATCCTGGTAAGGGTCGCAGGGGTGCTGGAGCCTCTCCCAGCTGTCTTTTCAGGCAGGAGGCGGGGTACACTCTGGACAGGTCGCCAGTCCATAGGGACAACATACAGACATACAGACAAACAACCATGCACGCTCACATTCACACCTACGGACAATTCAGAGTGATCAATTACCCTAACATGACCCCCACAAGTCTTTGGATGGTGGGAGGAAACAGAGGTACCCAGAGGAAATCCCTGACATGTTCTATTTACTCAAACGTTTTGTGGAGTTATTGTCCTCTGAAATGAGCAAGTAACTTAGTCCTGATTAGAAATGTAGGAGCAGAATTTTGTCACTGACAAAATGTCTATTGAAACATTGATGCTTCACGGTCCAACATCGAGAAAAGTCTAAGATACATTTCTTCTTGACACCAAGACCAAAATGTCTATGGTGCAAATAATGAGTGTGTGTTTAAAGAAATAATAACTCTGCCTCACATGTTTATTCTTTGCCTTTTTTTTCTCAGGACACCAGACTGAAGCCAAAGAACATTCATCAGGTAACTGGAAGATCTCAAAAATAGGAAACAGCAGTATTGAGACTGTGCGTGAAGTATTTCATGCCGTTCACTCTCTTGTTCAGAACCTGTAAGTGATATCAGGTTGATGGGAGGAGCCAACCGCTGTGCAGGTGATTTGGAAATGAACTACCATAACAAGTGGAAACCTGTGGACGACCCATCTTTTGACTGGAACCTGAGAACAGCTGATGAAATGTGCAGACAGTTGGACTGTGGAACTGCCGTTTCAGCTCAAATCAAAGACAGTGCTTCAAGGCCAGTGTGGAAAATAAATGCTTTCAATGTTCAGTCTAAGTCAGCACTGAGAAGTGATGAATTAATGAGGCCGCAGCCTTCCTTCACCAGCGTGGAGATCACCTGCTCGGGTAACACAGCTCTGTTCATGATACATTAAATATGCTCATGTATTATATCACAACAACTTCTAAATAACTCAAGACCTCTTCCTGGTGAAGATATGGTATTAATCAAGTACAGATCTTAGATAGTTATAGATATTTAATCAGCAAATAAAAAAATAAACCTGTGTAAATATTTATTTAGACCTGTAGCAATACTACAATAACAACTAAAAATACTCTACTAAAAGTAGCTAAGTCAGCATGTATCAGATTTACTACCCTCTGTCTGGTATGTTCCCACTGTATAATACCATAAACATACCATATGTATAATGTCACTTTCTCGTTCCCACTACAGAATCTGTCAGGCTAAAGAATGGGACTTGTCTTTGTTCGGGCAGACTGGAGGTCAAAACTAACCCACAAACCACATGGACCTCAATCTGTAGTGGTGATTTGGACTTGCTGGGTGCAGAGGTAGCCTGTAGAGCACTTGGCTGTGGGGTTCCTTTAAAACTCTATGAGGAACTCTATGAAAACACAAAGGCTCTTCAGGGGGCAAAAGCGTTGCAGTGCAGCGGCAACGAGTCTAGTCTCCTGGACTGTGACAGCTATGATACAGCCAGAAACACTTGCTCCCCTGTACGACTCACCTGCTCAGGTAAAGGAGAAGATCCAGCTTTGAAATGCTCTCCTGCCAAATCACCGGTGTTGATCTGTAAAGCTTAACATTTATTAACCATGACTACAGTATCGTTGCTGTGTCCAAAGAGAATTTGGATGTAATGAAAATCTCACCTTTTATTTGATGCTATGCACAACTCAGCAAATTAAACTGAAAATATTTGCGTTATCCTACAAAGGGAGTGCACCCCTCACTACTCTGTAAATAATTTATTATAACTTCTCATGGGACAACACTAATAAAATTTGCTGTCCCCTCAAATTAATTTAAAACACCACCACCATGTCTAAACACTGGCAACAAACGTGAGTACACTCCTGTGAAAAATGTCCACATTGTGACCAAAGTGTCAATATTTGCCAACGTTTCAGCAAAATAAAACATGTTCTTGTAACATTCGCAACATTCACACACCTTCAGTAACGTTATGTTTATGCAAGTTAGTTTATATAGCCTCATATCACAAAAAGTAATCGAGGCACTTTACTTTAATAGGTTTAAGACCTTACAGAAAATAGGACCTGACTATTTCTGGTCATATTTTTAAAATTCATTCTCCTAAAACATTTCATGTCAGATAATTCAGGAGTTTATGGGATGATAATCCCATGGGATGATAATCTCCACCAAGGAGGTGGAGATTCATGTTTAAAATAAAAGGTAAATATTTGCTTTGCCTCTGTTCAGAACCTGATAATGTCAGGTTGGTGCAGGAAAACAGCCACTGCGCTGGTATACTGGAAATGAAGCTCCAGGGTGAGTGGACACCAGTGGATAGCTCGAAGGAGGACCTGCAATTAGCAACTTTAGTGTGCAGACGACTGAAATGTGGCTCTGCTGTTTCAACGAAAAAAAAGGATTCTGCAGATAAAACCGCGTTGGGGATTCCTTCCCAAATTCAACCTGGATCTTCACTGAGGGAGCACATATCACTGAGGCCCTGGCAGTCCCCCTCCAGACTGGAGATAGCCTGCTCAGGTAACAACTTCAGTGACTCTGTTGTCATGGTTCATTTTTGCAATTTCTTTATTATACTGACTGCTAACCAGGAAAAGTGATCAAAGCTTCTGACTGACCAAACTTCGAGTGATCTGCTCTGTTTTTATAGATCTGCTGTCACAACCAATCATTTCCATTTCACCCCCAACCGATCGGGTCCTCACGTCCTCCAAGTTCACCGTGGGCTGCTCCATTAAACCGCAGTACCCAGGAGGCATTTTTGAGCTAATCTTCACCACGTCTAACGCAACACGCAGCTACAGCCAGAACGCTGTCAAACATACCGCACACTTCCTGTTTCCTGTGGCAAGCCATGACCATGAAGGAAACTACAGCTGTGTTTATCACATCTATCTATTCTCTAGCAAGTTCTCCTCAAGGAGTCAGTCCCTGTCTCTCAGCATCTCAGGTAACGTGAGAGGGAACTGTGCAGTTCAGTTTGTAATGAGCCGTTGCCATGTCACATTACACTAACATCATATTGACTTGTTATTTTTTTAAATGAGTTATAAAAATGCTGCTACTGGCAAATGGAAGGGGGTGTCACTATTTCACAATATGTAGATTTTGTGTCTTTTAGTATTTTAACAAGAAAAGGGGGGCAGTATGGTGGTGCACTTCAGCCCTGTGATAGACTGTTGACCTGTCCAGAGTGTACCCTGCCTCCATCAGCTAATGCAGCACTTTGACTCTTGAGAACAAAGCACATTGGTTAGACTGAAACTAACCTTTAGGCGTTTGTCCCGTGCTGAATAGCAAGACAGACATTTCTCATTAGTCCTATATGTAACACTGACACTGAATGTCAGCGTATATCTAACATACAAACATGAACAGCATGATATAAACACTTTAGTGTTTTGTCTTTTTCAGCATTTCCAACAGAATTTTTTTGCAGACTTGGTCTACTGCTGACTATGGCATTTTTTGTCACTGCCATTTATTTCTACAGAAAGGTACTGTACACTCAACTAGGCTGAATATACGGTATGATTTACGCATTCTTAAAAGACACCAGCTACTATGTCCCTCCAGGTGACCATGAGGCAACAACACATTGCACTTGACGACCTTGATGCATGCAGAGCTGAAGTTGGATCAAATGATTTGGCTGTGAACCAGGAATCTGATCTCTGAGGATCTCATTTTGTATTCAGTGAATCATCCTCTTAGTAAACACAATTTCAGTTAAAGATGCTTCTATTGAAATATGCACATTATTTAAAAAAAAATTATTGAGCACTGGTATGTGTATGTTTAGTCCAGTACTATTATTTATCGTCTATATTCAAATATTTCCATTTACTTTTAATACTTCTTTCTGTCCCTTACCAGGATTACTCTTTTTATTTAATAAAAAAAAAACATGGTTTCAACATCAAGTTGAAATACACTTTAATTGCATTTGATCAGTAGAACTGTCAGAGTTGCCAGAACAGAGGAGAACATAATAGAAACTTAAGCATATAGTAACATGCAGAATTTGATGTGCTGCAGGGTGTTAATAAACCTGATGATAGTATTTAAAGGAGCTTTCATTTTATGTGATGTAGAACACGTTGTCGATTAAAATACAGCATGAGGTCCTTACAATGTTGAGTTTTCTTATGTACTTCACTGAATGCTCTATTGTGAGTAAAAGAATTTCACCGCACTTCACAGGCCGACAAGTGGTTTGAAACATAACACAACGTCTTCAAAAGAGAGACAGTGTCAAACTTTTATTTAACTTTATGCTTCACTGGTTAACACACAAAAGTAATCTTTATAACCTTAGCATATTACTGCAGAAGCCTATACATGTATATCCTTACACTTCAATAGCAACTCGACTGCAACCTTCGTAAGCAAGTCCAAGTCACAAAAAACAAACCTGCTACGACACCAGGAGCACTGGTATAATTATTTTTTCCTTTTAATTTCCATCATATAAAGCCATTGATTTAATGGATAATCTTTTTATTACTTAAAATTTCCAAACACCTTCTCAAAACCCTGCCTGTCTACTACACGCCCAAAATGAGTGGAGAAGTACAGCGTGTGCGGGGTGCTGTAGCGCTTTAATTTTAATATCGTTTCATTTGTAGAGTCTCCTGTATCCGCAACGGTGATAACATCCGACACAGACAAGAAGATATCATGTCGCCTGCCCCAAAAGGTGAGGTGGGACACCTTGAGTATAGTCTGCGATGGGTCCAAGTACATCATCCCCACAACCCTCCTGAAGAAGTGACTCGCAGTGTAAAGCATGACGCCAGCAAACAGAGCTACCCCTGTTGTGTAGCTGACAAGAAAGAAAGAGACGTCTCCATGGAGGTAGAAGAAATATACAGGGGGCAAGATGACCACAGTGATTGCAGTTTGGAGTAGTTTGAGTCTGGACACAGCTCGGAGGAGCTTAATGTGCGGGAGGGTGTAAATCATATTGTACTTCTGTGTGGATGAGTCAGAGTACCTGACCAGTCCTGTAATATTAGGTAGAAACGGTCCATGGAAGTTCTGCTCTATGGATGTGAGACCTTGAGAACGAGGCTGAACACACACAGAAGATATTCGGCCTGTGAGCACACATCCTCTGGTACAGGACAGGACTGGGGGGCTTAACCTCTGCAGCAGCACTGACCTTATCTGTGAACATCGAAAAGATAGAGCCGACACTGACCTTAAAGTACATGCAGGGGAGACAAAATAGCATTTAGATAAACAACTCGGAAATGTTTTCATTATTGTTTAGTTTTGAGAATTATTTTTCTTGGTTTGTTTTGTGTACAGCGTGTAAATCCTCGTTACAGATACAGTACAGGTAAAGCAAGTGTTAGCTTAGGTGGCTAATAATCCAACATTAACATTTGTCTGGCCACTTCTAATATAGTGAAAGCAATAAAAAAGGGAGCTCACCATTACTGTGGACAGGCTGAACTGAAACACAAGAGAAACAAGTCAGAGGTAACTAACACTTTTCCCAACACCTCAATGACAGCTAATATGAAATATTCCCTTTGACCCGGATGCTGTTTTCTTCTTCTTCTTCTTCTGGTGTTCCTCGGCTTATGTGTGCACTAGCGCCGCCTCCCGGGTGTGGATCGCAATGATTATTAAAATTATATTACTAAGTATTGGAATAGTTGCCTGTATGTTTTATAATGTGTTTGGTACAACTGTACTTTTACTTTTTATCTAGTTTTACTTTTTAGTCTGTTTTTACTGTTGCTTTTTAGTGTGATTGTGAACTGGACCTTGTTGTCTAATTTGAATAAAGATTATTATTAACTAACATCAAAACAACTGACCTCTTTAATCAAATTAAGTTATCTGTCTTTCTTCTCTGTTAATAAAGATTGTTTTATGTGTGTGTTTTCTCTCTTGTGGTTCTACTGTTGCTGAACAGTGTAGTAAATGTTTCTTTACCCTATTTGAATTGTAAATGTTCAGTAAAGAGGAAACCGGGCCGAACACGTGCCATGTTAGTCTGTGTTTGTTTTTAATAAAGTTTTTTTTTTTAAAAGACACCACGACTTCCTGTTTCTGTTTTGTCTTGTCAAGTGTCAAACCGGTGCTGGTCCCGAACAGGTTTTTTATCTCTTCTTTTCAGCAGCTAATGTTGTCACGTCGTTAGGTGGAGTATGATATTTGTTCTGGAGCAAGTTAGCAGAGGACTGTTAGCTAACGTTAGCTAACGCTAACAGTCAACTGACACTGGTGCGTTCGCGTCCGGCTGCTGCCTTCAGTGTTTTGGGCTCAGAAACAAAAACAACACCAATGTCGCAGCAGGGAGATGAAGTTACTATGTACTCGGTCGTCTTCGTGGTGGTTTTGCTCGGTACTCGGAACCCGCTGTGGACGACAGTCCTCACTGCCTCCCTCTACCTCTTTCTGGCTGTGTTCCGGTTCCCCCAGGTACCGAGCAGCCGAGTCCGGCAGGTGCTTCACCCAACGAAGGGCACGATGGACTCCATCAAGGTGTCCGTGGTCGCTCACCGGGGCGGTGCACACGACGCACCGGAGAACACGATCGCAGCCATCCGTGAGGTGAGAGGAAAGGGATGGTTCTTCTCGCTGCTAACAGAGAACCAGTGGGTCTGTCTGCACCGCTGCAGCCATGTCTTTAGACAAAGTCAGGAAGAAGATCAGTAAATGATCAGCATCGTTTATATTCACGGTACTGTACAGAACAAGGCAGGGATGTCTGTTATGTGAGGACAACAGACACAGGCCCAGGTTGAACCACTTGCAAGTTAACTACACTTTAAATCAATATCAGTATGAAAGAGTTTTCTATTTTTGTGTGAAATCAGTTTTCCTGTCAACTATAAACCATAAGATACTGTAGCGTTAACATTGTAGGCGTAGAGATAATTTTCTCCTTTTACTCTAGGCCAGTAAGAACGGAGCGACGGGTGTGGAGCTGGACCTGGAATTCTCAGCAGATGGTGTCCCAATACTGATGCACGATGACACTGTGGACCGGACCACCAACGGGTCAGGGCCTCTCAGTCAGATGACATTTTCTGACTTGAGAAAACTGGACGCAGCTGCTAAACATCGTCTCCGGTGAGACGAAAGCACATACAGTAGCTACAATACTTACACAGGCACACAGATATTGAAGAAATCTCTTTTTTGTGTAGTTTTTCAGTGAATGCATTTGATTTAGATTGATGCACTTTTTTCAGTCTGATACTTAGCTTGAGTTTATGTAGGACATGAAATCATCCGAAAAACAAATTATGTTAAATGTCCTACACGTGAGGGCAGTTGTCTGCCCATCCTTCATTATGAAGCCAGTGTTGTTGAAACACATACGAGCCTATTGCCCAAAAAGATAGAAGGAAGACAGTAGTGTTTTTTTCAAATTGTTTCTAAAGTACAAAGTATGTCAAAGCCTTGGAGGTGTAGTAGCAGGTAAGACAAGTCATGCAGGGTTTTATATGTTTTTTGTGGGGGTGGGGTGGGGCAGCTGGTGTAGAATAATGCTAAACAGTGTTGCCTCCATTATGTTTTAGTGCTCTGTGGTTTTGTGTCTTTGGTTATAAATTTGCATAATAATTGAATTTAAACTTGAGTACTAATGCTACAAATGCTAGGCCTCTTTTCTGCCCCATGTATTTTGTAAAGTAGAAGTGCCTGGATCAGAAACACAGGACAAATCTATTTGAAGTGATTCCTTTGTGTCTTTATTGTGTTGAGATGAGCCAACGCTCAGCATGTCTCCTCTTTTACCAGGGAGAAGTTTGCTGGGCAGAAGATCCCAACCCTGGAGGAGGCAGTGGAGGAATGCATCAAACTGCAGCTCACCATCTACTTTGATGTCAAAGGTCATCCAGATGAGGTGCAGCCAACAGAACTAGCAAACAAAACAACTTGATTGTGTGCAATCTGGTATACTTGATTGATTGAATTGATCTGTACCCAGTCAACATTACAGAGCTGTATTACAAAGTGATCAAACTCTACTGTGTAAATGTTCCAGTGCTGACATACGACTGGACAGCAGGTCAGTGAATGACTTAATCAGGTAATCAGCAGGTAATTATTACCGTAATTTCTGGACTATAAGCCAAACGCTACTATAAGCCGCTAAGGTCCTGCGAGGAGGGGATTGTCGGGACGGACAGAGATGACGTGCGTCAACATTTGAGACACACAACAAATCTTTCAAATTAATCATTCACATTTGTGACATGACAAACAAACAGTGCACAAATAACACAACGGTGCGCTCCCAGCCCGCGTCCTGCAGTCACGGTACCCTATAAGTGCAGCATAACAAAAACCAAAGCGCTCGACGAGGCGATACCGTTAAAGGGCTAAATTTCATTTGTGCTTGTCTGACAGTAAAGGTGCAGTGGCCGTTAACTGTATCAAAATAACCAGCCTACTTTACCAGAAACTCCAGAAACCAAAACACACAGACACACGGACAGCTTGTCACACAGCGAGGACGCGGGTGAGGGATGTTGTGGCGTAGTTTGTTTATAGGGTGATGTATTGCATCATTACTAGATGTTCATTGTAGATTTGTGCTCAAACAACCTGCAGTAGTTCTGTATCTTCAAAAAAAATAAAACTACATGTAAGTTTGAAACAGTATACTTTCAACCACTTGACATGTGTTTCGCTAACTCAGCACATTTTCAGATGAGGAACGAAGACCGGCATTCGCGGTTGTTGTTTCAGCCATTGACATTCTTGAGTTCAGGACCCACAGCAGTGGGTCTAGACTTCCACAGCTGCTAGTTAGCATCACACCGTTGGACACAAACACACTGTGCACAGTTGACTGACCTAAAATAACCGCGTGTTTCTCCTCTGCTCTCAGGCAGCCGCAGCCCTTAAAGAATTGTATAAGAAACATCCGGTGCTCTACAACAGCAGCATCGTCTGTTCCTTTGAGCCCAAAGTCATCTACAGGGTAAGAGGGACCTCGGTTCTTTATTGAAAGTCATGTATGTGTGCAGTGTACTGTTCTTCAACAAAGTGTTGACTGTGTACGTTTGGTTAATCGGCACGCTGCTACGACAGCAACACCAGTGGTCATATCCACTGCATGTTTACTATATTTCTAGAGAATATTACCAGACTTTGACTGAATAAATAAAAACAAACCGGTACACTGAGTGTTCAGTGTTTGTATATGTGCTGGACTTAGAACTATGATAACATAGTTATAATATAATATAAGTGGTACTGATTTAAATAAGTAAATAGTAAAATAAGTAATTAATTCTGCATCTGTCAAATTACAAAGATTTGTTAAAATTTCACCGCTGTCTGATCCACTGTGACCCAGATGAGACAGAGTGATCCAGAAGTGGTCACAGCATTAACCCACAGGCCGTGGAGCCTGAGTCGCTTCGGAGATGGCTCCCCGCGTTTCTCGGCGCTATGGAAACACCACTGGATGACACTAATGGATGTGGTGTTGGACTTGGCCCACCATCACGTGCTGTGGAAGCTGTGTGGAATCTCAGCCTTCCTAGTCCAAAAGAATGTTGTGTCACCGTGAGTTCCTGCTGAGACCACACAGTCACTCGATATAACATACACCACCAGTTAAAGGTTTAGACATGCATAGACATATCAGAAACACATTGTAGATATTGTTAATACTGTAAATGACTAATGTACACAGACTTAATATAAGCAAACTATAGAACCGTCTTCTATTAGAGCGTTCTGTTTGCTGATACAATTCTATTATTTACTAGGATAACTGATCATTAAACGTAGTAGTTTAGTGTATGTCATATCAGGCTACTTAACTGGCTGTTAAGTCTTTTTAAAATGACTGCATCGTGTTCACATAGGAGACTTTTTCTGTGTGCCTGCAGGGACTATGTGCAATACTGGGCCCAAAGAGAGGTGGAGGTTGTAGCCTGGACAGTCAACACAAAAGTGCAGAAGGAGTATTACCATTCGCTGCTGCGAGTCAACTACATCACTGACAGCCTGGTGGAAGACTGCGAACCTCATTACTGAGAAACAGTGTATACATGCACACACAACCAACACGTCACTACTCATCAAGAATGTGTGGCATCAGGTAGGAGAGCACATGCCACTGTTTCCATGCACACTGTCACCTCTGTGATTGTGTTCATATTTGACTCTATGTAGTTTGATGATGAATCCAGTCCCACACGGTGATGCACCTGGAGTGTGTTTATACATTTGCGAATACTTGTCTATAATAAAAGGGAAACAAATGTACTGTATTCAGCAACTCAGGAGTGCAATGATTTTGTTTTTGTTTTATTTAACTGCCTGTAATGTTATGAATCGTCTGTGCTTACTAATTTAGAATTGATGCAAATAAACATTTTATACCTCTGAAAATGCATTAATGAAGCTGAAATGTGGAATAGAATAAGATACATATAGATTTTTGTGTCACTCCTTTGTGAGGCCACTTATTCTTTTTTCCTGCTTCTCATTTTGAAATTAGATGAATGAAAGCTGCACAGTGCAGTGTTCCTATTTCTAAATAATGATGTGAGACTCTTAATCCAAATACTAGTTCAGTGCATCTCTTAGTGTCTGCATCGCATTTGCTGTTGATTCACACTAGATCTTTATATGTAGGTAAGTACCACAGTACTGTATGTGGAAACACAGGCAAAGGAACAGGTTCAGCTAAGAATAGGAAGTTAAGAATGGAGTCAGTGGGCATTTTTAAGGCTTGTTACTGCAGTAGATCAAAAACACTGACTGCTGTCAGTAAATATAACACACTAACCTCTGAAATTGAATGCAGCACCTCACATAAGTACAGTGTTGTAGGAGACGCATACGACAAAATGTGAAAAGAAATGAAAATAAGTGGCAAACATGTTTCAGAGCTGATAAAACACCTAACAAAAGCCCAGAACTGAACAACTTACATGGTACAAAACTGGTAATGGTAATGTTAGGTACGTTTATGTGACAAAGAAACTTTTCTAAGCTTAATCACATATGATTGTTTTTCACATTTGATCTATTCTGAATTTATTCTGAGCAGCAGGTGAATTTACGCAATTGTGATTATTAGTCTGAATATTAAAAAACAGAATCATGAAGATTTCTTTCGACTGAATACTGTAATAAATGAGATGAATAAAATGTTGGATATAAACCTTAAAAGTATTTTGTTGTTATTGTCAACAGATGGCAAATAACATTCCTTCAGATAAAGTGTGCAGACTGTTCTAAAGAGACGTCATCGATCTTGTGAAAGTGTAGAGGGACAATGTGAAAGCTGATAAATGTACCTATTTCAGCACGAACTGTCCATCTGAGCATAGTTGGCGTCTCCACTGTTAATGCTGAGCTTGTGTAGTGTGGACTGTTGATGATTAGTCTCTTGGCCTGGAGACTTAGGTGACTGACCCAGATAGTACAGATGAACTGGGGGGTGAGTGGGCGCTGTAGTGTTGGGTATCACACTGGATAAGCCTATCTGAGCTGCTCCTTGTCCCGGCCGATTTACTGAGTTACTGAATGCTGTCAGCTCACACTGCGTAGACACAGGTGATTTTTATCTGTATAACAGATGTTACCTGTAGCGACTGTAATTCATCATATAGCATAGAGTGACTGAGAATATAGAACAGGCTTACAACGTTTATAACTATTATGTGTGACACCATGCAGGCTGTCAGTCACAATATGTTATTTAAATTAGACATGTCTGACAGAAAAGCAAACGTTTTCCCATTTTTCATCCCTGCTAAGTCGTTTGGTTTAATGGGGGAAAGGTGATCACCGCCGGTCGTCCCACAGAGCTACGTGTGGGGGGCGTGCAGCGACGTCACTGAAGGGGGCGGGTGTCCATTTGCGTAAAGTTGCCCGGCCACATGTAAACAGAAACACCGTGAGCGGAAGTCACAATACTCTAACTCCAAAATAAAAGCCACCAACTGTAGGGAACCTGCAGACGTGGAAAGTTTTCATGAACTTTTTAATAACAATAATGGGAATGAATACATTTATATATAAATTATATAATTATAGACCGGTAGATTTGATTCATTACTTTGTAATAGTAATAGTACAGTATAGTATATTATCTACATTTATATATTATCTGAACTGAAGCACAGTGTCCGTGTTTATACCTGTGTTCCAATTTAGTTTTTTTATTAAACCAGTTCATTTAAATATAAAAAATGCCTGTCAATGAAAAGGAAAACATAACACAATGCAATATATGGACACTGACTCCTGCAACACAGGGACATACCGGCTCACTAACTTTGTCTTCGAAGTTTGGGCATTTATTTTGAAAACTTCCACCGGACGTAGGGTTCTTCATTCTGACTGGCTCGACTCTGGCCGAGCATGGTGTGTTTCCGTCCTGATGAAAATATCAAAGTGTGCAGTGTCCTTGTGTCCTGTCAGACAGAGTAGGTGTCGCGGTCAGTCCCAGCAGAGCAGAGAGGGCGGAGTGTCCGGTCCTGAGTGTCACTGTCCTCGGAAGTTACCAACCACACTGGAAGCGACTGGTCCCCGGCATGTGGAGCCACTTTCTCCTTGATTGACCTACACGCCACCTCCCAGGAGCTGCGTACGGCGGTTCGCTACACCTGCTGGTTAGGAGGAGCACCGGGCTGCGTATTCAAACCCAGTCGAAGCGAGACTCCTGCAGGGTTCCGTTCGACTCCGGAGCAGCTGACCCGAGCAACAAAATAAGATACGTCACGGTTTTTCCCAATCGTGGCTGCGCCAGGAGCAGAGGAAAGAGGACTGGAAGTTGCAGAGTTAGCGGTCCATGTTTGCACCAGATACTTGAAAAGACAGCTTTTAAAACACTACTACAGGTTATTTGTGACCCTGCCGGCGTTCCCATGATGTACACAATCACACGGGGTCCCAGCAAACTTGTTACACAACGGAGGACAGGTGAGTCTGTGGACATGACGCAACGTTAACACAACTTCTGGCTCAATGCAGCTAAAGTTGGCAGATTATTGCATTCGTTAAACCTGCAAAGACGTGCAAGATAACCTGTGCAGAGCATGAAACCATTCAACACAAATAAAATCTATTTATTGTTTTACGTCAGGTCCCACTCAACAGTTCGAGAATAAATTCAGCGACCTGAAGCTCAAGCCGACATCTTGGCTCACGTCAGAGTAAGTATTGCTCATATTACGGACTCTATATTATTCCGTTATAACATTATTTACATGTGCCGCGTGGGCATCAAACACTCTGCGCATGCGCACTCAGTGCGATCGTGACAGCCGGTGACAGTCGTGCGCCCATTATCGGACAGGACTTTCCCGGAGCTCCTCCTGGTTTCTCAGACGAGCTGACAGCGCCGTCCTTTACCGCCGAACCACACACGATATATTCGACTGCTCCTCTGCCCGTGGCCCGGTGCTGACGGCCCACGGGGCCCTTTGAGTGACTCTTCTAGTCTTCTTCTGACTCTCAAAGCACCAGGAGCCCTTGTGATTGCTTCAGGTACTGCTCGGAGATAACATCACCGAAGCTCGTCAGACCAGTTGAACAGAATGACCAGCGCTACTGATGATAATGGACATCATGTGAAATTATTTAGCAGCACCAAAATGACTATAGTTTAATAAACATATGCATCAGTATTTATTATCAAACTATATAAGTGGTTAAACGAGTGAAATCCATATTTTAAAACCAAAGATGACAAAAAACAATTGTGTAATTAACTACAAATTATATGATTGCTGTTATAAACATACTTTCAGCTATTACAATATTGGGTGATTTTTTAAAAATTAAATAAAGAAAAGGGTGAACAAATAGCAAATAGCTTAGTGTGTGTTTTCCTGACTTGATAAAGACACACCTTCCCTGTCACTTTCTCTAAATGCTGGAGGCACAAGAATCACCAGCAGGTAATCCGCAACGTAGCTTTCCATGCCGGTCAGTCAATAGTGAACGTACCTGAAGTTAAACTGACAAGCAGCATTAACTGATTCCATCGCTGTGAGATTTAACTCCTCACAATCCTCAAGCTGACATCTGTAATTAACCCTGTCTGCCCTCTGCAGCTCTCCACCCCCGAAGATCGTCTTCAACCGCCTCAATGGGAAACGCTACCAGGGTGCAGCCCCGCAGAAACCGGACAGCCCCGCAGAGGGATTCACTCCCGCACACGAGGAAAATGTTAAATTTGTGTATGAAGGTGAGGGTCACAGTGCAAAGTAAGACGGTCTTTCTCTCTGGAGAACTGTCGTGCGCAGATAATCGCCTGCTTTCTGTCACACACACACACACACACGCACATAGTTTCAGTATATTCTGATATTTAAAGACAAAACTTTACATTATGTTACAAATGAATCAACGATAAATATTTCAGCAGCAGCATTTCAGTTCAGGAAGTTGTGCGTTTATGTATAAGGTAAAACAGTCAGCGCTTTGCAGGGCAACCAACTGAAACAATCAGATGTGGTGTGAAGGAGATCTGTGAAGTTAAGCGGGTTCAGACTTCCACATCTCGTAGTAACTCCGGATTAATGCTGTCACAGAGTCTCAGGTTCAAAATTTAGGTCCGGTTAAGTTTACAGGCAATGAGATTTAATTTGACAGAGAGAATCCTTCAAGAGAATATTTGCTGATAGTTAAAAGTCACGGCCATGCATCATTCACCATGGCTTAAAATTTACCCAGCATGCTTTAATACAGGCCAGGTGAATCAGCATGAATCAGCTGTCTGTGTTTTTCTTGGACTGCTGCCCTGTGACAACCATAAAGTTATTCCAGGGTCAACGCTTTTTCTGTTTTAACTGTTCAAATCTAAAGAGAAAAAAACCCTGAAACCTTCGGAGCTGATCGGTCTCGTTTAAGTTGGACCTTTTGACGGTGACAAACATGTTTACATGTCCCCCTGCACACAAACACCTGATGTATTCCTATTTGTTGTTCATGTTTGACATCCTTACAGTCCCTTCAGCGTGTTGGCTAAACTAACCCTAGATACATAATGTTAGGCTGAATATTTGCATTCAAGGCAAGCTGCAGACCCCAGAGCCAAAGCCTTGAGGTTTATCTGGGGGTAAAACTGGAAAACCTTCACCCACGACTGATAAGCTCACACCACAGACCAGTCCAGCCCTCCGATGAGGGCGTCACGCTGCAGTAGGGTTTGCAGTTATCTTTTTGGCACATAACCTTAAAAGTGGACCACGCATGTGCTGCTTTGATGGAGTGGAGCCTTTATTCTTGTGAAAGTAATGAGTTCAGAAATGTTAGGTAAGACAAATGAGAAGAGAATCCCAAGTTCTATTTTTATAGCCTGTGTCTGTAGTTTTTAATCAGAACACACTGTTTTTGTTTGCATGCAGCATGGCAGGAGGTGGAGCAGAAAATGGGGGATGGGGACACTGAGGAGTCAACCAACAGCCGTGGGCCCGTTCAGTATAGCGAGAAGACCCCCAGCGCTGCAATGAAGAGTGAGTACATGTCGCTCCATGTTGACACAGGTGAACTTCTTTTTTTGGATTCGTATGAAAATTCCTCAAAGAACGCGACGATGTGAATCTGCCCGATCTCACAGCTTCACAGTAACCTGACAGAACTTTGAACCTGTAATCTCACCACGTTTTAATCATTCATGATTATAAATGCCACTAGAAGGCGAAATGGCTCCACAAGATCTACCTGGGCGAGTTTTATCTGTAACCAGAGGGCTACTGTTGCAATGGGAGTTTTTAATTTTTAACTCTTCTTTGGTATGTGAGCTCTGGTTAGTGATCCCAGCATGTGGACTCTCACACCTGCTTGGTCCTGTCATTAAATATTTCTTAAATAGGGGCAACTGTGCCGGGGTGCTGAAAAAAGCCGTACGTTGCATTGACGTCTAGGACGTCAGTTATTATTGGGTGCATTTCCAGGGCCTGTTGTCCTTTTGATAATATGACTAAGTACTAAGCTGCTCTTTGTTTCAACTGCAAATGAACAAACATCACCATGCTAATATGCTAATCTAACTTGGTAAACATTGCGTGCTGCAGTGCAGCTTTACACATCTCTCTTTCCCCTGTGCAGACTTTGTGCCCATAGACCTGGAGGAGTGGTGGGCCCAGCGCTTCCTTGCCAACATCGCTAACTTGTCGTGAGGCTCGGATCAGGACAGGAAGTGCCACGTTGGTGCTCTGTTAGCGAAGGCATCACAAAAGTGGAGAGAAGCAGAGTCTGCGATGCAGAGAGGCCGTACGTAATTGGAAATGATGCCCTGTGCTTCACGCTGATGTAGAGAAAACGGGGCACAACATAAAACCGCCCCCCGACTCAGTGACCAGACTGCGACCTCTCACAGGGTGGACTTAATGTGGAGCTGCTACGAAGGACCTGTCTCTACTAGAATGACATGTTGGATAGAGGCTCTGAGACTTTTCAAGTTTGAGAACCGGCCCCCTTTTCTCGAGTGTGCTCAGCTGTATGTATGTCTTGGCTGATCTTTGGATATAAAAAACTGAAGAACCCAAAAAAAAAGTAAAATGTTTTTTCAAAAATGTCTTGTGTGGAATCAATTCTTTCATCATCTGATTCCTTCTGAGCCGATTTCCAAACTCCAGACATGGTATAGAACACGCTCACACATCCAGACAGAAGCAGCTTAAAATCTTTTGTAATCTTTAATTTTTGAAAAAAAACTGTTTGTGAGGCACAATAACATTCACCCTTTTTTATTTTCACAGTAGGAGTTCATAATAAAAGCAATGTTAGAAATATTTAATTTAAAACCTAGCATTAATGTAACATGGTTTTTGAATCTTGGAACATATTGACACAGTGAATTTTGAGCAGTGATAGTAAAGACATAAACTTGTCTACGTTTTAGTCCAGGAAGTCTTTAAACCTTTAATTTAATTTCCTCATGGAGTCCTTCAAATGTTCAAACTCTGAAGTCAAACCTGCCACTTCTCGTTTTAAATCAGAGCCGTAGCACCTTTTTTCCTGCTCACACCACTTTCCCCCGAGGCCTTTGCTCTTTTGCCCGTCTTCTTGCCCCGCCTGCGGCTGGGTGCAGGCTGCCCTGGCTTGGCAGTGGTGAAGGTGACGCACAGAGAGTCCAGATAGTCCACCAGCTTGGCAGCACCCAGGCGGATCCCAGCTGCCTTTAGTCGCTCCTGGAGCTGGGACAGAACCAGAGGCTGGTATTGGAGGATCTGTCCGTACAGATCAGAGTTAGACAGGATGTAAGAGCGAACCGCTCGGAGACGGTCCTCGAGACGATTTGCTGCCTGAGAGGCAGAGAATCTACCATCGCTGTCTGAGTCACCACTAGAAGACAGGCACAGCTCTGGATTGGACCTGGTGAAACAGGGGGATAGTTGCACATTCTGGAGAGAGAAACAAATTTAAAATGTGGTCTTTTGCTGATTTTCGTAATATATCTAATATCTATGGCCATATTTCCATGAGCAGAAGGTTTTCCTGGGGACCAGGAAACTGCTGAAGAAGTTCTTAGTGTGTCACCTGTACTTTTTCTAGAACTTTTTACTAGTATATATATGCAGATATGAAGTTTCTATTAGATATATTATTGTCTATTTGTATACATTTTGCACCTCTTGTCCACTTGTGTGTTTTTGTGTCTTGTAATCAATATAATTTTGACCAACATTAAAAACGATACATAATATTGATAAAGAGCACTGAGAACATGCATAGCAACACCTGAGAGACAAAGCAGACACACACACACACACACACACACACAGTACCTTTCCGATTCTTCGCTGGCAGCGGTTGAAGAGGTGTTGGATCCCTGTGAGGCAGACAGCGGCTCCTCCTCCTCGTTTTGTTTCACAGGAGAGATGGCAGCAGGCACTTTCGGCTCTTTAAACTTCACTCTCTGGGTGCAAGAGATCGGCCTTTTGCCAGCAGCTGCAGAACTGGTGGCACGGGGGATCATTGTAGCAGTGCGAGCCACAGAGCCTGCCTCATCCTCAGAGTCTGAGTGGACCAGCTGGTGGGTGTACTGATGGATCTCCCTAAGCTTGAGGACCATTTGACGCTTTGGTAAAGGCCGAACACCAAACCTGCACAGAGGAGAAAGTTGGAGGCGTCGGTGACTGACAGATGAACAAACAGATGGACTGGATGAAAACAGCCCAAGATGGAGAGCTGACCCAGACGGATTAAGCTGACAGCGACACCAGGGGAGGTAATCGGATAGGCTCCTCAGTTAATAGCCTTGATTGGGAAAAAGTGTGGCCGTTCTTTACCCTGTCTTTAAAAAGGATGGGGATGAGAATGAACCAACTGACCTGTTAAGTTTGTTCTTGAGCTCCGGCGTATCCATGTCAGAGTAGTGAGGCATCGGGGTGATAGGCACCAAAGAACGGCGTTTTTTATTAAGTGACGATGCTAATAAGACACAAGCAAAACAACATTTTCAGGCCTGCAGTTGGATGTTTGCACCGAAACTGAATGAGTTAAGCTTTTTCATAACAAAACAAATATTTAAAACTCTCTCACACATTGAAATATTTACATTTGTATGATGTTCAAAGCATAACTGTGTATTTTTTTTGTATCTGCTCTACATGTTTTCCTACAGTGCCTTTAGAGTGTAACCAGTCAAGACACATACAGTAGTTGCTGTTTTAGAAAACCAGGCAGAAATATACTAATACCACTTATATTTGTCTAAATCTTTACAGATATTTGTTTTATTTACACTGATGGAATACAGAAAAAACAGAAACTCAAACGGGAGAAGATGGAGCCAGAGAATGCGTCACATTATTGTTCAGTTGATCTAAATATAAATAATTACTTTTAGATCTAACAGTAAAAGAGGGCGTGAGACCTGCTCTGATGTCTGGTTGGGAGACGGTGGCACTAACAAAGAGACAGGAGGCTGAGTTTGAGGTGGCAGAGCTGAAGATGTTACGATTCTCATTGGCAGTGAGCGGAAAGGACAGAATTAGAAATGAGTTCATCAGAGGGACAGTGAGCAGTTTGGAGACAAAGATAGAGAGGAAAGGTTGACATGGTTTGGACATGTGCAGAGGAGGCATCGTGAATTTACTGGGAAAGAGATGTCGAGTATGGAGCTGCCAGGCAACAACAACGAACACAACTTTAGTTGAGTGTAAAATCCTAAATAATGCAGTTAAAGTTCTAACTGCTTACCTGGGGTTTTGAGCTGGTCATGGGGGTTCACCCTCTGAGAGAGAGGAAGAGCGTCTTCCTCTTCTTCCTCCTCCCAGCTATCCCACACATGTGACTGCAGAAGGCTGTTGTTGATCTGTGGTGTTGTGCTGGTGGTGGGGTCAGGTGGTGATGGGGTGAGGGGAGGGCCTGTGTGAGCCTGTACACTGATGAGCGGTGGTCTGGTCTCAGCCATGCTGCCACCACCCTTTGATGACTGCACACAGAAACTGGATGGCGGAGGCTGACCGCTGGTAGAGGGTGACGACTCGGTCGCTCCTCCTTCACCCAGGCTTCGCTCCTGCTTGCTGGATCCACCGCTGTCCTCCAGCCTGAGACTGAAGCAGCCTGGGTTTTCTTCTACGCAGGCGTCAAGTCCCCATGAGTCATCGAAAGCTATTGGAGGCTCGTCCATGAAGCTCCGCTGGAAACTGTACTCTGAGGCATTTGCATCTCTACTTTTTCTTTCTGCTGTTTCCTGTTCACATTTGTTTCCCTGGTCTTTGTCTTCTGTTGTATTTCTACCTACTGTTGCAATGGAATGCTGCCTTTCGCTGATAGACCTGCTTTGTCTTTGTGAACCTCTGTAAGGGAAAGAGCAGGACTGATCTAAAGGGTCAGACAGGGGGGAGAGACGAAAACTCCCTAATTCAGTCTTCTCTAGACTTCCTGAAGCTTCCCTCTCCCTTCGTCCATCTGTTTTTATATTAGGGTCAGTGTGGAGTGGGGTGGTAGCAAGATGTCCAGGGGGCTGGTGGAGGTCTGTATGCAGGGGAGTACTGCTGTAAGGTTGAGGCTGGAGGTGCAGGGGTGTAGCTTGCTTTGAGGCTGCTTGGAGGGAGCTCGAGAGGTGCGAGACCTTACATTGTGATAGGGGAACTGCAAATACCTCTCTATCCTTGCTTGCATTGTAACTACCAGGAGAGAAGGTTAGGTCTATGTCGACGCTGTGGGAGACTATCCTGTCCAGCTTCACCATGGAGACACTGGCCTCAGTTAGGCCACCGTGGGTAGAAGCACTGTTTGGACTGTTGGAGGTCTGAAGTCTGTCGGCTGATACAGCAGGGGAAGAGAAAACGGGAGAGGGTGATGAAGCGTCATCTTTAGGGAAGAGCCGTGTCCTGCACATGCTGCTTTTGGTCTGGCTGGAGCTCGTCCTCATGCTTCTTCCAGGCTGCACTGGTGTGGACGGGATCAGCCAGGAAACCTCTGGAGAACAGTCCATTTGATCACGAGAACCAGATTCCAAACTATTGAGCTCCACTTTATTATTATTATTAGTAGTAGTATTATTACAGGTAGATTTATTAGGCTTTGGCATCTGTGATGATTTGATGTGAGTGTAGCTCTGAGGGTTCCAGGCAGTGCAGGGTGGATGTGGCGAAGGACTGCGAGAACTAAGAACTACCTCCATCTCTTCACTTGAGTCAGTCAAAACTATGAGTTCAGGTTCCTCCTTCTTTGTGTGCTGAGGCAAATCACAAATAGTACTAGGGCCTTGGCTTTCTCGCTTTAAAGGCGGACATTCAGCGAGATCAGCAGCGTCTCCACCACTGCCACAGTCACCTACCTGACCAGGGGAAACACCTGGAACAGGCAGGTTGGACGTACTGGGGGGAGGACTTGAGGAAATGTCATCCACTACACTTGCTGAGGACTGAAGCAATGTTCTGCCGGACAGTTCCGATGATTTTCTATGAAAGGGCTGGGATCGAGGTGGATGTGCCCTCGACAGGCCAGAGGTAGACGGTGAATCTCCTTCCTCATAGACTCCCCATGACCCTGAAAACAGGCGACTGTAGCTGCGCTCCAGACTGGCGTCAAGCTCAGACTCAAGCGGAGACTTCAGCTTTGGGCTTTTTTTACTGGAGCCTCTTTTAGATTCTGCCAGATTGGTGAACACATCTTCTTGGTTTTCCTCATCTCCCTCCTCCTCCTCCTCCTCCACTTTGTTTCTCTGTGTTGCAGCAAACTCATAGATCTCCTCCAGCTCTTCCTCATTCACCCTCTCCTCACTTATTTCCCTACCAGCTGATGCAAGTTCGTCACCCCGGTGATCTTCTGCTATCTCTTCATCCCTTCCTCCATCAGTATCCGTCTCCTCTTCTCCCTCATCCTCTTCGTTCCACATGGAGCGGAGGAGCTCCATGAAGGCCTGGTCTGTTTGGTTGTTGCCATCTAGCTCCCGGCTGGTGTGATCTGCCTCGTCTTGTTGGAGCTCACAAAGCTGCTGCAGCTCCTGTAAGTCAAACCTTAAAAACAAAAATAAAATGACACTACTGTGTAAATATTACATGAAATACATTTGGTTTGAACAGACAAATAATGTTAAATCAAATTAGCCAAACCATATATTTATAAGACTTGAAACTAACCTGGATGCCAGCTCCAGTACATGCAGCCGCAGTGATGCTGGGATGGAGCAGTGGCCTGTGTAGAGGTACTGCAGCAGAGCAGACACTGCTTGTCCTGGGATGTCACTCATCAACACCCTCTGAGCACGCATGCCTTCCTCCTGTACCCCAAAACCACTTTCATACACCTGTGAGAAGGGCAGAGAGGGGGGGGGGTTATTGCACGTTACACTTTCCATTCTTCTTAATAATAATTGTATTATTATTAATAATGATTAATATTATAATACGTTTTAACAGTTACATTTCCTGCCTCTGAACTGAAATGAAATGTTACTTTTACCATTTCTGCCAGCAGGGGGCAGCGAGCATACACCATGAAGGAATGAGCAAAGTAGACTTCTCCACTGTCCACCTGGAGCTGCACATCACTGAGCTGAGGGTTGTTCACCATGCTGCGGAGGTCTGATGCCAGTCTGGACAGCTCCGCCTACAGAGGACAGATACATGTCAAACACACTTAAATTTACTCCAGTGCTGACCGAGTAGAGCTCTCTGCAGAAACACTAGTCATTCCAATTGATCTTACGGATTGGTGGCTGTCTCCGCCTTTAACTGCTCCTGACTGATCGGTTTTGTCTGGTACGAAGCCGCTTGCGCACAGGACAGCCTCCTGGTCTGCATCCTCCAGGACAAAGCCACTCAGACGGAGGTCTGTGAGAAGAAAAACAATCAGGACCAAGCATTCACTAAGATGTGTGCACTGATGGCCTCCTTCGACAACTGTGTAGCAGTAAAAAGGAATTCAGGAGTTTAGGAAACACATTTTTAGTAGTAATATTTAGTGTGGACTGAAATAATATGGACAATTACACACCTAATAAAGAATCCTATATTTAGGAGCTTTAATTTGGGTGGATTTAGAAACATCTGGAGCTGATTTAAAACATAGTGCCATAAGAGGTTAAACAACTGACATGTGAAGTCAAACATAATTCAATAGGATATTTTACCAGGAAGGCACTTATGACTACATGTATTTCAACTTCCTATCACATAAAAACATGTAACACTAAGAACGTCTGCATTATTCAGCTACAGGTACCTCCCAAAAATAAACACAGATTTTATTATATGGTCTGCTTGGTGTGTATGTGTGCGCAACCTTTGTTAGGTTCAGCTGCAGTGTAGCCACACTGAGTGAGGGTCATGCCGTCCTCAGCCAGCTCCACAAGGTCTCGCAGAGTTTGGCTGCCCACTGTGTGTTGTCTTAATCCCGGTGTGGAGGAAGCTGAAGAACAGGAGGCGGTCTGGGAGGAGGAAGGCAGGATGGAGGCCCTTGTTTCTGTGGCAGGAGTTCCTTCACTCGCAGGCTGGAGAGAGGAGTCGGGCTTGTTGCTGCTGTTGGTTGAGGCTGCATCAGTCTAAACATGACAGAAGCTGTGACGTCAATGACAGTTGACTAGAATTGCTATGCACACACATAGATAATACATTACTTTTTAGGCAAATGAATAAAGAAGCATATGTAGATGTTCTGACATAAATTAAAAAGGTAGCAACTTAGGTAGATAAAGTAAAGGTGTATGGATTTAATTTGAATAACCATTAAGTAGAGGCTCTGCTGCGCCTGCATGTTGCTGCCGAGATCAGCTGCCACTGATTAAACTGATGATAGACAGACACGTGTTGTTTTTGTTGTCTGGACTCCTTACAAAGTGGCGGGGAGACAGGCTTCAACAAAACAGCTGTATGTAGCAAGAGTATGTCTATGTGAGGTAAGGGGTATCACTCTGAGAAAGGACAATTGATCTGTAAAAACAGTCTATGTCTTCTCTCATTCTCTAGTACAATGATCCGCTATATTTAATGGGATAAACAAAAGTATCTTCTAGTAATTCTTTGCAAAGAAATTAAGAATTTTATTATTATTATTCTTGAATCATAGTTGCCTTCCAGTTTCTAATCAAAAAGTAACTCAACAGACAGAGGTGAAGGAACATAAAAGAACTCACCTTTGTTGGTTCCCAAGGCGTGATAAACTGCCTGAGCTCTGGAGCGTACCAGTCCAACAGACACATCGAGCCTCTGTCCAGAAGGGCACTTTTCTGCCAGAGGGGGGCAGCACCAGTCTGGCCAGCCAGAGAGCTGGGGCAGCGGGTCGGGGTGGGAGGGGAGTTGGGTCGGCTGCACAGGAGAAGAGCAGATACACGTTCCTGCAGTCTCCTTAAGGCTTCCTGAGCATCCTGAACAAGGAGGAGTGGAGGGGGACGAGGGATGTGGCCCTTTTTCTTCTTCCCACGGCCTTTACCTGCGCCATGAGGCAGAGAGGAGAAAGTTCAGGTGGTGCCCCTTTTGAATGGCTTGAATGGCCTACAAGTATTTGGACACAATTTTCATCTTTCAGCACTATGTGACATCAGTAGATTTCAAATTCTGCAGTGGCCAAGCCAATAAAAAAATTAGCAAGAACCCTCACATTAGTGAGTTAGGGTTAAGCATCACACTGGGATGCAGAAGGTCGCAGGTTCGAAACCCCGTCTGACTCCTAGTCTATCCCTACCAGGTGTGTCCTTTAGGCAGACATCCAGCGCTAGCTCCCTGTAAGTCGCTTAGGACTAAACTAAACTGAACTAAGTAAAGTAAGACAAAACATCCTGAAGTTCAAGTCTGACTAAGGGATTTTTCAGCATGTCATAGGCACCTTCTCTACTTCCATGTTTCCTACCACTGTATAATATCAAATAAAGACAAAGCTGAAAATATATGTAATATGGTTGTTCCTCTTTCATAAAATATTTTTGGGACAAACATTAAAACTGATATTTCACATTCAAGCACTTATCAATGGTTTAATTTCAAAACCGCAGTGGTGACATACTGAGCACCGTTACTGTACCCAGGTCTGGCCTCCACTTCAGCCCTGGAGTCACAGTGTCGTACGTATGAAAGACAGCGGTTTCAGCTTGTAGCTGTATCTCTGCCTCCCGGTCCCTCTGCTGCTCCTTCTCCTGTTCCAGCAGGGAGGAGGACAGAGCCAGAGCCACCAAGGTATCTTCATCCAGGGGTGTAGTCTTCTTCTTGGGCTTTTTCTTTGCTGGAAGACCTTGCTTGGAGGGACCTTTCCTTTTGGTTCCTGCAGTCTGTGCACTGAAACCCACAAAGGCTAGATCACGTCAGATTGATTATGTCTTGTAAGACATGTAAGACTTGTCTCGTATCTTGATGTTGCATAAAAGACAAGATATGTGGATGGACAAGTAATAACAACAAGATTGCTATGGTTAAGTTACACTTGATTTTAAAGTGCAACTGGATGATAAGTAGCCACAAATACCACTGTAAATATCAACCAACAAAAACAGTGATCCAATCAATCGAACCACAAACACTAAACGTAGGGACACGTATGAAGAGTGATGGTTCTCGGCTGTCTACTTGTGACACAATCATGCAAGACACATTTAAAATCCAAGTGTAAACTGTGTTGGTTATCAGTAAGCCTGAAATGAAGGAGGAAGAAAATTAATTAAAACATCATCAACAGCCATATTGTATCTCAGAAACGTTTGTGCATCAATTGCTATGACTGACGGTGTGCTCAGAGCTGCACTGTGTTATTGTCAGATAGAAATTCTGAGGCGAGCTCACAGTGTGTCAGCAGTGGTGACGTCCTGCGTCTCCTCAGCCTGTCTCTGCAGTGCCTGCAGCAGCACGGCTGGAGAGACGCCCATGTCTGAAGAGCAGCGCTTCAGGTGGGCCGAACGACTCTTCTGGGACTTGAACTTCTTGCCACAAATGGGACACTCAGGGACACCGGGAGGAGGGGGAGGGGCTGGTGTGCTTCCTTCACTCTCATCTAGACACCTACAAAGAGAGATTACTCAGTGAGTTTATAGCACTTAGGTAACCAGGCAACAGTCTGCTTTCTTGAGTACGCTGATTTCCTAACTGTTGTGGTTTCTGTAGTTAGGGTAGTGGATTAGAAAAACCTTCTCTGCCATGTCTACATGATTACTTATGTGCTTGTAAATCTATTCATTCTCACTATTAGAAGAGAAATTTTATTTTTCTGCTGAAAATCCCATTAAGTGAGAGAATTAGTCACCTACAATATGAATGTCCCAACCTGTTGAGATGCTGTGTGCGTCCTGCAGGGGTCATGTGTGAAAGGTCCTTCTGGCAGATCTGACAGAAGAAAAGGCGTCCATCATTTAAATCCTCAGTCTGGGTTCCTGCGGACTCTTTGTCCAGCTCCTGTTGAAGCCGGAGGGCTAGAGCTTCATCACTGTCCTGGAGCTCGGGGTGGAGACCTGAGCTGAAGGACTCTGGATTCTCTGCACACAGAGCAGAGAGTGTAACATGATAGTATAGTGATGTAATGTTATTTGCCGAACACACACTTTTGGGCAGGCCAACAAAACCATCTATAAAACCTTATTATGATTTGCTTTGGCAAACTTGTTAGCACACAGTTGCTTATTTATGCCTACTTAAATCTTTATGGGTTATCACCAGTTCTACTATACATCATGAAGAAATATAATTGATAGACATGTCCAAACATGTCCACCACACCCACAACTATTAACACACTAACATTGCATATTAAAAGAACTGTTAGGCTTAGTGCAACATAAAGGTGGATACTTGTGCTATTTCTTTAAAAATCCATAGTGCATATTAAAAACACAATTTTCTCTGCTGTTTTCTAGGTGACAGATGTAATAAACTGAAAATATTATCAACAATAATGAAATAGCATAATGTTATCTGACCTTGCATTTGTGGCTGAGGAAGAGTTCCCCCGTCGTTTGTTGGCAGGCTCTTGTGTGTATGCATCATCCTCAGGGGACTGGCTCGCTTAAACTGCTGCATTCTGAGGAGAACTTTGTCTTTTGCTGTCAAACCTCTCTCGGGTCTTGGTCCTGTTGCTAAAGGTACAACTGATGACCCAGCATCTCCTGATCCATGTCCAATACCTTCATTGACCACAAGCTCCTCTGTTCCAGAACCAACAGCCTGGGTCCCAATGACCTTTGATCCAGACTCAGCATGTTTTTTATTATTCCTTCTCTTCTTGTCTCCCTCGTTTGCCTGGCTGGAGAGCTCCTGTTCTGCTTTCCTTGGTTGTCTGGGCTCACCTGGTTTCTTGCGCACACGTTTTAGCAACTTTGAGCAGAGATCTACAAAATCCTGGTCGGAGTCATCCATGTTTATTTACATTTCCTCACATTAAAAGACCATGCCAGCATGTTCTCAGCTGTAACAACCACCCTGCAAAGACAAAACGGGACCAAAGAAGACGAGACAATCAATCTAAAATATACTACAACAATACAGAATGCAATAAATGACTATTTGTCACCCAACAGGCGCCTGAATGAAAGTAATGGAAAACAATGACAGTTAATATTAGTTTGACATAAGTTGGGTTCTAACACTAGGGAGATCATAGTTTAATTTCATTACCAATGCAAGCCAACATTATATATGGACTATTTTGCTGTCGTTTGTACCAGAAGTTTCCTTTAGAGAGTAGCTATCATGCTAACACTCACCCAGGTTTGATGAATTAGCGCTTCTCCTTTCCTAGCTCTCCGCCTCATTGCCCCAAGCAGAATTAGTGCGTCCCATATGCTTTAAACTGTGTGTAGCTTTGTGTGGTAGTCGCCCCGATAGTAAAACTAACAAGAATATACCGAGGTTTGTTTACATTTTAAAATTACTCATAGTTAACCGCTTCATTTTGCGCTTCCGGTCATGTGACAACCACAGACCGATTGGTTATTCACCAGACCACGTGACGACAGTGCGCCGACGTCTGTCTGCAGGATGATTTTTCATTTTTTTAATATATACAGGTCCTTCTCAAAAAATTAGCATATTGTGATAAAGTTCATTATTTTCTGTAATTTATTTATAAACATTAGACTGTCATATATTTTAGATTCATTACACACAACTGAAGTAGTTCAGGGCCTTTCATTGTTTTAATA